>CM035850.1:167948804-168548804 GCA_020510985.1 Pholidichthys leucotaenia
AATGCACCGTACCGAGTGAAGCGTGTTCCTGCCTCTGCCCAGCCACCAAAGCTTAAATCTGGTCTGCCTTAACGGCTCCCATGTTGGCCCCATCTGTGTTTGCCCACTTGGACTTTACCCGTTTACCTGTTTTCAACTTCTTTTCTCATAAATTTTGCTGTTTTCTTGTAAATTTGTGACTTTTTAATCCCAAATTTGATACATTTTTCGGGAAAATTTGAAACTTTTTCATAAATTTCCAACTTTTTTTTTTTTACTATAAACTTGTAACTTTTTCTCATAAATCTGTGACTTTTTTTCTTGTAAATTTGCTAACGTTTTCTTGTAATTTTGAAACTTCCTCATAAATTTGCCACTTTTTTACTGTAATCTTGCAATTTTTTCCTTGTAAATTTGTTACTTTTTTCTTGTAAATGGGCTATTTTCGTGTAAATTTGTGACTTTTTCCCATAAATTTCCAATGGTTTTCTTGTAAATTTGGAACTTTCTCAAAATGTTCGGTTTTTTTTTTACTATAAACTTCCAACTTTTTGTCATAAATTTTCAGTTTATTTACTCATAAATAACTCACACTCCTCAGCCTCCCTGGGAAGGTCGATGTCAGGGTACTGGAGAGGAGAGTCCGGCCGTTGGTCGAACCTCGGCTTCAGGAGGAGCAATGTGGTTTTCGTCCTGGTCGTGGCACATCGGACCAGCTCTTTACCCTCTTGAGAATCCTCAAGGGTTCATGGGAGTTTGCTCAACTAGTTTACATGTGTTTTGTGGACTTGGAAAAGGCATTCGACAGCATCCCTCATGGTTTTTTGTGAGGGTGCTTCGGGAGTATGGGGTATCGTGCTTGTTGTTACGAGCGATCCGGTCTCTATACAACCGTTGTGAGAGTTTGGTTCGTATTGCCAGCACTCGGTTGGAGTCATTTCCAGTGAGAGTTGGACCCCAGCAGGGCTGCCCTTTGTCACCGATCATGTCCATAATTTTTATGGACAGGATTTCTAGGCGCAGCCAGGGAATGGAGGGTGTCATGCTTGGTGACCACAGGATCTCATCTCTGTTGTTTGCAGATGATGTTGTCCTGTTGGCTTCATCCAGCAATGACCTAAAGGTCTTACTGGTTTGCCACGGAGTGTGAAGCGGCTGGGATGAGACTCAGCACCTCCAAGTCCGAGTCCATGGTCCTCAGCCAGAAAAAGGTGGATTGTCCTCTCTGGGTTGGGGACAGGCTCCTGCCCCAAGTGCAGGGATGGCAATTTTCCGCCAATCCGCGGATTTACGCGATTTATTTTCAAATTGATCATTTCTGTGAATCGTCTAAATCCGTTGAGAAAATTTTAGGGGGGGTAAGGTACCTTATTGTTACCGATTTTAGCGACAATCAACACGATTACATAAGCGCTCAGCGCTTCCCGGGTCAAGTCTCCCGCGATAACCCGGATGTACTCAAGCTACTGCTGTATTGTAAACAGCCCTGCGATTGGATAGTTGCAAACGATTGGACCAATCAAATGGCTCGTTGTATGCTTTGTCAAAAATTCATGGCGGCTTGTTCTCAGGGATGTGATTTTTCCGGTAATTCGCCAAATTCCACTTTATTTTATCTTCCAGGAAGATAAAGTACGTTAAGTACGTTAGCAGCTTGTGGTCCACGAACGCAGTGAAGGTGCGCCCTTTCAGGCAGAACTGGAAGTGGCGTATGGCCAGGTGGAGAGCCATTAACTCTCTGTCAAACACGCTGTATTTACGCTCACTGTTGTGCAAAGACCTGCTAAAAAAAAAAGGTGAGCGGCTGCCAAGAACCAGCAACGCATTGCTCCACGACGGCCGCTATGCCCATGTCCGAGGCGTCGGTAGTGAGCGCTGTTTTAACCTCAGAACGCCTGCTGCCGCTCAGAAGTCCAGTCGACTCTGTCCGCCGGTTTCCGTTTCTTGAGTGCAGCATACAACTGCTGTATGAGCTGGGCTGCGTGGGGGAGGAAACGGTTATAAAAGTTAACCATCCCCAAAAACTCTTGCAGCGCCCTGACATTGATGTTGAGGAGAAAAAATAGCAAAACAATTTAGTTAGATTACTTTTATGATTCCAAACAGTTTGAAATTGACAGTGCACAGTGGATATTGACTCATAACTTTTGAATATTTCTAAGACTTGGCTGCATCAGTGATTGTGCAAAATGAACTGCTCAAGACTCAGTGGAGATTGAAACTGGTGATCTGAAATGAATGCTGAAATTATAAAAAGTAATGGTATGTTGGAATTTTATTTCTATTATGGAATAGATAAAATTAACTGATTTTGATTTGATCAAGTGTTAAAGCATGTGATGGATAATGCTTGTTGGAATATTTTAGGAATGCTATCTTCTTGGAACATAAGTCAATATTATACAGTAATAAGTGGCATTCAGCTGTTTGTTTGATGTCATTTAAGCACAGTTCTGGTACTTAAAAATCATAAAACCCCAGAAGCTTCAGGGGGCTTCGCCGCCCTTGCCCCCCCACCGGGGCTCTGCCCCGGACCCCACTGGGGAACTGTGTCCCCCAGACCCCCTGCTGGATTTTCAGATAATTTCCCCAACCCCAAATCACATCCCTGGTTCATGTTGGAATTCTGAGCTTTCGGTATTGTTTTCAGCGGAATTATGAGATTTTTATCGAAGGATCAGGAGTCATCAGTGCTAGAAACAGACAAAAGTGTCAAAAATAAGTTCTGATGGAATTGCCTTGAGAGAAAAGTGACAGTATAGGTGAAAATTGGCTCAAAGTTCGACGAGGTAACAAACACTCGGACAGTTTCTGAAGAAACCAGAAAAGGAGATGAAGTTCAAAGTTCAGAGACTGACACAGCTTGCTGCCAAAAGGAAGAAAGTTTCACATTAGAAGTGACTTGGTGACCAGTGTAAATAGTGTAATACACTCTTATAGAACTGTTAAACATGTTGGACTAAAGACAGTGAGAGAACATTGAAGAAAAAGTAAGTTAACTTTTCATTAAATTTAATGATTTATCTAAGTCTAGTATTTCATTTTTTTTAAATCATTTTTTTCAGTCTAAATTACTTCTGTTTTACTGAAAACCTCCCGGCTTCAGGGGGGCTGTGCCCCCTGGCCCCCCCATTAGTCAATCGACCAAATTAGATTTCAGCTGAAATCAGAATTTCCTGTTGCCATCCCTGCAAGTGGAGGAGTTTAAGTATCTTGGGGTCTTATTCATGAGTGAGAGGAGGATGGAGCGAGAGATTGACAGACGGATCAGAGCAGCATCTGCAGTGATGCGGACGTTGTACCGGTCTGTTGTGGTGAAGAGGGAGATGAGCTCTAAGGCAAAGCGTACGTTCCTACCCTTACCTATGGTCACGAGCTTTGGTTAATGACCGAAAGAACGAGATTGTGGATACAAGCTGCTGAAATGATCTTTCTCCGTAGGATTGCTGGACTCACCCTCAGAGATAGGGTGAGGAGCTCAGTCATCCAGGAGAGGCTCAGAGTAGAACTGCTGCTCCTCCACATTGAAAGGAGCCAGATGAGGTGGTATGGGCATCTGATTAGGATGCCTCCTGGACGCCTCCCACTTGAGGGGTTTCAGGCACATTCAATAGGGAGGAGACCCCGGGGCAGACCCAGGACTTGCTGGAGCGACTATGTCTCCCAGCTGGTCTGGGAACCTCTTGGTATCCTCTCTGAAGAGCTGGAACAGGTGGCTGGGGGGAGGGAAGTCTGGGCTTCTCTGCTTGAACTGCTGCCTCCACGACCCGGACCTCTGGAGGGACGGTAGAAGATGGATGGATGGATATTTACAATTTTTTTTTTGTTGTTAATTTGCAACTTTTCCTTATTTTTTTCCTCATAAATTCGTGACTTTTTTCTTTTAAATTTGCAGGAGTTTTTTCTTGTAACTTTATAACTCCTTTCAAGTAATTTTACTTTTTTTTTTTCTCGTAAATTTGTGACTTTTTTCGTCATAAATTTGCTACTATTTTTTGTGTAAACTCGACACTTTTTTGTTTATATATTTATGAGAAGAAGAACTGTGAAAATGTGTGACTTCTGTTGTGTAATTTTGCCCGTGGCACCAGTGTTGCTGAAACCTGCGTTAAGACCCATGTGGAGCCCAGTGGGTTTAACGTGGGAAAACAGATCACCTGTAGCACAGGTAAAGTCCATGTGGGCAAACACAGATGGGCCGGCATGAAACCTGCAGACAAACCCACATGGAGCCGTAAGACAGCCCAGATTTAACCTATGGTGGAGCCCACATGGACATGCTGGCTGGGTAGTTAACTAATATTCATAGTTTTACTCCTTCAATCTAAAAATAATACTTTTGAGTTTGAATTATTAGTCAGAAGCAGCTAGCAAAGGATTCCTCACAGCTGGGTCAGCGTGCATCTTAGCCGCTGACACCTGAACGTGTCAGCAGATGCCTGCGGGGGAGGAGAACGTCTCTTCATTCCTCTCATGATTTTCTCCCAAAAATCTCTTCCGTCTTGTGAGCTAAACTTAGGTTCTTCTTGTCTGCCGTCCCGTCTCTTTCTATCTTTATACCAGAGAAAAAATAAACAGCTTGTCTGACAGCTTTTCTCTCCACGGGGAAAGATTATGCTTGGCTCATCGGCTGGGCAAACATGTACATCCTGAAAAAAGCAGTGGTTAGCGCTGTGGCAGCGCAGCAAGAAGGTTCGATCCCACCGCTGACCATCGGTGACCTTTCTGTGTGGAGTTTGCATGTTCTCCCTGTGTCTGCGTGGGTTTACCCCAGGTTCTCTGGTTTCCTCCCACAGGCCAAAGACACGCAGGTTAGGTTAATTGGCAACAACTGGGGATTCTAAATTATCTTTGGGTATGACCATGAGAGTGAATGGTTGTCTGTCTCTCTGTGCTGGCCCTGCGATGGACTGGTGGGCTGTCCAGGGTGGACCCTGCCTCTCACCCAAAGATGCTGGGATAGGCTACAGCCCCTGCTGTCTTTTGTCTGTTTAATCTTGCGTGAGGAGACCCCTGTCACACACGGCACAGACAGAGAGAGAGGAGGTGTTATATACACACACATCCACAGACGGTCACAAAACCCTAAATCACACACGCATTCCTCGATTCCATTAATCAGTGACGGGCAGGGAACACACTGAGTAGACAAACAGGAAACATCTTAAGTTAGCAATTCCAGCCAACCCCCCCTCCCTCCCCAGCTTGCAGTCTTGGGGTGTTTTATGAGCCTGAGGTAATAAACTCTGGGTAATAAATTCCTCTACCAGGACATGAGCAGAAAGGCTCATATACCATTTAAGAACCCACGTCTACACTCCTGTTACATTCCGTGTCCTGTGGGTGGGACGTTTAAATGTCTGCTGCCACAGCGAAGTGTGGTAAACATGTTTACAGTAGGTCGTCATGCCTTACATCATTTGAAAGCTTAGAATTTTGTCTGTTTGGTTATTAAAACAGATTTCAGAAAAAATAACAACACTGGATTTAAATAGAGCATCAAATGAGCTAGCATAGCATGGCAACATAGCATTTACTCACCAATGAAGCTTTCTTGGAGTCCTGTAATTAATGATAGTCCAACAAATATAGTCCATTTGTATTGCAAAAGGTCCAATAGATCCATTTGAATAAGATTTATTGTCCATCTAGTTCAGGGGTGTCCAATCATGTACCATGGAGGGCCAAGACCCTGCAGGTTTTCTCTTCTACTTTCTTTTCAGCAGGTGTTTTAATTGATCAGCAGTCAGTGGGAAGAAGTTCAGTGGAATCTGCTGTTGAAGACACTGGTTGGAGGTAAAGCCTGCAGGGTCTTGGCCCTCCATGGCACATGATTGGACACCCCTGATCTAGATGATGAAAGGAAAAACTGCCCATAAAATCACAGCATTGTTTGAAACTCAGTCAACAAACGTCATCCGTTTGTGGCATACATGCTAAAAAAAAAAAAACTACATTTCCCATAGATAGAGTCGGAAACAGAAGCCCAAAAGACTGGCGTGGCTGTCTAGATTTGATTGACACCTCATTCAACCCAATAGAGCCTCCATTTGGGTTTCCACAGCCTCCAGTGACCAATGAGTGATAACCTAGCTTGAAGAACCGGACCCATGGCGGCACCACAATGAGCCAATTGCAGCTGAGTATGTTGATGATGGACGTGTTGTGTAGCCAATTAATTTTTGAATTCAGCGATACCTTACAGGCGAGATTCATCACACTTCCCCTTCTTTAAAGCCTGTGCGTAAAGCTTGGATAAACCAGTCCGTGAATCCAAACGGCAGCAGCGTTGCAACGCCACTCACTTTTTTGAAAAATGGCTAAAATTAACATGAACATTGAAGAAATTATTAATTACTTGACCCAGTCGAGTGACGAGTTGTCAGCTGAAGAATCGGAGGTTGACAACCATGATTCAGTTTGGAATAGTTCGAAAACTCCTGGTTACAGGCTGAGAAAAAAAGCTGTGTAATATATTCATTTTTGTGGGATTGCAGGGTTTCCTATGGTAGCATTTCTCGGTGGCGGGCCGCCTCGCCAGAAATTTTACCACCACGCCAAGAGGAGATATGAATTTATTAAGAAAAATATATGAAGCAATGACTTTCCACAAGCATGCACATGAACAACGTGCGTGGCTGTCATCCACGTGGAGTTTAGAAGCACCCCGCCCTGCGAGTTTTCCAGTCAGCAGGCAGTGTCTTGCAAAGCACGAATGTCCAACAGAAGCATGAGTTTGTTAAAGTACTTTAAATGCGGAAAAAAATCAGAAAAGGTATGTAAGGTTTTAACCCGCTGGAAACGGGAGCAATAATGGAAGAGTCGCTTAGCGAAGAGATGTAGTTAGAATTCATTTGCAGCCGGCTTCATATGAAGGGAAAGGTGAGGCGGACTGATAAATTGCTGAGGATATATTTCACCAGCCACGACAATATTAAGTTATGTTCTGTAGGAATTGCAGGAATGAAGAGACTGGCAATTTCTCTCTTTTCTCACATGAGCAGGCATGCCGTTTTTATTCTCCAGCGGCAGTGACAAAAAGCAACAGCTAAAAACGCTAGCTCTCTTCACTCTAAACCAGGGGTCACCAACCTTTTTGAAACCAAGAGCTACTTCATGGGTATCGAGTCATGTGAAGGGCACCAGCTTGACACACTCCTCTAAAATAACAAATTGTGTGTGTGTGTGTGTGTGTGTGTGTGTGTGTGTGTGTGTGTATATATATATATATATATAAATAATTATCAGTAACTTAGAGTGGGTAACAGACAAGATCAATATTCAACACTTTTTTATTAATCTCAGCAATTGTTCAGATGCTCACTTCTACATTTCATAAAAAAAATGTCCAGTTTTCACCAGTCCCTTTTAACCATAAAAAACTAAACCCTTTTAATTCATGAACTATGTTGAACCATGTTTGAAAAAGTTATGCAACATTTAAGAAAAATCAACTTTCATATTAAATAAATCTTATCACATTTTTAACTGAACAAATCTGCTGCAATTCTGCTCAAAATCTGTTACATTTAATAAACACACTTTTGTGTGTTCTTCTTCACTGGAATTATATCCATACAGTTCTTGCCAAGAATCCTGCTTGAGCAACCAACGCTGTCCTTTCATGAGAAGAAGCTAAACAGCGCTGAGAGTGCTTATATGCACGGTGGAGCAGTGGTTAGCACCGCGGCAGCAGTTTACCCTCGGCCGGGGGATCGCGGGGATCGTGGGTGCGATCCCTGCCCCCAGCCAACAGTGATCTGTGTGGAGTTTGCATGTTCTGGTGGTGCATGTTCTCGTTTTTCATGCAAAAACATGCAGGTTAGGGAGTTAAGGGGCGCTTGCGCACGCAGCGGCTGGTGGCTTGTCACCGGACTGCAGAACAAATCTACCTACGGGTACAAGATAAGTCCAAAAAAAAAAAAAAAAAAAAAAGAGTGGGTAGTGAAGTGGCGCTTCGCCATCGCCCCGCAAATGAAATACACGCAGCTTCTTTTCACGGTAGTAAAAAAGAACTCTTCCTCCCGCTCACTTTGAAAATGATAAATTTTTTTTTTGCCATGTTTTTGGGCGTGGAAACCGCACTGCGCTCACCATCTTAACTGCCCGCTAGCTTACGCTCCACAAGCGCGAAGGTTTTGTCATGCGCACAATACTGACCTTTGAACTAGGTCAGATTCACCTTAACTTTACGTATAATAAACATATTTTCATTTTTTTTTTATTTTTAAGACATTGTCATTTTAAAATCTATATAAATGCAAGTGTGATTTTAAAAAATATAAAATAAAAAATAGCGGCAGAAAAAATTACATCTTAGACGCAGCTCACTTGCGAGTTGTGCTATTTTTAGAACAGGCCTGCGGGCGACTCATGTGGTGTCTGCGGGTGACATGGTGCCCGCAGGCACCACGTTGGTGACCCCTGCTCTAAACTGAGGCCCTTCAGTGTCTGCCTAGAGAGGTGCCTGATGAGAAAGCCTGAGAGCACAACTATGCCTAAACAGATCATTCTGTACATGAATACATATTGTGGTGAATTACGCATGTCTTAAGAGTCCGCTGCAGTTCCCTATTATGTACCTGGCAGGTTAAGATGACTGAAATTCACCAAGTCAGTGACTTTAATCTGTCAGCAGCCTTCAGACAAACTAAATGTGCCAACATTTGATATCACAATAAGGGAGGTTTTTCCTGCTGTCTGGGTGATGAGATTTCTAAAAAAAAAAAAAAAAAAAAACTAGAAAGAAATATTATGACAGAAATAATGGCATCCTTGGTCAATTAAGTTAATTTATTTCATTAAATACAATTTTATTAATATCTTTTCTTTGTAATCAGAGTTAAATTATTGTTATGTTCTGACTGCAAAATTATGGTCAAAAATATAAATTGTTATAAGGAAAAAGGAAAAATAAATTAACAGTGTTTCAAATTTATCTAAAAAAACTAATTTTATTTTAAAAAACAGACAAAAATTAGCCATAAAATAAACCACAAATTTATAATAAAGTTTCAAATGTACAAGAAAAGTCAATTTTACAAGAGGAAATTACAAATTTGAGGAAAATGGTTTCAAATTTAGATAAAATTTACAGAGAAAAGTAAGAAAACTATCAGAAAATTGTTATAAATTTTTGAGAAAAACCTCAAACCTTGAAGACTGAAGTCATTACTCAAGTTTTTAAGTGGGTGCTTTTTGTACCCTTAACTCAATTAGAAATTTTTGGTTGCTTACTTTTAATTATTAATTTCAAAGCACTGTTTTTACATAAGTAGAATTTCTGATTACTATACCCACCTGATCATATAATTTAAGTATGCATGAGTACATTACTATTATGAATGTTTCTTTCCCTTCCCTACGCTCTCAATGGAAAAAAAATAAACAAAAGATAATAAAAATACAAAAAATACACATATTTTTGTCATTTATGTAAACCATGACAAAAAAAATCCTGCAGGACAAAACATGACACTTGATATTTTCTAACCTGTTTGTATACCACCATAGACAGAGAGAGAAGCTGAATTAGACAGAGCTCAGAGAGGGAAAGAGGAGACAGAAGAGAGGAGCCAAGGAGAGGGAAGTGTTCAGGCAGAGGAAGGAGAAAAGGATAACACCACTAAAAAGTCTAAACACAGGATGTCTGGGTGGGACCCCAACTGTCCCATATTCAAGCCTCAATTGTACAATACTTCAGATGGTAAGTTCCATATGCAACGTTACTGTTTAAAATTTTAAAAATAAATAAATAGTATAAAATGAACATATTCCGGTATGTTTACTCCCCCCATCCCCCCCCCCCCGGCGGGGAAAAATATGTATGTCGCCACCGCGCCAAGATCTTTAAGCCAGAGGAAGCACTGGGATTGTTACATACTTCATAGCTTGATAACACTTGATTCTACATTGCTATTTTACTACTGTATACTTTTCCAGCCAGTATCTTAACAGCTCTGTTACTTCCAGACATTTGTATCTAAAAAAAAATATCCAGGCAAACTTTATTTTCTTCAAATTTAGTATGTGTAGATCACTGTTACTCATTGGCTGAATCACTTACAGGGAATCTGACGGTTTTACCCCAAAATTGAGTGTTTTCTTTTGAATGAGACCAACCCCATGAAGATACTGCAAGGGGTTGAAGAACAGCTTTTGATTATCTTTAGGCATTTTTACAAAAATTGGCTGGAATGGTAAGGGTTAAATTCCTCTCACAGGCCACAGACAGTTACTGTCTCTAAAAATGATTTGAACTCCCCTACAGCAGAGTGACACATCTGATGTCTACGTGTGGTTATCCAGAGATGTAGTAATTCTGGAATCTCTATTGCCCAATTGAATTGCTTGATCACAACAAACTGTTGTATAAAAGTTCTGTATAAATGACAGTTCTTTATCTAGCTATTGATTTATAAATGTCTCATTTTGAAGCCTTTAGCTTGGTGCGTTCAGATTGGGTGGAGTGGTCGCTTCACACTTGCCATTTAACCAGGGACGTCTCACCCCGAAGGATACTTTATTGTCCCTTTGGGTCAGAAACTTTCCAACTCAAACTTCCTTCAACAAGATTTTTTTTACTGAGGCCATAAATACAGTGAGCTGGAAGGTGATTTTGTGTAGTGGAGTCTGAATTCCTTTTGCACGGTGGGAAGTTGCCCTATACCGCCAGTGAGAAAGAACGCAAGATGCAGGTTTCTGCATTTCTCAGAGCAAAAAGCTGCTTCCATTTTTTAATATGAAATCTGCAGATTTAGCACTGATAGCTGCAGTTGGATAGAAATAAACTGATTGATTGTCCAGCATGCTGAAATAAAAATAAGACCTTTGAGTCCCCTCCACTCGTCATCCACCTTTCTTCCACAGCTTTTATATGTGACTCATCCCTCAACCCCCAGAGTTACATCACTGATGCGATGGGATTTGGGGGCTTATTTGTCCTGTCGCACATGCACATTTGTGATTTTACTGTGTCTCCGTGTCTCACGTAGATACATTCATTTGATGGTGTTGCATCACTGTTGCTGTTTTTTGCTACTCTAAAACAAGAAGAAATATTGTTTACAATCTGAATTAAAAACAGACTGCTATGATGTGTGTGATATTTTCATTTCTAACCCTGTCTGTCCTAGCCACAGTATGGAAATGTAATTTAAAAAAAAAAAAAAAAAGTTGTGCTTTAATTTACTAATTTTATTTCATTACAGCCAGTTCTATGAATCAAAGATATTTCATGTTTTGTCTGTTCCACCTGAAATACACTTTTGGGCCTAAAAGACCTGTAAACCTGTTTTCCCTCTGTTACCTTTATCGCTGTCTGTTTTGATTTTGTGTAGAGGGTGTGGTACAATGAAAATGATATATCTCGCGTGCTTCTGATTGTCAGACTGAAATAAAACATGGAGCCCAGAGCACAAGACGGCTAAAAAAACATGGAGTTATCCACTTAACATTGTAAAGAACTATCACTTATCTGACTGAAGTTACAATGGGGGGCAGAAAAGTTCATATTGGTCCTTTCACACATGCGCATTTATGATTTTGCTGCGTTGACCAACTTGACAGTTGGTCAGGTTTATTTGTCAACCACAGGGATCCAAGCGCTGCAGCACCGATGAAAGAAGTGTGTGGACCAAAGGCGAGACTATGTTGAAAAATAAACTACATTTGGTAAATTTGACCACTATGAACTTCTCAAACCCCCCTCATAGAATTCCATCCATCTATTATCTACCACTTATCCAGGGTTGCGGGGGCAGCAGTCCATGCGAAGCCCAGACTTGCGCCCAGTTCACACAGCATCATGATCCTTCCTGCAGATGGTGAGCCCACTGGAAGGTGGACCCATGTGGTTCTTTTGGGTACACTGGAGCCTTGCTTTTACCTTTTCATGGAGATCTACTGGACTGCTTTTGGTCTGGCCCTTCACCCAGGACCAGTTTTCCTTGGGAGACCCTACCAGGGGCAAGTTGCCCCCAACAACATACAGTAGCTCCTGGGATCATTAGGGCACTCAAACACCCTTTTCGATAAGGTAGCGATGCACGGAGGGGGACTGACAATCCCAAAGAACCCTAAATCTGTGTTCACATTGAATCTGCTTGAGGGTCTTGAAGTTGTTTTTTTTTAAAAAGGAGTATTGGAGGACTTCACTTTATGATTTGTAGAATTGATGCTATTAAAATTATTGTCTTACCAAATTTTCTATATTTTTTTCAACCAACTGATTTCTTTAAGAAGCTAGAGACAGTCATATTGGACTTTGATTGGGGTTGTAAAACATCTAGATTACCAAAAAAGCATTTGTTCAAACCCACTCTAAATGGGGTTGTGGGTCTCCCTATATTTAAAGATTACACTGGTCAACACCAACTTCATTGTTGGTGGGGGTTTTTTAGCTGATTTAGGACAATTTTGATGTGCTGAATCCAAAAATCTCATTGGTTTTGCTCAATCAGGTCAACTTTTTGAATTATGGCCACATGTTGTTTTATATGTTTTTGTTTACATGTACGGGTATTTTCGCTTTAAATATGATGCAAAATTCTTTTATATGTCTTGAAATTCTCTGAATTTTGAACAATGATGATGACATAACATTCAATTTACATGTACTTAAGTACATGCACAGTACTAAGTACAGGTTTTTACTTAGCATCTGATTGAGAGAAACAGATGCTATTTTTGGATTCAGTGGTGCAAAATTGTCTTAAATCAGTTGAAAAAACACAGACAACTTACAAAAAATTATGTTATTACTGGGCAGCAAATGCCAGAGCACTAAAATGCTGATAAATGGGCTTTCCAGATCAGCATTTGCTTCAGTCTGCTTCTATATGGGTTGTTTTAGATTACCACTTTAAAAAAACAGACTTATGGTTCACTGTCATCACAACTTTTTACTGATGCAATTAAAATCTTTTAGCTGTAGTCTTATAATTAGTCAGTAAAAATTCTTGCTCTAATATATAAAGTACCAACATTTTCAATTTACACTCCAATTTGTTACAAGCATACTTTTAATTCCTGCAACCAATCAAGGGTGTCACATGGGCTGAGGCGCCGTTGCCATCCGTGCTCAGACCATATTCCTCCTCAGCCTGGCTCTTACTTTGACAGCGTCTCAGCGGGCCTCCAGCTGCCAAGCTCTATGGGACGGCTGGAGGCCAATTACTTCTTTTCAGCTGAGGTGCTGTCAACTACTATAAAAGGGAGCAGTCCCGATTATTCGGGGCTGTGACCTCGCTCTATTATCCACGCTCTTCTCCGGCGTGGGTAAGGCTGGATGGATCCCCTTCGTCCGGCGCCAGCCCCCCTTCGTCATTCATCATTGCTCGTAAGTGTGTACCATTGTATGATCGTTTGTGTTTTGGCCCCACGAGGCCCTGTCCCTTTGTTCCTTTCCCTTATTTGCCAATAAACAACGCAAACTCACCGGTCAGCCCTTGGCTCTCATTTATGGCTCGCAGAGCCATACGTAACAAAGGGTCTCGTGTCTTGTGCGGGGGTCTGCCGAGGTTTGTGGTTCTCTGTTCCAGTCCCTCCCGGACAGGAGGGAAGGTGACAATCCAGTGCGGCATCCTGTCCGCTGCTGACCCCCACTACAAAGCTAGCCTGCTCTCGGCAGCCCCTCCTCAGGGCTGATGGGTGGCAGTCGGGGTGCCCACAGCTTGAGAGCCTTGACCGTAGGAGCGTGATGTGGGCGGCCTCAGCTTGGCTGGAAATCTGGGGGTGCACAGCTGCAGGCTGATGTGGACGTATCCTGTCTGTGTTGAGTTGCAGTGAAAAGTACAACTCTGGTCATTCATTCCTTCATCATCATCATCATCACTCTATAAATTCAAGAAATCTGTGTGTGTGTGTGTCTGTCACGATCATAGGGCATCATAGGACGGCCTATGATGTCTGCCTGATGTCCTATGATGTTCCTATGATGTTGGGGTTCATAGGACCATTTACTTGATGTCTATATGACGTCACATATACCGAACTCTATATGACATCAGATAAACCGTAAGGCTGCTGTTCCTATGATCTCAGAAGGATGTCTATATATGATGTCATACAGAGCACAAGAATCGCTAAAAGATATACACACATAGACACAAGTAAGCAACATAACACAGAACAGTAACAAGGAGGAGAAGTAGAAATCTGTGTGTCTGTCACGATCATAGGACATCATAGGATGGCCTATGATGTCTGCCTGATGTCCTATGATGTTCCTATGTCGGTGTTCATAGGACCATTTGCTTGATGTCTATGTGATGTCACATAAACCGAACTCTATATGACATCAGATAAACCGTAAGGCTGCTGTTCCTATGATCTCAGAAGGACGTCTATATGATGTCATACAGAGCGCAGGACTTGCTAAAAGACATTAACACATAGACACAGGTAAGCAACATAACACAGAACAGTAACAAGCTGGATAAGAAGTAACAAGCAGGGGAAAACAGAGACGGCAGGGCATAGTTACAGAAAATGGCATGGCCGGGGCTGCACAGATAATCACACATCATCATCATCGGCGGTCACTCGTAGTCGAGTATGACTGTCCTCCCTCTTGGTCCTTGTGGGTCTTCAGGTGGGCATAGAGGCCAATTCTGGACCCGATTATTCTGCTGCAATGTGGGCAGGGGAATGTAATGGTGGTGGGTTTGGGTTGGTCCTGATTGTTGGTTGCTCTCTTTTTCTTGAGTCTGCGTTTGTCTTGTACAGCATGATGGAGATCAGTGTTGTACTGTGCGGCACCCTCACGGACAATGTTTCTCCAGGTCGCCCTGTCGGTTGCCATATTTTCCCAAGCTTTTAGGTCTATGTGGCACTTCTTTAGGTTTGTTTTTATGTTGTCCTTAAATCTCTTCTTCTGGCCTCCTGGAGCCCGCTTCCCTTCAGCTAGCTGGGAGTACAGGACTTGTTTCGGGAGGCGAGAGTCAGGCATTCGGATAACATGACCAGTCCATCTGAGCTGGTTTTGGGCAATGGTGGCAGTGATGGTGGGAAGGTTAGCCTCCTCCAAGACGCTGGTGTTGGTGCGTCTATCCTCCCAACTAATCCTGAGGATTTTTCGGAGGCATCTCTGATGGTGTGCCTCAAGTGCCTTTAAGTGCCTGCTGTATGTAGTCCAGGCTTCTGATCCATACAGGAGAGTGGGGAGCACCACCGCTTTATAAAGATAAGATAAGATAAGATAAGATAAGCCTTTATTAGTCCCACAACGGGGAAATTCCAGGATTGCAACAGCACAGGGATAGCAACACTCAGAGCAACAATCAGAAGGCAAGAAAAAAAACAAGCAAGCAAGAGCAGCTAATAAACATATGTACGTATTACTATAAAATATATATATATACACACACACACAGACACACAGTGCAGAGCATTGTAGCTGGATGGAATAAATATATGAATATATGAACACACAGTGCAGAGCATTGTAGCTAGATGGAATAAATATGTAAATATATAAACACCCACAGTACGGAGCATTGCAGCTAGGTGGAATAAATATGCAAGTATATAAACACACACAGTGCGGAGCAATGTAGCTAGATGGAATAATATGTAGATATATAAATATATAAACACCCACAGTACGGAGCATTGTAGCTAGATGGAATAAATATGCAAATATATAAACACACACAGTGCAGAGCATTGTTGCTAGATGGAATGAAACAGCATAACCGTCTACTTAGTTATCCTACATGGTATGATTATGTGCCCATACATATTCTCACCCTCCATAGCGACCGGTATGTTCCTAGTTGTATGCCGGAGAGGACCATTGTGTAAGTCTATTGCATCTTTTGCATTCAAAAAACTATTAGTTTGTTACGTCTTTTTGCTATCTCTGCGAGCAGCCCTGCTTAGGTTGTACAGTCTGACAGCCGTTGGTAGGAAGGACCTACGAAATCTCTCGGTTGTGCACCTGGGATGATGTAGTCTGCTGCTAAATGAGCTCCTCAGTGCATTCAGTATGTCCTGCATAGGGTGGAACTCGGACTCCAGCAGAGATGACAGTTTAGCCACCGTCCTTCTCTCTCCTATCTCCTCCATCGGATCAAGGCGCTGCCCCAGGACAGAGCTAGCTTTCTTAATCAGTTTGTTCAGTCTCTTCCTATCGGCTGCAGTAATGCCACTGCCCCAGCAGACCACTCCAAAAGTGATGGCTGATGCCACCACCGTGTCATAGAATGACTTCAGCAGCGCCCCTTGTACACCAAAAGACCTGAGTCTCCTCAGCAGGAACAGCCTGCGCTGTCCCTTCTTGTAGAGTGCATCAGTATTGTGTGACCAGTCTAGTTTATTGTTCAGATGAATACCCAGGTACTTATAGGATGTCACCATCTCGATGTCTGTTCCCTGTATATTTACTGGTACTGTGAGGGGCTGCCCATGCCTGCGGCAGTCCACCACCAGCTCCTTAGTTTTCCTCGCGTTGATCTGGAGGCAGTTCCGATGGCACCAGTCCACGAAGTCCTGGATAAGCCCTCTGTACTCAGCTTCATCTCCATTGGAGATGAGGCCAACGATCGCAGAGTCATCAGAGAACTTCTGTAGATGGCAGTGTGTTGTGTTGTGTGAGAAGTCCGCAGTATAAAGAGTGAACAGGAAGGGAGCCAGCACCGTTCCCTGGGGGGCCCCCGTGCTACTGATGATCGTGTCGGACACACAGTCCCGGGTTCTCACAAACTGAGGCCGGTTCGTGAGGTAGTCCAGGATCCATGATGACAGGTGCTGGTCCACCCCTGCGCGCAGCAGCTTGTCCTTCAGGATCATCGGTTGGATGGTGTTGAAAGCACTGGAGAAGTCAAAGAACATGATCCTCACCATATTCCCGGGCTTCTCCAGGTGGGACAGAGAACGGTGAAGGAGGAAGATCACCGCATCCTCCACCCCAATGCCATGCTGGTAGGCGAACTGGAGTGGATCCATCGCTGGTTCCACCAGGGGGCGGAGGTGAGCAAGGAGCAGTCTCTCCAGGGTCTTCATCAAGTGGGACGTCAAGGCCACCGGTCTGTAGCTGTTCAGGTCTTTGGGGTGGGAAGTTTTTGGTACAGGTACCACACAAGATGTTTTCCACAGCTGTGGTACCCTCCCCAGTTTCAGGCTCATGTTGAAGATATACGTCACAATCCCACACAGCTGGTCTGCACAGGACTTGAGGAGCTTTGCGCTGATGCCGTCCGGTCCCGGCGCCTTCCTCGCCTTGATCTTCCTCAGCTCCGTCCTCACCTGGGTCCTGGTCAGGGTCAGGATGGGGGGCTGTGTGTTGGGAGTGGGGGGGTGTTGGTAGAGTGGGGAGTGGGCAGCAGGACTTGATTTCTTTAGAGGCAGCAGTGGTTGTTGTGCAGTCAGGGGGGAGGGCGGTTGGTCAAATCTATTGAAAAACAGATTCAGGTTGTTCGCCCACTCCCTGCCCCCTGTGGCCTGGGGGGAGGTATTCTGGAGCCCCGAGATGGTTTTGAGGTTTCTCCAGACCCCGCTGATGTCGCTCTGTTGCAGCTTGTCCTCCATCTTCTTCCTGAAGCTGTCCTTGCCTTCTCTGATCTTTCTCCTCAGCTCCCTCTGTACGGACTTCAGCATCTCCCTGTTCCCCGACCTGAAGATCCTCTTCTTCTCTCTCAGAAGTGTTTTTATCTCAGGGTTGATCCAGGGTTTGTTGTTTGAGTGACGCCGTATGGTCTTGGTGGGAACGGATTTGTCCACACAGAAGCTGAGGTAGCCCGTGAAGGTGTGAATGAGGCCATCGATGTCCTCACCATGTGGATCGCAGAGCTGCTTCCAGGCGGTGGCTTCAAAACAGCCCTTTAGGGTGTCCATTGTCTCCTCAGACCATAACTCCACAGTGTGCATGGCCGGAGGTTGTCTGTGCACTAGGGGTTTGTACACCGGCCGGAGATGAACCAAGTTGTGATCCGATCTCCCGAGTGGGGGTAGTTGTGATGAGGTGTACGCCTCCTTAGTGTTTGCGTAGAATAAATCCAGTGTTTTATTGTCTCTAGTGTGGCATGTGACATACTGGGTGAACGTGGGTAGAATGGGAGACAGTGAAACATGGTTGAAATCGCCTGAGATGAGGAGAAGAGCATCTGGGTGTTCTGTCTGCAGCCTGCTGGTTACTGAATGGATGACGTCACGTGCTGTCCCAGCGTTCGCCGTCGGATTTGCATAAACAACAATGCAGATCACGTGTGAGTGTTCTCTCGGGAGATATGTAGGCCTCATGCTAACAGCTAGCAACTCAATGTCTTTGCTGCAGTGTCGTTGTTTAACAGTGATATGTCCCGGTCTGCACCAGTTGTTGTTAACATACATGATCACTCCACCGCCCCTAGCCTTGCCACTGTCTGGTGTTCGGTCAGCTCGTATCATGTGAAAACCCTCCAGCTCAATGTTAGCATCTGCTGCTAGTTCAGTTAGCCACGTCTCAGTAAACAAAAGGAGAGAGCACTCCCGGTATGTGCTATCATAACGGGAGATAGCCGCTAGCTCATCTAACTTTCCCAGTATCGACCGTACATTTCCCATGACAACAGATGGAAGGGAGGGTCTGTACCTTATATTTTTTGTCCTCCGCCTTACTCCAGCCCGGCAGCCGCGGCGTTTTCGCCTCAGTTCACTCGGTATGTCGAGTTTTTCCAATGGGACCGGGTGGCGGTTGAATGCTAGCAGCTGTTCTCTGCTGTATCGTATCCTGCTATAGACAGTGGCTCCGTCCACCGGCTCAGGAGACATTTAGGACGATCTGTGTGTCCGTGATATAAGTGGGGTGAAAAAAAAAGACGGATCAAAAGAGAGAGGAAGGGAAAAAGACTCGGAATCGAGCCGCTGTTGCAAAAGGCAGCCGACTCGTGTGGCGCCGAGAGAAAAAAAAAAAAAAAAAAAAAAAAAAAAAAACAAAAACCAGGATTTTGGTTTTCACTTGGAGATCGCGGTTCTCAAAGACTCTCCTCCTTAGCCTTGAGAAAGCCCCACTGGCACTGCTGAGGCGGTGGTGTATTTCATCATCGATGACGGCTTTTGATGAGAGGAGGCTGCCAAGATATAAGAAGTGGTCCACAAAATTCCAGTCGGAAGTTATCAATGGAGATGTTTGGGGGTATGGCAAGTGTACTGCAGTTTGGTGATGGCTGGTGGAGTATTTGTGTCTTTTTTATATTGACGGCCAAACCGAGCTGTTTGTATGCTTTGGCAAAGGCAGACAAGATGCACTGAAGGTCCTCTTCTGAGAGGGCTACAAGAGCGTTGTCGTCAGCATACTGCAGCTCCATAATGGATATGGTGGTGGTTTGACCTTTAGCTCTAAATCGGTTGATATTGAGAAGTTGACCGTCGATTCTGTACGTGATTTTGACTCCCGGGAGCAGATGTTGGTTCGTGAGATGGAGAATAGCAGCAATATAGATGGAGAATAATGTTGGAGCGATGACACATCCCTGTTTGACTCCTGTGTCAACCCTGAAGGGTTCTGTTTTGTCTCCACTGCCACTGAGTACCGTGGCAGACATATTGTCATGCAGCAGTCTCAGTACCCGGATGTGTTTTTCTGGGCAGCCAATCTTTGCCAGAACCAGCCAAAGGGCCTGACGGTTTACTGAGTCAAAGGCTTTGGTAAGGTCTATGAAGGCCATGTATAATGCTAGATTTTGTTCCCGGCATTTTTCTTGCAATTGGCGAGCAATGAAAAATCATGTCTGTGGTGCCTCTGTTTGGGTGAAAACCACTCTGGGACTTGGGAAGAATGCTCTCTGACAGGGGGTGAGTCTATTGGCCAAGACCCAGGCAAAGGCTTTCCCTATGGTGGACAGGAGAGAAATGCCACGGTAATTCCCACAAACTGCCCTGGCCCCTTTTTAAAGATGGAGACAATCAAGGCATCCCTGAGCTGTGCAGGGATTTCCTCTACTTCCCATATTTTCAGGAGCAGGGCATGGATGTGCTTCAGAAGATCAGGACCGCCTTTCTTCAGGACTTCTGCTGGGATGCCGTCAGGTCCAGCAGCCTTGTTGTTTCTCATCTTCCTGATGGCGTCCTGTACCTCATCCAAGCTAGGTGGTTTTCCCATGCTTTCCTCTATGGGCTGTTGAGGGAGTTGATCAAGGGCCTCCATCTCAGGAGTGGTGTCCCTGTTTAAGAGGTCCTTATAATGCTCTTTCCACCTGTCTGCAATTGCCTCCTTATCCTTCAGAAGCGAAAGCCCATCTCTGGAGCGAAGGGGGGGTTAGGCAGCGGTGACTGGGGCCATATACCGCTCTTGTGGCATCGAAGAATCCTCTCGTGTCTCCAGAGTCAACAAGCTGCTGGATCTCCAGGGCCTTCTTTGTCCACCACTGGTTCTTCAATTTCCTATCAAGTGTTTGTACGGCTGCCTTCGCTTTGGCATGGGCTGCTCTTTTAATCTTGCAGTGAATGTTGTTTTGCCAGGTGATAAAAGTTTGCCGCTTGATGTCGATGAGCTGTTGGATCTCACTGTCATTCTCGTCAAACCAGTCTTGATGTCTCCGCCTTTTATGACCGAGCATGCTTCTGCAGGAGTCCACGATGGCAGTGGAAAGTATGCTCCAGTGTTTTTCAGTATCCTCTGGGTACTGTTTGGGCAAAGCTGCCCTAAGGGTATCCTGCAGCTGTTGTTGGTAGATAATGTCGTCCAGTAGCACGATGTTAAGCTTTGTCCGGCTCTGTCCTTTCTGCAACCTTCTTTTCCGCATTAAGCGGATAGACATGGTGGAGCGAATGAGGCGGTGGTCAGTCCAGCAGTCATCTGCACTGGTCATTGCTCTGGTTGTAAGGACATCGCGGCGGTCTTTGGAGCGGACTATGATGTAGTCAATGAGATGCTATAATTTGGAGCGGGGATGCATCCATGACGTTTTGAACTTGGTTTTCTGACGAAAAAGTGTGTTGGTGATGACCAGGTTGGGCTCTGAGCACTTGGTTAGCAGTAGTATGCCATTGGAGTTTGTGTTTCCAACCCCTTCTCTCCCCAGCGTGCCGCTCCATAGATGATGGTTTCGTCCCACTCTGGCATTAAAGTCTCCAAGCAGGATTAACTTATCCGCCTTTGGGACTTCAGATAGTGTTTTATCCAGGTCAGCATAGAAGGCCTCCTTTACTTCATCCTGTGCATCAAGCGTTGGAGCGTAGGCACTAATAACGGTGGCCATTTGACTGCAGGCAAGCATCAGATGAATGGTCATTAGGCGCTCGTTGATGCCCACAGGGAGTTCATGGAGGTGGTTGATGAGGCAATTCTTAATAGCAAATCCCACACCATGGATTCGTGGCTCATTTGCAGGTTTTCCCTTCCAAAAGAAAGTATACCCGCCTTTTTCCTCCTTCAGCTGCCCTTCATCAGCCAGTCGGGTCTCGGAGAGTGCTGCGATGTCGATCCGGAACTTCCTTAGCTCTCTGGAGATGATGGCAGTTCTCCTTTCAGGTCGATCACTGGCTTGGTTGTCCATAAGGGTTCGCACATTCCAGGCTCCAATATGTAGTTTTGTATGTTTCTGACCGCGTGGTGGTGATCCCTCTGGATGCGGTATTCCAGACAGGATTTTGTGAGGCAGGCTATGTTTGGGGTACCTTTTCTAACCCCCTCCCCTACTGGGGTGAGCAGAGTGGATCCTGAATAGGGCTGCTCAGTCATGAGTGCAGCTGCCGAGAAGCTCTTTCTGCCTCAGTCCAAGAGCTTAACGACTGTATCACGCACCCATCGCCTGTGTGCCAGGTCGTGGCTAAGAACTCCCAAACTTCACTGTCCTGTCCCCGTTACCACTTCCTGATCGCCACAGGACTTTATCTTATCCAAGATGTAGAGTGGATGGGCTCCCTTCGGGAGGATGCCTGCGCGTCACGTGACGTCTTTTATCGTGGGGAGACTGATGCGCCTGCAGCCACCACACGGTCCTTGGCAGAGAGGGGCCTGAATCCAGTGGCATGGAATCCAAAATGACTGGAGACCACTCTCTGTTGCAGCCTTCATCCGCCTTCAGTGCCATTGTGACTCATGGTGTCATCCTCCGCCACTCCCACCGTTGAGGTCTTTCTTTCTTTCTTTGGATCGCTCTTGGTCTGGGACCTCCCCCTCGACCTTACCGCCATGGGTGACCCTACCAGGAGCCAAAAGGCCCCCGACGGCATCGCTCTCGGGATCATTGGAACACACAAGGTTCTCCACCGCGACAAGGTGGCGATCCATGGAGAACAAATCACACATAGGGGACCAGAGGGCAGACAAGACCAAGGCAGTAAAGATAATGATGATGACGATAACACTGGTCAACACCAAATTTATTGTCTGTTTTTTTTAAGCTGATTTAGGACAATTTTGATGTGCTGAATCCAAAACTCACATTGGTTTTGCTCAATCAGGTCAACTTTTTGAATTATGGCCACATGTTGTTTTATACGTTTTTGTTTAGATCAGAGGTGTCAAACTCATTCCACAGAGGGCCAAGACCCTGCATGTTTTACTTCCACCCAGTATCTTCAGCAGGTGTTTTCACTGATCAACAATCAGTGGGAAGACATTTAGTGAAATCACCTGTTGAAGGCACTGGGTGGAGGTAAAACCTGCAGGGTCTTGGCCCTCCATGGAATGAGTTTGACACCCCTGGTTTAGATGTACGGGTATTTTCGCTTTATATGATGCAAAATTCTTTTTTATGTTTTGAAATTGTCTGAATTTTGAACAATGGTGACATAACATTCAATTTTCATGAACTTACCTTTATATAAAGGTAAGTACATGCACAGTACTAAGTACAGGTTTTTACTTAGCACCCGATCGAGAGAAACGGATGTTATTTTCGGATTCAGCGGTGCAAAATTGTCTTAAATCAGTTGAAAAAACAGACAACTTACAAAAGCATTATTTTTGTAACCCTGTGTAATAATATGGGTTGGGACCCATGCCCTGGAGACAAAGAATATCACTTCACTCTATATATATATAATTCAAGAAATCTCTGTTACGATGTCATGGGGAGACAAGACCAAGGCAATAATGAGAATGATAATGACGATAACAATAATAATAATGGTGATACACTTAAACAAAGAGGACTACCAATGAAGAAATAAATATGCAAGACAAAAACAAGCAATAAAGGTTAATTGACATCAAAACTGGGGATTCTAAATTGTCCTTAGGTATGAATGTGAGAGTGAATGGTTGTCCGTCACTCTGTGTTGGCCCTGCGATGGACTGGCGATCTGTCCAGGGTGGACCCTGCCTCTCGCCCAAAGATGCTGGGATAGGCTCCAGCCCTCCCGTGACCCTAAAAGGATTAAACGGAAGAAGATGGATGGATGGGGAATCACTATAAATTTAAAAAATCTCTGTTGGTGTGTCTGTCTGTCTGTCTCTGTGTCACGGTCACTTCCGCCCTCACTTCACTTCCGCCCTCCGAAGAGAGCAGACGCTTTTTCTCCAGCTCTCCAGCTCCGGCTCTTTATCTCTCTCCTCCCCCTAACTGACTGACTGGATCCCAGCTTGCTATTGTCTGTCTGCGTGTCTCTACTGCTGATTATCAAATGAAATTATGGATTTAATAAGCTGGGCTTTGAACGCAATTGACACTGTCTTTTCAACGAGGAAAAGTGCCCCGGGGGAGGGGAATTACCCCGCAGGCACCGCGGCCGCGGGCTATTTGAAGGACACAAGTAATTGGAAACTCTTGTGCCTGTGTGATCTCTCTATCGAAGATGTTGAAGATTTATACCTCTTCGTAGCAATGGTCATCGGAATTCTACTGATTGGATCTGGGATTGTTCTGGTGTACCGTAAATTGAAGCAGATGGATGGAGCCTATCAAAATGCAGACCCGGCGAGGCTTAACCATCAAATTGACCAACTGGGCAGGACTCTGACAGCGGCTAATGGAGAACTGGCTAGGAAAATGGATTACATCATGATCACGCTGAGAGCCATCCATCCATCCATCCATCCATCCATCCATCTTCTACCGCTTTTCCGGAGGTCCGGGTCGCGGAGGCAGCAGTTCAA
Source organism: Pholidichthys leucotaenia (assembly GCA_020510985.1). Taxonomy (NCBI): domain Eukaryota; kingdom Metazoa; phylum Chordata; class Actinopteri; order Cichliformes; family Pholidichthyidae; genus Pholidichthys; species Pholidichthys leucotaenia. The sequence goes on from CM035850.1 coordinate 167,972,806, forward strand.
GCAGAGAAGCCCAGACTTCCCTCTCCCCAGCCACCTGCTCCAGCTCTTCAGAGGGGATACCAAGGCGTTCCCAGACTAGCTGGGAGACATAGTCTCTCCACCGAGTCCTGGGTCTGCCCCGGGGTCTCCTCCCAGTGGGACGTGCCTGAAACACCTCAAGTGGGAGGCGTCCAGGAGGCATCCTAATCAGATGCCCATACCACCTCAACTGACTCCTTTCAATGTGGAGGAGCAGCGGTTCTACTCTGAGCCTCTCCCGGATGACTGAGCTCCTCACCCTATCTCTGAGGGTGAGTCCAGCAATCCTACGGAGAAAGCTCATTTCAGCCGCTTGTATCCGCGATCTCGTTCTTTCGGTCATTACCCAAAGCTCGTGACCATAGGTGAGAGTAGGAACGTAGATTGACTGGTAAATCGACAGCTTTGCCTTAGAACTAAGCTCCCTCTTCACCACAACAGACCGGTACAACGTCCGCATCACTGCAGATGCTGCTCCAATCCGTCTCTCATCTCTGTTGTTTGCAGATGATGTTGTCCTGTTGGCTTCATCCAGCAATGACCTACAGCTCTTGCTGGGACGGTTTGCCGCTGAGTGTGAAGCGGCTGGGATGAGAATCAGCACCTCCAAGTCCGAGTCCATGGTCCTCAGCCGGAAAAAGGTGGATTGTCCTCTCCGGGTTGGGGACAGGCTCCTGCCCCAAGTGGAGGAGTTTAAGTATCTTGGGGTCTTGTTCACGAGTGAGGGGAAAATGGAGCGAGATATCGACAGACGGATCACGCTGAGAGCCGTCCATGATAATTTCAACGTCCAGCCATGAAGGATTTAAGTACTGAATCTGTAAGAGAATATAAAGTTTTTTTTCTCTGAAGTCAGCACTATTTGACTCATTCGACTTGCCCTCACAGTCACAGTCCTCCAGATTATCTGCAGTTTTTTTTGTTTTCAAAACATGTGAGCAGCATTTGACTCTCATGGACAGCCAGCTGTCTGGCAAACTATACCATCTGCTGTGCCAAGGACACATGCCTTTGCCAGACAGTAGACATAACAACTCCTGCTGAAGAGACTTTGTTGTTCTTAACTGATATAAACACCCTCACTCAACACCTCACTCACACTGACTCACGATACTGATGTGAAGATTATTCATTCACTGCTCTCTTTGTGTCTTGTATAGATTCTATTGTCTGCTACTTGTGCATTGAGAGCTTTTTTTCTTGTAATCATAATATTGATCATTTATGACCCATATTCTGACAAACAATGCTTTTTTTCTCTCTCCTATTGTGTTATCCTTTTCTCCCCCCCCCGCTTCCTGTTCCCCATCTGCTGACAGGCGCGTCACTGACGCTGCCGCGTCACTGAAAATGTCAATTATGTCGTTCTCAGTGTCAAGTCAAATCCCTCGTATGTTTATCAGTTGTTTACTGTGAATGTACTTGGCAATAAATCTTTTCTGAGTTCTGAGTTCTGAGTCATAGGACATCATAGGATGGCATATGATTTCTGAGACTGGCTCCTATGATGATCTTTCATTCTATAAATTCAAGATAAATCATTCAGTTTGTGTGTGAATCTGGAACTCTTACTCATCACCCGATTAACAATAGGACACACTACTTTAAACCACACCCATTCGAAGCAGTACATCATGTCTGTGTGTCATGATCATGGCACATCATAGGACAGCCTATGATGACTGCATGATGTCCTATGATGATCCTAAGATATCAGGCAACATAGGACTCGTGATGCCTTCATATAAACAATAGGACTGGCTACCTATGATGTAGGAATGATGTCCTATGATGCCTGCCTTGATGTCTTTATGATGTCATATAGACCATCACTCCCCCAAGAAGAGATACTCATCACTCGATTACCAATAGGACACAGCACTGCAAAAAAGATAGGATGAAGATCATAAAAGTAGATCGTATTACAAAATACAAAAATCTATTGCAATAAAGAATTTCATAACAACCAATAGGAGGGAAGACGTCATTATGGCAATACTCAGACTGGATCACACACGTTTAAACAGCACATTATTCACTATGGGGAAAAGTGAAAGTGTAGAGAATAAGATAAGATAAGATAAGATAAGCCTTTATTAGTCCCACAACGGGGAAATTCCAGGATTGCAACAGCACAGGGATAGCAACACTCAGAGCAACAATCAGAAGGCAAGAAAAAAAAAAAAAAAACAAGCAAGCAAGAGCAGCTAATAAACATATGTACGTATTACTATAAAATATATATATATACACACACACACAGACACACAGTGCAGAGCATTGTAGCTGGATGGAATAAATATATGAATATATGAACACACAGTGCAGAGCATTGTAGCTAGATGGAATAAATATGTAAATATATAAACACCCACAGTACGGAGCATTGCAGCTAGGTGGAATAAATATGCAAGTATATAAACACACACAGTGCGGAGCAATGTAGCTAGATGGAATAACATGTAGATATATAAATATATAAACACCCACAGTACGGAGCATTGCAGCTAGACGGAACAAATATGCAAATATATAAACACACACAGTGCAGAGCATTGCCGCTAGATGGAATGAAACAGCATAACCGTCTACCCAGCTATCCTGCATGGTATGATTATGTGCCCATACACACTCTCACCCTCCATAGCGACCGGCATGCTCCTAGTTGTATGCCGGAGAGGACCACTGTGTAAGTCTATTGCATCTTCTGCATTCAAAAAACTATTAGTTTGTTACGTCTTTTTTGCTATCTCTGCGAGCAGCCCTGCTTAGGTTGTACAGTCTGACAGCCGTTGGTAGGAAGGACCTACGAAACCTCTCGGTTGTGCACCTGGGATGATGTAGTCTGCTGCTAAATGAGCTCCTCAGTGCATTCAGTATGTCCTGCATAGGGTGGAACTCGGACTCCAGCAGAGATGACAGTTTAGCCACCGTCCTTCTCTCTCCTATCTCCTCCATCGGATCAAGGCGCTGCCCCAGGACAGAGCTAGCTTTCTTAATCAGTTTGTTCAGTCTCTTCCTATCGGCTGCAGTAATGCCACTGCCCCAGCAGACCACTCCAAAAGTGATGGCTGATGCCACCACCGTGTCATAGAATGACTTCAGCAGCGCCCCTTGTACACCAAAAGACCTGAGTCTCCTCAGCAGGAACAGCCTGCGCTGTCCCTTCTTGTAGAGTGCATCAGTATTGTGTGACCAGTCTAGTTTATTGTTCTGATGAATACCCAGGTACTTATAGGATGTCACCATCTCGATGTCTGTTCCCTGTATATTTACTGGTACTGTGAGGGGCTGCCCATGCCTGCGGCAGTCCACCACCAGCTCCTTAGTTTTCCTCGCGTTGATCTGGAGGCAGTTCCGATGGCACCAGTCCACGAAGTCCTGGATAAGCCCTCTGTACTCAGCTTCATCTCCATTGGAGATGAGGCCAACGATCGCAGAGTCATCAGAGAACTTCTGTAGATGGCAGTGTGTTGTGTTGTGTGAGAAGTCCGCAGTATAAAGAGTGAACAGGAAGGGAGCCAGCACCGTTCCCTGGGGGGCCCCCGTGCTACTGATGATCGTGTCGGACACACAGTCCCGGGTTCTCACAAACTGAGGCCGGTTCGTGAGGTAGTCCAGGATCCATGATGACAGGTGCTGGTCCACCCCTGCGCGCAGCAGCTTGTCCTTCAGGATCATCGGTTGGATGGTGTTGAAAGCACTGGAGAAGTCAAAGAACATGATCCTCACCATATTCCCGGGCTTCTCCAGGTGGGACAGAGAACGGTGAAGGAGGAAGATCACCGCATCCTCCACCCCAATGCCATGCTGGTAGGCGAACTGGAGTGGATCCATCGCTGGTTCCACCAGGGGGCGGAGGTGAGCAAGGAGCAGTCTCTCCAGGGTCTTCATCAAGTGGGACGTCAAGGCCACCGGTCTGTAGCTGTTCAGGTCTTTGGGGTGGGAAGTTTTTGGTACAGGTACCACACAAGATGTTTTCCACAGCTGTGGTACCCTCCCCAGTTTCAGGCTCATGTTGAAGATATACGTCACAATCCCACACAGCTGGTCTGCACAGGACTTGAGGAGCTTTGCGCTGATGCCGTCCGGTCCCGGCGCCTTCCTCGCCTTGATCTTCCTCAGCTCCGTCCTCACCTGGGTCCTGGTCAGGGTCAGGATGGGGGGCTGTGTGTTGGGAGTGGGGGGGTGTTGGTAGAGTGGGGAGTGGGCAGCAGGACTTGATTTCTTTAGAGGCAGCAGTGGTTGTTGTGCAGTCAGGGGGGAGGGCGGTTGGTCAAATCTATTGAAAAACAGATTCAGGTTGTTCGCCCACTCCCTGCCCCCTGTGGCCTGGGGGGAGGTATTCTGGAGCCCCGAGATGGTTTTGAGGTTTCTCCAGACCCCGCTGATGTCGCTCTGTTGCAGCTTGTCCTCCATCTTCTTCCTGAAGCTGTCCTTGCCTTCTCTGATCTTTCTCCTCAGCTCCCTCTGTACGGACTTCAGCATCTCCCTGTTCCCTGACCTGAAGATCCTCTTCTTCTCTCTCAGAAGTGTTTTAATCTCAGGGTTGATCCAGGGTTTGTTGTTTGAGTGACGCCGTATGGTCTTGGTGGGAACGGATTTGTCCACACAGAAGCTGAGGTAGCCCGTGAAGGTGTGAATGAGGCCATCGATGTCCTCACCATGTGGATCGCAGAGCTGCTTCCAGGCGGTGGCTTCAAAACAGCCCTTTAGGGTGTCCATTGTCTCCTCAGACCATAACTCCACAGTGTGCATGGCCGGAGGTTGTCTGTGCACTAGGGGTTTGTACACCGGCCGGAGATGAACCAAGTTGTGATCCGATCTCCCGAGTGGGGGTAGTTGTGATGAGGTGTACGCCTCCTTAGTGTTTGCGTAGAATAAATCCAGTGTTTTATTGTCTCTAGTGTGGCATGTGACATACTGGGTGAACGTGGGTAGAATGGGAGACAGTGAAACATGGTTGAAATCGCCTGAGATGAGGAGAAGAGCATCTGGGTGTTCTGTCTGCAGCCTGCTGGTTACTGAATGGATGACGTCACGTGCTGTCCCAGCGTTCGCCGTCGGATTTGCATAAACAACAATGCAGATCACGTGTGAGTGTTCTCTCGGGAGATATGTAGGCCTCATGCTAACAGCTAGCAACTCAATGTCTTTGCTGCAGTGTCGTTGTTTAACAGTGATATGTCCCGGTCTGCACCAGTTGTTGTTAACATACATGATCACTCCACCGCCCCTAGCCTTGCCACTGTCTGGTGTTCGGTCAGCTCGTATCATGTGAAAACCCTCCAGCTCAATGTTAGCATCTGCTGCTAGTTCAGTTAGCCACGTCTCAGTAAACAAAAGGAGAGAGCACTCCCGGTATGTGCTATCATAACGGGAGATAGCCGCTAGCTCATCTAACTTTCCCAGTATCGACCGTACATTTCCCATGACAACAGATGGAAGGGAGGGTCTGTACCTTATATTTTTTGTCCTCCGCCTTACTCCAGCCCGGCAGCCGCGGCGTTTTCGCCTCAGTTCTCTCGGTATGTCGAGTATTTCCAATGGGACCGGGTGGCGGTTGAATGCTAGCAGCTGTTCTCTGCTGTATCGTATCCTGCTATAGACAGTGGCTCCGTCCACCGGCTCAGGAGACATTTAGGACGATCTGTGTGTCCGTGATATAAGTGGGGTGAAAAAAAAAGACGGATCAAAAGAGAGAGGAAGGGAAAAAGACTCGGAATCGAGCCGCTGTTGCAAAAGGCAGCCGACTCGTGTGGCGCCGAGAGAAAAAAAAAAAAAAAAAAAAAAAAAAAAAAAAAAAATGTTGAATGTGGAGTAAAAGAAAATGTTGAGCACATCTTATTATACTGTCACAAATACGGAAATGAAAGACATAATGGAAAATGAAGTTCGAGAGGCCGGTAGGGAATGGGATTTAACTGAGATTCTGGGGACAGATGGAGAGGCAATAAGAATCACGAGAAGGGCTCTTTTCTCGTTTTTAAATAACACAGGATTAAGTCATAGAATTTAGGGGTCGGGCTCAGATGACGTAATGTTACACACTCTTGTACAGTAGGTGGCACCTTTCACTTGTTTGTTATCCGCCAGTAACCGAGAGAAGAAGAAGAAGAGAGAGCACTTTAAACCGAATGGGAGTTGCCAGAAACGGGAAAGAACAGATACTCATCACCCGATTAAGAATAGGACACACTAATTTAAACCAGGATCAAATGCAGGCATCATAGGACTCGCTATGCCATCATCACAGATCATAGGACATCTTCAAAGATCAAACGCCAACCACACTTGTGGAACCACATGAAGCACAGTTTAATTTGTCAGTATACTAGGAATTGGAAAACCATAAAATAGCATTGGTTGAGAAAAGTGGATGCAATTTTATGAAGAAAATGATAATTAACTTTATAAAACTAGAAAAGCACTTGGAGAGCGCAGACGTCCGGCAAGCGCCACAGTTCCCCCCCATACAGTGTTTGTGTGTGTACGTTTTCAGATTCCTTGACCATGAAAACATATGACTAGCAATTGGATTGACAATTAGTGGTTCAGTAGTTATTCACGAAAATGACATTTTCCATAATGGCGGCCACAGTTCCGCCCATACAGTGTTTGTGTGTAAGTTTTCAGATTCCTTGACCAGAAAAACATATGACTAGCAATTGGATTGAGAATGATAGGATTAGTGGTTCAGTAGTTATTCACGAAAATGGAATTTTTCGTAATGGCGGCCACAGTTCCCCCCATACAGTGTTTGTGTGTATGTTTTCAGATTCCTTGACCATGAAAACATATGACTAGCAATTGGATTGACAATGATAGGATTAGTGGTTCAGTGGTTATTCACGAAAATGGCGTTTTCCGTAATGGCGGCCACAGTTCCCCCCATACAGTGTTTGTGTGTACGTTTTCAGATTCCTTGACCATGAAAACATATGACTAGCAATTGGATTGACAATGATAGGATTAGTGGTTCAGTAGTTATTCACGAAAATGGCATTTTCCGTAATGGCGGTTTTCTTCTGGACGGTGATCCGGATCATCCCCAAAATTTAATCAGTTCTCCCTTGTACCATTTCCAACAACGCCTGAAAGTTTCATTGAAATCCATCCAAAACTTTTTGAGTTATCTTGCTAACCAACAGACAAACAAACAGACAGACAGACAGACAGACAGAAAACCCCCGGCAAAAACATCACCTCCTGGCTGAGGTAATAAAAATAGAAAATTTGTTTTACTCTGAAAAAAGAACGCAGATTAATGAAAGGCAACATGCATTTTGAGATTCTGATGGGTGTTTGCATAAAATTTGGTTCAAAGAACTTATACTAGGAATATTCTGAAGACAAGTGTAAATTACAAAACGGACCATCAGCCGCAGAAACTTTGCATCCCTGTGGGTAGTAGGTGGGTCCACCGGATTCTGTTCAACCGGACCAGGAGGGGTTCTGTTGGGAGGCTGGCAGACAAACTCCTTACCGCTGTTATGGCCTCCTCCCAGGATCACAAAGGCTGGTCTCGGTCTTCTCTGATTCACTAAAAGAAGGAATTAGTTTACAATGCAAAGTCTCATCAGAAAGTCAAATTACATCACAAACTCGTTTCTTCTGATGTTGGTGGTTTAAATGAGTTGGTTTAAGCTTTAAAAAAATTAAAATCTTCTTGCACGATGATTTAAAGAAAAAGAAGAATAAAATAAGAAAAATGAATTTTTAAAGAAAAGAATCAGGATATACACAGAGCATGGCAGCCTCTGGGCCCTTCTTAAAAGGTAGGGAAAATTGGAGGTGCAGAGAAAGCTGCTCATAGCTTGACCAACACCCCAGAGCAGACTCTGAAGAAAGAGCAATAAAACTTGTTTTCTATAGTGTTGCAGGGTGGTCCCAAAACTTCATGAGACCTGAGGTGGCCCAATTATATTTGAGTTTCTTCCAACAAGGATCATAAACTCAACCTAAAAAGGGAAATGCAATGAAGCTTTGAACTCTATTGGTCAGTTAAAGTGCAGCTATGGTCTCCTGAAGAATGAGGAGGGGAAGAGACATTTGATCTGAGAAGTGAGACCCCCTTTTAAGACACATGTTGCTGAAAAAAGCATAAATTCCTTAAACTTTAGTGACTAAGATATTCTACTCAATAAAGGAGCATAAATTGCATCTACTGTAATTAACTTGTGATAATACGCATGTAAACATTAATTTCTTCCTGAAAATAGCAGAACATATCACAATCATACCAAATCGAATCATATCAATAAAACATTTAAAACCCATATTGTCCGTCTCCAGAGTTCAATCATGTCTTTGTTGGCAGATACTGTCTTAAGAGAAAGAATATGAGTTAGTTCATAGTCCATAAGGCAAAAGTTAAATATTCCTGATTCGTTCACCAGATGGCACAGTGAAACTGGTTGTTTGCTGGAGAGTCTTGGCTTCCCCATCTGGTTTATGTCACTCAATAAAACTGTCAGTTAGAACATTCCTTTGCCAAAGAGTCTCAGAGAAAGGGATTAACTTCCACTTTCTGGCCGATGGATAGGGTAACAGCTCTAGTTCTTTGGTGAGAGAAGCAGTCTCAAAAGCCAGACTTTTGAGTTTAAAAAAAAAATTCTTCAGCAAAGAATAATTTTATAAATTGGAACTCAAGGTCACGCTACATGACATTATAAAGATACATTTGTCTATGAGCCGTCATATCGACATCATATCTTTATGACGACATCGCAAATCTTATGATGCCCGAGTTCATAGGATGTCCTATGATTATCAGGCAGAGTTCATAGGCCGTCCTATGATGTCCTATAAACGAGACAGACACACACAGACATAGTGAGAAAATCCCAGCACTGCTTTTTCCTCATGAGCTCTGGAGCTGCGCGATTCAAAAACATGCCACTGAAATAACATTACAGTAAATGTTATTGTCATAACATGCACCATAATACCAGTGGGCATGAGACTGCGCACCACCACACCCCTTTGAAATGACTCTCCACCTCCCAGCACAAAGTGGGCGCACTGTCTACTGGCAATTAGATGGTGTGACACAAAGTGTGAAAAACAATGCTGTGACAGAAACTAACAAAAACACTGGCACACAGCGGACAGTCTGGTGCAAAAGTCCACTGATGCCTGTCAAAATAGGGCCCTGTGTCTCCCAGCTGGCCTGGGAATGCCTTGGTTTGCCTCCTGAAGAGTTGCAGGAGATGGCTGGGGAGAGGGAGGTCTGGGCTTCTCTGCTTAGACTGCTGCCTCTGTGACCTGGATCCCTGGAAAAGTGGTAGAACATGGATGGATGGATGCAAAAACAAGAAAGTGACAAATTTTAATGTTTAAGAAACTGAAAAAATATTTTTAAAAATTTTATGATAAAAGGGTTCATTAGCAAGTAGTGGATTATTATTGTTGATAAATGTTGTGAGTTGACCAGCTGATTAATCGACTACAGTTACTGTGTAAGCACTTCTTTTGCTGTTTGGAGAGGAAGGAGCTGGAGGAGAAACACAGCTGGCAGGAAAACCGTCCTTGACACTAGACTGGGGCGTATGATTTGGGCAAAAAAAAAAAAAGATTAGTCAAAAGAATTTTTTTTGTTTTAATTACTGTTCTTCTGAATGAGCACAATTTTTGGCACAGCCTCTTTAATACTCATTACCACACCATGCTTATGTGCTAAAAGAGTACTAATTTCCTTGTTACTAAAATCAATTTTGAAGTACAATTTCACCAACTCATTCACAGCATTTTGTGAAATCTACTTCACTATAAGCAACAGTTTCTCCACGTTTTGACGTTTTTCCTCAAAATTTCAACTTTATTTCCAAAATGCACAACTTCTTTTTATGTGGCTTTAATATTTCTTTGTAATTTGCGACTAGATTCATTTTAAAAATGTGCTGTTTTGCTTTGTAAATGTTGGGGTTTTCCCTCTTGAATTTGCAGCACATCTGGTTTTGGAAGACGAGGCTGCCGACCCCTTCAGTTATGCCTGAGAGTTTACACAAAGCAAGCCTCAGTGTAAATTGCTGGACACTGCAATCAATGCTACAGAGAGTGCATGAATATACTGAAGAGAAATAGGGAGCATGACCTCTTATAGTGGTCATGTTTGTGCATTCAGTGGATATGTTTCCCAAACAAACCTCCATTTTTTTTCTCGTGTGTGTTTCTGCACAGGTGGCCTTTCACATACAGCCGTACAAGGGCCGGACGGACCAGAGCATGCATGACAACATCAGATACATTATTGACAAGTATGCTTTCTCTTTTTTTTTATCTTGATGTGTTTCCTTTCACTGAGCAAAAAAGGTCAAGTTCAGACCATCTAGATTGGTGTCGGCTGACGTTGGAAGTCTGCCGATGTGGTGAAACCTGAAGTTTGTTAAGGGATGAGGAGGGCGTTAAATATAGATGTGGCCTCTGATGAGCTGTAATGGATCCCTTTGCGCAACCTTCATCAAGACTGTGAGACTGGAATCAGCTTTTCACTTCTGATTCTAGGGCAGGATAAAACAAAGAATATGAAGGTCGTAAACTGAGAGGTTTAAGAGGAATCGGGTCAGAAAGAAAATGAATAACAGAGGCTCAGTAGCAGCATGTTTCCAGTGCTATTACACTGGAGTGACATCAGAGTATCTGTGGGTATGAGCGAGTTCAATTTAAGACCTTTTGAAAGGAGAACTACGGGTGCATCTCAGTAAATTAGAATATCATCAAAAAGTTGATTTATTTCAGTAATTCATTAAAAAAAATGCAGATGACATGGCTCCTCAAACCATCACTGACTGTGGAAACCACACTGGACCTCAACTGTCTTGGATTCTGAGCCTCTCCACTCTTCCTCCAGACTCTGGAAGCTTTATTTCCAAATGAAATGCAAGATTTACTTTCATCTGAAAAGAAGTCATCTGCTGTTGTTGGTCCACTGTGTTTTATTAAGTTCAAAGGTGACGGTCCTCTCCGATGGACCATCACCTTGTTGTGATGGAGGGGCTTGTGTGTCCCGGTGATTCTCCGAGTTATGTCACCTGGAGTCTTGTACTCCAGGCGACATAGTACTCTAGGGCCACCCTTGGCAAACAGGTCGGAGTTGAGGGTCCAGACTAAGCACGGTGCCAAACTGAAGACCCCAATGGCGGAACAGGCTGCTCGTCACCTTGTGATGGCGGATGAGGGCTGCAGCAGGATGGGCGCCTCCGGTTGTCTGGGCTACTTGCTGCCACTGGATTCAGACCCCAACCTGTCAAGCTCGTGCGGTTGCCGTCGGCGCACCGGCATCCTCACGTTATAAGCATCACGCACAGGCCTTTACCTTTCGGGGAACTCAGATTAAGTCACCCAAGTCCCATCACGATGGATGCGTGGCAATGGGGCCAAGAGCAGTGTACTCTGGGAGCTTCTAGTTACAAGTCTGCACATGGGCGGCTGTCGTGTGATGGTTGTCTAGCACTTGGCTTGAGACAGGAGTGGTATTCGGCAGCAGCGGCCGTGACCAAGCAGTCCTTTTTAGGATCCCCTCTGCTTGCCCCAAACCAGGGAAGGGGCTAGAAAAGGTGCCCTAAATATAGGCTGTCTCACAACTCTCCTGACTGGATAACCGCGTCCAGTGGAGTCACTCTACATGCCGTCAGAATTCTAAGAACAAGACACTCAACTTTGCTACATGGAATGTCCGCACTCTACTAGACAATCCAGTCAGTGATTGTCCTGAGAGAAGAACTGCTATCATCTCAAGAGAACTCTCCAGATATGACATAGACATCGCTGCTCTCAGTGAGACGCGTTGGGCAGATGAAGGCCAGCTGAAGGAGGTAGGAGGTGGCTATACCTTCTTTTGTAAAGGAAAGCCATCAGGAGAGAGAAGAATAGATGGTGTTGGCTTTGCCATCAAAAACAAACTTGTCAACCAACTGTCAAAGCTACCCACCGGCATCAATGAACGTCTCATGACCCTTCGTGTCCAGCTCAGGGGTAATCAGTATGCCACCATCATCAGTGCATATGCTCCTACACTTGATAAGGACGAACACAAGGAGTGTTTCTACTGGGACCTGGATGCCGTCCTCACTGCCACGCCCAAACAGGATAAGCTGCTTCTTTTGGGTGACTTCAATGCAAGGGTTGGACGTGACTGCGAAGTCTGGGATGGTACCACCGGAAGAAACAGGGTAGGAAAAGCTAACTCTAACGATGTCCTCCTACTCAGCAAGTGTGCAGAGCATGGCCTTATCACCAATACCATCTTCAGGCAAGGTAACAAATACAAGACCTCATGGAAACACCCTCATTCTAAGCATTGGTATCTTTTTGACTATGTCATCGTCAGAGCCCATGACATGTCTGACGTCCTCATCACCAGAGCTATGAGAGGTGCTGACGACTGCTGGACAGACCATCATCTAGTCAGATCATCCATGTCTCTCAGACTCTCCAGAATGCATCGCAAACAAAAAGGCAGTCCGTAAGAGGCTAAATATCAGTGCTCTTCAACTAGCCTGCTGCATGGATTTGCAACACCACTTGCTGAAAACCTCTCTGATCTGCCAGATGGCTTCAACAACATCCAGGAGTACTGGCAAGGACTCAAGACCGCCATTCATAAGGCCTGTGCTGAATTGGCTACTCCACCCGCCAACACCAGGACTGGTTTAATGAGAATGACTTGGAAATCCAAGCACTCCTCAGCCAGAAGAGAAAGGCCTACCATGCATGGCAAAACCAAAAAAGGCCACTGCCCAGAGCGTTTCAGCGCTGAGGGTGCTCAATGCTGTAAATGCTGGACTACATAGAGAATGAATGGAAAATAGTCGCCCAGAGCTGAAAAAACACGTTTGGTGGACACACAGCCTAAAGTAGGTGGATCTTCCTCGGCTGCCCTCTGTCTTACTGAAACCTGGCTCAGGGAAAATACACCGGACAGCGCGCTGCGCCTCGAGGGATTTCAGCTATTTCGTGCTGATCGTGACACAGAGCTCTCCGGTAAATCCTCAGGAGGAGGAGTCTGCTTCTACATCAACAGCAGCTGGTGCTCTGATGTAACGGTAATTTCCAAACACTGTTCTCCCGCCCTGGAATTTCTTTTTATTAACTGCAAGCCATTTTATTCCCCACGGGAGTTCGCTTCATTCATCCTCGTCGCTGTGTACGTCCCTCCCGACGCGGACGCGCGCAAAGCTCAGCGCACGCTCGCGGATCACATCCAACACACGGAGCGGACTTTTCCAGACTCTCTGATTATTGTGGTTGGCGACTTTAACCAGAGCAATCTGAGCCACGATCTCCCCCGCTACAAACAGTTTATTAAATGCCCCACCAGAGGAATAAACACGCTGGATCACTGTTACACTACAGTGAAGGACGCATATCGCGCTGTTCCCCGCGCTGCGCTCGGACTATCTGATCACGTGATGGTCCACCTCATTCCCACATACAGACAGAGATTGAAGCTCACTAAACCTGTTGTGAGCACTACAAAGAAATGGACCAGTGAAGCTGAGGAGAAGCTGGAAACGTGCATGGAAATAACTGATTGGGGTATGTTTAAAGGAGCCACGCATGATCTGGATGAGTACACGGACACTGTGAACTCATATATCCACTTTTGTGAGGAGAGCATTTTTCCATCGCGCACCAGGGTGAGGTACTCTAATGATAAGCCCTGGTTCACTGCTAAGCTCAGACATATCAGGAAGGAGAAGGAAGCAGCGCTGAAAAGTGGAGACAGGGGCTGCTACAGGGAGGTTAAATATCGGTTTAACAGAGAGCTGAGGAGAGCTAAATCTGTGTATTCTGAGAGACTCCAGCAGCAGTTCACTGCTAATGACTCGGCTTCTGTGTGGAGAGGACTGAGGCAAATCACCAATTATCGGCCTCAGGCTCCTAAAGGTCAGGATGACAAAGCCCTTTGTCAAAGACTGTCCCAACACTATGCCCGTTTTGACACCTCGTCAACTGTGTCCAACTCCCCCCCTCCCTCCAGCTCCACAGCCTCCACGGTCCCCACTTCATCAAAGGCACCCCCCCCTCCTCCCCCCCTGCCCTTGTCATCAGTGAGCAGGACGTGCTCAAACAGTTCTCCAGACTGAACCCGCGCAAGGCCCCCGGTCCGGACGGCGTGTCTCCCTCCACCCTGAGACACTGTGCGAAAGAGCTGGCTCCTGTCTTCACAGACATTTTTAACACCTCCCTTAAGCTATGCCACGTGCCGACCTGCCTCAAATCCTCCACCATCATCCCTGTCCCCAAGAAGCCACGGATCACTGGACTTAACGACTACAGACCTGTAGCGCTCACCTCTGTAGTCATGAAGTCCTTTGAGTGCCTGGTCCTGCCCCACCTCAAGTCCATCACCACTCCTCTCCTGGACCCGCTGCAGTTTGCCTACCGAGCCAACAGGTCTGTAGACGACGCAGTCAACCTGGCCCTCCACTCCATCCTGCAGCACCTAGACTCCCCGGGAACCTATGCCAGGATCCTGTTTGTGGACTTCAGCTCCGCATTCAACACCATCCGCCCCGCTCTGCTCCGGGACAAGCTGTCCCTGCTCAACGTGCCTGACTCCCTCTGCAGGTGGATCACCGACTTCCTGACGGACCGGAGGCAGCATGTGCGGCTGGGAAAGACTGTCTCAGACTCTGCTAGCATCAGCACCGGATCACCCCAGGGCTGTGTACTTTCCCCCCTACTCTTCTCCCTTTATACCAACTCCTGCACCTCCAGCCACCAGTCTGTCAAGTTGATCAAGTTTGCGGACGACACCACCCTCATCGGGCTCATCTCCAACGGCGACGAGTCCGCCTACAGGAGAGAGGTGGCCCAGCTGGCGTCCTGGTGCAACAACAACAACCTGCAGCTGAACGCTCTGAAGACAGTGGAGATGATTGTGGACTTCAGGAAAGTCACAACTCCTCTGCCCCCCCTCACCCTCACAGGCTCTCCCATCACCACTGCTGATTCCTTCCGCTTCCTAGGCACCACCATCACCAGTGACCTCAAGTGGGAGCCGACCATCAGCTTCCTCATCAAAAAGGCCCAGCAGAGGATGTTCTTCCTGTGGCAGCTGAGGAAGCTCAAGCTACCCACCAAGATGTTAGTGCAGTTCTACACAGCCATCATCGAGTCCATCCTCACCACCTCCATAACCGTGTGGTACGCAGGAGCCACTGCCAGGGACAGACTAAGGCTGCAGCACGTCGTGCGCACTGCTGAGAAGGTGATCGGCTGCAAGCTCCCATCTCTCCAGGATCTGTACATCTCCAGGACCCGGAGGCGTGCTGGCCGGATCATAGCCGATCCCTCACACCCTGGTCACGTACTGTTTGCCCCTCTCCTCTCAGGTAGAAGACTTCGGTCCATCCAGACTAAAACCTCCCGTCATATGAACAGCTTCTTCCCCTCTGCCATCAGACTGCTGAACACTAAGTGACTTATTGACTCTCGTGCACTATGTACAGCAGCTCAACCAGACTCATGTCAATCATCACTGTTTTCTTCCTGCATTACCGACTGCACTATATGGTTCTCCACATTATCTGCTGCTCGCTAATATATTTAAACTGCTGACTAGTATTACTCACTCTTATTTTACACTTTATTGCATGTATAGTTTATTTCTTTTATTTTATCATGTTTAATGTTGCAGCATTGCACCGAGACAATTTCCTAGTTTGTGTACTACATGAACAATGGCAATAAATCTGATTCTGATTCTGATCACTGATTGTGCAGAAGCTTTACCAGCTCTTTCTTAAGGTCTGGGAATATGAGGACCTGCCTGCTGAGCTCAGAAATGCTAACATTGTAACTATCTTTAAGAAAGGGGATAAGTCTGTATGTGGGAACTACCGTGGTATATCCCTTCTTTCAATTGCTGGGAAGATCCTTGCCCGCATCCTCCTCAACTGCCTCCTTCCTCTTGCTGAGGATGTACTCCCAGAGTCTCAATGTGGCTTTAGACCATCTCGTGGCGCAATTGACGTGATTCTTGCAGCACGACAAATCCAGGAGAAGTGCAGAGAGCAACATCAGAATTTGCTCATAGCATTCATTGACCTATCCAAGGCCTTTGACTTTGCCAATCGTGAAGCCCTTTGGAAGGTTTGGCTGTCCATCAGAGTTCATCAGAGTACTGAGATTGCTTCATGATAGGATGACTGCCACTGTCCTCTACAAAGGCTCAGAGTCATATTCATTTGCTATCTGCACCGGTGATAAGCAGGGCTGCATAGTGGCTCCAACCCTTTTTTCTATCGTTGCCTCTGTGATGTTAAGCCTTGTACGCGACCGCCTTCCCCTTGGTATTGAGATTGAATACCGAATGGATGGTTCCATTTTGACCATTTGCCAGTCTTTGCATTTATCCATGGCCACACGGGGGCCAATACAGAAAAAACCTTAAGATCTTTGAGATACAAATCACAAATTGCAATCACTTCTTTTAAAGAAGACCTGCTGAAGCAAGACTGAACAGAAGTCTATGTATCAGATGTAAATGAAGCCTATGGCACATTTATGAACATTGTAACCACTCTTTATGAAAAAAATATCCATTAATAAAGAAAAAGCTTAAACAGAAATTTATTGAAAAGCCATGGTTAACCAAAGGATTACAAAAAACATGTAAAAGGAAAAATTCATTTTATAAAGCTTTTTTAAAGAAAAGGACAAAAGAAGCACGGTGGCGGAGTGGTTAGCACTGTGGCAGCACAGCAACTCACCCTTGGTCAGGGGATCCTGGGTTCCTTCCCAGCCCCCGACCAACAGTGATCTGTGTGGAGTTTGCATGTTCTCCCCATGTCTGTGTGGGTTTACTCCGGGATTTCTCCGGTTTCCTCCTACATGCCAAAAACATGCAAGTTAGGTTAATTGACATCAAACTGGGGATTCTAAAGTATCCTTAGGTATGACTGTTAGAGTGAATGGTTGTCTGTCTCTCTGTGTTGGCCCTGCGATGAACTGGGGATCTGTCCAGGGTGTACCCTGCCTCTCTCCCAAAGATGCTGGGATAGGCTCCAGCCCCCCCCCCCCCCCGGCAACCCGAAAAGGATTAAGCGGAAGAAGATGGATGGATGGATGGATGGTTCCATTTTAACCTGGGACACCTCCGCTCCAAATCCAAGGTTACCAGAACTGCCTTTTCTGAGCTACAGTATGCTAATGACTGTGCCATCCTCTCACATACTGAGGAAGCTCTACAAGCTACTCTGAATCTGTTCTCCAGTGCGTACCACAACTTGGGGCTCTCCCTCAACATCAGGAAGAACAAAGTGCTTTTTCAACCTGCCCCAGGGGCGAGTTATCCATCCTCCTCCCCACAAATCATTATCAATGGGGAGACACTGGAGACTGTCCAATACTCTCCTTATCACCGGCTTCCGGTTCCGCTGGACCGGTGGCGCCACACGAGTAGGCTGCCTGTTGCAACAGCCTTTTTTTTTTTTCATCTTCCTTCTTCTTTCTACACCTTTCACTCTGTATATATATCACGGACGCACGGATCGCCCCGGGGGTCTCCCGGGTCGGCGGACGGAGCCACGGTTTGCAGCGGGAGACGCTACAGCGGGGAGGAGCTAGTGCTAGCTAGCACTTGGCCGCCGCCCGGTGCTAATGGGAAACTCGACATACCGGGAGCTGTAGCGAAAACGACGCGGGTGCCGGGCTGGAGTTTAGGCGGCGTGCAAGAAATATAAGACAGAATAATAAAGAGCGATGGCAAGAACCAAGCAGACCGCCCGTAAAATCTACTGGAGGAAGAAGCCCCCCAGGAGACAGCTAGCCACCAGGGCTGCTCGGAGAGGCGCTCCTGCCACCGGCAGAGTGAAGAGGCCTCGCCGTCACAGGCCCGTGGCTCTGAGAGAGATCCGTCGCTGCCAGAAATCCACGGAGCTGCTCATCCGTAAGCTGCCCGTCCAGCGCCTGGTGAGGGAGATCGCTCAGGACTTCAAGACCGTCCCGCGTTTCCTGAGCTTCGCCGTCATGGCTCTGCAGGAAACCAGCGAGGCCCACCTGGTGGTCTCTTCTTTGCTAAGGGGGTCATCATCATGCCCAAAGACTTCCAGCTGGCCCGCTGCATCCGCGGAGAGAGAGCTTAGACTTTCTGCTGCACATTCACCAACCAACCATAATGCTCTGCACTGTGTGTCTATATATATACTGTATATATTTATAGTAATATGGACATATGTTTAGTAGATGTTGTTTTTTCTTGCCTTCTGATTATTGCTCTGAGTGTTGCTATCCCTGTGCTGTTGCAATCCTGGAATTTCCCCATTGTGGGACTAATAAAGGCTTATCTTATCTTATCTTATCTTATCTCAGTAGCCATCTCTCTCAGTCAGCGAACCTTGATGTCGAGATCCAGCACAGGACACAGTGTGCCAGTGCATCCTTTGGAAGACTGCTTCACCGAGTGTTTGCAAATCGAGTCTTGCGGAATGAGACCAAGGTCTTGGTGTATAATGATGTGGTTGTGCCCACACTCCTCTATGGGTGTGAGACATAGGTAACCTACCGTTGCCATCTGAAAAGCCTTGAGAGCTTCCATCAATGCTGCCTACGGAGGATGCTGCACATTAGATGGGATGACTATCCCACAAATGCTGATGTGTTGTCTGTAGCCCAGTCCACCAGTATTGAAGCACAGATCATGAAGCATCAGCTCCGTTGGGTTGGCCACTGTGTGCGCATGGATGACACCCATATACCAGAGCAGGTGTTCTTTTCCCAACTGTGTCATGGCAAATGAACCCAAAGTGGCCAGAGAAAGTGCTACAAAGATACATTAAAAGCATACTTCCAGAAAGCTGACATTAATCCCGCAGACTGGGAAGCCCTGGCCGAGGACAGGTCAGCATGGCGCCTTGCTGTGCACCATGCCGCAGCTCTCTTTGAGGAGGCTCGTCTCAAGAGGGAGGCTGAGAAGCGACGGAGGAGGAAGGAGAGAGCACAACACCCTGGACAAGTGACTCCCCCATCAAACAACAACCACCTGTCACAACTGTGGAAGGGAGTGCAGGGCTCAAATTGGTCTCATTAGTCATCGAAGAACTCACACCACCTCTTGACACATTAAACCTTTTTGTTTTGTTTGTTTGTTTGTTTCTCTATCCCCCTTAGGTAGACATCATCCTCAGTGATGAGGGATTGCCTATTAATTAAGTCCAAAGTCAGCACAGCTATCTACCGGGAAATTTTAGAGCACATCATGCTTCCCTCTGCTGACACGCTTTATGGAGATGCTGACTTCATTTTCCAGCAGAACTTGGCACTCCCCACACTGCCAAAAGTACCAAAACCTGGTTTAATGACCATGGCATCACTGTGTTTGATTGGCCAGCAATCTCTCCTGACCTAAACCCCATAGAGAATCTATGGAGTATTGTCAAGAGGAAGATGAGACACCAGACCCAGCAATGCAGATGAGCAGAAGGCCACTATCAAAGTATCCTGGACCTTCATAACACCTCAGCAGCACCACAGGCTGATCACCTCCATGCCATGCTGTATTGATGCAGTAATTCATGTAAAAGGAGCCCTGACCAATTATCAAGTGGACATACTTTTCAGTCAGCAAACATTTGAGTAAAAATCCATTTTTTATAATTATGTAATATTCTAATTTTATGAGAAACTGATTTTGGGGTTTCCATTACTAATAAGCCATAATCATCAAAATTAAAAGAAATTAACACTTGAAATGTATCACTCTTTGTAATGAATCTACATAATATACAAGTTTCATTTTTTGGATTGAATGACTGAAATAAATCAACTTTTTGATGATATTCTAATTTATTGACACACACCTGTATGTAATGTTCCAAAAATGTTCTTGGCCACTCGTGTGTTCATTAAGTGAACTGCAGATCTACTGTAGCTGCTCATGATAATAATTACATGTACACTAATAAACCGGTTATGATTGGATTTCTGCAGATGTCTGAGTATCCAAGTGGCCATGTAAGCAGCATAATCTGATAAAGGCCATGTAACCGGGGTTATTAACTCTAGTGGTTTACTCTCCAATAATCTGTTTATTCAGTGCGTGTAAACACAACAAAACTGATTATTGCCATTATGGGTTTATTCCGAGTAACTGGTTTATTGTGACCATGTAACTGGGATCAGTGTGCATGCTCATACTCCTGTGTTGGTTGAGAGCGGAAGAAGCAGCATAAAAACACTCCATTATTCATACTGCATTGTATTTCAGATGGAATCACTGGTCAGAAGTGAACTCAGACTGTTTCACACAGTGTGGAGTTTTGTCCAAAAAAGGCACAAAAATTAATATGAACAGATTAAACATGTTTTTTTAGCATATACATTTGAAATCAGAAGTTTGTATACACTGCATAAAAGACAACCTTTTTTCTCACTATCTGACATTAAATCAGACTAACCTTTCAGATTACTTAGAATTACCAAAATTATTTCTATTTGTTAAAGCATTTTTTATATTTGCTAAATCATATTTAAAGAGTTTGCTTTATTACTTTCTTAAAATTCAGAAGTTTCCATGCGTTTCCTTCATATTTGGAAGTATTGCCTTTAAACTGTATGACTTGGGTCAGACGTTTTAGGTGTCCTTCCACAGGCTTCTCACAACCAAATACCTAGACCAAATACCTTTGGTCTAGGTATTTGGTCTTTGGTATTTGGTCTTTACGCAGATGACCTCTGTATTTGCTGCAGGGGAAAGACATGAGCACAGTCAAAAAGCAGCTACAGCTGTGCATAAACAAGATTAATATGTGGTCAGTCAGTAATGGTTTTAAATTTTCAAAAACAGTCTGTATGCACTTTTGGCAGCTGCAGTCTCTTCACCTCAACTCTGAGCTTTTCATAGATGGAGAAGCTGTCGAGGCGGTAAAGGAAACCAAATTCCTTGGACTTATTTTTGATAATAAGCTGTCTTTTATTCCACATATAAAACGTCTATGACTCAGATGTTTTAAAGCCCTTGATATCATTAAAGTTTTGGCTAAAACTAAATGGGGTGTGGACTCTGCTGTGCTGCTGCGTCTCTATAGAGCACTTGTAAGATCTCGGTTAGAGTATGGGAGCATAGTTTATGGATCAGCAAGGAAAACATACACCAGGACGATGGAAACTGTCCATCACCAGGGGCTAAGGCTTGCCTTGGGGGCTTTCAGAACCTCTCCTGTTAAAAGTTTGTATGTTGAAGCAAACAAGCCTTCACTTCAAATCAGGCGCCAGAAATTGGCTCTCCAGTATATGGCTAAACTTAAAGCAGACCATAGAAATCCAGCCTACTCTGCAGTTTTTCACCCTTGATTTTTGCAGATGTATAAGGTCAGACCTAAGAGCATCACTCCTTTTGGACTCCGTATAGAACCTCACCTGGTAAAATTAAACCCTGATATAAGCAATGTAACACAGACACAGTTTTGTCCCATTCCACCATGGAGTTTGAGGAAACCCAATATCATTCTGGATCTGAGCCAAAACAAAAAGAAAAACACTCACCCAAATGTGGACCAGCAGCAGATCTTAGACATAAAATGCCATTTTCCTCACCATGTTTCTATATACTTGGATGGCTCTAAAGTAGATGGCTCAGTCTCTGCTGCAGTTGTCACCGGGCATAATCAGCATGGTTTGCAGATTCCCAAACAATGTTCAGTTTTTACAGCAGAGGCTCATGCTTTGCTTCTAGCATTGGAACACATTGAAATAACCAAACAATAGAGCTCCTTAATTTTTACTGACTCCAGATCCGGTCTTCAGGCGCTTGAGTTTTTAAAGACTGATCACCTCATTATTATTTGGATTTTAGAGAAACTAGGTTTTTTACAGAAACACAATTTAAATATCACCTTCTGTTGGGTCCCCAGCCATGTTGGCCTGTCAGGTAACGAGCAGACAGACAATGCTGCCAAGAGAGCCCTGAACCAAGAAGTCACTCAATGCCAGATCCCAGCTTCAGACCTCTAATAACCTCCTATATTTTAAAGAAGTGGCAGACTGAATGGGACACATGTACTGCAAATAAATTGCATGATATTAAACCTGCCATAAGTCATAGATACTTGCATCACTTTCAAAACCGACATGATGAGGTAGTGTACACTAGATACCGTATTGGCCACTCAAGGGGCATGCACAGCTTTTTATTAAAAGGTGACATCTCCATCATTGTTGGTGGCCATCATTTCTGCTCAGCATGAGTCGACTTTCATGAGAGAACAGCACTGAGTGCCATTGGTCCCTTGTCCAGTGTAAATGCTTCCTGGCCCATGCAAGTTGATGACGCCTGTGCCTGGTGGTGTGGTCGGGTACCCTTGCAGGTCGTCTAATACGCAGACCACACTGATGTAAACAGTTTCAAATGGTCTGAAGTGACACTTGGGTGCCTCTCACCTCCCTTAAATGCGTCTGGAGTTGAGTGGCATTCATCATCCGGCTCCATAAATTTCACCCAAAAGCCAAATATCCCTAACTTTTTGTGAGTAGTGTAATTTAAGTATACATGAGTAAATTACTTTTATCAATATTTTTTCCCTTCTCTTGCCTACTCTTTCTCAATGGAAAAAAGGATACACTAGAATAAAAATACACATATTTTTGTAATGTATGTAAATCATGACAAAAACATAATGCAGGACAAAATGTGACACTTGGCATTTTCTAACCTGTTTGTATACCACCGTAGACAGAGAGAGAACCTGAATTAGACAGGGCTTAGAGAGGGAAAGATGAGACAGACAAGATGAGCCAAGGAGAGGAAAGTGTTCAGGCAGAGGGTGCACAAGAGGTGAGAGCAGAGGTAGGAGAGACAGATGATACCAGTAAAAAGTCCAAACACAGGATGTCTGGGTGGGACCCCAACTGGCCCAATGATCCAAGATTCAAGCCTTGGTTGTGCAATACTTCTTATGGTAAGTTCCATATGCAAAGTTACTGTGCAAAATTTTTTTAAAAAAGGAAATAAATAGTATAAAATTAACATGTTCCAGTTACAATAGTGTCTTGTGTTTTCTGCCTCCCGTCAAGGTATGGCATGTTTTCGTGCATGCCCACCGTTTATACATGAGGCCCCTGGAATTTTGGCCCATTCCTCCTTACAAAACTGGTGTAACTGAGTCAGGTTTGTAGGCCATCTTTCTCGCACAGTTCTTTGCAGCTCTGCCCACAAATTTTCTTTGAGTACGGGTGGGAGAAATAATTTTTCCGATGCAGCTCGATGTAGATGAACGATTCTGAATCAATGCACAAATGGAAAAATTTCAATTCTTAAATACGTATTTATAATGTAATTCTATGATGCTGGAACGAAAAAAGTGGAACCTTAAAGGCTTAAGTCAGCGCCCACCCGGACGGTCTTTCGCGTGACGCACAACACTGAAGAGAGACTCCTTACTTGATTTGAGATGGATTGCTATGGTGTCACTTTCATGCTGTCTGTATATGTGGACCATAGATTAATAACATAACTAGGACTGCAGCTAACAACTATTTTACGGCTCAGGTAATCGTCCACTCTAATCGAAGATTACTTGAGTAATCTGACATTTTTTTTAAGAAACTTGCTTTGACCAACATTTGTGGAACTTTCTTTCCTAAAGCGCAGTAGTAATTGTACCAAACACTCAATAACACAGGTACACATTTATTGCAGTGGTTATTGCAATGTTTATTGCATAGAACGTAACTTTAAATGTCACATTACACCATAAAATTCTGTTTGCTAGCCATTAGCATCCACTAGCGCTAGCTGCTGGCAGATGATAACGGTGGTGGCTATATGTTTTTTTGGTCATATAGGCATAATTAGCATAGCTGACTACATTTTATTAATTTGCATTTAAAATCTCAATCGCATACCTTGTCTCCGGTGCGCTGGCTGTGCATGATGTGGGATGCTTTCTGCCAAGACACTGTAACATCTGACATTGTAGGATGCTAGCTCGCCACTCAGCTTTACTGTGTACACACTGCACAGTGTTTTCCTTCAATTTGAGCTTGAAATGATCCCAGACTTGAGATACGTTTGTCGTTTTCTTTTTTATTTCTCTTTTCCGGCCCGTCACTATGCCGCTCTGACATGGCACCATTAAACAAATTTGCGTTTTGTTTAGGTAGCATGACTGGAAGAAGGTTGCGCTGGAAGAAGGTCATATAGACGAAGAAGTGCTATATTAAACGGCACATCAAAGCCTAAAATTTGAATTGAGAAATTTTTGTCATCAAATTATTCAAGTAATCATTGCAGCCCTAAACATAACTAATGTTCATGGAATGAAAAAAAGCAGACTGTTAAATGCAGAAGTTGGCGCCCGGACAGTATTTGTCACATCATGTAATAAATATGTTCATATCTGTGGTCATTTTATTTAAGTATGGGTGTTCAGATCAATTTGCTGGAGCGTTGCCGTCATCCTATATAGACATGTGGACCGTAGAGTACAGTCAATGCACGTGTGTAAAACAGCTGTGACGAGCAGGTCATGTGACCTGCACAGTTGCGGTTAGACCAAAACATGGAAAGACTGAAACTAGCAGGTAAGAATGCTTCCATTTTTCATTAGAAGTATAGATAATATTTCTTTCATCGAGGAAAAGAGTCAGAGCACACTGTCAAATTCACATCCTTTATTTGTGTTAAGACTAACACAACACTTCTGTCTGACTCTGAAGAAGACAGTGTTTGAAACATTATTATTGTTATTATTATTATTATTATTATTATTATTATTATTCAAACATTCAAAAGATTCAAGATTCAAAGATTTTATTTGTCAATACTCCTATATGTGCAGGACATACAGGAGAACTGAAATGGTGTTTTTCTCTCTCTTCAGTGGTGTGCACAGTATAAAAAAAGAAGAAAGGAATAAGGCAGGAAAAACAACAGCAGTCTATGTACAGTAATGCCACCCGTAATGCAAATGGCAACAAAAGATAGACCCAGACCTCCCATAGTGCAAATAAAGATAAACGATGAAACCCAGCAATCATACATACAATACAGGAAAGTAGAGCAGTAATACTCGTAGTTGTAGTTCATTGTGATAGTGTAGGTGCAGACAGTGACAGATAGGACTACACATGATCAGTATTGTAATGACAGACAGCGGTGGATATAGCATTTAGCAAATGGTTGCAGTAAAGTGCAGAGACATACAGAAGCAAATGTATTACTGTTGGTGTGCCAGCCTTTCTGTGCCAACAGCTGAGGTAGTTATTGTGCGGGAAGGGGGTGGGGGTGTGTGTGGACAGAGTTCAGGGTCCTGATGTCCTGATGAACAAAGCTGTTAAGCAGTCTTGTGGAGCGGGCACAGCGGCTCTGGTACCTTTTCCTCGAGGGCAGGGGGCTGAAGAGGGAGTGTGAGGGGTGGGAGGTGTCGCTTGCAATGTTGATGGCTCTGCGGGTGAGGTGGGTGAGGTAAATGTCCGGGGGGTGGGGGCACCGATGAACTTGCTGGCTGCTTTCACTGTGCGTTGTAGAGTTTTCTGGCAGTCCAGCTTCCGTACCACACCATGATGCAGCTGGTGAGGATGCGTTCAATGGTGCCCCGGTAGAATGAGCACATGATGGGGGGATGGGGGTTATTATGTGGGTTATTAAGGTTATTACTGTTATTATACTGTTGATAAATGTTATTGGCATCTTCCACTCACTGCCACATGTGAATTAGAGCAGTTAAAAACGATATGTAGGAAACAAGCTCTGACAACAATCAGGCATGTTTACATGTAAAGTGTTATTAATACGCAATGTCCCGAAAACTTAAACAAAATAATTGTTAAAATCAGTAATAAGTCTACGAGCTTAAAAGACTGAAGTGCATGTATGTTAGTGTTAGCACCAATAAAGGCTGTGAATCTGACAGTGTGCTCCAGACTCTTTTCCTCTGTGATTGTGATGTCCTTGAGCTAACAAACACCTGCAACAACTTCAGTTTCTTTGGAATGAAGTGCAGAAAGTCCTTTTTCTAATATTTACATGTTGGGAGGGATGCATTGTAATTGGCTCAAATCGTAAGGTGCCTAAAGATTCCCACCCCTAGGATTGAGATCAGGGTTTTGTGATAGCCACTCCAAAACATACACTTTGTTGTCCTTAAGCCACTTTGTAACTCATTTGGCAGTATGCTGAGGGTCATTGTCCACGTAGAAGACCCGTTTACACCATTTTAACTTAATGTCTTGAGATGATGCTTCAATATTTCCACATAATGCTCTTTCCTTATGATGCCATCTATTTTGTGAAGTGCACCAGTCTGTCCTGCAGCAAAACACCCCACAACATGATGCTGCCATCCCCATCCTTCACAGTTGGAATGGTGGTCTCAGGCCTGCAAGCTTCCCCCCTTTTCCTCCAAATGTAACAGTGGTCATTATGACCAAACAGTTCAATTTTAGTTTCATCAGACCACAGGAGATGTCTGCAAAAATTAAAGTCTTTCTCCCTTTCTGCATTTGCAAACTGTAATCTAGCTTTTTTTAATGTTGCTTTTGGAGTAATGGCTTCTTCCTAGCTAAGTTGTCTTTCAGCCCACACTGAAAAAAAATTGGTGTGGCATTTACTTAAAAAAAAAACAAAAAACCTTGTCAAATATTTTCACTTAGAATTTCTAATAAAAGTTACTCAAGTTTTTCTTAAAGTTTACTTAGAACTTTAGTTTTCAGAAGTTATTTACTTATGCTTTGGTAGTAAATTTTACTCAGTTCTCCTTAGTTTGTTACTCCAAAACCTTCATGAAAATCTATTTTCAGTGTTAATTTTCTAGGATTTATCTGAAATCAATAATTTTTACTTCATGTGTATATTATCATATATGAATATACTTCACCTCTTAATTATTACAGATTTAATGCATACATACATACATACACATACATACATACAATGGTGTGAAAAAGTGTTTGCCCCCTTCCTGATTTCTCATTTTTTGTATGTTTGTCACACTTAAATGTTTCAGATCATCAAGCAAATTTAAATATTAAGACAAAGATAACACAAGTAAACACAAAATGCAGTTTTTAAATGAAGATGTTTATTATTAAGAGAAAAAAGATCCAAACCTACATGACCCTGTGTGGAAAAAAATGATTGCCCCCTAAACCTAATAACTGGTTGGGCCACCCTTAGCAGCAACAACTGCAATCAAGTGTTTGTGATAACTGGCAATGAGTCTTTTACAGCACTGTGGAGGAATTTTGGCCCACTCATCTTTGCAGAATTGTTGTAATTCAGCCACATTGGAGGGCTTTCCAGCATGAACCACCTTTTTAAGGTTATGCCACAGCATCTCAATCAGATTCAGGTCAGGACTTTGACTAGTCCACTCCACAGTCTTCATTTTGTTTTTCTTCAGCCATTCAGAGGTGGACTTGCTGGTGTGTTTTGGATCATTGTCCTGCTGCAGAACCCAAGTGCGCTTCAGCTTGAGGTCAAGAACAGATGGCTGAACATTCTCCTTCAGGATTTTTTTGGTAGACAGCAGAAGTCATGGTTCCTTTTACCACAGCAAGTCTTCCCAGGTCCCGAAGCAGCAAAACAGCCCCAGACCATCACACTACCACCACTATATTTTACTGTTGGTATGATGTTCCTTTTCTGAGATGCTGTTTCTTTTACGCCGGATGTAATGGGACACACACCTTCCAAAAAGTTCAGCTTTTGTCTTGTCAGACCACAGAGTATTTTCCCAAAAGTCTTGAGGATCATCGAGATGTTTTCCGGCAAAACTGAGTTGAGCCTTTATGTTCTTTTTGCTCAGCAGTGGTTTTCATCTTGGAACTCGGCCTTGCAGGCCATTTTTGCCCAGTCTCTTTCTTATGGTGGAGTCATGAACACTGACCTTAACTGAGGCAAGTGAGGCCTGCAGTTCTTTGGATGTTGTTGTGGGGTCTTATGTGACCTCTTGGATGATTCATTGCTGCATTCTTGGGGTAATTTTGGTCGGTCGGCCACTTCTGGGAAGGTTCACCACTGTTCCATGTTTTCGCCATTTGTGAGTCATGGCTCTCACTCTGGTTCGCTGGAGTCCCAAAGCTTTAGAAGTGGCTTTATAACTTTTTCCAGACTGATAGATCTGAATTTCTTTGTTTCTTATTTGTTCCTGAATTTCTTTGGATCACAGCATGATGTCTAGCTTTTGAGGATCTTTTGATCTACTTCACTTTTTTTTTTTTTTTTGTCAGGCAGGTCCTATTTAAGTGATTTCTTGATTGAGAACAGGTGTGGCGGTAATCAGGCCTGGGTGTGGCTAGGGAAATTGAACTCAGCTTTCTAAAGATGTGATAAACCACAGTTAATTTGTGTTATTGGGGGGGGGGCACTTTTTCACACAGGGTCACGTAGGTTTGGACTTTTTTTTTTTTTACCTTTATTGATAAACACCTTCATTTAAAAATTGCATTTTGTGTTTACTTGTGTTATCTTTGTCTAATATTTAAATTTGTTTGATGATCTGAAGCATTTAAATGTGACAAACAAATGAGAAATCAGGAAGGGGGCAAGCACTTCTTCACACCACTGTACATATATGCATAACAGTTTCTTTCAGGACAGTGTATGCAAGTACTATCAAACCATGTAAAGACATGCACGGTGCAGAATATCTGCCGTTTGATTCCTCATCCATTGGCAGATAAACCTTCTGCACTAAGCATGTCTTTCATGGGCCACTAAGGGCTGCACATCCAGGAGGCAGTATGTGTTTTGCACAGCGTAACAGAAGGGGGGTATACCTTCCACATCACATGTTCAATAAAGGTATTAACAAAGATAAAAGTTCCAAATATCAGCCAAGAGAAACAGCACGACACTAACATACATTAATTCAATTCAATTCAATTCAATTCAATTCAATCGTTTATTTCAAACTCAGGGTTCATATTATGAGCAAAACAAAAACGAGTACAAAATAGATAAATAAATAAAGTATATACAGATCAGCAGACACTCGGCGCTCTTGTAACAACAATGACATACAATAATGGGCTCAGTATAAAATGGAACGCCACCACTTCCAAATGCTGGAATGAAGTGTGAGTGACGAGTTGACAATTGCTGATATAAGATGATTGTTACATGCCAGCAACCTTCTCAAAAAACTGTAAACATTCTTACGTATCAATTCGCCAAAAGACGGAATGTTCACAGACACAAACATCTTGCTTGCACTCGACCTTCGTGGTACATCTAACAATCTTCTTAGGGAGTTATTATATGCAATGCGGATTTTGTTCCTAACAGCAACATTGCTATTAAACCATAAAGGCGAGCAGTACATTGAGGTACAGAAGGTCTTGAACAACATACATTTGACATCAGGAGAACATCTATGGAAATTTCGCAACAGTAAATTTGTTTGAGCGTACAGTTTCCTGAGATGCCTGTTACAATCAACATTGGTCTTATCAGATTCAATCCACACACCTAGGTATTTGACTTTTTCAACAAAGTTCAAGCTATTACCACAGAGTGGCATAACAGGATTCGACGTATTGACACCCTTTGGTTTGAAAGCCATACACATAGATTTAGTACAGTTGAACAGGATGTCATTTTTTTCACCAAATTTTTCACAAACCGAAAGGAGATGTTGCATCGCTGCAGTAGACAAACTTAACAAACAGAGGTCATCAGCGTAGAAAATGTGATTTGACAGTGCACCGTTAAAGGAGCCGCCCACATTAGTATTGTTCAACAGTACACTGAGATCATCAACATAGACATTAAACAACAAGGGTGACAGTATACCACCTTGTTTAACACCGTTGGTCACATGAAATTTGGATGAGGTGACATTGCCCCATCTAACAACCATAGATTGCCTTCTGTATAGCAGGATGCTAACAATGTAAATAGGAGTACCTCGATCGATCAGTTTTCTGAACAAACACCAGTGGTTAATCCTGTCAAAAGCTTTGCTAGCATCCAGGAACGTAGCATAGACACTAGTGGAGTGGCTTCTGAAGTAGTCAACAAATTCATGGAGTAGGTAAACAGCCTTGTCAGTTGAAAGAGCTGATTTGAAACCAAACTGATTGTCGTTTGTCCACAGATAATCCTCAATTCTGTTCAGGAATAAACCCTCTAACAGTTTAGATATAACATTTGCAATAGCTATAGGTCTGTAGTTGTTCATATCAGAAAGACTGGCACACTTGTTTTTCACTAGAGGAATAATAACAGAGTCCATCAGCATATCTGGCATGTAACCATGAACAAGCATACAGTTAAAACACAATGACAACAGAATACACAAATTGAAATCAGCGTTGATGAGGCATTCACTGGTGAGACAGTCAGGGCCAGCAGATTTGCCTTTCTTGAGAACTTTGATCAGTGAATCAACTTCAACAGGAGTAACAGCAGAGATATCAGAGGCATCAAACATGTCGTTATACAGGCGAATATCATGCATAACAGAATCCTTCATTGAAACATTCTTGACTGAGTTGAAAATAGCTTCATAATGACATTTCCACTTTTCAGCAATATTAACGTCACCAGTCACACCATCAATAGTGTTTGATCTGACAGACTGGTGGGAGCTCATAGCCTTCATTTGTTTCCAGAATTCTACCATGTTCAGTTCACTCATGTGATTAGCTAGCTGGTCACATTTGATACTTTCTTCATTGCGCCTGCATGCTCGTAGAGCATATTTGAACCTAGCCCTGCAATTTTTCATGTTTTCAAATATTGGACCAGAGCGTGGTTTGCTATTACTCCTCCACCACAAAAAGGCATCCCGAGCAGCTGTGTGAGCCTCGCTAACGACATCATTCCAGCCTGGGACGTTATATTGGGTGGTCGCACTGTGACTAGGAATGCATTCACTCACACAGTAATTTAAGGCATCAACAATATCACTGTAGAACCTGTCGATATCGTCCCTGTGTGCTGCACAATTACTGTCGTGACACCTGATGGCGTCCATAGGAGCACGGATGTTACGGAGTTTCCTACGAGTAAGTTTCTTATATCTGGACAGGTCTGACGCTGTGGCATCACGCCATTTGTATGTTTTACTGCCCGTTGTGGCTGAGGGAGCTTCCCGGGGGTCACTTACAGCACTAGATACCTCAATATCTATAGATAAAGGTACATGATCGGAACTCACATAGTCAAACAGAACTTTGATATTGGACACGTTGTCATGGCCTGAGGATGTAGTCACACAGTGATCAAGCCATGATGTAGAGCTATGAGCCAGGCTAACATGAGTAAAGGTATCATCTGGTAAGATAATCCTGTCCGAGATGTGTAAGGAGTAACTCTCACAGAAAGACACCAGTTCGTCTCCAAAACAACTTGAACGTGCTGTATTAGCGTTGAAGTCACCAATTGTGAACACATATGGAGTTGGAAAGTCCTCGGTGATACGTTTAACAAGACTCAGGCAGTGCAAGTATTCATCCAAGTTTTCAACACTGTCATAGGGGAAATATACACATAGTATAAGACAGTGAAAGTCACCCAGGTTGACTTCAATACCTATAACTCTTAAGCAGTCGTAAGTTTTCACAACACAACTGTTCGCAAGTGACTTCCGCCATAGGATACCGACGCCGCCATAGGGGCGACCTAAGATAACACGTTCTTCCGTATCCATAAAAGAAACCCCTTGTCCTATAAAGTCACCATGTAATCTGCTCAGAATAGACAATTCGTTTTCGAACAACCAGTGTTCCTGCAACAACACAATGTCATGGTTATCACATAACCTGGAGATCTCGTTAGATGAAGTTTTTACATTCTGGCAGTTGAATGAACATATTCTAAGGTTGGTCCTACTATTGAATGAGTATAATGACAAACACAATAATGACAATCACATGTAGATCATTTCCTCTCAAAAAATTGTCGAATGTATAAACCAGATGGCCACACATTTTTGTCAAGCAACTTCTTGCTGCAGCTGGCAGGACATGTAATCTTGAAGGAGGCATAACCATCATACTTGGTTTCTAGTTGCTCGATCTTGAGATCGTCTTTTAGTTTAACGTGAGTATTGATATGGGAGCATACATGGTGGGGTCTGGTGGTGGGGTCAAGTCGACTGATGAAGACGTGGTGCTTCTTCTGACCTTGACCCTGAAGACCGCCAGCCCTCCTACCAAACTTCGGTGCAACGCGTAACTGTGAGTAGGGGCGTGACTTGTTGGCGACCTGTAACTGGTTCGCGGTCTGATTGGTGGTCGGTTGTTTGTCCGATGATTGGAGTGCATCGGCGTAGGACCTCTTCGACTTGTTTATCTTCTTAGTACGGCGACTCTCAACTTCCTTGAACTCAGACTCGCGTTCTTCAGCAATTACAGCAACTATGGTAGCTTTGGCAGCCCCAGAAGGGCTGCTGTCGACAGCGTCATCAGAACGGGCCTCTGTGGGGATGGTGGTCACGACCGCATTCACATCGTCGGCCGTGACAGTAGGAGGAGGACCACAGGCAGCACTGGAAACCGAGGCGTGGACGACAACTGGTACCACGGTCTCATCTTCGCTGGAGATGCTGACAGCACTCTGAGTACTGCCGGCCTCTTCCTCACCTTCTTCATCCTCGTCTTCCTTGGCCGGGACGACAGCTGGAGGGGGTGTGTCGCCGAGTTTGGACAATATTGCAGCCACGTCGATCTGGATAGCAGATATCGTTTTGAGCACGGTGACAAAGCTCTCTCCGAGGGACATCACACGGTGCACATCGTTAGACAGTTTGGCAAGGTCAAACGACTCCAGCGAAGCTGGTGGCAAAGCCTTGAGGTTCTGGGCAACGTATTGTGGCGCCTGCTGACCAGCCTCATTCAGCTTGTTGTAGATGTCGGAGATGTTGTTTTTCTTCCGGTTTGAGCCGGACCTCTTTATCATCCGAGATGAACCCTCTGGGCACTGCTTGAACAGCAGCTTCTTTGCACTTTCAACCTGGTTGTCGTCGTAGAAGTCGCCAACCCATTTCGCAAGAAAGTCCATCGAGGTATTACCCATGTAGTTCTGCATAAAGCACAGCAGCTCACAGACGGGCCTCTGACGTGGGGGTGCTGAAGTTGGCCCATACTGGGGATGGTCAACACCATGGTTGACTCTAGCCATAACTGGCTTTAGTCCATTTAGTCCAGGAGACATTACTGACAGTTATCTAACAAGATACTATCATGTATATAGCGCACCAGCTTAGGTTTATCGAGGTAGCTTTGAAGCCCAACAGGAGTGCCGTTCAGCGAGGCTGATCATTAGATTGGCGGGGGCTAGCGCTAGCTTAGCATTAGCATTAGCTTGGCATTAGCTTAGCATTAGCTTAGCAATAGCGTTAGCTTAGCATTAGCGTGGTAGAGTCTGTGAGTGCACTCTTGTGCGAGTTAATACACACGCGCTCTTGGTTCCACCTCACTTCGGATTAGTTCGCCCTCCGGGGAATAACGGTAGACGACACCAGTATTTACCTTAACATGTGCAAATGACCTTAAGCCCGACTACGTGAATACCTTCACACTGCAGCCGTTTGTCTGGGGAAGCAGAAGAGGCGGAGAAGCGGTCTTTAGAAGTCTGAAACGGGCCAGAGCCGCCAGAACCGCCAGAACCTTCACCGGGTCAGCGCTGATTGTCATAAGAGTGTTCCCCACATTTGTTGGTGGCCAACAAAAGTCCTTATTTTGACGGTTTTACTTAAAATTCTCGGCTCAATTCAAACATCGCGGCCGGAAGCTGACCCGGAACCGGTAATGGTTAAATGGCACATTAAACTGAGAGTTTAACTAAGGAAAACACGTTTATTTTCTGACATTTAATATTACCCATCCTCCTCTCTGCCACACAATAAGCAACTTTTACTTACATTTGTAAGGTCAATAAATAACTTTTTCTGTTTAATAAATGTTACTTGATTTTAAAATAACATTTGTATAAAGAAAGAAGTATATAAAATTTCTATCAAACATCAAGCACCGGGGTGGTAGCCTAGAGGTAAAGCATCTGCCCCACAACCCTTCCGGGTCATGCCAAAGATGATATAAAATTGGAACTTCCTGCTGTCCAGCTTGGTGCTCAGCAAAAATGGAACGGAGGGGGGACATGTAGGTGGCAGTGGCTCAGAAGGTAGAGTGGGTTGTCCAATAACCAGAGGGTTGGTGGTTCAAATCCTGCTCTCCCCCAGTCATCCTGCTGTTGTGTTCCTGATCAAGACACTTTACCCGCCTTTCCTCTAGTGGGGTGTAAAACTTAACAGGAAGTAATAATGACAAGTTCAAAAAGTCATTTTTTCAGTGCATGTTGTTCCAAGACTTGCTTGACTGTGGATAATGACACACTTTTACCAGCTTCAGCCAGTATCTTTACATGGCCTTTTGCTTTTGTTCTGGGCTTGATGCACACATTTCACACCAAAACACGTTCATCTCTGGGACACAGAACCTGAGCAGTGTGATGGCTAGACGTTCCCATGGTGTTTATGCTTGTGTAGAATTGTTTCACCAGATGATTGTGGCACCTTCAGTCATTTGGAAATTGTACTCAGGGATGAACCAGACTTATGCAGGTCTGGACCATTACAGTGTTGCAAACGTGTTTTAAGGTCCCTATGAATGTCAGATGTGATGCTATATGCTAGCTGTTGTGACTAATATTAGCTCCTTTCAGTACCAGCATAAAACATTTTAAAGCCACATACCATCATCATAGCACAGCTTCCTGCTGATCTCCCGCCACTTTATCCTTGAATAGTGTTGCTTATAGTGTAAAATTTGAATTTTTGATTGAAAAATGTAAGTTTAATCAAATTGGGTGGCTGTGGCACAGGTGTGGTGTGGCCGACTACTGATCAGAGGGTCAGTGGTTTGATTCCCGCTCTGTCTGCAGTCTGTGTGTCCTTGGCCAAGAAGACACTGAACTCTTGGTGGGTCAGGCCTGTGCATGGCAGCTCCACTGCCATCAGTGTGTGTGTGAATGAGTGGATAGCAGGATCTGTAAAGCACTTTGGTCATCTAGACATGAGGAAAAAGCAGGTTTTAAGTGAATGTTGTTTACCAAGTGAATTTTCAAGCAGTTAAAAAAAAAATAAAATCCACACTTAAGCGAGCTGACTGTGATTCCATCAGAAACACATTGCAACATACATAACACAGGGTTACAAAAATAATTTTTTTGTAAGTTGTCTGTGTTTTTTTCAACTGATTTAAGACAATTTTGCACCACTGAATCTGAAAATGACATCCGTTTCTCTCCATCAGGTGCTCAGTAAAAACCTGTACTTACTTAGTACTGTGCATGTACTTACATTTATATAAAGGCAAAGTACATGTAAATTGAATGTTATGTCATCACTGTTCAAAATTCAGAGAATTTCAAGACATAAAAAAGAATTTTGCATCATATAAAGCGAAAATACCCGTACATGTAAACAAAAACGTATAAAAAGACATGTGGCCATAATTCAAAAAGTTGACCTGATTGAGCAAAACCAATGTGATTTTTGGATTCAGCACACCAAAATTGTCCTAAATCAGCTAAAAAACCTTAGACAATAAATTTGTTGTTGACCAGTGTAATAAACAAGTGTTTTCATGCTCAACCACTGTAGTAGTACAACCACGCGTGTCACCGCCAGCAGGTAACTTGGGTCTGCAGTCCACTCAGTGAACACATGGGTCACAGAGTGTAAACATTTTTGGAACATAAATTTCCTTTAAAATCACTTTGTGCCTTGTTAGTTTAATTTCTAAATGTTTTCTCTCTGGAAACAAATGCATGGACTTTTCTGTTGTTCTTAGGTATGGAAAACATGGCGCCTTCTACAGATTCAAGTCAAGCACGGGACAAGTCCTGCCTATGTTTTATGTCTACGACTCCTACCTGACCCCTCCTGAGTCCTGGGCAGAGCTCCTGACGGCTAAAGGCTCCCGCACCATCAGAGGCACGCCTTATGATGGGATTTTTCTCGCACTTATTGTCGAGGAGCGCCACAAACAGGACATCCTAGCCAGTGGCTTTGATGGCATGTACACCTACTTCGCCTCCAACGGCTTTTCCTTTGGCTCATCCCACCAGAACTGGAAAGCCATCAAGGCCTTCTGCGACGCAAACAACCTGCTGTTCATCCCCAGTGTCGGCCCAGGGTACGTAGACACCGCTGTTCGTCCATGGAACAACCATAACACCAGGAACAGGGTTAACGGGCGCTACTATGAGACATCCCTGCAGGCAGCTCTGTCCGTTAGGCCTGAAATTGTCACCATTACATCCTTTAACCAATGGCATGAGGGCACACAGATAGAGAAGGCTGTACCCAAAAAAACAGTGACCCGTTTGTACCTGGACTATCAACCGAACCAACCGAACCACTACTTGGAGCTGACGCGCCAGTGGGCCGAGAGCTTCAATAAAGAGAAGGACAAGTGGCTGATGTAATCGTGGTTTCAGTCACCAGGGAGACAATATCAGGGGCATCAAGAATGTGCTCATAAGGTTTGTCTGCTGTCCCAGTGTGATTTACCCTGTGCATTTTCATTTTCAATGATTAACTTTTTTGTACAGGTTAATAATGTCACTGATACGTTGAAGAGACATCAAAACTTGTGGCTATGTACAGTAATTCAGCTGTGTTGCAGGGCTTTTTTGTCTTAATTTCTTATGATGAAGACTGTTCTTTCCCATATTTCTTTTAAGACAAGTTAAAAGTGTGTCTGTTTATTGTTGGAGACTGACATGAAAAGGTGGAATGTAGAAAATTTTAAAGTTGCAAAGAAGTTATGGGGTTCTCTATAAACAAAATTATGACCTTGACAGAGTTCCGTTTGATACTTCCGTTTGCCACATTAAAAAAAAAAAATGCATTTGCTTAAATAAAAAAGGGGCTGTCTTGTTAAATGTCATGAACTTTAAAAACTGATGTCTGACGAGACCATCAGACATCAGTTTTTACAAGAAGTACTGTGCAAAAGTCTTAGGTAACTTATCATTTCTTTAGACTTTCCTTCCAAGGATCCAGACATTATTATAATTTCAAGTGTTCTTGCGGCAGTAGTTCTCCAGGCATTCTGAAAATCTTTCAGCCTTTCATTGACATTGACCGCTTTTCCACAAATCTTTAGTCCAGTCCTTATACCTGAACACTCCCCAGGTTTCTCTCTTTTTTAAGGAAACTGGAAAAACAGAGGGCAGAAAAAGAACTGTCAGGCCTGAGAAACCAGCTACATCTGGCCACCTAAATTCCTGTCATTTAAAAATGGGGAGAAAAATCCAGCAAATATCAGACCTGGGACCTGAGGGATTCTGGCCCTTCAGTTGACCCACCAACTGTTGACCGAGGCCTCGTCCGAATGGTCTCAGTGGAAGGGTGGCTGTCAAGAAGTCATTGGGCCTCATTCAAGAACATGTTAGTATTAACATGTACTATACTCATGGTGCAAACAAACGACAGTGGTGCATAAAAGCTCTCTGAAAGTCAAATATCTCATCATCCTAAACTTTGACCATATGTATAACAGTAACACAGAGTACACTTACTACACTCTAAGGAGGAGATGGTCATTTTCAAACATTTTGCATAGCCCATCAGCTGCAAGGGCTGCTGGGAAATGGGAAGCCTGTTTTGTTTTTGTACCAAAGTGGTACACTGGGGGCCCCAAAATGCAACCTTCCATAGGACCGCTCCAAAAACAAGGAAACAGTCCTGATGACACATTTCAACAAATTTGGACTGAAAATATGTGCTTAAAATATATATATGTATACTTTTGTTCATTTTCATAGTAAAATGTTACTTTATGAAACTACAGCCGAGCCTTTTTACAAAATCATTTATCAAAATGGACCCTACTGCACCCTAACCCAGAGGCCGTACTCCCCCCACACCTCATATGAAAGCAGTAATAATCAGAATATCCATGTGATTTTACGTTGTGACCGTGGATATTTCATTTAGCGGTCAGCCTTGTCTGAGACACCCCACTGCGCTGTTCTCCTGTACTAGAACAAAACCGTGCTCTGCCCCGGCAACAACATTTAAAATCTTATATTTTGCATTGGATATGATTTTGACATTGATGGAAGGATGCTGCTTTTAATTATTTTTAATTATATTTTAATTTTAGTTATACTTTGAATCAAAGTATGCAATCTTGTTGACTAATTATTAGTTTATAAGGTTTGCACTCTTATACTTGATTTAGACAAATAAAATATAGAACCATTTAGTGAAAACTAATGTTAGAATAGCAGCAAACATAACTCTAACAAGTGGTCTGGACCACTCTTAGTATATGTACTAAATTTCTAGATACTAACAGAGAAGTTCACATAAACTGATCGTACGTCACATTTACAAACCGATCTGTTAGCACTAACGGTTCTTCCGTGAGGGGAACTGGGAGAAAAGGCGTGCTAGATTACTCAAGAACTGGACTGAAAATCTGTGAGGACAGGTCTTACGGAGTGATGAATCCAAATTTGAAATTTGGATTCATATTGACAATGAATGGAACAAAAGTCAGCAAACACCCACAGAAGAGCTTCAAGAAGCCCAAAGAGGTATTCCTGAAGATCACAAAAAAGATGAAAAACTAAGATGGACAGACCAAAAACTGACTTCCAAGCTTAGGTGGAATTGTACAAACTCTGTTTTTCTTTGGTATACTGTAGTTCCATTAATATTTGCACATTTCAATATATTGCTGTGCTTGTTTCCCATTTTCCTAGAAACTATAAATAAATTAGGGGTTGCTTCAGACTTTTGGACAGTACTGAATCTGGTAACAAATTACACAATTTAAAAAAAAGCACATTGTCAGACATTTCAATTTTATGTAGCATTATACATTGTTGGGATTTATTTTTAATCTCTTATGTGATGAATTCAACAAGGTTTTAATTAGATTCAATTCTGGGCGGTTCACTTCCTCCCTGTTTTAACCCGAGGGTCAGGCACTGCATTTTGCTCTTGATTTCAGCAGTTGTGATACAGCTCCGTTACCATCCCTGTCTTGGAAGGCTTTTCCCTTGAAATAAAAGGTCTGGACTTCCAAGCCATTCCAATCAAAAAGTTTTTTTTTTTTTTTAATAAGTCACTCAAACTGTCATTATTTCTTGACATTCTTGTGTTTAATTCACTAACAAAGTCAGCGTAATCGTGGCTGGAAATGGAACGGATCATCAGGCATAGACGAAGCGTCCACTGTCCGAGTGTCCCAGCCTCAGCTCTCACATGAATGAAGACTCAGTGGAGCAAAGCTGAACCCCGGGGACAATCTAATGCCATGCTTTAATGGCTCTGTAGCCATAAAGGCTGTGCCCAGGAAAATTACACGTTAGTAACAGGCTACTGGCAGCCCGCTCTACAAATGTCATGGCTTGGAGCAGCAATCATTTGCAAATTACAGTTTTGGATTTGAAAGGCAAGCACAGAGCAGCTCTGTCACAGTTTGTTCTCAAACCCTCAGAAACTGACTTTAGATAAGCACAGACACTCAGAACAGGAGTACTTTTATACAAGAACTCGTGGGACCGTATTTTTACTCCTCCAGTACTCCAGGTACGGTTTGTAACATCACTTGTCTAAAGGTGCTATAGCAAAGTGAGTTGGACAGTTCACCACTTTCTTGGCAAGTTTTGGTCTGACTGTTATGCTTTACATTGTGTACAAGTATCACAATTTTTGCCACAACACAAAAGCATTCAGTACTTTTTTAGAAATGGATAGTTGGGAGATGTGTGATACTGTGGGATTAAACTCCTGCTGTCATGGTTGCCCCTATGGGGTATATAAATGGACTCCAGGGCAGGGCAATATTTGTCCATGATTTCATTTCAACACAATACAGCTCGTGGGTAGAAACACAGAGTGAGCCGTGACGACAGATAGCGTAGTAGCAGGGAGAGAACTGTTTCAGCGTAAGTACACTGCAATGAGGCTAGAGGGCGGCGGAAATAAATAATAAACTCAAAAATTACAAAGCAAGGCACAGCTGTGGCAGTTATGAACTAAAGCATAAAGTATAAGAACCTAATTGTAAACAGGAAATGAAAGTACAACAATAAGAGCACCAAAACAGAAGAGACTTCAAAATAAGAGTGAACTCACATTTCATCCGACTTTTTCCTCATTGAAGTGAGACAGACGCTACAGTTCTGTGGTGGAGGATGCAGCCAGCACGGCAGACACAGCTGATTTGTGCTCTCTTTTTAATCTTCTTCCCTTTATCACTGGATTGTAATTTTGTTGGCTCTGACTGCACAATAACTTCAAAATTTCGGGGGGGGGGGCGCTTCAGGGCTGAAACGGTCAGACATTACAGACGCATGTAATGGCACATTTACTGTAATTTCCTTTTTACTTCCTGGCTGCTGTAATATCTGATGTAAAGTTAATATTGACACGACTGTGGAGCGGAATGGCCAGATAGGGGGACGCACAGGAGAGGGCAGTCTCTGGTGGCTCCTCCTTCCTGTGCGGGGAGGGGGGGGGTTCTCATTTTAAAGAGGATTGTTTAATCAATCAGTTCTGTTAAAGCAGAGCTGATCACAGCGGTCATCTGGCCTGTAGAGGAATGAAGCTGGTCTCATATTTATGATTTTAACATTTTATTTTGCTGTGCTGCATGAGGGTGAAGAAGGAAGTTCTGCCTCCCCCCCCCCCCACACACATTGTTCTGGGCTCATATTTACTTCCGCAAACACAACGCTGTGTCTGACGTTGCGTTTTCTTCTGCTCATGTGGGTCACTTCATAGCTGGAGACCATTCACACTGGAGTCTGAGGGGGGTCGCATTTAAGTTGTAATGTGAACGCCCACACAAAATGATCAGATCTCAGCAAAAAATCGGAATTGAGCAGTAAGACCAGCAGTGTGGCCGGAGCCTAAGATAAGGTAAGAAATAATACATGAGCCTGTGATAGGTAGCCTGGCCGAGTGGCTGAAGAATTGGCAGAAGGCAGACTTTTCCAAATTAACAGTCTTTATTGACATCAGTGTAGGTACCAAAACCATCTAAATTAAAAAAAGCACAACTAAAAGGTTAACTTGATGAAACTCAACATACTTAAATCCAAAAGAGCAAAAATTAAGGCCACATGCACACTACTACAATGACCAATAATCTTCTAATATACTAAAAGCAACTCCTGAAATACCTTCTGTCCTCTCCACAAAATGCTTCTGGACCTTCTCATTTGTGCAGGTAAGTAAGGCACTTTTAATAGGAACCCAAATATGTATAATAGTTACTCAATTTCACCATCAACCATTATCGACACTAAATATTATCATAACATCTCAGGCCAAGTAAACCATATACTGTAGATAATCATAAAAAAATGAAATAATCCATTTTAATTAAACTATTCCTTCATACATGGTCTCTTCCAGTGACATCAGTAACGAGGTCAGGAAACTAAATACAGAAAGTGAACCCACACTTCCTCCTTTTGACCCTGGAAGACATGAGTTGTGTCTCAATTCAGGAGCTGTAGCCTCGTAGACCACGGCCCTGGAGGCCAGAGCACTCAAAGATCGGTAGGCTGCATCTAAAGGCTGATTTATGGCAGTTAAATGAGACACTCTAGTCTTTGGAGGACGTACTGTATGTTTGCTTGATCACGCACTACCCTGTTGCCTAGCAACCATGACAGCATCAGTTGATGTTTTTTTTTTTTTTTGCTGACATTTTTGAAAGAGAACTTTATTTTTATCTCTTTATTATTGTATTTACCTTTTACTGGAGAATCTTCACCAGACACAGAGGACCATGACAGATGAAACAAGACTTTAACTCATGTTAAAGTCAGCAGGTACAAATTAGGTAAATTAAAACCACAAAATAGATAAATTTTTATTACTTTAAATATGTAAACAAGCTAGATTGAACTCTAAAATATATTCTTAATTACATGACCAGTAGAAAATATGACAGTTTCCTGTTATAATTTCTGACCATTATGCAGCTAAATAATCAGATGTTGTGCCTTGTATCAGCTCTGACATTTAGTTCTAATGTTCTGCAGCAGACCACAGTCCTGGACTGCAGAACGATGAGCCTCAATGATGTTCAGCAGCAGCAGAACAGATTCCATCTGCAGCTTCATCTACGTTGGACCATCTCAGTCAATTTGAAAATCAGGATTTGCCATTTAATTTTAAAAACTATAATCATCATCTTCAAAATTAATTCAGGTTTAAAATGTTTCACTGTGTGTAATGAATAGATGAAAGTTTCTTTTAGAATTATCTAGCAAAAAATTATCATTTTCAAAAAAACTACTTCATTGAAATGCAGTTTTTCTCACTATTAACGGTAAACATGCAATAGTTTTATTTAGCTTGTTTCAGTTTGCAACGTAAACTGCTAAAAAATCACAATCAATAAAACAATTCATCAAATCTCTTTTATTGTGGTTATTTCAGTCAAATATCAGTTTTATAAATCTGGAGTCCAGCCCGTTCTCTCCACAGCTGACCCTCGGTTCCTGCAGGTTCTCCACCATGGACCTCAGAAAGAAACCAGAAAAACAGAGAAGTCTGCTCATCACTTCAGATGTGATGGACATTTTTAAGATCAGCATAATCAGATTATTCCAGATGTCCTGTCCTCCTCAGCTTCTGCTACATTTTCACTAAAAATAACCTTAGGTGTTTTTTTTTTAAGAAGAAAAGAAGAAGCCATCTCTGTTGTCATTTAGTCCATACAGCCAATCCTGTACAGTAGAACAAAATTACGTTTCTCCATTCCGGTCAAAGTTAACATTCCTTATGTCTTATTACTGTACAACGAGTAAAGCTAGGGACATCAAATCTGGTACGCAGGTTCACCTTAAGATCATGACCTCTGACTGTGGGTTAGGGTCAAAAGGTCAAGGTTAGCATTCCATTTGCATTATTACTTTAAAACGAGTAAAGCTAGGGCCACCAAACCTGGTACACAGGTTTACCTTGGGATTCTGACTTCAGACTGTGGGTTTGGGGTCAAAAGGTCAAAGTTCAAGGTTAACATTACCTATGCCTTATTACTTTACAACAAGTAAAGTTAGGGTCATCAAACTTGGTACACAGGTTCACCCTGTGACCCTGAATTGTGACTGTGGTTTTGGGATCACAAGGTCAACATCAAAATGGCTTATAAACTATATCTTAACAACAAAGAAAGCTAGGGTCACCAAACCTGCTACACAGGTTCACTCTGAGACCATGCCCTCTGACTACAGGTTTGGGGTCAAAAAGTCAAAGGTCAAGGTTGCCACTCCCTATGATGTCTTACTATAGAATGTGTAAAGTGCTCTAGGGTCACCAAACTTGCTATGCAGGTTCATCTCGGGATCCTGCCCTACAACTCTGTGTTGTATCCTTTGTCATATATTCATGGATGGTGGGTTTATCATAATTTGCTTCTGCCACAGTAATTATATTGAAAAGTTGAAAACTGCTCTGTCAGTAAGTATTGGGATCTTCAAAGAAAACAGAGGTGGGGATAGCACTCACCTCAGAGTGCTCTTGTTCTTTTCCTCTGTAGAAACCACACCCATACAGTAATGCAAAGGTATCCTGCTGTACACCCTACTGAATTTGTTCATAAAGTGTCTCGACTAGAATCCTTGGACTGTTTTGTGATTTGAAAAGTCACTTCAGTGGTGGGCTGTGGTTTTCTGAACCCAACTATATAAGGGTGCTTTCACACCTGCAGGCTTTAGTTTGTTTCGGTCGAACTTGAGTTCATTCTCTCCATTAGTACGGTTCGTTTTGTCTGGTGAGAACATGGTAATTGCATTCAGGTGTGCACCAAAACAGTTGTGCCGAGACCTCCTGAAAGAGGGGGTCTTGATTCGAATCAAGTGGCGGGGTTTGAGGCTGTCCTCGAGTTTCGACGAGGGGAAGTTCAAATTTTCACTAAAGAAGATCAAAGGAAAAGCCTTTCAGGAGAAATTTGCCTTGTTTTGGGGACTATCAGAGTCGGCCCATGCAGGCAGGTGGTGAGTGGGATGGGGTGGGTGGCAAGTTGTGGGTAAAAGCGAACCAAAGAGGAAGAAACGGGAGGATGGGTCTCAGGGTAGTGACTCAGATGGTGGTGCTCGGGATAAAATAGGAAGGAAGGAGGAAGAAAAGGAGGTTAGTTACAAAGTTGATATAAGTGAAGGAAGGTTCTGGGTTTTCTACTGTGAATCCCTTAAAATTGGCAAAAGAAATTAAAAGAGAAATCGGAGATGTCATGTGTGCCACAAGCTTGAAAAGTGGGATGATGTTTGTAATACATAAATCATCTAATCAACAGACTAAATCACTCAAGGTTAAAAGTTTGCTAGGGAAAAGTGTGGAAACATTTAAACCACGTGTCACTTCAGAGGTTAAGGGAGTTATTTATAATGTGTCATCTGAAATAACTGACCAAGAGGTGCTGACCTGTCTGAAAAGGGGTGAAGTTGTTGCAGTCAGGCGCATGGGAAGGGGGGAGAGGAGTGGCGGCTCTACTCCTGTCCTGATTACCTTTAAAGATAAACTGCCAAGGAGAGTAATGCTGGGGTACGTCAGTTACAAAGTAAAAGAATATGAAAGGCCCCCACTGAGGTGCTTTAAATGTCAAAAGTCTGGTCATGTGGCTGCAGTACGTGGAGGTGGTCGGAGGTGCAGACGGTGTGGTAAAGA
Source organism: Pholidichthys leucotaenia (assembly GCA_020510985.1). Taxonomy (NCBI): domain Eukaryota; kingdom Metazoa; phylum Chordata; class Actinopteri; order Cichliformes; family Pholidichthyidae; genus Pholidichthys; species Pholidichthys leucotaenia. The sequence continues at coordinate 168,017,424 of CM035850.1, forward strand.
TCATGATGGGAAGGACTGCAAAGAGCCAGTGAAATGTTGTAACTGTGGAGGTGACCATCCAGCCTCATTCAAAGGGTGTGCCAATTATATTAAGGCAGAGAATGTTGAAAGAATCAAGAGAGAACAAACTCTCATATGCAGAAGCAGTTAAACAGATGGAGGGGAGTGCAGGGAACCAGGCAACAGCATGGCGAGTCATTGTGCACAGAACTAATAAGGGTGAATAGCATACCAGGAAATTATTATGCAGTTATTGTGAACAGGAAAGTGCTATTAGCGTTTATGGTGGAAGCAATGTGGAGAGTAAAATTGGTGGCAAATAAAAGATCAGATGTAGTACGAGAAATCACTTCTGCTGCTGAAAGGCTGTTGGATTTTAAAGGAATAGATCCAGAAGAAGTTTGGCAATTTACCCACTGTGGTGGAGGCTGAGGGTCAGGAGAAAGTCGGTACCAGGAATTAGACTGTAGCAACTGTGAGGAAGATGAAACGGCCAGTAGGAACTGTGAAAATGGCGATGATTAGCTTCTTTGGCATAATGTTTTGTATTATGCAATGGAATGCTAGGAGCCTGATGGCAAACGGACAGGAACTTAAACACTTTTTGAAGGAGTTTGAGGAGAAGCCAGATGTAATTTGTATTGAAGAGACTTGGTTAAAACAACACCTGGATTTTGTAGTACCAGGATACAAGTGTGAGAGGAAAGAAAGAGAGATCAGCTCAGGAGGCGGATGTGCAGATGGGATTCAGTACAGGAGAAGGGAAATTAAAAGTATGATAGAGAGCATAACAATAGAAGTGTGGACTAACCAAGGGAAAGTGTCAATTGTAAATGTATATAATCCCTGCATCATTTTAGAAGAAAGTCATTTCCAGGAAGTTATAGATAAAGTTAGTCTCCCAGTAGTTTGGCTCGGGGACTTCAATGCGCATAATGAGTTATGGGGAAGCAGGAAAAGGGATAGAAATGGTAAGATTGTAGAGGATTTCATGGATAAATATAATTTGGTCGTGCTAAATGATGGGCAGCCTACATGGTTTGGAACAGGCCGGGGAATGGCAACCTCGATTGATATTACAATTGCATCGGCTGAGTTGGCAGCTGTTGGTACATGGAAGATAATGGATTGGAACCTACTGGGCAGTGATCATGTGCCAATAATTGCCAAGTTTGACAGAACTCTTATTGGGGATCCAAACGTTCCCCCCTGAGGTTAAACTTTAAAAGAGCAAACTGGGTAGCGTATAAGGAAAAAGTAAACCTGAAAGTAGCAGATATACAGAGTGAGAAAGGAGTGGATGAGTGGAACAATTCTTTAACTAAAGTGATTTGGTCTGCTGCATCAAAGGTTATCCCTAGGAAAAAGATTCCTAAGGGAGGGATTATGATCCCTTGGTGGAATGAAGAATGTAGCCTGGCAATTAAAGCCAGAAACAGAGCATATAGCAGTTTAAAGAGGCATCCAACCAAAAGGTTAGCAATTGAGTTTAAAAGACTGAGAGCTAAAGCAAGGAGAGCAATCAAAGAAGCCAAAAACAAAGCTGGAGAAATTTTTGTGAAAAACTGGGTCCAGATACTCCTGTTAAAAAAGTCTGGAGTTTAGTTCGTAGACTGACAGGAGCCTTTAGGCAGACAATAATCCCTGTTCTTCAGTATAATGGATGTGAGGCAGTTAATTGTAAAGAAAAATCAAAGGTATTGGCTAAACAATTTCAAAAGGTACACAGCCAAAGTAATATAAGTGAGGAAAGCAGAAGAAGAAGAGCAGAGATTGTAGAAAAGCAGCAGTACAAATTGCGAGCGAGTAGTGAGAATTCTGACATTGTTAATGCAATATTCACCTTAAATGAACTTAAAAGAGCTCTAGATAGGGGAAAGGACACGTCTCTGGGAAGAGGTGGGCTGAGCTACCAATTATTTAAACAGGCTGGGGTGGTATTGCTAGAGGAGGTATTGTCCCTGCTCAACAGTGTGTGGGAAAGTGGGTGTCTTCTTAAGGAGTGGAAACATGCTGTAATAGTTCCAATTTTGAAACCTGGGAAGGTGGCCAGCAGCCCAAGCTCCTATAGACCTATTGCTCTCACCTCGGTACTGTGTAAAATAATGGAGCGAATGATAACAGAAAGGCTAGTGTGGAAGCTTGAGAAAAGCAGGTTCTTTGTGGACCATCAAAGTGGATTTAGGCAGGGACGCTCTACTATGGATGCTGTCCTAAATTTAGACGCTGATATCAGGAAGGCAATTGCCAGTAGAGAGGCGGTAGTGGCAGTCTTCCTGGATATTGAGAAGGTGTATGATATGCTGTGGAAGGAAGGGCTGTTGCTCACACTACATGATGCTGGAATCCAAGGGAGAATGTTTAATTGGATCAAGAATTTCCTTTGTAATAGATCAATTCAGGTCCGGGTGGGGAGGGAACTCTCTGAGGAACATGAGGTGGAGAATGGAACTCTGCAAGGAAGTGTGATTAGCCCTGTCCTCTTTAATATAAATTCCGGTGAATGGTATGTTTGATAGAGTGGGGAAAGAATTTGAGGTTTCCCTATTTGCAGATGATGGGGCTATATGGAAACGAGGCATGAATGTAGCTTATTTATACAACTAGGTTCAGAAAGCCCTAGAGAATATAATAGAATGGGTTGATGAATGGGGCTTTAAAATATCAGTTGATAAGACCATGTATATGGTATTTGGGCATAAAAAGAAATTACCTACATGGCACCTGCGATTATATGGGGAGGACATTGAAAGAGTTAAGTATTCTGCCCACGTTCACCCAGTATGTCACATGCCACACTAGAGACAATAAAACACTGGACTTATTCTATGCAAACACTAAGGAGGCGTACACCTCATCACCACTCCCCCCACTTGGGAGATCGGATCACAACTTGGTTCATCTCCTGCCGGTGTACAAACCCCTAGTGCACAGACAACCTTCGGTCATGCGCACAGTGAAGTTATGGTCTGAGGAGGCAATGGACGCTCTAAAGGACTGTTTTGAAACCACTGCCTGGGAGCAGCTCTGCGATCCACATGGTGAAGACATCGATGGCCTCACTCACACCATCACGGACTACATCAACTTCTGTGTGGACAACACCGTACCCACCAAGACCATACGGTGTTGCTCGAACAACAAACCCTGGATCAACCCTGAGATAAAAACACTTCTGAGAGAGAAGAAGAGGATCTTCAGGTCAGGGAACAGGGAGATGCTGAAGTCCGTACCAGTTGTGCAAGTTCTCCCACTTAAAAGATGAGAGAGGTCTCCAATTTTCATCATAGGTATACTTCAACTATGAGAGACAAAATGAGAAAAAAAAATCCAGAAAATCACATTGAAGGATTTTTAATGAATTAATTGGTAAATTCCTCGGTAAAATAAGTATTTCGTCAATCCCAAAAGTTCATCTCAATACTTTGTCATATACCCTTTGTTGGCAATGACAGAGGTCAAACGTTTTCTGTAAGTCTTCACAAGGTTTTCACACACTGTTGCTGGTATTTTGGCCCATTCCTTCATGCAGATCTCCTCTAGAGCAGTGATGTTTTGGGGCTGTTGCTGGGCAACACGGACTTTCAACTCCCTCCAAAGATTTTCTATGCGGTTGAGATCTGGAGACTGGCTAGGCCACTCCAGGACCTTGAAATGCTTCTTACGAAGCCACTCCTTCCTTGCCCGGGCGGTGTGTTTGGGATCATTGTCATGCTGAAAGACCCAGCCATGTTTCATCTTCAATGCCCTTGCTGATGGAAGGAGGTTTTCACTCAAAATCTTACAATACATGGCCCCATTCATTCTTTCCTTTACACGGATCAGTCGTCCTGGCCCCTTTGCAGAAAAACAGCCCCAAAGTATGATGTTTCCACCCCCATCCTTCACAGTAGGTATGGTGTTCTTTCTCCTCCAAACACGACAAGTTGAGTTTTCATCAAAAAGTTCTATTTTGGTTTCATCTGACCATATGACATTCTCCCAGTCCTCTTCTGGATCATCCAAATGCTCTCTAGCAAACTTCAGATGGGCCTGGACATGTACTGGCTTAAGCAGGGGGACACGTCTGGCACTGCAGGATTTGAGTCCCTGGCGGCGTAGTGTGTTTCTGATGTAGCCTTTGTTACTTTGGTCCCAGCTCTCTGCAGGTCATTCACTAGGTCCCCCTGTGTGGTTCTGGGATTTTTGCTCACCGTTCTCGTGATCATTTTGACCCCATGGGGTGAGATCTTGCGTGGAGCCCCAGATTGAGGGAGATTATCAGTGGTCTTGTATGTCTTCCATTTTCTAATAATTGCTCCCACAGTTGATTTCTTCACACCATGCTGCTTACCTATTGCAGATTCAGTCTTCCCAGCCTGGTGCAGGTCTACAATTTTGTTTTTGGTGTCCTTTGACAGCTCTTTGGTCTTGGCCATAGTGGAGTTTGGAGTCTGACTGTTTGAGGTTGTGGACAGGTGTCTTTTATACTGATAACAAATTCAAACAGGTGCCATTAATACAGGTAATGAGTGGAGGACAGAGGAGCCTCTCAAAGAAGAAGTTACAGGTCTGTGAGAGCCAGAAATCTTGCTTGTTTGTAGGTGACCAAATACTTACTTTACCGAGGAATTTACCAATTAATTCATTAAAAATCCTTCAGTGTGATTTTCTGGATTTTTTTCCCCTCATTTTGTCTCTCATAGTTGAGGTATACCTATGATGAAAATTGGAGACCTCTCTCATCTTTTAAGTGGGAGAACTTGCACAATTGGTGGCTGACTAAATACTTTTTTGCACCACTGTATATCTTACATTGTTCAGACTTCACAGAGCAGGGTGTGAGGTGGGTTTTATGTGGGTTCCAGCACATGTGAGAGTAGAGGGGAATGAGGGGGCTGACAGACTGGCAAAAAGGGGAGAACGCAGGGAAGAAATAGAGCTTACTCTGCAGTACGGTCCTCCTGAAATTGGGGAAAACATTAATTAGATTAGATTATTTGTTTATTTGACAGGGACAGTGCAATAAACATAGACAATTAATCAATGACAATCAATCTGATGTGTTGCACAAAGACTGTATAGCTATTAGCTAATTTGCAACTCTTGTCCCTGGATGGGCTTTAGAAAGGAGAAACAAGTAAAAAGCAAGAGATAAAAATGAAAAATGAAAACAGAATACACAATAACCACATACATCAATGCAAAAAAGATTGTAAATACATTATAAATACACAATTATATAATAAATCAATAAAAGAGCAGTGGGGGAAAGCATGGGAAAATGAAGGGAGAGGAAGACATTATTATAACATACAGAGACGAGTCGCTAGACATAATAACCCCTTTCCTTGCAAAAGAAAAAACTCAGTTGTTTGAACCAGGTTGAGGCTTGGGCACTGTGGGCTCAGAAGTGGGCTGGCTCTGATAGGGAAACACCCTGATGGCAAGTGTGACAGTGGAAACATGGAAACAGTGTCTCACATCATAATCCATCCACCATCGATCCACTGCAAAAAATATGCTGGACAATGGAGGAAACTGTTTAGAGACCTGGGATCCACCGGAGAAACTGCCTTTAATAAGATAAGATAAGATAAGATAAGCCTTTATTAGTCCCACAACGGGGAAATTCCAGGATTGCAACAGCACAGGGATAGCAACACTCAGAGCAACAATCAGAAGGCAAGAAAAAAAAACAAGCAAGCAAGAGCAGCTAATAAACATATGTACGTATTACTATAAAATATATATATATACACACACACACAGACACACAGTGCAGAGCATTGTAGCTGGATGGAATAAATATATGAATATATGAACACACAGTGCAGAGCATTGTAGCTAGATGGAATAAATATGTAAATATATAAACACCCACAGTACGGAGCATTGCAGCTAGGTGGAATAAATATGCAAGTATATAAACACACACAGTGCGGAGCAATGTAGCTAGATGGAATAATATGTAGATATATAAATATATAAACACCCACAGTATGGAGCATTGTAGCTAGATGGAATAAATATGCAAATATATAAACACACACAGTGCAGAGCATTGTTGCTAGATGGAATGAAACAGCATAACCGTCTACTTAGTTATCCTACATGGTATGATTATGTGCCCATACATATTCTCACCCTCCATAGCGACCGGTATGTTCCTAGTTGTATGCCGGAGAGGACCATTGTGTAAGTCTATTGCATCTTTTGCATTCAAAAAACTATTAGTTTGTTACGTCTTTTTGCTATCTCTGCGAGCAGCCCTGCTTAGGTTGTACAGTCTGACAGCCGTTGGTAGGAAGGACCTACGAAACCTCTCGGTTGTGCACCTGGGATGATGTAGTCTGCTGCTAAATGAGCTCCTCAGTGCATTCAGTATGTCCTGCATAGGGTGGAACTCGGACTCCAGCAGAGATGACAGTTTAGCCACCGTCCTTCTCTCTCCTATCTCCTCCATCGGATCAAGGCGCTGCCCCAGGACAGAGCTAGCTTTCTTAATCAGTTTGTTCAGTCTCTTCCTATCGGCTGCAGTAATGCCACTGCCCCAGCAGACCACTCCAAAAGTGATGGCTGATGCCACCACCGTGTCATAGAATGACTTCAGCAGCGCCCCTTGTACACCAAAAGACCTGAGTCTCCTCAGCAGGAACAGCCTGCGCTGTCCCTTCCTGTAGAGTGCATCAGTATTGTGTGACCAGTCTAGTTTATTGTTCAGATGAATACCCAGGTACTTATAGGATGTCACCATCTCGATGTCTGTTCCCTGTATATTTACTGGTACTGTGAGGGGCTGCCCATGCCTGCGGCAGTCCACCACCAGCTCCTTAGTTTTCCTCGCGTTGATCTGGAGGCAGTTCCGATGGCACCAGTCCACGAAGTCCTGGATAAGCCCTCTGTACTCAGCTTCATCTCCATTGGAGATGAGGCCAACGATCGCAGAGTCATCAGAGAACTTCTGTAGATGGCAGTGTGTTGTGTTGTGTGAGAAGTCCGCAGTATAAAGAGTGAACAGGAAGGGAGCCAGCACCGTTCCCTGGGGGGCCCCCGTGCTACTGATGATCGTGTCGGACACACAGTCCCGGGTTCTCACAAACTGAGGCCGGTTCGTGAGGTAGTCCAGGATCCATGATGACAGGTGCTGGTCCACCCCTGCGCGCAGCAGCTTGTCCTTCAGGATCATCGGTTGGATGGTGTTGAAAGCACTGGAGAAGTCAAAGAACATGATCCTCACCATATTCCCGGGCTTCTCCAGGTGGGACAGAGAACGGTGAAGGAGGAAGATCACCGCATCCTCCACCCCAATGCCATGCTGGTAGGCGAACTGGAGTGGATCCATCGCTGGTTCCACCAGGGGGCGGAGGTGAGCAAGGAGCAGTCTCTCCAGGGTCTTCATCAAGTGGGACGTCAAGGCCACCGGTCTGTAGCTGTTCAGGTCTTTGGGGTGGGAAGTTTTTGGTACAGGTACCACACAAGATGTTTTCCACAGCTGTGGTACCCTCCCCAGTTTCAGGCTCATGTTGAAGATATACGTCACAATCCCACACAGCTGGTCTGCACAGGACTTGAGGAGCTTTGCGCTGATGCCGTCCGGTCCCGGCGCCTTCCTCGCCTTGATCTTCCTCAGCTCCGTCCTCACCTGGGTCCTGGTCAGGGTCAGGATGGGGGGCTGTGTGTTGGGAGTGGGGGGGTGTTGGTAGAGTGGGGAGTGGGCAGCAGGACTTGATTTCTTTAGAGGCAGCAGTGGTTGTTGTGCAGTCAGGGGGGAGGGCGGTTGGTCAAATCTATTGAAAAACAGATTCAGGTTGTTCGCCCACTCCCTGCCCCCTGTGGCCTGGGGGGAGGTATTCTGGAGCCCCGAGATGGTTTTGAGGTTTCTCCAGACCCCGCTGATGTCGCTCTGTTGCAGCTTGTCCTCCATCTTCTTCCTGAAGCTGTCCTTGCCTTCTCTGATCTTTCTCCTCAGCTCCCTCTGTACGGACTTCAGCATCTCCCTGTTCCCCGACCTGAAGATCCTCTTCTTCTCTCTCAGAAGTGTTTTTATCTCAGGGTTGATCCAGGGTTTGTTGTTTGAGTGACGCCGTATGGTCTTGGTGGGAACGGATTTGTCCACACAGAAGCTGAGGTAGCCCGTGAAGGTGTGAATGAGGCCATCGATGTCCTCACCATGTGGATCGCAGAGCTGCTTCCAGGCGGTGGCTTCAAAACAGCCCTTTAGGGTGTCCATTGTCTCCTCAGACCATAACTCCACAGTGTGCATGGCCGGAGGTTGTCTGTGCACTAGGGGTTTGTACACCGGCCGGCGATGAACCAAGTTGTGATCCGATCTCCCGAGTGGGGGTAGTTGTGATGAGGTGTACGCCTCCTTAGTGTTTGCGTAGAATAAATCCAGTGTTTTATTGTCTCTAGTGTGGCATGTGACATACTGGGTGAACGTGGGTAGAATGGGAGACAGTGAAACATGGTTGAAATCGCCTGAGATGAGGAGAAGAGCATCTGGGTGTTCTGTCTGCAGCCTGCTGGTTACTGAATGGATGACGTCACGTGCTGTCCCAGCGTTCGCCGTCGGATTTGCATAAACAACAATGCAGATCACGTGTGAGTGTTCTCTCGGGAGATATGTAGGCCTCATGCTAACAGCTAGCAACTCAATGTCTTTGCTGCAGTGTCGTTGTTTAACAGTGATATGTCCCGGTCTGCACCAGTTGTTGTTAACATACATGATCACTCCACCGCCCCTAGCCTTGCCACTGTCTGGTGTTCGGTCAGCTCGAATCATGTGAAAACCCTCCAGCTCAATGTTAGCATCTGCTGCTAGTTCAGTTAGCCACGTCTCAGTAAACAAAAGGAGAGAGCACTCCCGGTATGTGCTATCATAACGGGAGATAGCCGCTAGCTCATCTAACTTTCCCAGTATCGACCGTACATTTCCCATGACAACAGATGGAAGGGAGGGTCTGTACCTTATATTTTTTGTCCTCCGCCTTACTCCAGCCCGGCAGCCGCGGCGTTTTCGCCTCAGTTCACTCGGTATGTCGAGTTTTTCCAATGGGACCGGGTGGCGGTTGAATGCTAGCAGCTGTTCTCTGCTGTATCGTATCCTGCTATAGACAGTGGCTCCGTCCACCGGCTCAGGAGACATTTAGGACGATCTGTGTGTCCGTGATATAAGTGGGGTGAAAAAAAAAGACGGATCAAAAGAGAGAGGAAGGGAAAAAGACTCGGAATCGAGCCGCTGTTGCAAAAGGCAGCCGACTCGTGTGGCGCCGAGAGAAAAAAAAAAAAAAAAAAAAAAAAAAAAAAATATCGGTGCCCCTCTGCCCCCACCCCCCAGACATCTGCCTCACCTGCAGAGCCATCAACATTGCTGGCAACACTTCCCACCCCTCACACTCCCTCTTCAGCCCCCTGCCCTCGGGGAAATGGTACCGGAGCCTCCAGGCCCGCTCCACAAGACTGCTAAACAGCTTTGTTTATCTTGCTGGCTGCTTTCACTGTGCAGTGTAGTGTCTTCCGGCAGGAGGAAGTGCTGCTTCCATACCATACTGTGATACAGCTGGTGAGGATGCGCTTAACGGTGCCCTGGTAGAATGAGCACATGGTGGGGGGTGAGACTCGTGCTCTCCTCACGAGTAATATAAGATATAAGATAAGCCTAATATAAGATAAGATAAGCCTTTATTAGTCCCACAATGGGGAAATTCCAGGATTGCAACAGCACAGGGATAGCAACACTCAGAGCAACAATCAAGATCAATATGTACACCTTGACGAACCTGGACAGTTGGAGTAAAGTCAAAAAGCTATTGGAGTATCTGCACAGAACCAGCTTGTATGGGAGAATTTGAGCTGCAGCTGCCAACATGATGTATGAACCGTGGAGGGCAGCAATACGCCTTTGATGCGTCCAGTCTGCCATACCCAAGAAAAAGAAGAATCAGCTGGCGAACTCTGGTGCGGTCCTGCAGGTGAGAAAGGGACCATACTAAAACAGGACCAGCGGCAAACGGTAAAATATTTTATACCACTGTACGTACCTGATGGATCTTTGAAAATATCTGTGGCTGAGCACGTCATGGTCCTGCAGGATTAATGAATGTTAACATGTTATTTTCCTTTGGTAGCAGCGCTTCATTTTCAAACTGTATGATTTGCCGAAAGTAGTATATGCACACATGTAATAAACGATAACCAGGGTGATAAAACCCCATAGATCATGTTATGATTTGTATTATTTTCTCCCCAGAAATGCATAAATACACAGTAGTCATCCTACTTCCTGTATTTACCTTTCCTGTTCTCGCGGCATAAAAAATCTGACCAATAAGAACACAGCAAGTTCTGAGGTAAGTCTATTAATGTGACACAGTTTGGTCCGCTTGAATTGTTGCCTGTGAGAAAGGGAACTGAACCATGGAGAAAATGATACAAAGTAACAAACTTTTCAATTGATTTGGACCAAAGTAAATGAAGTTAGGCATGAAAGCACCCTAAGAGAGGCCGGTGTCAGTCATTCTCTTTCTTTCAGATGAGTCAATAATCTGAAGAAGTGGACTGCTAATGAATGGTAAGATTTGCTTGAGCAGCGTAGTAGGAAGAGGATCCAATAGACACATTGATGGTTTGGACAAGGAGATTAATTTTATTAGATTTGAGAGATCAATTGATGTAAAGTTGTTTAAACTGAGCTCATTTAAAGCAGTTGTATTGGGTTTGTAATATGCAACATCTGTGGGAAGGTTACTATGAATTTGATCTCTAATAGCCAACATTTTGAAGGTAAAGAAGTCCCCCCAAAAAATCTCCACTATTCAGCTCAGGGGGAATTCTGGTTTTAACTGAATTTTGACTTCTAGTCAGTCTGGCCACAGTAGTAAAAAGACACTTTGGTTTATTTCTGTTTTCTTTGATTAATGATAAATAATAAGATGCTCTAGTGTTCTTTAAAGATTTTTGGTATATTAATAATTTCTTTTTCCATGCTAAGTAAAATTTGTCTGATTTGGAGGAGCGCTATTTTCTTTCTAATTTCCCCGTTTCCCATTTTATATTACAGGCTGTGTTGTTCCACAGGGTTAATGGTCTATTATTGGAATTTTTTTTAGAGGAGTAACTGAGTTCAACACTGACTGTAGTGCATCTGTGACATGATCAGCGACATGATCTAGTATAGGCCAATTATAGTATTGATAAGACTCTGTTTTAGTGTCACATGGCATAAGTGAGTTTGAGGAAATTATTTCTTTATATTTACACTGTACAGCATCATCAGAGACACCTACTATAATAGTACTTGTCTTTGGGCATCGAATAATAAACAATGGTGAATTCAAACATTAGTAGAAAGTGATCTGACAGAACAGGGTTATAAGGTAATATAGTTAAATTGTCAATATTTATGCCATATGATAGCACAAGGTCGAGGGAGTGGCCTAGATAATGGGTGGAGTTTTGGACATGGACAGTAGCTATAAAAAGTCTACACACCCCTGTTCAAATGCCATGTTTTTGTGATGTAAAAAATGAGACCAAGATAAATCATTTCAAAACTTTTTCCACCATTAATGTGATCTATAACCTGTACAACCCAACTGAAAAACAAACTGAAATATTTTAAGGGGAAAAATAAAAAATAAAAACTTATAATAACCTGTTTGTGTAAATATGCACACCCTGTTATAACTGGGGATGTTGCTATGTTCAAAATTAACCAATCACAATCAAACTCGTGTTAAATGGGAGTCAGCACACACCTGCCACCTTTTAAAGTGCCTCTGATTAACTCCAAATAAAGTTCAGCTGTTCTAGGAGGCTTTTCCTGACGTTTTTGTAGTCACATCGTACAGCACAAGCCATGGTCCACAGAGAGCTTCCAAAGCATCAGAGGGATCTTATTGTTCAAAGGTATGTAGTGTTCTGGACAGGTCTGCAGCCCCTGTGCACGCTTTGTTATTTATTGATTATGTTTGGTGTGTATGCCCTCTGTGTTGTCAGCCCCGCCTGTCCGGTCAGCTGTTTTCTTCATTTGTCAGCTGTTGGTTCTGATTGCTCTCCTCACTTGTTCTGTTTAGCCTGATTACTCTCTCGTCTATATTTGCGCTTTTTCAGGCTGTGTTCTTTGCTGCATTCTTGTGTTAACATTGTGTTACCTCACTATATCACACCATTTGGATTATTGTTGCCTTTTCTGCCGCATTGCCTGGATTGAGTTTATTATTATTTCTGCCCATGTGCAGTGTTTATTTCTTTATTTTGTCAATAAATAATGGCTTACCAGATTCGCTTGGTGATTGGGTCCTCTTCTTTGCCCTGCAAGGGCAAACATGACAAGGTATCAGTCAGGAGAAGAGTACAAAAGAATTTCCAAGGCATTTAATATACCAAGGAACACAGTGCAGACAGTCATCAAGTGGAGAAAATATGGCACAACAGCGACATTACCAAGAATTGAACGTCCCTCCAAAATTGATGAAAAGACGAGAAGAAAACTGGTCAGGGAGGCTGCCAAGAGGCTGACAGCAACACTGAAGGAGCTGCAGGAATTTCTGGCAAGAACTGTCTGTTTAGTACATGTAACAATAATCTCCCATCTAGGGTGGCAAGACAGAAGCTTTATCTTATGAAGAAAAGCATCCATGCCCGGCTGTATTTTGCAAAAATACATTTGAAATCTCCCAAATGCATGTGGGAAAATGTTTTATGGTCTGATGAAACCAAGGTTGAACTTTTTGGCCATAATTCCAAAAGGTATATTTCACACAAACACAATATTGCTCATCACCAAAAGAACACGATACCTACAGTGAAGCATGGTGGTGGCAGCATCATGCTTTGAGGCTATTTTTTCTTCAGCTGGAAGGAGGAGGGAATTATGAACAGTTCCAAATACCAGTCAGTGTTGGCACAAAACCTTCAGGCTTCTACTAGAAAGCTGAAGATGAAAAGGAACTTCATGTTTCAGCACGACAATGACCCAAAGCACCCATCCAAACCAACAAAAGAATGGCTTCACCAGAAGAAGATTAAGGTTTTCGAATGGCCCAGCCAGAGTCCAGACCTGAATCCGATCGAACATCTCTAGGGTGAGCTGAAGAGAGCTGTGCATAGGAGATGCCCTCACAATCTGACAGATTTGGAGTATTTCTGCAAAGAAAAGTGAGCAAATACTGTCACATCAAGATGTGCCACGCTGATAGACTCCTACCCTAGAAGACTGAGTGCTGTAATAAAAGCCAAAGGTGCTGTAACAAAGTATTAGTTTAAGGGTGTGCATATTTATGCAACCACGTTATTGTAAGTTTTTTATTTTTCCCCTTAGAAGATTTCAGTTTGTTTTTCAGCTGGGTTGTACAGGTTATAGGTCACATTAATGGTGGAAAACGTTTTGAAATGATTTATCTTGGTCTCATTTTTTTTTTTACATCACAAATACCTGGCATTTCAACAGGGGTGTGTAGACTTTTTTATATCCACTGTGTAATACTGCCTGACTGAAGGATTGAATTACATGCCTTATTAATATTACTGTTTTCTATATCAGTGTGAATATTAACGTCACCTACTATGAGTAATTTGTCTGAGATTAGAAGAAGGTTGGATAAAAATTGTTCAAATTTAGTAAGGAATTCAGAGTATGGGGATGGTGGGACATGCACTACAGCTGACGGGATTGGTTTTGGTTTTGGATTCATTTGACTATTGTGAGTGATTTGTAAGAGTAAAAATTCACTTCAGTGGTTTCTGTTTTCTTCCTGTGTACCAGACTGATGCACTAGGGGGACCCCAAAGCTCAATCTCTCATAGTGCCCCCCAAAACTCTTCCTTCACGTCTGTGTTTCCCTCCGTTGGATTTGTCTACCCTGTCCTGTCTCTGTTCTCCCTCAACACCATGACTCACTTCACCTGTGAATCCTCACCTCTTGTCCATTTGTGTGATTGTCTCAGTCTAGTTTTGCTCCTCCATGCAGCAACATTATATGAACTCGTATGGATGTTATGGTGCTCTTCTTGTCCTCCGCGTCTCCCCATTAGTCATGCGCCTTTAGTTTTATCGTCTTGTGTTTTTGGTTTAATTTAAATAGTGTTTATTGGACACCGAGCCACACTTTGTTTTCACCTCAGATCTGCATCCTCTAGTAATGATGATTCTGTTGCCCACCACCACTAGGCCATATTCAATGCATAATGTGTCTCTGATCTGCCAGTATGGTTGTGCTTTTATAGGCACACTCTTCTTTCTAACAGGCCATCCTTTTCTATGCATCCTCCTCAATAGTTGTATTTCAGCATCACAGTCTGTTGCCTCCTTCAGCTGCTTCATAATGGCGCCCTCTAGCGGCTGTTGCAGCGTGACTCCATAGAGCACCTTGTCTTCACCCAGGTCACTCTGTTGTGTCTCTGTGGGTGCCACGGCCCTGGATAGCACGTCTGGTATCAGCAGGTCTCCGTCTGGAGTGTATCTCAGATGTATGCCATACTTTTGGATCTGCAGCAACATCTGCTGTAGCCTTGCAGGTGCCTTTCCAATCGTCTTGGTTAGTATGGGCTCAAGTGATTTGTGATCAGACTGTACCTTCACTGGGACCCCATACACATATTGATGAAACCTTCTGAGTGCAAATACTATTGCCAATAGCTCTTCTTCTATCTGGGCATAATTTTACTTTGCTTCAGACAACGCTCTTGACGCAAATGCGATCGGACGCCCCTTTTGCATAAGTACAGCCCCCAGGCCCTCCTTTGACAAATCAGCCTGGATTTCCAGCTCTTCTCTGGGATTTGAAGAATCTAAGCTGTGGTCCATTGATATGGCAACTTTCAGCTTGTCTAGTGCCACCTGGTGCTCTGAGTGCCACTGCCACTCAGTATCCTTTCTCAGCAGTGTCCGTAGTGGTGCTGTGATTGTGGCCTCATCTGGAATGTACTGAGCCAAAAACTTTGTCATGCCCAACAGTCTTTGCAGGCCTTTTTTGTCTTCTGACGGTGGCATTTCTGTAATAGCAGCTACCTTGGCGCTGTCAGCTCTCACTCCATCAGCACTGATAATATGCCCCATATATGTCACTTCACTGACCATGTGTCCTGCTGAGTGTCATGCTGTGTTTTGGACATATTGTATAATCTTATCTGTATGTTGATTGTTATATTTTTGCATGTTTATACTTTTGTTGTTGTTGATTTTGATGATTATTTGGAGTGTAGTGTTTTCTTATTTTTTTATATGCATGCTTTTGAATGATTGAACACAGCTGGACACAATTGGTGGGAAACTCAGGCATTGACTGACAGCCTGAACCAGCCAATTGACTGCTACAGGCTGCCCACATGGCCCAATGGGAATACAAGGGTGGATTTTCCCATTTCCTATATAAGCAGGGAGAGAGCTGTGTTGAGGGAGAGTCCTTCTGCTCCTGGACTGGGGTCTAGTGATGGGTGGGCAGGCACCGGTGATCCGATCTTATCCAAGAAATATTTTTTGACTCGTGACTTGGTCAGGGAAATCAACTGAGCAGCGCTACCCAGTGGAAATCCCCGTCCCTCACGTTTTGTGTAGTCATGTTTGACTGTGTAAGGGATTTGTCACAGCCAACTTTCAGATGGAGCCAGCGCCAAAAACACGGACTTCTCCTGTTTGGGAACAGTTTGAGCTTGTTTCTCCGATTGATGTATTTTTGTCAAATAGTGGCTATTTATTGTGATTGAGGTGGTAGTAGAGCTGTTTTGCAAGCGGGAGACCTGGGTTTGAATCCCAGTTGTCATTCTTTTAATTTCATTTTTATTTGCACAAGGTGGTGTCTCTTGTGCTTCAAAGAGCTTGGATCATTATTATACATCATTATACTGAGGCACTGTTGCCATTGTGTCCTGCATGAGAATAAGGCCAGAGTTGAATATACTTATTTCTTAATAAAAATGGATAAGTAGTACAAGCACACCAAGGAGCGCAGACACATTCAGTGGAGTCACCCCAGTTTTACTATTTGTTTTTTTCCCCTTAATATCATTGATATTTCTTAAAAGACAGCACATTTATTGAAATTGAAAAATACACATTGCAAAAATCTGCATGCTGTATACTTTGTCAACTACATGGCCTAGTAGCGCAAATGAAGTTCCATATGAGGCCTTGTTAACCAGTTTAATGAAAGGCTCAAGTATTCCAGAAAGCCTCAGCTACTCATGACTAAGTAATAGCTTAGAGGTAAAACATCTGCCCTGTAGCTGAAGAGCTGGGGTTCAGATCCTAGCTTAGTCATTCTAATAATTTATTTTATTTGCACAGTGGTGTCTGTTGTGTTTGAAAGAGCTTGGATACCACAAGAACACCTCATTATGCTGAGGCACTATTGTGCCCTGCATGACAATAAGGACAGAGATGAATGTACTGAGAAAGACAGTATGACTGTTGAAAAGTTATTATTTCTTAAAAAAAATGGATACGTAGCACAAGCACATTCACTGTATTCACCTCAGTTTTATTATTTTTTTTTCCTTATGATCACTGATATTTCTTAAAAGTCAGCACATTTATTGAAATTGGAAAAAAATACACATTAAACTCAGAATACCCTTGTAAAAATCAGCATGTTGTATACATTTTGTCCACTAGATGGCCTGGTAGAGAAAATGAAGTCATACATGAGGCCTTGTCTATGGGAACCATTTTGAGGAAAGGCCTCAAGTCCTCCAGAAAGCCTCATTTGCACATTATGGAGTGGTGGCTCAGTTGGTAGAGCATCTGCCCCCACACCCGAGAGGCAGAGGTTCAAATCCTAGTGATGGGTCCGGCAACACCGATGCGTCGGCGCATGCGTTGGGCTCATAGAGCAAAACCCAGTTTCGGTGCGTGTTGGTGCGTCTCGCATTAAGAAAGTCACGTAACCGATACAGGGACTGTATCGGTCACGTGACGCTAGCGCGTCGAAACACTGACGGGCCAGCGTTTATAAGGAAGCGCATCTGTCAACGGGATGCATTTGCCCAAAGACTGTTGTATGTGTTGCGGACGGTCCTTGTGCAAATTTATCACAAATTATGGAGCACAAGCAGCCTCAAGGAAAAAGAGGTTTCCGCCGTGTGGGACCATTTTGATCTGATATCGGAAAATAAAGTATTTAAAAATAGTATTTTTAAAATACTATTTTCTTTGTTTTAATTTCCTTGTTGTTTCATCCTGTTCCTCTCAGAGTTTCCACTTGATTTATCTGAATTCAAATTCATTTGAAAGTGACTCTTAGTTTACTCTTCATATTTTCTGCAGGCTAAATGTCGCATTTGTTCAACAGAGCTGTCATATTTAAACAAAAGCGCCTCCTCAATGCTGAGACGTTATAGGGCCAGGCATGAAAATGAAGTCCCAGATACACCCAGGATAGACTCAGGTATACAGCCATTCTATAACTTGCTCAGTTTCTTTATTGATAATTAATTCCTATTAATTTATTCTTTACTTCATTTTTAACCATCAAGCTTCCAGGAAGCAGATGCTGGATGAGGCTGTGCTCAATTTCATGGTGAAGGACTGCCAGCCCCTCAGCATTGTGGAGAGTGAAGGGTTCAGGGAACTGATTCAGGCCCTTCAGCCCTCATGTTTTGGCAACCAGAAAGGTTTGTGGAAATTATCTAAAGTAGTAGTTGATATATTTAGTTTATTTAATCTTTAATTTAAATATATGGATTTGCTTTTGGTTTGACTTGGTGTAATTTTCAGACCATCAAACAAATGGTGGCCAAAAAGTACGAGGAGGAACAGGAACGAGTGAAAAAGGAAGTACAGCAAGCTGTGGCAGTGAGTATAACAGCTGACATGTGGACATCTGTGAACATGGAGGCTTACTTGGCTCTTACCTGTCACTACATTAATGAGAATTTGCAGTTGTGTACGTCTGTGTTGGGAGTGCAGTACTTTCCACAAAGTCACACTGCTGACAATTTGGCCCAAGTCAAAAGGGGCATGATGGAGGACTGGGCCACAACCAATAAAGTGTTTTGTGACCAATGCAGCACCAAACATGATTGCATCCACTAGACAGCTCCAAATTTGGCACTCAATTTGCATTGCACATAGTCTCAATTTAGACGGGACCATCTTCACAACAGCTGTCTGCATCCACTTCAGCCATGTTATTCAGCATTATTTGTTTGTTGTTTGGAAATCATGTACTAAAATGCCAATTTGTTGTTTTTTAGATAACCTTTGGCAACATCTCAACATCGAAGTGGGCAGGCAGACCAAAAGTGCCACAGCTGATGCCATCCAGGAGGTGCAGAGATACCTGGCAGAGGGCAATATTGCCAGGTCCCAGGATCCTATGAGATACTGGGACAACCAAAAGACCATCTATCCAAACCTCTTTCAGCTTTCCTTACAATTTCTCTGCACTCCAGCCTCATCTGTGTCGTGTGAGCAGGTGTTTTCTACAGCTGGAGAAGTTGTATCAAAAAAGCGTAACAGACTCAATTTCAAAACGTTGGAAAAGCTTTTTTGTTTTTAATAAAAATTTGTAAAAAAAAAAATCCCAGTCCACAAGCATCCTCATTCACAACATGTTCACTTAGATTTTCACGTTATGATACATGTTCACATTTATTGACTGTATCTAAAAATATCAATGATAGTTGAAATTAAAATGATATGAAATAATGCAATATAAAATACAATGACTTAAATTATATACTGCTCAAAAAAATAAAGGGAACACTAAACATCCTGGGTCTGCCCCGGGGTCAAGTTTTTCTCCCAGCTGGTCTGGGAACGCCTTGGTATCCCCTCTGAAGAGCTGGAGCAGGTAGCTGGGGAGAGGGAAGTCTGGGCTTCTCTGCTTGAACTGCTGCCTCCGAGACCCGGACCTCCGGAAAAGTGGTAGAAGCTGGATGGATGGACTAAACATCCTAGATTTGAATGAAATATTCTTATTAAATACTTTGTTCTTTACATAGTTGAATGTGCTGACAACAAAATCACACAACAGCAGGTGAAATTGATTGTCAGTGTTGCTTCCTAAGTGGACAGTTTTTTGTTTTTTTTTAGCAGTATATTATTGTATATACTAGGTCATCAAATCAGTGTCAGTTGAGTCTGTCAACTAGGTTGACTGTAGGGATTTTTAAGGTCCAGCAGGTGTCAGTATTGAGCAACACAGTTTCAACACAGTATCAATACAGTTTTGCAATGTGTCGAAACGCATCATGACGCCTCATGGACCCATCACTATAAATCCCTGTTGTGTCATGCTGAAGACCATATAAAAGTGGAACTTGGTGCTCAGCAGGAATGGAGGAGGGAAATCTGTGGTGGTGTATGGCAGTGGCCCTCTGATTCTACATATGTAGTAGTAGTAGATTAGTTTATTTGACAGGGACAGTGCAATAAACATAGACAATTAATCAAAGACAATCAATCTGATGTGTTGCACATAGAGTGTATAGCTATTAGCTAATTTGCAACTCTTGTCCCTGGATGGTGTGTGTGATAGGAAAAACACAACTTTGTTCTACCGTACATGATTGGTTGTATGGTGGAATGACAATAAAGGGTAATTTAATTTAACTACTGAGGTCCACAATCTTCTCAGGTGGAAGAGTCTGTAGCAGCTTCCAGGCAGTTCCAGTGTGATGGTCAGAAGTGTATTGGAGGCCTTGGGTGTGGGGGGGACAGAAGCAGGTAGTGATGGCCAGATGAGGCTTTCTGGAGGACTTGAGGCCTTTCATCCAAATGGCTTATATAGACGAGGCCTCATGTGAAACTTCATTTTCTCTACCAGGGCATCTAATGGACAAAACGTATACAACATGGAGATTTTTACAAGGGTATTATTGGTTTAATGTGTATTTTTTCATTTTAATAAATGCACTGTCTTAAGAAATTTCAGTGATCATAAGGAAAAAAAAATAATAAAACTGAGGTGACTACAGTGAATGTGCTTGTGCTACTTACCCATTTTTTTTTTAAAGAAATAACTTTTCAACAGTCTTATACTGTCTTTCCCAGTACATTCATCTGTCTTTATTGTCATGCAGGGCACAATAGTGCCTCAGCAGAATGATGTGTTATTGTTGTAGCCAAGCTTTTTGAAACATAACAGATATTTCACCTTGCAAATAAAAATAACACTCTGGGTCTTGAACTCCAGTTCTCCCAATACAAGACAGACAATTTACTTCTAAGCTACCATGTAGTGATGTCCAGTTAAGGCTTTCTTGAAGACTTGAGCCTTTCCATCAAAATGGTTCATAGATGAAGCCTCATGTGAAACTTCTTTTGCTCTACTAGACCATGTAGTCAGCAAAAAGGATACAGTATGCAGATTTTTACAAGGGCATTATTGGTTCAATGTGTATTTTTTTTTTCAATTTCAGTAAATGTGCTGTCTTTTAAGAAATAATGATCATTAGGGAAAATAGAAATAATCAAACTTGGGTGACTACAGTGAATGTGCCTGTGTTACTTGGTGTGCTTGTACTACTTATCCATTTTTATTAAAAAATAATAAATTTTCAACAGTCTTGTACGGTCTTTCCCAGTATATTCAACTCTGACCACAATGGCAATAGTGCCTCAGCATAATGATGCATAATAATGATCCAAGCTCTTTGAAACACAACAGACACTTCAGCTTGCAAATAAAAATGAAATTACAAGAATGACACAGCTAGGATTCAAACCTAGGACCCCAACTTGTAGAGTAGATGTGTTACCACTAAGCCATCACTTCAGTTACAATAAACAGCCACTATTTGTCAAAAATACATCAATGGGAGAAATGTGCTCAAAATGTTCCCAAACGGGAGAAGTCCACGTTTGTGGTGCTGCCTCCATCTGAAAGTTGGCTGTGACAAATCCCTTACACAGTCGAACATTGACAACACAAAACGTGAGGGACGGGGATTTCCATTGTGCATCACTGCTCACTTTATTTCATGTTGCATGCAAAATCATGACTGGCTTCCTGACCCCCTCATGTGGTACGATGTCAACACATACGTCACAATACACACTACACCAAATGTTTCCTGGATAAGCTTGATGCACCCTCAAAGCTCCAGAGCCCACTGTCCCATCTCTAGAAGCAGGAACTTCTGCCCAAAGCTGTTGTTTTTTTTTTTTAATCCAATACACTAATTGTTGTTGGAGGTTTAAGATAAGATAAGTTAAGATAAGATAAGCCTTTATTAGTCCCACAACGGGGAAATTCCAGGATTGCAACAGCACAGGGATAGCAACACTCAGAGCAACAATCAGAAGGCAAGAAAAAAAACAAGCAAGCAAGAACAGCTAATATACATATGTACATATTACTATAAAATATATATATACACACACACAGACACACAGTGCAGAGCATTGTAGCTAGATGGAATAAATATGTAAATATATAAACACCCACAGTACGGAGCAATGTAGCTAGATGGAATAATATGTAGATATATAAACACACACAGTGCAGAGCATTGTAGCTAGATGGAATAAATATATAGATATATAAATATAAACACACCCAGTGTGGAGCATTGTAGCTAGATGGAATAAATATGTAAATATATAAACACACACAGTGCAGAGCATTGTTGCTAGATGGGATGAAACAGCATAACCGTCTACTTAGTTATCCTACATGGTATGATTATGTGCCCATACATATTCTCACCCTCCATAGTGACCGGTATTTTCCTAGTTGTATGCCAGAGGGGACCATTGTGTAAGTCTATTGCATCTTTTGCATTCAAAAAACTATTAGTTTGTTACGTCTTTTTGCTATCTCTGCGAGCAGCCCTGCTTAGGTTGTACAGTCTGACAGCCGTTGGTAGGAAGGACCTGCGAAACCTCTCGGTTGTGCACCTGGGATGATGTAGTCTGCTGCTAAATGAGCTCCTCAGTGCATTCAGTATGTCCTGCATAGGGTGGAACTCGGACTCCAGCAGAGATGACAGTTTAGCCACCGTCCTTCTCTCTCCTATCTCCTCCATCGGATCAAGGCGCTGCCCCAGGACAGAGCTAGCTTTCTTGATCAGTTTGTTCAGTCTCTTCCTAGCGGCTGCAGTAATGCCACTGCCCCAGCAGACCACTCCAAAAGCGATGGCTGATGCCACCACCGTGTCATAGAATGTCTTCAGCAGCGCCCCTTGTACACCAAAAGACCTGAGTCTCCTCAGCAGGAACAGCCTGCGCTGTCCCTTCTTGTAGAGTGCGTCAGTATTGTGTGACCAGTCTAGTTTATTGTTCAGATGAACACCCAGGTACTTATAGGATGTCACCATCTCGATGTCTGTTCCCTGTATATTTACTGGTGCTGTGAGGGGTTGTCCATGCCTGCGGCAGTCCACCACCAGCTCCTTAGTTTTCCTCGCGTTGATCTGGAGGCAGTTCCGATGGCACCAGTCCACGAAGTCCTGGATAAGCCCTCTGTACTCAGCTTCATCTCCATTGGAGATGAGGCCAACGATCGCAGAGTCATCAGAGAACTTCTGTAGATGACAGTGTGTTGTGTTGTGTGAGAAGTCCGCAGTATAAAGAGTGAACAGGAAGGGAGCCAGCACCGTTCCCTGGGGGGCCCCCGTGCTACCGATGATCGTGTCGGACACACAGTCCCGGGTTCTCACAAACTGAGGCCGGTTCGTGAGGTAGTCCAGGATCCATGATGACAGGTGCTGGTCCACCCCTGCGTGCAGCAGCTTGTCCTTCAGGATCATCGGTTGGATGGTGTTGAAAGCACTGGAGAAGTCAAAGAACATGATCCTCACCATATTCCCGGGCTTCTCCAGGTGGGACAGAGAACGGTGAAGGAGGAAGATCACCGCATCCTCCACCCCAATGCCATGCTGGTAGGCGATCTGGAGTGGAGCCATTGCTGGTTCCACCAGGGGGCGGAGGTGAGCAAGGAGCAGTCTCTCCAGGGTCTTCATCAAGTGGGACGTCAAGGCCACCGGTCTGTAGCTGTTCAGGTCTTTGGGGTGGGAAGTTTTTGGTACAGGTACCACACAAGATGTTTTCCACAGCTGTGGTACCCTCCCCAGTTTCAGGCTCAGGTTGAAGATATACGTCACAATCCCACACAGCTGGTCTGCACAGGACTTGAGGAGCTTTGCGCTGATGCCGTCCGGTCCCGACACCTTCCTCGCCTTGATCTTCCTCAGCCCCGTCCTCACCTGGGTCCTGGTCAGGGTCAGGATGGGGGGCTGTGTGTTGGGAGTGGGGGGTGTTGGTGGAGTGGGGAGTGGGCAGCAGGACTTGATTTCTTTAGAGGCAGCAGTGGTTGTTGTGCAGTCAGGGGGGAGGGCGGTTGGTCAGACCTATTGAAAAACCCCTTTGTGTGAAGAATAGACTGCTGGCCACTTTCCTTTCTTCTAGGTGTGGGTGAGGAAGACTCCTGGATGTGTGGACTCAATCGAGGATATTGAAGGACAAGGCCTGGAGTGTGACAGTGAGCCTCTGGGACTGATAAGAACGTTTTAAAGGCTGCCTCATCTTTAAGGTCACACTGACAATATTTGTGATTTTTTTTATTTATTTATTTTTTTTACCTTGTGTGATAAATGTTTGTGCTTGCAACTTTGGTGTCTGATGGTTACTAAGTACTGCTCACCCTCGTAATAGGAACCTAAAAGTGATTTATTTTATTGGAGGTTAATAAGAGCTAATGAATTCTGTTCCACTAACCGGGTAACCTCCATACCCCTTCACACATGTACTGGATCTTGTCAGCACTGAGTTTCACATTCAGACGCATGGCTCTGTCCATCACCTGTTGCAGGATGTGGTCATGCTCCTCTTTGGTTTCTGCTGTGGTTATCATGTCATCTGCTATTATATGCACCCCATTAATGTCCCCAAAACTCTCTGAATTTATCTGCTGGAACACCTCGCTTACACTTTTAATTCCAAAAGGTAGTTGGGTGAACTGATACCTTCCCCGTGGTGTGTTGAAAGTGCACATCTGCAGATGCGTCATTTAATTTTTCTTGCTAATACCCATCCTTCTCACTGAGGATTGTAAATATCTTCTTGTTGGAATGGGAAAAATGCTGGCGCCGTATGGCTTTATTCAGGTCTTTCGGGTTCAAACACACCCGTAATGTACCATTTCTTTTTTCTCTCACGACCAGGCTGCTCACCCATTGTGTCGGCTTTGTGACCCTCCGTATCAAACCTCTCTTTTCTTGGCCGTTAAGCATCTCTTTTAACCTGTCTAATCACTGAAAATGGTATTTTCCGGCAGCCATGCACTGCTGGCGGGATGTTTTTGTCTGTGTAGATGTGATGCACCCCTGGAAACTTACCGAGACCCTGAAATACAGCTGCGTAGCATTTCACCAGCTCCTCTTTTGAGCGTGGTGGAATCTGCTGTGCCATGGTGTCGACTTTTCTGATGAGATCCAGCTCCACACATGCTCTCCTGCCTAGAAGTGGTGTGTGTGACACGTCAGTGACAAAGACCTTTAGCTGAGCTTGTTTGTGCTAGGTGTGAACTGGGAGTGATAGGACACCTTTTGGTTTAATTTGTGCCCCCCCACCCCCCATAGGTTTTAAGCACTGTCTCAGTCTTTTCCAGTCCACACTGCTTTGGCAGTCTACTTGCAACTGTCTCTGGAAGCACACTAGCTTCAGCACCAGTGTCCAATTAAAAATTAACTGTCTGTTTTCCTCTAAACAAATCTGTGCACCGGCCTGTGTCTTTTGGGCCAGTTTGGTTTATTGTTCCTATAAACGAGTTTACCCCTTTGATTCTGGTGCAGCAATCTTTCCTGTTTTACATACTGCAGCGAAATGTTTTTTCTTGACACATTTTCTACACTCTGCACCAAATTCTGGACAGTTTCTGGGTTTTTGTGATTTGCCACATTTTCCACAGTCCTTTACCTGTTCATCATTTGAGCCTGGGGGCTGCTTGGCTTGTGTTCTGTTCGGTGGGACGAGCTTTGCTTTGAAGGCACTTCTCTCCATGGCGTGCACATGTGCAGTGCTCGTGCTACTTGACATGACTTTGGCTTTTGCAGATGTGACCTCTTTTGCACAACAGATGTCAGTTGCTTTCGTGAGGTCCAGATCTGTAGTGGCCAGTAGCTTTTCACGTAGTCTGCCATCCGTCACACTGAACACAGTTTTGTCCCTCATCATCAGATCTTCAATTTCTTTAAACTCACAACTTCGTGCTCTGTCGCAGCTCGGTCACAAATTTGTCTGTACCTTCCCTTTCCTCAAAGTGATGGGCCCAGAACTGATGTCTTTCAAATACAATGTTCCTCCTTGGTGCACAGTAGGCTTCAAAAGCTTTTAGAACTTCTGACAATTTCTTGTCCCCTGGATCAGCATGCTGAATGACAAGTGTATTGTAGATCTCCAGCGCTTCTTTGCCAATACAATGCAGCAGGACAGCTATTTGCCGCGACTCTGACTTATCACTCAGCCCGCTAGCTGCTAAATACTGCCGTAGCTTTTGTTCCCATTTACGCCAGTTCTCAGCCAAATTCCCATTAAGACAATGGTAGTGGTGGTGTGAATGACTCCATTGTTACTGTGAATTCCATACACGATTCAGAACAATAGCAAAGTCTCTGTTATGTCGCTCACTAACTTGTAATCCTGCCGGGGTTTTTTTTGTCCGAAACACGTGAGGAGAAAAACACGGAATGCTTCAAGTTCCCAAAATGTCTCTAAAACTCGCATTGAACTTCAAACTTCTGACACCACATCGTGTTGTGCCTTGTCTCTGGTATAACACAGTGATAATAAAAATAGGCAGGAGGCTGGATGTCATTTTATATTCTTTATCTGGGCACTGGGAGAACACATACAACAGTGGCCTGCAGCCTCAATAATAACAACGACGTGGTGCCTTAATCACAACCAAGCCCCACTGGTTGCCTTACCTGTCAGAAGAAAAGTGGTCACCTCCGAGTGACTTTTCAGCCCTTTGACTCTTCAGCAGACATCAGCCATGAAAAGCAGAACTGATATTTATCCTGCCCCTTTGACTGTCATGCGATACTTGAGAATGATTGGGAAACTGATGTCTGCCTTCAGACTCGGGTATTTAGCTGAATAATTCACTACCTGGCAACCTAGCAATCCAAAATTTGATGATGGCGCGTAACCAGAAGCTAGTCATGCTAGTGGCTGTGATATCCTCACTTCCGTGTTTGTCTTCTTCCAGCTGCTGGATGAAAAAATTAAGAAATAATTTTTTTTCATCTATATACTAATTTATAGAACATTAAGACTTACATTGTGCATGTTTCTAAACAATTTGTTGATGTATTTTTTTCAAAATCATTATTTTCATGAAACTGCTATCCAGCTTATTCCTAGCCCCCATGATGCCTTGCGTGAATTATGGGCGCAACTCCCGGCACTAGTTTAGAATATATGGTTGTCACTGAAATGGGACACTTTTCCTTGTTAAAAAACAATGACTTCGGCATCAAAAATGCGGGAACACGGCCTTTTACACCTCATAAACAGCAATATAATCATACCACTTCCAATGACTATTGAGGGATGGGAAGTTCAATTCGAAGGCTTTATTATCTTGTGCACAGTTAAGAAATGCAACATTTCCTGAGCACTGAAATCTTATTCTGCTCTCCGAACAAATGCCAAGGTAATAGGTACACAATACTAATGACAAAGAATTAATAACACAGAACCAAACCACAGAATAGAGGAAATAAGAAGAATGAAATCTGAAATTCCCTGGGTGACTATAGTGGACAGTGGTATATTGATATCAGAGATGATACAGTATGAACCTGAGATGGCATAAGCCTATGTACAGTGTGCAAATGAGCAGTATACAAATTACAAATTAGTAACCAGTGTGCGGATTTCTCTGTAATAATACCAATAGACTGTACGTGATAATTAGCAGCAGAGATGATATGGACATCAGACGGGGTGAGACTATGTACGCAGTGCAAATAAGCAATGTGCAAATTTAGCAACCGGTGTGTAAGTTCCTATTTGCAAAGCTATGTTTGGGAGTTTATTTGTTCAGGAGTCTGATGGCAGTGGGAAAGAAGGAGTTTTTCAGTCTGGATTTCCGGCATTTCACACTTCTGTGCCTCTGGCCTGAGGGTAGAAGTGTGAACAGTCTGTGCTGGGGGTGGGTGGGGTCCCGGAGGATGGCGTCAGCTCTCCCTTGGGCTCTGTGGTGGTAGATGCTCTGCAGAGAGGGGAGTGGAGTCCTGATGATCTTCTCCGCTGTCTTCACCACTCTCTGCAGGCGTTTGAGGTCCAGAGCAGTGGTGCTGCCGTACCATGCAGTGATGAAGTTGGTCAGGATGCTCTGGATGACGCAGCTGTAAAAATTGTTGAGGATCCTGGGGGACATGCCAAACTTCTTCAGTCTCCTCAGAAAGTACAGCCACTGTTGAGCTCTCTTAACCAGCTCTGTGGTGTGTGTCCACGAAAGGTCCTTGCTGATGTGAATGCCCAGGTATTTAAAGCTGCTCACCCTCTCCACCTCAAGCTCCCGGATGAACAGCGGCCGATAGGGTCTCCTCCTCCTCTTCCTCATGTCCACTATCATCTCCTTCGTCTTGTCCATGTTGAGGGTGAGGTTGTTGTCCTCACACCATGACACCAGGTTGGCCACCTCCCTCCCGTAGGATGCGTTGTCATTACCAATGATGCATCCTATCACTGCCGGGTCATATGTGAACTTTAAGATGATATTGTCCTTGTGGGAGGCAACACAGTCATGGGTGAAGAAAAGTGGCCTTGCAGACAGTAGCTCCGTTTGATAGCGCCGCAGCAATACTAACGCTGTAAACAAATAAAAGCTCTGAGATACTGTATATCAATGTCTCCACCACATTTTGTTAAACTATGTTGGACATAATCAAATTTACCTTAGAGCAGATGTACGCCACAACACCGTGCTTGGCTGTCATGGTATATACAGTACAGACAGCTGCAGCCGTTCGTTTTACCCCAAAATTAAAATACTCATGCTGCTGTCATGCTGTAAATGGTTGTTATTTAACTTAACACATATGGACATTTTCTGACAATTGTTCAGAATTTTATTGACCTATATTTTGTGATAATTTAAAAATTAATGTGTGCTGAAACATGCTGAAGTCCATATCGTTCCAAGGCAGTGCAACGAATGCAAAAAAACCCCAAAAAACTGTTTGATGTCTTTCTTAAATCATTAAGTCTTAGGAAGCAAATTGTTACAAAATTTTTTTATTAATTATTTTACTTCATGCAGCCTTCATTCAGGTGACATGTATAACACATAAAAGTCATGATCTGTGACATCCGTACAAGTGAAAATGTACCTGGTGGTGTTCTGTCCTGTGTCTGTACCACCGATCACACCAACAGTTCTTTTTCGTTCAGTGCATGATCTACACATTGCCGGTGAGAAGCTTCCATTTATGCAGTCTATGGCACAACCACGAACACCAGCAACAACTACCAGAACGACGCCAAAACATTCAAAAACTACAAGTGCTGAAATTAGCTGCCACTTGAGTGTAAAACACATTTGTGGACTATACATTAAAATGAATTTGAAAAACTTCTAAAACACTGTTTTAAATGCCCCTGCTACTCCACTCTTACTGACTGATTTAACACTGTCAGCTGAAACTGGAAGCTCCGCCCATAATCGCTCCTACAGCGGCACCCCCAGGAATAAGGTGGATCTCTTGCACCTTTAATTAACCTAAGTTGGCAACAACTACACATACGCTAGCCTAAGTTGGCACAAGTTTGCCAACGCTGAATGCAACACTGGCAAATGCTAGTAAAAGTTGGTGTGTGCTGGATTAAAAAAAAAAACTGCTCACAAACATAATCTTACCGACTTTTGGACTAATTTCTCTGATTTTTCAAAACATCTGGAAATGTCGGTCCAAACACTAGTGTGAACTCAGCTTAAAGGAGTCAACAAACTCGGGACAGTGCAAAGAGAGAGGAAGTGCAGCAGCTCAGTGGCACAGTGGTTAGCATTGTGGCAGCAGAGTAAGAAGGTCATGGGATCAATTCCACCCCTGACCATTGTGGGTTCTGTTACTGTATGTACGTAATAAGAGTCATTTTGTGCTGAGCACTGAACTTTGAGATAAACACACAATATATACAATGGTCGCAGCTCGCCTGATGTCATCCCCCCAGAAGGCTGTGGCAAGCCCCAAGGGCCAAACCCACACATGAAATTTTCCCCCCTTTAGAAAAGTCCAAAACCACATATACAATTGAAACCCTCCCCAAATTGGGACCTGAATCATGCACTAAAATAAATGGGAACTAATGTACTAAAACTGGCCTATCACATTCACACAAAACAACCTAAAAATAGAGTTGGTGGATGGACCGCCGCACAACCCGCACAACACAGTGGATTATTCTGCCACTGGTAACCTAAAAGTCCACTAATAATCTAAAATCACTGCCGTGTTCCTAAACTAAGCAATAATACACCCAAATAATCCCATTTTATAACATACATATACATAAGAACATTAGAGCTATTAATTAAGTGCTACCGCACAGTCATTGAGGTGGAAAAAACTGGAACTTGCATGGGGGGGGGGGGGGGGGTCTAGGGCAGGCGCATCCTTGGAGACCGCAGAACCCCGGAGTGATGGCCGATCTTCTGGATGATGGGGCCCGGATCCCACACAGCCATCACCTCCCGGCCAACCTCGCCACCTGGAGTGCCTTCTCAGATACGCCGAAGCCGATTGGCGTGCCTCCATGAGCCGTCAGACCATCCGAAGCACACTGCGCTCAGCTTAGCCACCATGCGCAGACACCCTCGATGTTTTGCAGGCTGTCACTTGACTCCGTTGTCTTCTATAAATGTTGTAGCGTTCACCGTTGTAGCCGCAGACCCCCCCCCACCCAACTGTGGCCAAGTACCGGGGGCATCTGGGGCTAGCATGTCTGCGCCACTCGCCGGCGCAGGTGCTTCACCGTCGCACTCTGTGGCTCCCTCCACCATTTCTTGAGTGCCGGGACTGAGACTCCCCTGTGTCAAACCTGAGCAAAACTGGCCCTGCTTGACTGCTGTGGCGCCCGTTAGCGCTTTGTACTGTTCACTCCCAGTGTCCGTCTTCAACTGCGGCTCGTCTCGGGTACAAAAGCAGTCTGGTACCTCCTCCCTGTCATCCGAGGCGCTCCGCTGTGATGGCTCTATGCCCGGCTGTCGTTGCTGCTTTTTGGCGCTCTCAGTATGCTCACGCTCCCCCTCCCGCTGCTCCCGCTCTGGCTGCGGGGAAAACTGAGTTGACTTTGTTCACTGCTCTCCCTCCATGCTGCGGTCACTCTTAGCGCTGTGCTCTTTGGCTGGCTTGTCATTCTGATGGACACGGGCGCCCTCTTGTGTGGCTCCGATTCCACTGTGCCATCTAGCTTGTAGCCTGTAGCTTCTAGCTTCTGAGTTTGGCACCCAACTAGCTCCGTGGCTAATTTCTCCATTGCTACTAGCTCGGCTGTTAGCCCCCCCCACCCCCCAGCTAGCTAGCTTAGTGTCTTTTGGCGCTAACAGCCTTTCAACCCACAGCTTCGTGCTCCGTGTGTGTTTGGCAAAGTAGCTAGCATGCAGCCCGACGACATATACATAAGACTCCGTCTCCCCTAACGTATGAAAAATTCTCTGACCTTCTACGCCGAGATTGTGAACCAGAAATGCTCGCCTCCTCACTCCGTCGAGTCTACCCAGGCCCAACTCCGCAATGTACTTCTCAAACGCAGTCAGCCAGCGGGGCCACGGAATTGCTGGCTCTTCTGGATGCTCTAAAAATGGCCATAGAGGTGCTCCACATGCCTCCACGAGTTAATCCTCAGTCGCCAATGTTATCTCACTTATTACATACATAACAGGTTCGATCCCACCCCCTGACCATCGGTGACCCTTTTGGGTGGAGTTTGCATGTTGTCTGCGTGGGTTTATTCTGGGTACTCCGGTTTCCTCCTACAGGCCAAAACCATGCAGGTTAGGTTGATTGGAGACTCTAAAGTGGCCCTAGGTGTGACTGGTGAAGGGTTTGGCGCTGTACCGTGGTTGCGTCATCTATCCAGGTGGATGCCCTGTAATTATTACCTCTGCCAAGGGAGGAGGTGTCATTGGTTTATCTGTTACCAACATAACTTCTAAAAGTTATCAACAGATTTTGATGAAATTGTCCGGAAAAGGCATGGGGATCAGATCATTAGAGTTTGGTGATGATCTGAGAGTACATACCTCCACCAAGGGCTTTGTTTGTATTTGTGCAGCAGGATTACACAAAAACTACTGGATGGATTTGGATGAACTTTTCACCAGAGGTGGTTCTTGGGCTGATGAAGGTTTAACAAACCAAAAGCTTAGCAGTAAAAGTGAAAATTGCACTGACTAAGTGTGCGGACGTCTTTATTTCTGAGACAAAGGTTAGAAAATTACAGACAAAGATAAATGTAGCTCATTTGCAACAATTAAAAAAAAAATAAGGAAAAAAATCAATGGAAAGATAATGGGAAAATGTTCAGGCAAAAATGCAAAGATGGAAGAAAAAAGATGCCAGTTTATGATGCAAAAGTCACAAATTCAATAAAAAATGTCAATCAATAAGCAAAATTTTTTGCTTATGGACTGGTGATCTGTCCAGGGTGTCATGATTCAGAACAGGGTTAGACTCAAACGCAGAGCTGCCAGAATGATCACTCAGACTCGGATAAAAAGTTTCACCAGTTTATTGAAAACACAACAGAAAATAAAAATGTATAAACTAAAGAAAACAAAACACAAAAACACCAACTTAAATTTCCAACAAGACAGGTGCCCCCTGGAGCGCACGTAGCCTACAGGAGAGAGCAGACAGAGGTCAATAGGCACAGATTCTCTAAAGGGAGAATAATGCGGGAAAGCACACTTACTACAAGAGCAGCAGAGTCCAGCAGGGAACTCCTGTGAGGACCAGGGGACAGGGGAAAGGCAGAGACCTGGGTGGATGTTGTGGATCTTCCTGGTCAGGTGAGCGTGATCAGCTCCGGAGACACACCTGCAGCAACCTGGAGAGCAGGAGAAACATGATGAGTGGGCAGGCAACTAAATAACAACAAGACAAAGCTTAGACTTAAATCGTGGCTACAAACCCAGACGATCCAGCGATGAGCTCTCCACACGCTGGATCTTCAATACGCTGGCTCATCAGATGCAGCAGGTGTGTAATCACGCAGGTGTGTCGAATCTTTCGGAGCCGGGAAAACAGGAACAGGAGGGGAGGGGGAGCACGCTTGCCTGATCATCACACAGGGTGGACCCTGCCTCTCACCCAAAGATGCTAGGATAGGCTCCAGTCCCCCCGTGACCCAAAAAGGATTAAATGGTAGATGGATGGATGGATGGATGGTTTCAATTTTCATGAAGTTTCAAAACTTTGTTAAAAAGCTATTATTTTTTTTTAAAAAAAGAATAACAATAATCATAAGAAAAAGTAGGTAATTTATGAGAACTCTCCAAATTCACATAAACAATTTCACATTTTCAATCCACCTTATTCCTGGGGGTGCAGCTGTAGGAACGATTATGGGCAGAGCTTCCGGTTTTGGCTGACGTAGTGTTAAATCAATCAATAAGAGTGGAGTAGTAGGAGCATTTAAAATAGCGTTTTTAAAGTTTTTCAAATTCATTTTAATGTATAGTCCACATACGTGTTTTGCACTCAAATGGCAGCTAATTTCAGCTCTTCTAGTTTTTCTATTTTTTGAATGTCTTGGCGTAGTTCTGGTACTTGTTGCTGGTGTTCGTGGTTGTGCCAGACTGGATAAATGGAGGCTTCTCACCACACGGTGACAGACGACATCCAAGCACGGTGTTGTGGCGTACGTCTGCTCTAAGGTAAATTTGATTATGTCCAACATATTTTAACAAAATGCAGCCGACTTTAGTACTGTGGAGACATGCTGGTCGGAATGTGCACCGCGTCATTATGAGTGCAGGCAACGAGAAGTCATAAATCGTGACTCTCTTTGTTTGGTAGCGGCCAAGTCCCAGGAAAACCCCATGAGTGCCTGGTATCATTGGAAAGCTTAGAAATCGTACTTTATAAAAGTACCTATGCTTTAGCAGAAGACGTAACTTCCGACTGATCGAACGCGAGTTTTCAACCTAGCCAAAATATAAACAAATTGTCTTTTTTCTGGGTCAGATTTTGTGCAGTTCCTAGAAAATTAAATATCATTTTGAAGAACTTTCAATACAGAATATGGAAATAACGTTACATCAGTTTTGAGAATGTCCTCAAAGTGACTCATTTTGCCAGCACAGGTCATTTGTTTACAGCACTAACATCTTAGCAGCGGTGCTAACTAACGGAGCTACTGTCTACGAGGCCACTTTATAAGGTCGTCTTCCCATCCCTCGATAGTCGTGGGAAGTGGTATGATTATATTACTGTTTTGAGGTGCAAGAGGCCGTGTTCCCGCATTTCTGATGCTGAAATTGTTTTTTAACAAGGAAAAGTGTCCCGTTTCAGTGACAACCATATGTTCTAAACTAGTACCGGAAGTTGCTACCATAATTCACGCAAGGCATCATGGGGCTGAGGAATAAGGTGGATTAAAAAAATCTCTAATTTAGGTGGTAGAGTAGCCTGAAACTGTACACAAGTAAACGTAGGTTATCTTTATATATTATCACTCAAATATACATAAAAGTAGTTACCCCAAAATAGTTAAGAAGTTACTGAGATGTGACTTTAGTCTGGACAGTTTGAGGTTTTTGCTCCTAAATTGATAAGTTGTATTTTAAATTTACTACTTTTTCCTTATAAATTTGAAAGATTTTTTTCCCACTTAAATCAACTTTTCTCATAATTTGTGTTTAGAGCCAATTTAAGCCTTTTTTCTTGTGCATTTGAGTCTACTTTCATAAATTAAAGATGCAATATTTTCTATTATAGGCTATTTATAGCCTATTTTCTAACTCCCACCCAAAGTAAAAATCTCACGTGCTTTGAAACCTAAATATTTGCAGGTATGCATCATACTCTTACTGAATATATTCAGACAGATCGAAAAACTATGCATAACTTAACAGAATATTCCAGCTGAGCCTGGCGTCATACAGCATTATGAGATGTTAAGGTGCTACCTGTAGAAGAGCTGCAGTGGCCTCTTGTCCCCTCACCTTTCCCGCTGTTGGGATAGGGAGGGCCTGGGGGATGTAATCTGATGTTGCATTCAATTACACTCAGAAGTTTGATTTTATATCAGAATTAGTCAGGTAAAGCTTGACACCAAAGGATTTGTCTTGGGCCATTTTAGCTGACTAATATGACCTTCATTTTAATAGATTTAGTGGCATCTATTTCCATTTTTAATTTTTTCCACCTAATCTTTTCAGCTCCACTTTTACACTTTTATTTGTCCATCCTCATCCAACACTTCTGCTGCCACATCTTCCACACTAAACTCAGCTCTCAAAGGGGCCAGTGCGCACTGGGAAGGAAGGAGTGGGGGTGTTAAGGGTGCGATAAGAGATTTGATTGGCCTGTCCAGTTTCAGTAATGAAAATAAATGAATGGGCCGCTGTCAGTGCCTCAAAGGCTGATGCGCAGCAGTCCTTAAAGCCGTGGTTACAGAAGTCACTTTTCACTAGCACCTAATCAGCTTGACTCAGCCCAACTACTCAGCCCGACACAGTTTAGGTCATTTTCCATTACAACTGAGTACCATCTCAAGTGGGTGGGTTCATTATAGGAAGGCAGCCCATTATCCCGTTATGTTGTTGACATGCTGACGTTTTCACTGACAACATAAAAGATACTTAAAATCACAAAACACTCAACATCTTCTCCATGAGCAGCCGTCAGCTCAGAGACCTCTTGGTATACTTTTTCATTTTGCGTCACTCTGCATGCGATGGGGCTGAAAAGTTCCTAGTTGTCAAATTTGACCAAATGTAGTTTATTTTTCAAGTGCAGGGATCCAAGCGCTGCAACACGAAAGGAAGAACTGTGTGGACCGACGGGGAGACAGTTGAAAAATAACCACATTTGGTCAAATTTGACCACTAAATATGAACTTTTCAGCCACATCGTCGGCGGAGCAAATACCAGGAGGTCTCTGAGCTGATGGCTACTCATGGGGAAGATGGTGAGTGTTTTGTGACGGTGTTGATTTGTGTGTAGCCATTTATTTTGCTGATTATCACAGAAATAATAAAAACTCACAGCCAAATTTACAAATGATGGTTTTGAATCTTGTGAAGGCGTCACTCTCATCCACTGATGTTATGCCCTGGCCAATCAGTGGCCTGCAATCTGTTGATGTCACATTTTCAGCTCGACTCAGCATGGTTGGAACCTCGCTGAAGTTGGTCCCAAAAAAGTACCTGGTACCAGGGATCAGGTACTAATGGAAAACCCTATAAACCGAGTAGAGTCGAGGTGAGTAGGGCTGAGTAGGTACTAGTGGAAAAGGGCCAATAGTTATGTTGATGATGAACCATCGGCCCACTGGGCAAATGCCCAGTATGCCAGATTGCCAGTCCAGCCCTGCACACATACGGTATGCCTATCTGTTCTCTTTTAGGTGCAGATATCCAGCTCAAATGTTTCTTGTGTTTTCTTTCTTTGCCCCCCCCGCCTGCATTTAACCACTTCCTATCCATAACTATCCCCTTCCCATTCCCCCTTGTCAGGTCATGAAAAACCTTTTATTTTTCTCCATAAATATGTTTTATTATGTTTTGTTTCCACAAGTGAATCTTTATTGGTGTAATAATTGAACTTCTTGGTCAAATTGACGTTTGAAAGCCAAATCAGATTCCGAGCTCATCTTTGACTCTCAGCTCGTTTGCATGGTGGAGGATTAGGAAGTCCTTGTTTAAGATGGAAATCAGCTCCACCTGCAAAATTAGTGAGAAGGTTTAGCTCAGAGAGTTTCTGGGACAGAAAAGAGTTTATAGGACAGAAAAGTGTTTCTAAAGTTTAATACAGCCTGATTAAAGATGACTGAGGTCAACATTTAAATGGTTTGTTTATGCATTTTTGCAGAGACAATAACCGTTAATTAACTTTTTGCAAAAGTATGGACTGAATGTACCGGATTTAGCCAAGAAGGCTAATTTTCATCAGCAGTCCCTGTGTGGGTTGATGTTTGAATGTTTTGCTAAACAGCTAAAATAACAAAACTTGTGTCACTGTGCAAATATATATGGACCAAACGATATGTACATCAGCAACACCAAAAACTCACAGTCTAACTAAGGCTGTATGTCCACCAAACGCGTTTTTTTTTCAGCTCTGGGCAGCTCTTTTCCATTCATTCTCTATGTAGTCCAGTGTTCACAGTGCTGAGCACCCACGGCGCTGAAACGCTCTTGGCGGTGGCCGTTTTTTGTCGCGGCGCTCACAGTGCTCCAGAGTTGAAAAAAGTTCAACTTTTCAGAGACTACAGCTGAGTTCGTCAATGTCAGACCTTAAGCAGCCAATCAGAACTGCTGCATGGGAGGGACATAGGACACCAGTACTAGTCTGTACTCAGACTCTTGCTTTCCATGTCGTCATATTTTACATCCAGAGCTGCTAGAAAACATTTCCTGTCCATTGTTATTTAGAGACTGCTATTAAAAAATCTGTAGAAAGTCTGACAATAGGAAAAGCGGGAGTGATGAGCTGAGAGTGGCAAGCTGTTGCAGGGATACAGGGCACAGACTTTTTTCCCTCAGAGCGCAGCGTACAAACGCTGAAAAAAAAATGCCATTAACGTCATCTTCCTCATCCTCACCATCATCCTAGCCATTGACTGGTTCAGATAAGGGATGTGAATCACTGAACAGGCCACGATGACTTTGCGGACCTTAGATGGCATCAGTCGCACCTCTTCATGCAGCACATGAAATTGCCTCTTCACCTGGCCAAGACCACGAGGTGACTACGAGACCTGCATTAAACCCATCTAGGCCTCATATGGGTTTGTTGCGGCTGAGCAGGTTTCAGTAACACCGGTGTCGTGGGCAAAACTGTAAGAAAAAAGTCACAAATTTATAAAAAATGAAAATATATGAGAAAAAAGTTACAAATTAAAAAAATAGTAGCAAATGTATTAGGAAAAAATGTCACAAATTTACTAGAAAAAAAAGGAAATGTAGGCAAAAAAAAAAATAAAATTTAGGAGAAAAAAACTGCAAATTTACAATAGAGAAATTACTTGGAAAAAGTTAAACTTACACTAACAAATTAGCTAATTTACAAGACAAAGACACAAATTTATGAGAAAAAATTAGAAAAGGTTGCAAATTAAAAAAGTAGCAAACGTATAAGAAAATAAATTGGAAATTTATGAGAAAAAGTCACAAATTTATGATTAATATTTTTGAGAAAGTTCCAAATTTATTAAAAAAAATCACATTTGTAGAAAAAGTCACACATTTACAAGAAAAGAGCAAATTTACAAGGAAAAAGTAACAAATTTATGAGAAAAGGCTGCACGATTACAGTAAAAAAAAGTTGAAAATTTATGGGAAAGTTTCAAATTTTCAAGAAAAATTATCAAATTTACAGGAAAAAAGTAAAAAAAAATTACAAGAAAATTGCAAATTTCTGAGAAAATGGGTTGAAAACAGGTAAAGTCCATGTGGGCAAACAGATGGGGCCAACATGGAATCCTTGGACAAACCCACATGGGACCCATAAGAAAGCTCAGTCTTAAACTGGCCTACTTGGGTATGTTGCCTGGCGCATGATGTGCTGACATCCCACCAGGGACTTTATGTCAGTCACATGGGCCATGAGGGCCGTATCATCTGCATATTTTAAGAGTCACTGCTGCAGTTAACATGATTGGTGTAAACAGATAAAAGAACTGGTGATAAAACACAACCCTGTGGCACTCCTGGGATTAAAATCCTGTTAGTGGATTTAAAGCTATTGACCATTACATGTTGAGGTCTATTCTTATGTATTCAAGTGTTTCTAATTTCTATTTAAAAATAGAAAATCAGATATTTTTTTCCATAAATATTTATGCCTCGGTGAAAATGGAGGCATACGGTAATCAGTAAATGTGTGTGTGTGTGTTGGGGGGGCTGTATCTGTCTGTCTGTTACCAGCCTTTCAGCTCACCCGGTCAAAATTACGTGGAAAGGCTTGTATCATTGTATGGCCATATTTCTTTATTTACTTTTAATTTGCCAGAATTTCGAGATAAGACTTTGTTTTTTGGAGGAGTCGTCCAGGTACACCCCCAGCACCTGCTGAAAATAAAGCCGGCATTGAAGCCAGAACCCCTTACATCCCTCCACTCCCCCGCGTACGGGGCAGAAGAAGTGATGGAGATGGTTCGGCAGATAGATGGAGCAACTGGAGCAGCAGGAAGAGGAGGAGACGCCGAACAAGAAAGACAGCAAAGGTGATCGGTAACGGTTACTAATTGCTGGTTAATTGTTTGTAATTGTTCCACAAGAGTGGCGACTTGACGCTCCGCAGCGTCTAACCAGAAGAGAGCCGATTGTTCCCTCGGTGAAGCGCTCACTGAGCCTCGATCCTGGCTGGACCATTCTGTCATGATTTACTAGTGCCAGAGACTTAAATGCATAGCATAATTCACCAGAGGAACAAAAGACACAAGTGAAATGTTTTAAACGATTTATTGTTAAGCAAACAGAATTAAATAAACCTGCTGAGAGGAGCACACAGCCTGCGGAGAGGGGAGAAAGAGAAACGGTTAATGAGGGGGTACTGGAGAGAGAGGGACAGAGTAGGGAGAAGGATAGAGGCTTACTATGACGAGCAGAGTGCCCGGCTGTGGAACTCAGCGTGCAGTGGGTGGTAACCTGAAGGGAAATGATCAAGTGGGACAAACAGGTGGAGAGGGCAATGAGCTGAAGGGGATTTATCCAGCAGGTTGAACAAGTAAGGAAGAAGATGTCTGGACGTGTTGGTTGGAGGTACAGGTGAGCACACGCAGCCCCAGAGTGATTCACACTGCTGAGATGGCAGCAGCCTGGAGAGGACAAAGAAGAGAAGGTAAGAGAGCAGATAATGATCAAAATACAATTTACCTGGCTGAAAGAGATGGCAGCAATACCCAACGGTCCAGTGAGGAGTGTCATGTTCGGCGATCCTCACGGATCACCATAAGACGCCAAGAGTCACCGGTGAGTTTTGCAATGATGTTTTATTTCCAAGACAAGACCAAGACAAGACAGGATAGGATACAAGGCTATGAGCCGCTAAGGGCAAAAACACACATTAAAAGATATAAAGGCTCGTAGGGCTAACCCCAGCCACTACGAGCTAAACTAAGACAAGACAAGAATAAGGACGAACCTGATATGAAGGTCTGACAGGGTATCACGAGGGTAGGTTGACTTTGGTAGACTTGAAGTCGACTTAAGGTTGACTTGTGCTCCCGCAATCTAACTGCCGTCAGTGCCCACCTTATAAAGGCAAACACTAACGAGCAGTGATGACAGACAGCTGACCAACCTTGACAGGCGGAAGCCCCACCGAGCGCCTTCACAATAAGAGCCCGGTGAGGCCAGAATACAACCCACAGCTGTCAAGGCCGGCAGCGAGCTGTGTGTGGCCCAAGCGCGGACAGAACCCAGCGCTTGGGTCGTAACAGTACCGTCCCTCCAAGGCCGGGCTCACAGAACGCCCACGGACCACCCTTTCCCCCCCCACCCCCCAGGGTGGGT
Organism: Pholidichthys leucotaenia; assembly: GCA_020510985.1. Lineage (NCBI taxonomy): Eukaryota > Metazoa > Chordata > Actinopteri > Cichliformes > Pholidichthyidae > Pholidichthys > Pholidichthys leucotaenia. Next base: position 168,057,044 of record CM035850.1, read on the forward strand.
GGCTGGGGGTAGGTCCAGAGGGAGAGAGACCAAACCCAGAACCAGTGCAATTACAAAGTCAAAATCCGGCAAGAAAAAACAGCTAAACACAGGACAATGACAAGAGATACCAAATACTCAGATTAAATTATATATTCAACTAACAATTACAGAAAATGGCACAGGATATCATGGAGAGAAAAAAAAAAACAGAAATACTGGGTCAGAATAACTAAATACAGGACAGAAAGAGAAAATTAAATCTTTGCCCACGTGTTTCACCACAAAATGGTTTCTCACCTGTGTGAATGCTCAAGTGAATCTTCAAATAACCAAATACGGGAAAACAGAACAATTGACTCATACTAACCATACGCAAAAAAAAAAAAAGAGCAACTGCAAGAAAGTGAAAACTTCAAAACACCAAAAACAGGAAAATGGAACAATTATTGACTCATACTTAACTAAACGCAAAACAAAATAGAGCAACAGCAAGACATAGGGGAACACAGAATATCAAGGAAAAACAAAACAAAACAAAACAAAAAAAACGATTACTGGATTAGGACAACACCAGAAAATAACCACTACCCCCCCCCCCCGACAGTTTATGCCGACCGGTGGAGACCAGGTACCATAGAAACAGTTCAGGAGGTCTCCCAGAGTCCAACGGCCGACGGGTGGTTATGGGAGGTTACCGGAGTGGTGGCTCAGTTGGTAGAGCATCCGCCCCACACCCGGGAGGTAGGGGTTCAAATCCCGGCCGGGTCATGCCAAAGACCATATAAAAGTGGAACTTCCTGCCGTCCAGCTTGGTGCTCAGCAATAAATGGAATGGAGGAGGGAACTCTGTGGCGGCGCCTTGCATGGCAGCGGCCCTCTGATTCTGCACTTGGGGTGTGTGTGATTTACACTGTAGATAGGTAAAGCACAATCTCGTTCTGCTGTACATGATTGGTTGTACGGTTGAATGACAATAAGGGTGATTTAATTTAATTTCAACATGACCGGGCGGCTCACCACAGTCCAAAACCCAGCACGTCCACTCCTCTGGTGGCCGAACCAGGTCGCCCGGCAAAACACAAAACAAGTCGGGTGGTCGACCTGGGGTGCCAAACCGGCGAAGCAGTTCCTCAGGCGGCCGACCCATGTCCCTCAGCCACCAATCCCGGGGGAAAACAGCCCGCGGCGGCCTCCCTGACAAGGACAAAACTCGGAGGACCCGCGGCGAGCGAACTGGAACCCCAGCGGCCCCTGGGGATGATGCGCAGGGGCGATGACTTTGTAGAGGGGCTAGAAGGCAAGGACGAGCCCGTAATCTGTCCGGCAGTGAAGGGTCTGCTGCTTGTCCACTGTCTGTGGACCACGCCGGCGCAGCATCTCCACTGGGGCCCAATTGGGTTATAGCTGCACCCGCATTGGACCCCGATTGGGTCAGAACCACTTCGGTGACTTGCTCAGAATGAGCCGACGCTGCACCCGCGTCGGACCCCGATTGGGTCAGAGCCACTTCAGTGACGAGCTCGGACTGAGCCCATGTTGCACCCGCGATGGACCCCGATTGGATCAGGGCCGCACCAGTGACGATCTCCAACTCCGAACCCGGAACCTCCGGCACAGCGATTGTCACCTGCTCTGCACCGGCGACCTTGGAAGAGGGCTCAGAAGAAAAAAAAACGGGATCAGGATCACCGGCAGTGCCAGAACCTGGCAAGACAAGCTCGGATGGAGTGGACGGCTGCACCTGGCTTGCCTCCCCAAGAGACAGGGAAAAATACTCTAAAACATAGAGGAGAAAGACAAAACAGAGCACTTGCCTGATCTCGGGTTCTGACGCTGTCCAGGACTCCGACGATCCGGGCTCAGGTGGGAGGAGATCGTCTTCTGGCTCCCACTCAGCTGCGTTGGGCTCCGCAGCTGGCATGATGCCGTCTGCAGCCTGAGGTTCCTCCCGCTCTGAAGTCCACGCCGATGACCCGTTTGGCGTGGGGGCAGGGGACACTAGACCCACTGGCTCGGACCGCTCAGACGAGGAGACCCGGGAACGCTCTATTGTCGGCTCAGGCTCCAGGCCGCAGTCCACTGCTCTCCTCCATCCACGACATGGCTGCAGGGCCGGATCCAGGCTCTCCAGCACTGCAGGCCCCCTCTTCACCCGACGACGTTGGTCTGGCATCGTGGGCCGCTCAACAGGGGGATGCACAGAGGCAGCAGGTTTAGTTATAGTCTCTACAGCAGGTGGAAGGAGCTCGGGGGGCTGCGAACCCCGAACTCCGCCCCCAGGAGTCAGACAAGGCAGGTTACAATCATGATGTAATAAATTAACTTGCACTTGCCTTTCTCCTGGAGAAGAGATGGTGCCTGCTGTAGGGGATGCTGTTTCTCCTTCTCCCCGCTGGATGGCGACAGAGGGTCCCCTGGAAAGACAAGGTGGAGCCGCTCTTGGAGGTTCGCTGACGGGTTTCGTCGGGAGCGGGTCCAGCCGGGGATTCTGCTGAGGTCCATTGTGGAGGTGATGGCGGTTTCTGGCAGAGGGTGAGGCGAAGGTAAGGTTCGGGAATCGCCGCTCCTGTGCCGAGACCGAGGCGAGGTGGTCGGCAAACTCTGGGAAGTCACTTAATCTGGGATTCCTCTCCACCAGTCTGACTGCCGCCGTCACATGATCAAAAGCCAGAGAGGGATTTGTTGCTGAACGAGCAGCCGCCACATGGTCCCAGATGGAAGCAGCTGCGAGCTGGAGCTTCTCCAGGGGATTCCCGAATGACGAAGCTCTCTGGTGGGAATCACCCCTGGGCAGAGCGAACTCCTGGACCGGAGTTGAGGCAGGAATGGGATCCGGACGTGAGGAGCGGGGATGCCTCCTCTTTGGCTTCCTGTCGAGATTTCCCACCAGCCCATGGAGTGTCTTGCGCTGCGAGGCGAGTTCAGCCCTCCTCATCCTAACCTCCGGGTGGACGTCATAGTGGAGAGGAAGGTTGTCCAGCAGAACCTCCGCATCACCTCCAGAGCAGCCGAAGAAGCGCTCCTGGAGGCTGAACACCCAGTACTTGCTTCTCCAGCCGGTGTCCTCTTCTCCCCATCAGGCTCATCGTTCTACTTCCGGGGAGACAGAGCAAGATGCCGAGACAGCGGCTGACGTCATCACCAACCAGGAATACAGGCAAGTGCTACTACAATCTCTCGCCCTGTCATCTGATGTAGTATGCCAGGTTCCTATGGAGGAGCTCCAGATTGTGCAATCTACTGGCGCTCTCCCATCAGCTGCTGTCACTGCTTCTCACTCCTCTGTCTCTGTTTCCCCTGATTCCTCACTGGTCCCGGGAGGGAATAGTTGAACGCCGGAGAAGCCTAAGGAGGAGCTAGCTTCGTGATGCAAGAACCGTCCTTTGTAAGAACCGCCCTTCATCAAAACGTTGGAAAAGACCCTCCTCTTCTTCAACAGCTGTGGACCTGATGTCACCCTTGACTATCCCTGCGGCAGAGCCTCTTCCCGTGCCAGCTGTTCTGCCAGCCTGTGCCCTGTCAGCCCTGACCGCAGCCCAGGTCACTGAGATGTCTCCTCTCGCCGTCATGAGATCAGCCGCGGGCTCCCCAGACATGCCCGCTGTTGCGTCGCCTGAACCAGGTCCCCCTCTGTCATCTGAGGGGCCCGATGCTGTTATTGACGCAGAGGAGGATGGCAGCTCACCGCCGGTAGCAGACAGCATCCAGGCCTGGGAGGTCAAGCAAGTGATTTATCTTTCCACTTCTGATAATAATGATGAACCTTGTCTATCTCCCGGGAGAGAGCCTCAGGTTAGGCAGTCACCTGAGCGCTCTCCTCCTGCTGCTACTGTCAAAAACTCACCAATTCCCTCCGTGTCTCCTCCCAATCTTCCCGAGTGCCAGCCAGAACCAAGCCGCCAGACCGTGGAGGAGTTCGTGGCCCTGGATGATCATAGACCGGAGCCAGCATGGAGTGGATCGCCAGCCGTCATGTCGGAGAAACCACGGGCGTGGGGGGATTCGCCTGGGGGCACTGTGATTGCAACCACCATCACTCCTGCTGCAGGGGCCGCCACAGCAGAGCCACCCATCAAGTTGGATCTCCTGGAGGCTGGGCCCAAGACGTCGTCGCCGGGATCAACGGAGTCTTGGACGGCGGTGGAGCTTGAGTCCAGACAAGTGCTCTCATTTGTTTCTCTCCCTGTTGATGTGGAGCAATCTTGCCTGGCTCTTGGTGAGGAGAGTCGGGTACCGCCCTCAGCTGCATCTGAGCTCACCTCACCGGGCTCCGCCACTGTCGGCGACTTTAACCACTTTCCCTCTCCTATCACCCCTGAGCCTCTTCTTAGGGTCACCGGAGAGGATCCACCACCTCCATGGGTCTTCGTGGAGCCGGTCTGACCTGCAAGTGATGATGGAGGTCCAGCCTTCCCGGTGGAGGTCGACACTGGGGTCTGTTCCAACTCGAGACCTCCATGGGTGTAGCGCCTCCCCAGCTTGAAGAGCTGTTGCGACCTGGATCGTCGGAGTGCTGGACGGTGGTGGAGCCCGAGTTCAGGCAAGTGCGCTGTTCAATTTTCTTTTCCGCCAGTTTCCAAGCAATCTTGTTTGACTCTTGGTGAGGAGAGCCAGGGGAAGCTAACCACTGTACCTGGGCTCACTTCGCTGGGCTCTGCCATGGCCGGAGACCCTGACCCTATATCTCTCTCCACTGTGTCTGAGCTTCCTCCTAGGGTCACCAGAGAGCAGACTATACCATCCGAGGCCGCCGAAGACCCAGGTTCATCCGCCGAGGTCGTGGAGAGTCCTGCTTCCCTAGCTGGGGAGGTCACTGTGGGAGCAATGAGGCCCCTGATGGGGACCACTGCAGGTGCAATGATGCTCCAGCCGGAGCCCACCACGGGTGCTGCAGAGCTCCAGCCGGAGCTCACCGCGGGTGCTACGGAGTTCCAGTCGGGACCCACCTCGGGTGCAGCTTTGGTCCAGTCAGGGCCCACCACGGGTGCTACACAGGCCCGGCTGAGTCTTCACCGCGGGTGCAGCCATGGACCAGCTGGGGTCCACTGCGGGTGCTACGATGCTCCAGCCGGAGTCCACCGTGGGTGCTACACAGGCCCAGTCAGGGTCCACTGCGGGTGCTACATAGGCCCAGCTGAGCCTCACTGCGGGTGCAGCCATGGGCCAGCTTGGGTCCACCACGGGTGCAATGAAGTTCCAGCCTGGATCCACCGTGGGTGCAGCCCTGTCCCGGACTGGGACCATCACCAGTACTGTCCCCCAGCTCAGGGCCACAGGGGGTAGAGGGGCTCCTCCCTCATCACCGTCTGATGACGCCGGGGCTTCCCTAGCAGCCTGCCTGCGAGTTGAGATGTTCTCCCTCTGTTTTCTCACTCAGGAGCTGTAAAGCGTTCTGGAGATTTTCCTGCTTATCCTGTGCTATCTGTTTATTGTTTGACTGGACTGTTATATCACTTGCTTAATAAAATACACACAACATACTCCTGTGAGTGGGTTTGTCATTTCTGCCTTAAAACTGCAGAGAATTCATGACACAGTTAGAAAAAGCTTAACAAATTATAAACTAAAAAAAAAAAGGCTGAGAACACAGTTTTACTCCATTTAGAAGAGATGAGCTCAAAGAAGAGAAAAAGGGTTTTTCCCAGATGCTTACAGAAAAAAAGAAGAGAATTCAAGGCAAGCACATAACTGAAACAGGACACAAAAACAACTCAAAAACTAGGATGTTTTCCTCTTTTAAATGAGAGCAGTTCTTTGGGTCGTAACACTTGACTGGCAGCCGGGAGAGCCAATTATCATCTATTGCAGGAGATTTGAATGAACTCTGGTCCAATAAGACAGCAGTCCTTTTTCTGTAACCGACCAATAGAATGAAAGGGGGCATTGTCCAACAGAGACGGCCTGGTGATTGGCCAATACCAGTCATATGACTTACGTATGATTTTTAGAAAAAGAACACATTAACTTTGAAATTCATATTATTGACTTGTATATATAATCTAAGCTAACTTCAGTGATCCATGACTAACTTTCATGACTACTTCCAGTGAGCATGCATTAAAATAAGGTTCGTTTAAGCATATTTTCAAACATACAATACATTTCAAATTTATGATTAATGAAACATTTTAAACCATAATTGTTTGTCACTGGGTTGGCCATCTCTTCAAATAATGTCCTGAGAATTATCCTGAGGAATGAAAACTTGAAGAGAGAGAGAGAGTTAATGTTCAGTCAGAAAAAAACAGTCCAGCAGTTGACAGAAGTAATGCAAACATATTCCTGAGCTGTCCAAAAATGGACAATGTTGGGTCTTTGGATAATTCTGGGAAGACAAGGAATTTTTGTTGGTAGGCCTGGAATGTTTCAAGCAGTTCTTGAAGCATAAAACTGCCTGGTTGAGGATGAAGTTTTTGGATTTATGATCGCAGCCTAATCCGTTCCAGGCACAAAACCGGATTTTTATCATCCCTTTTATCATGGAATGTGCTTTCATACTGTGGTGCTTAGGTGAAGAAAACAATTCATGACCAGAATTTTGGGTGAAACAATTTCTTCAAAGTGAAGAGTGATTTTATAGATTGGAACCAAAGGGGTTGACGCTACAACACCTTCTCACAATAAATCACTTTGCCCAACCAGAGATGCACAGTGTAATCAGTATAAAAAGAGAGGACATTATGCTAGAGTGTGCAGGTCAGGAGCAGTCGGAGAAGGTCAGATAGGTGACGAGGAGGCTGATGAGGGCCATGTTGTGCTTTTAGGACTAGTAACGGCCAGTGAGACAGATAAGGTGTGGGTTACACCTGTAAAGCCATATAATATATACAGACTGCCAATGTTATTTTAGGTTTCTTTGTGGGTAATAACCTTGTGTACAGGATGGTTCTATTTTATTTACTGCTCAGTATACTTTTATGCTTTTATTATTGCTATGTATATATTTTATTTTAATTTTTTAGGTATTATTACTTTAGGTATTATTTATTGTTGTAACTATGAGGATGTTAAATTCATGAATGAATTGTGAGTGTGATAGTTTGTGTTAGGGAGCAGCATCTTAATTTCGTTGTATTGTTTGGGGGTTTTTTTTGGCAATGGAATGACAATAAAGGCACTTTGACTTTGACTTAAAAATAAATGGCCAAATGAGCAAGCTCAAAACAGACACAGGAGCAGATGTAAACGTGCTACCAGAGAGTGTATACCTAACATTAGTCCACAGACTAACATTGCAGCCCACAAAACTAAAACTGTTTGGTGCTGGTATGTCTCCATTAGCAGTCAGACGAAAATTCACGGTAGAGTTTACTACAGGACGCAAAAAAATAATCAAGCCCGTGTACGTAGTAGCAGGGTTAAAACAGGGACTGCTAAGCCATTCAACAATGTGGATCTGGGGTTAGTGCAAGAGTAGACTCCGTACAACTGAACACAGTTGAGTCAGTGAATCAACTGTTTCCAAAATTATTCACAGGCCTAGGGAAAATACAGGCTGAGTATAAGAGAGTTCAAAGAGGATGCCAAGCCATTTGCTCTGTCAGCTCCCAGAAGAGTACTGTTGCCCCTCCTTCCAAAAGTGAAAAAATAGTTAGCATGGATGGAAGAGTTAGGTGTGATCTCCAAAGTAGAGCAGCCAACAGACTGGTGTGTGGGAATGGTACCAGTGCCAAAACCAGGTGACAAAGAAGTATGCATATGTGTAGAGCTCACAAAAGTGAACAACTCTGTAAAAAGAGAAAGACACATGCTTCCTGCAGCAGAACACACTCTAGGACAGCTGAAAAGTGTCAGTCTTTTTTTCAAAACTAGATCCAAATTCAGGATTTTGGCAAATTCCCCTGTCAGCCTTGCTCACCACATTTATCACTCCATTTGGGAGATATTGCTTTAATAGGCTCTGTTTTGGAATCTCTTTGACACCTGAACATTTCCAAAAGAGAATGTCATAGCTTCTAGAAGGATTAGAGGGAGTGGTGTGCCAGATGAATGACATTCTTGTTCATACAGAAACACAAGCCCAGCATGACAAGAGACTTAGCAGTTCTTCATAGACTAGAGCAAGCAGGCGTGACACAGAAGACAGAAAAGTGTGAGTTTTTAAAAACATCTGTCAATTCCTGGGACAGATCATTGATGGAAATGGTATAAGAGCAGAGCCAGACAAAGTGAGAGCAGTCACTAATATGGAGGAGCCCACAGACACCAGTGGAGTCAGACAATTCCTTGGAATGATCAGTCATCTTGGAAAATATCTACCCCATGTAGCAGAAAAGGCCAAACTCCTGAGAGAGCTGCTGCTTAACAAAACATGTGGATGTGGGAAGATGCACAGCAGAAAGCATTTGACAGCATTAAACAAGAGTTAAGCAACCCCCTGGGATTAGCGCTTTACAATGCCCAAGCAGAAACAACACTTTCAGCAGATGCATCTTCGTTTGGACCTGGAACAGTACTACTTTAGAAATAAACTGATGGCACAATAAAACCGGTAGCATACGCTTACAAAGCACTCACCATCACCGAACAAAGATATGCCCAAATTGAGAAAGAAGCCCTAGCCATCATATGGACAGCCAAGCAATTTTCAGACTTCCTGGTCAGAACTGTGCTCCATATCACAAACCTCTAATACCACTTTTGGGAACAAAGAATCTGGGTGAGTTAACGCCGAGAGTACAGAGACTAAGAATGAGATTGATGAGATACACATACACGGTCTCACACATTCCAGGCAAAAATATAGCGATGGCTGGTGTGCTGTCTAGAGCGTCAGAAAACGAGACATGCGACAAAAATCTGGAAAGGGAGCTTAACCTCTATGCCCATCAAGTGATGTCATGTTTGCCTGCAACAGAACAAAAATTGCAACAAATCAGAGAGCATCAAGACAAAGATGAGGTTGTTCAACAAATAAAGAAATACTGAAGGGATGGTTGGCTGGATAAACATCACATTCCAGGACTGCTACCCTTACCATCAACATGCAAGAGATCTGACTATTGAGAATGGATTGCTATTGAAAGGCACACGCAGGTTATCAAGGAATAACAAAATGTTGTGAGAGAGCAAAACAGTCCATATGGTGGTCAAGACTAAACTCACAACACCAGCAGCTGGTGGAGGGATGTGAAACATGTGCAAAAGAATGACTGAATCACAGAGAAACATTGCTTCCGACTGAATTCCCAACCAGACCATGAGAAATGGTTGTTGCTGATTTATTCAAGTGGAACAACAGTCAGTATCTAATCATGGTTGATTATTTTTCAAGGTATGTTGAAGTTGCTAAATTGCTATCCACCACAGCAGCATCTCTGATAGATCATTGAAAGTCTATATTGGCATGACATGGCATTCCATCAGAGATGAGGGTGGACAATGGACCACAGTTTTCAGCAGAAATTTTCCACAAGTTTGCTAAAGACCGGGGCTTTGTTCATTCCACTTCCAGCCCAAGATACCCTCAAAGTAATGGGGAGGCCGAAAGAGCAGTGCACACAGACAAAAGTATGCTGCAGAAGGGAAAAGACCCATATTTATCCCTTTGGCATATCGCGCTACACCGCTTGCCAATGGACACAGCCCAGCAGGATTATTAATGGGAAGGAAAATGCGCACCACACTGCCAATACTTCCATCTTCTTTGGATCCAGGATGGACAGACATCACTGAGCTGAGGAACAGGGAACAAAGAGAAAGGGAGAAACAAAGAAGAAACTACAACATCAGACACAGAGCTCATGATCTTTCAGGAATGAATCCAGGAGATTCTGTGTGGATCTCAGATATGAGGGAGAAAGGAGTAGTAAAAGCCAACACAGATGCACCTAGATCTTACATGGTTGAGACATAAAATGGGACTTTGCGTCGCAATGGATGTCATCTGGTGACCCTACCAACAGCTAGTGAGGAACCACTGAGTACACAGATTTCTGATCCACCTGAAAACATCGCAAAGACCAGTGACTCTGATCCACAAGCTTTGGAGTCACAACGGAGTCTACCAAAAGAGAAAAGGTTTCCATCAAGGGAGAACCCCCCCCCCCCCGAGGTACCTTAAGGACTTTGTATTAGATAGAAGGTATTCTCGGATGCCTGAGTGACCTACCAGGGACAGAATAATCCCCTCACTCAGCTGAAGGAATGGGCAGTCTACCCCACCTTCATAGCTAGAGAAATGTAATATGTTGAAAGAAACAATGTGAGAAAAAAATTTGAGTATTCATGAGTTATGTTGATAAATTGTTAACTGGGAAGTTAGTGAATTGACACTTAAAAAATAAGATCTTCAAGGGTGGGAGGTTTTAACAACATGTGTTGTATTTAGAAGGGGGTAGTAGTGTTAGCTGCACAATGTAGGTCCCACCCCTGTCGGAGGACGGGGGTTGACTTCCTGTAATGTGACGACGAAGAAGAGAGTAATAATAAACTGAGTTGGTCATGAACAAAAGGCGCATTTTATCTGTGCTCTTTGGTTAGCTAAGAACCCTAATATAATAAATACTAATGGCAGTCATATAAAAACACCAGTGTGTCATGCTTCATTCACTCACTTTAAAATGATTCACTCACTAAACCAAGCAATTTATTAAGCTGAGGAGAAAAGTGACATCTGTATTATAAATATATATATCATATATATATATATATATATATACATACACACACACACACATATATATATATATCTCAGACTTTTTTTTTTTAGTTTATAATTTGTTAAGCTTTTTCTAATTGTGTCATAAATTCTCTGCAGTTTTAAGGCAGAAATGACAAACCCACTCGCAGGAGTATGTTGTGTGTATTTTATTAAGCAAGTGGGGGGCAATGGATCAGCGTTCTCGTCGCGCCCTCCGCCAGTACCCGGGCTTGCCTGGGGAAGCTAATGATCCTACCAGCAGACTAAATTCAAAGAGACGACGCCTCTGTGCCAAGTCAAAGAAGAATCCTAGTCACAGTCCTAAAGCCGAAAGCAAACAGCCCCAAGAGCACTTTGTGGTAGGATCTGCCCTTCGCATATTACAACTAAACGTTGAAGGCCTATCTGCAGCCAAGCGAAGCCTTATCGAAGTCCTCGCCTTCCAACATTCGATTGATGTAATCTGCCTCCAAGAGACTCATATTGGCACAGAGGAAGCTGGCCGCTTCACCATCAAAGGCTTTGACCTCCTGTGCTATGTTCTACATGCTAAACATGGACGTGCCACCTATGTGCGTTCTGACATAGTTGAAGCAAATCACCTGATAACAACACATTTCTCAGACACCATAATCATTGGTGGCTTCCATATTGTCAATGTGTACAAGCCCCCTAATGCCAACTGGGATCTGCAGGTCTTACCCACCCTACCCCACCCTGCCATCTATGTGGGGGACTTTAACAGCCATCACCCTGACTGGGGGTACCCAGCAGTGGACAGTGATGGGGAGGCACTTTCAGACTGGGCATCCAGAAATGACCTCGCTTTGATATACGACCCCAAACAAAGAGGAACCTTCCACTCTGCTAGGTGGAAGAAGGACTATTCTCCTGACCTGTGTTGGGTCAGCTCTTTGAATGGGGAGCCATATCCTACACAGATCCTCATTCTTGATGATTTTCCACACAGCCAACACCGGCCCCTGCTTGTACACATTGGCCTACAACTTCCAGTCATATACAGCCCAAGGAAGATGCGCTGGAACTTCCGCAAAGCCAACTGGAAGAAATTCAGTGAAACTCTGGACCGGAGCATTGTTACCATCCCACTCCACACCATCACTGTAGATGAAGCATACAACCGCTTCTGCAGCGCAATCTTCAAGGCTGCCCATACTGCAATCCCACGAGGCTACCGACCCCTCTATGTCCCATGTTTGGACGGAGAAAGTGCTGCCCTCCTACAATCCTATCAAACATCAGGGGACCCAGAGATAGCAGACCATCTCATTGAATCGCTAAATACAGCCCGGCGAAAGAAATGGGAGGAGACAGTTGCTGACCGGAGCTTTACCCACTCTAGCAGGAAATGTTGGAGCCTCATCCGTCGCCTAGGAGCTGCACAGAAGCCCCCTAGCCAAAGCCGAGCATCCGTCACACCCAACCAAGTTGCATCCCACCTACTGACTATCGCCAAAGCACCCCAAGACAAAGACACCAGAAGAGCAGTTACAACTGAGCTAAAAAAACACCAAAAAATGCCTGTAGAGGAAACGAACCCTGAACCCTTCGAGGCTGCTGAACTGGAGAAAGTCCTACAGGGCCTGAAATGTGGAAAGGCAGCAGGATACGATAACATCTTCCCAGAATTCATGAAGAATCTTGGCCCCCGAGCCCTAACCTGGTTGACACAATTCTACACAAGGATCACACAAACGAACTCGATCCCAAAGAAATGGCGGACAGCAAAGGTCATTGCCATCCCAAAACCTGGCAAAGACCACAAACTACCAGCAAGCTACCGCCCAATCTCCCTACTCAGCGTTCCTTACAAAATCATGGAGCGCCTAATACTGCAACGCATTTCCCCAGAAATAGAGGATATTCTAAGTGTGGATCAAGCAGGTTTCCGCAAGGACCGCAGTACAGGAGAACAAGTACTGGCCCTAACCACCTTCATTGAAAATGGCTTCGAGAGCAGACTGAAGACAGGGGCTGTGTTTCTCGATCTTACAGCCGCCTATGATACGGTCTGGCACAAAGGCCTCCTCCTGAAACTTATAAAGGCGATCCCTGCTTGGGCAACAGCAATTATAAAAACCCTGCTGACCAACCGAAGGTTCAGAGTCCACCTCAGTCAGAACACAAGTGCATGGAGAATGCAGAAAAACGGACTCCCACAAGGCTCAGTTCTAGCTCCAACTCTGTTCAACCTCTACATAAACGACCTGCCTACTACAAAATCCCGCAAATTCATCTATGCAGACGACATCTGTTTGGCATTCCAAGCACCAGACTTTGAACCACTGGAACGGGTGCTCACGGAAGATCTTGCTAAACTGGACCAGTTCTGCAAAATCTGGCGCCTAAAACCAAGCCCAGCAAAAACCGTCTCCAGTGTATTTCATCTCCACAATGCAAAAGCTGCCAGAGAACTAAACATCCACCTGAGCGGACTCAAGCTTAAGCATGCCCCAAATCCAACTTATCTTGGAGTGACCCTTGATAGGACCTTATCCTTCAAGGAACATCTAAAGGGGACGGCTGCTAAGGTGAAAGTACGAAACAACCTGCTCTGCAAGCTCGCTGGTGCAAAATGGGGGGCGGCAGTCTCCACCCTGCGCACCTCAGCACTGGCCCTTTCATACTCTGTAGCAGAATATTGTGCCCCTGTCTGGTCCAGGTCATCTTACACACACCATGTAGACACCCAGCTCAACTCAACCATGAGAACTATAACTGGAACAATCCGCTCAACACCACTCCCCTGGCTCTCTGCACTGTCAAACATAGCCCCTCCACACATCCGGCGAGCAGCATTAACTCAAAGGATGCTCCAAAAAGTTAAAGATTTTCCTCACTTACCAATTCATGCAGATATCTACACCCCACCCACTGCCCGACTTTCATCCAGACGGCCGATTTGGAAAAACCCTCCCCCAGCTGACTTTACCATCCAGACAGCTTGGCAAGAGGAATGGGAAACCAAGGAGGTCCCAAACAAACAGCTGGTGATAAACCCCAACCAACAGGTCCCGGGCACCAACCTCCCAAGGAGACAGTGGTCTACACTCAATCGCTTCAGGACTGGACATGGCCCCTGCTTGGCCAGCCTTCACAGATGGGGCAGTAGCCCTAGCCCACTGTGCGCATGTGGAGAGGAGCAAACTATGGAACACATCATAGAGGCTTGCCCGCTCCAAAGACTGGAAGGAGGATTACACACCCTCCATACAGCAAACCAGGAGGCAACTGCTTGGCTTAAGGACTTTGCATTCGCTAAATAATAATTAAGCAAGTGATATAACAGTCCAGTCAAACAATAAACAGGTAGCACTCGCAGGCAGGCTGCTAGGGAAGCCCCGGCGTCATCAGACGGTGATGAGGGAGGAGCCCCTCTACCCCCCGTGGCCCTGAGCTGGGGGACAGTACCGGTGATGGTCCCAGTCCGGGACAGGGCTGCACCCGCGGTGGATCCAGGCTGGAACTTCATTGCAACCGTGGTGGACCCAAGCTGGGCCATGGCTGCAACCGCAGTGAGGGTCAGCTGGGCCTATGTAGCACCCGCAGTGGACCCTGACTGGGCCTGTGTAGCACCCACGGTGGACTCCGGCTGGAGCATCATTGCACCTGCAGTGGTCCCCATCAGGGACCTCATTGCTCCCACAGTGACCTCCCCAGCTAGGGAAGCAGGACTCTCCACGACCTCGGCGGATGAACCTGGGTCTTCGGCGGCCTCGGATGGTATAGTCTGCTCTCTGGTGACCCTAGGACAGGGGTGGGCAGTGAGGGCCATTCCACTGCAGGTTTTTTGTTCCACCCAGTCTCTTCAGCAGGCGTGTGCTCTGATCAGCTTCAAGGATTGCTAATCATTGAAAACACCTGCTGAAGAGACTGGGTGGAACAGAAAACCTGCAATAGAATGGCCCTCCATGGCACATGATTGCCCACCCCTGCCCTAGGAGGAAGTTCAGTCACAGTGGAGAGAGCTATAGGGTCAGGGTCTCTGGCCCCGGCAGAGCCCAGCGAAGTGAGCCCAGGTACAGTGGTTAGCTTCCCCTGGCTCTCCTCACCAAGAGTCAAACAAGATTGCTTGGAAACTGGCGGAAAAGAAAATTGAACAGCGCACTTGCCTGAACTCGGGCTCCACCACCGTCCAGCACTCCGACGATCCAGGTCGCGACAGCTCTTCAAGCTGGGGAGGCGCTACACCCATGGAGGTCTCGAGTTGGAACAGACCCCAGTGTCGACCTCCACCGGGAAGGCTGGACCTCCATCATCACTTGCAGGTCAGACCGGCTCCACGAAGACCCCTGGAGGTGGTGGATCCTCTCCGGCGACCCTAAGAAGAGGCTCAGGGGTGATAGGAGAGGGAAAGTGGTTAAAGTCGCCGACAGTGGCGGAGCCCGGTGAGGTGAGCTCAGATGCAGCTGAGGGCGGTACCCGACTCTCCTCACCAAGAGCAAGGCAAGATTGCTCCACATCAACAGGGAGAGAAACAAATGAGAGCACTTGTCTGGACTCAAGCTCCACCGCCGTCCAAGACTCCGTTGATCCCGGCGACGACGTCTTGGGCCCAGCCTCCAGGAGATCCAACTTGATGGGTGGCTCTGCTGTGGCGGCCCCTGCAGCAGCAGTGATGGTGGTTGCAATCACAGTGCCCCCAGGTGAATCCCCCCTCGCCCGTGGCTTCTCCGACATGACGGCTGGGGATCCACTCCATGCTGGCTCCAGTCTATGATCATCCAGGGCCACGAGCTCCTCCACGGTCTGGCGGCTTGGTTCTGGCTGGCACTCGGGAAGATTGGGAGGAGACACGGAGGGAATTGGTGAGTTTTTGACAGTAGCAGCAGGAGGAGAGCGCTCAGGTGCCTGACCTCCCAGGCCTGGATGCTGTCTGCTACCGGCGGCGAGCTGCCATCCTCCTCTGCGTCAATAACAGCATCGGGCCCCTCAGATGACAGAGGGGGACCTGGTTCAGGCGACGCAACAGCGGGCATGTCTGGGGAGCCCGCGGCTGATCTCATGACGGCGAGAGGAGACATCTCGGTGACCTGGGCTGCGGTCAGGGCTGACAGGGCACAGGCTGGCAGAGCAGCTGGCATGGGAAGAGGCTCTGCCGCAGGGATAGTCAAGGGTGACATCAGGTCCACAGCTGTTGAAGAAGAGGAGGGTCTTTTCCAACGTTTTGATGAAGGGCGGTTCTTACAAAGGACGGTTCTTGCGTCACGAAGCTAGCTCCTCCTTAGGCTTCTCCGGCGTTCAACTATTCCCTCCCGGGACCAGTGAGGAATCAGGGGAAACAGAGACAAAGGAGTGAGAAGCAGTGACAGCAGCTGACGGGAGAGTGCCAGTAGATTGCACAATCTGGAGCTCCTCCATAGGAACCTGGCATACTACATCAGATGACAGGGCGAGAGATTGTAGTAGCACTTGCCTGTATTCCTGGTTGGTGATGACGTCAGCCACTGTCTCGGCATCTTGCTCTGTCTCCCCGGAAGTAGAACGATGAGCCTGATGGGGAGAAGAGGACACCAGCCGGAGAAGCAAGTACTGGGTGTTCAGCCTCCAGGAGCGCTTCTTCGGCTGCTCTGGAGGTGATGCGGAGGTTCTGCTGGACGACCTTCCTCTCCACTACGACGTCCACCCGGAGGGGGACGTCGTAGTCCACACTCCATGGGCTGGTGGGAAATCTCGACAGGAAGCCGAAGAGGAGGCATCCCCGCTCCTCATGTCCGGATCCCATTCCTGCCTCCACTCCGGTCCAGGAGTTCGCTCTGCCCAGGGGTGATCCCCACCAGAGAGCTTCGTCATTCGGGAATCCCCTGGAGAAGCTCCAGCTCGCAGCTGCTTCCATCTGGGACCACGTGGCGGCTGCTCGTTCAGCAACAAATCCCTCTCTGGCTTTTGATCATGTGACGGCGGCAGTCAGACTGGTGGAGAGGAATCCCAGATTAAGTGACTTCCCGGAGTTTGCCGACCTCCTCGCCTCGGTCTCGGCACAGGAGCTGCGATTCCCGAACCTTACCTTCGCCTCACCCTCTGCCAGAAACCGCCGTCACCTCCACAATGGACCTCAGCAGAATCCCCTGCTGGACCCGCTGCCGACGAAACCCGTCAGCGAACCTCCGAGAGTGGCTCCACCTTGTCTTTCCAGGGGGCCCTCTGTCGCCATCCAGCGGGGAGAAGGAGAAACAGCATCCCCTACAGAAGGCACCATCTCTTCTCCAGGAGAAAGGCAAGTGCAAGTTAATTCATTACATCATGATTGTAACCTGCCTTGTCTGACTCCTGGGGGCGGAGTTCGGGGTTTGCAGCCCCCCGAGCTCCTTCCACCTGCTGTAGAGACTATAACTAAACCTGCTGCCTCTGTGCATCCCCCTGTTGAGCGGCCCACAATGCCAGGCCAACGTCGTCGGGTGAAGAGGGGGCCTGCAGTGCTGGAGAGCCTGGATCCGGCCCTGCAGCCATGTCGTGGATGGAGAAGAGCAGTGGACTGCGGCCCAGAGCCTGAGCCGATGATAGAGCGTCCCCGGGTCTCCTCGCCTGAGCGGTCCGAGCCAGTGGGTCGCGTGTCCCCTGCCCCCACGCCAAACGGGTCATCGGCATGGACTTCAGATCGTGAGGAACCTCAGGCTGCAGACGACATCATGCCAGCTGCGGAGCCCGACGCAGCTGAGTGGGAGCCAGAAGACGATCTCCTCCCACCTGAGCCCGGATCGTCGGAGTCCTGGACAGCGTCAGAACCCGAGATCAGGCAAGTGCTCTGTTTTGTCTTTCTCCTCTATGTTTTAGAGCATTTTTGCCTGTGTCTTGGGGAGGCGAGCCAGGTGCAGCCGTCCACTCCATCCGAGCTTGTCTTGCCAGGTTCTGGTGCTGCCGGTGATCCTGATCCCGTTTTTTTTTCTTCTGAGCCCTCTTCCAAGGTACCATGGTACCTGGTCTCCACCGGTCGGCATAAACTGTCGGGGGGGGGGGTAGTGGTTACTTTCTGGTGTTGTCCTAATCCAGTTATTGTTTTTTTTTTTTTTTTTTTTTTTTTCCTTGATATTCTGTGTTCCCCTATGTCTTGCAGTTGCTCTATTTTGTTTTGCGTTTAGTTAAGTATGAGTCAATAATTGTTCTATTTTCCTGTTTTTGGTGTTTTGAAGTTTTCACTTTCTTGCAGTTGCTCTATTTTTTTTTGCGTATGGTTAGTATGAGTCAATTGTTCTGTTTTCCCGTATTTGGTTATTTGAAGATTCACTTGAGCATTCACACAGGTGAGAAACCATTTTCTGGTGAAACACGTGGGCAAAGATTTAATTTTCTCTTTCTGTCCTGTATTTAGTTATTCTGACCCAGTAATTCTGTTTGGGTTTTTTTTTCTCCATGATATCCTGTGCCATTTTCTGTAATTGTTAGTTGAATATATAATTTAATCTGAGTATTTGGTATCTCTTGTCATTGTCCTGTGTTTAGTTGTTTTTTCTTGCCGGGTTTTGACTTTGTAATATCATTGGTTCTGGGTTTGGTCTCTCTCCCTCCGGACCTACCCCCATCCACCCACCCTGGGGGGTGGGGGGGAAAGGGTGGTCCGTGGGCGTTCTGAGCCCGCCCTTGGAGGGACGGTACTGTTACAACCCAAGTGCTGGGTTCTGTCCACGCTTGGGCCACACACAGCTCGCTGCCGGCCTTGACAGCTGTGGGTTGTATTCTGGCCTCACCGGGCTCTTATTGTGAAGGCGCTCGGTGGGGCTTCCGCCTGTCAAGGTTGGTCAGCTGTCTGTCATCACTGCTCGTTAGTGTTTGCCTTTATAAGGCAGGCACTGACGGCAGTTAGATTGCGGGAGCATAAGTCAACCTTAAGTCGACTTCAAGTCTACCAAAGTCAACCTACCCTCGTGATACCCTGTCAGACCTTCATATCAGGTTCGTCCTTATTCTTGTCTTGTCTTAGTTTAGCTCGTAGTGGCTGGGGTTAGCCCTACGAGCCTTTATATCTTTTAATGTGTGTTTTTGCCCTTAGCGGCTCATAGCCTTGTATCCTATCCTGTCTTGTCTTGGTCTTGTCTTGGAAATAAAACATCATTGCAAAACTCACTGGTGACTCTTGGCATCTTATGGTGATCCGCGAGGATTGCCGAACATGACACTCCTCACTGGACCGTTGGGTATTGCTGCCATCTCTTTCAGCCAAGTAAATTGTATTTTGATCATTATCTGCTCCCTTACCTTCTCTTCTTTGTCCTCTCCAGGCTGCTGCCATCTCAGCAGTGTGAATCACTCTGGGGTTGCGCGTGCTCACCTGTACCTCCAACCAACAAGTCCAGACATCTTCTTCCTTACTTGTTCAACCTGCTGGATAAATCCCCTTCAGCTCATCGCCCTCTCCACCTGTTTGTCCCACTTGATCATTTCCCTTCAGGTTACCACCCACTGCACGCCGAGTTCCACAGCCGGGCACTCTGCTCGTCATAGTAAGCCTCTATCCTTCTCCCTACTCTGTCCCTCTCTCTCCAGTACCCCCTCATTAACCGTTTCTCTTTCTCCCCTCTCCGCAGGCTGTGTGCTCCTCTCAACAGGTTTATTTAATTCTGTTTGCTTAACAATAAATCGTTTAAAACATTTCACTTGTGTCTTTTGTTCCTCTGGTGAATTATGCTATGCATTTAAGTCTCTGGCACTAGTAAATCATGACAGAATGGTCCAGCCAGGATCGAGTCTCAGCGAGCACTTCACCGAGGGAACAATCGGCTATCTTCTGGTTAGACGCTGCGGCGCGTCAAGTCGCCGTTCTTGTGGAACAGTTACAAACAATTAACCAGCAATTAGTAACCGTTACCGATCACCTTTGCTGTCTTTCTTGTTCGGCGTCTCCTCCTCTTCCTGCTGCTCCAGTTGCTCCATCTATCTGCCGAACCATCTCCATCACTTCTTCTGCCCCGTACGCGGGGGAGTGGAGGGATGTAAGGGGTTCTGGCTTCAATGCCGGCTTTATATTCAGCAGGTGCTGGGGGTGTACCCGGACGACTCCTCCAAAAAACAAAGTTTTATCTCGAAATTCTGGCAAATTAAAAGTAAATAAAGAAATATGGCCATACAATGATACAAGCCTTTCCACGTAATTTTGACCGGGTGAGCTGAAAAGCTGGTAACAGACAGACAGATACAACCCCCCCAACACACACACACACACACACACACACACACACACACACACACACACACACACACACACACACACACACACACACACACACACACACACACATATTTACTGATTACCGTATGCCTCCATTTTCACCAAGGCATAAATATTTATGGAAAAAAGTATCCAATTTTTTATTTTTAAATAGAAATTGGAAAGACTTGAATACATAAGAATAGACCTCAACATGTAATGGTCAATAGCTTTAAATCCACTAACAGGATTTTAATCCCAGGAGTGCCACAGGGTTGTGTTTTATCACCAGTTCTTTTATCTGTTTACACCAATCATGTTAACTGCAGCAGTGACTCTTAAAATATGCAGATGATACGGCCCTCATTGCCCATGTGACTGACATAAAGTCCCTGGTGGGATGTCAGCACATCATGCACCAGGCAACATGCCCAAGTAGGCCAGTTTAAGACTGAGCTTTCTTATGGGTCCCATGTGGGTTTGTCCAAGGATTCCATGTTGGCCCCATCTGTGTTTGCCCACATGGACTTTACCTGTTTTCAACCCATTTTCTCAGAAATTTGCAATTTTCTTGTAATTTTAATTTGTAACTTTTTTCTCATATATTTTCATTTTTCATAAATTTGTGACTTTTTTCTTACAGTTTTGTCCACGACACCGGTGTTACTGAAACCTGCTCAGCCGCAACAAACCCATGTGAGGCCTAGATGGGTTTAATGCAGGTCTCGTAGTCACCTCGTGGTCTTGGCCAGGTGAAGAGGCAATTTCATGTGCTGCATGAAGAGGTGCGACTGATGCCATCTAAGGTCCGCAAAGTCATTGTGGCCTGTTCAGTGATTCACATCCTCTATCAGAACCAGTCAATGGCTAGGATGATGGTGAGGATGAGGAAGATGACGTTAATGGCATTTTTTTTTCAGCGTTTGTACGCTGCGCTCTGAGGGAAAAAAGTCTGTGCCCTGTATCCCTGCAACAGCTTGCCACTCTCAGCTCATCACTCCCGCTTTTCCTATTGTCAGACTTTCTACAGATTTTTTAATAGCAGTCTCTAAATAACAATGGACAGGAAATGTTTTCTAGCAGCTCTGGATGTAAAATATGATGACACGGAAAGCAAGAGTCTGAGTACAGACTAGTACTGGTGTCCTATGTCCCTCCCATGCAGCAGTTCTGATTGGCTGCTTAAGGTCTGACATTGACGAACTCAGCTGCAGTCTCTGAAAAGTTGAACTTTTTTCAACTCTTGAGCGCTGTGAGCGCTACAACAAAAAACGGCCACCGCCAAGAGCGTTTCAGCGCCGTGGGTGCTCAGCGCTGTGAACACTGGACTACACAGAGAATGAATTGAAAATAGCTGCCCAGAGCTGAAAAAATGTGTTTGGTGGACACACAGTCTTAGTTAGACTGTGAGTTTATGGTGTTGCTGATGTACATATCGTTTGGTCCATATACAGTATATTTGCACAGTGACACAAGTTTTGTTATTTTAGCTGTTTAGCAAAACATTCAAACATTCAAACATCAACCCACACAGGGACTGCTGATGAAAATTAGCCTTCTTGGCTAAATCTGGTACATTCAGTCCATACTTTTGCAAAAAGTTAATTAACGGTTATTGTCTCTGCAAAAATGCATAAACAAACCATTTAAATGTTGACCTCAGTCATCTTTAATCAGGCTGTATTAAACTTTAGAAACACTTTTCTGTCCCAGAAACTCTCTGAGCTAAACCTTCTTACTAATTTTGCAGGTGGAGCTGATTTCCATCTTAAACAAGGACTTCCTAATCCTCCACCATGCAAACGAGCTGAGAGTCAAAGATGAGCTCGGAATCTGATTTGGCTTTCAAACGTCAATTTGACCAACAAGTTCAATTATTACACCAATAAAGATTTACTTGTGGAAACAAAACATAATAAAACATATTTATGGAGAAAAATAAAAGGTCTTTCATGACCTGACAAGGGGGAATGGGGAGGGGATAGTTATGGATAGGAAGTGGTTAAATGCGGGCGGGGGGGGGGCAAAGAAAGAAAACACAAGAAACATTTGAGCTGGATATCTGCACCTAAAAGAGAACAGATAGGCATACCGTATGTGTGCAGGGCTGGACTGGCAATCTGGCATACTGGGCATTTGCCCAGTGGGCCGATGGTTCATCATCAACATAACTATTGGCCCTTTTCCACTAGTACCTACTCAGCCCTACTCACCTCGACTCTACTCGGTTTATAGGGTTTTCCATTAGTACCTGATCCCTGGTACCAGGTACTTTTTTGGGACCAACTTCAGCGAGGTTCCAACCATGCTGAGTCGAGCTGAAAATGTGACATCAACAGATTGCAGGCCACTGATTGGCCAGGGCATAACATCAGTGGATGAGAGTGACGCCTTCACAAGATTCAAAACCATCATTTGTAAATTTGGCTGTGAGTTTTTATCATTTCTGTAATAATCAGCAAAATAAATGGCTACACACAAATCAACACCGTCACAAAACATTCACCATCTTCCCCATGAGTAGCCATCAGCTCAGAGACCTCCTGGTATTTTATTTCAGGTTGCTCCGCCGACAATGGGGCTGAAAAGTTCATATTTAGTGGTCAAATTTGACCAAATGTGGTTATTTTTCAACTGTCTCCCCATCGGTCCACACAGTTCTTCCTTTTGTGTTGCAGCGCTTGGATCCCTGCACTTGAAAAATAAACTACATTTGGTCAAATTTGACAACTAGGAACTTTTCAGTCCCATCGCATGCAGAGTGACGCAAAATGAAAAAGTATACCAAGAGGTCTCTGAGCTGACGGCTGCTCATGGAGACGATGTTGAGTGTTTTGTGATTTTAAGTATCTTTTATGTTGTCAGTGAAAACGTCAGCATGTCAACAACATAACGGGATAATGGGCTGCCTTCCTATAATGAACCCACCCACTTGAGATGGTACTCAGTTGTAATGGAAAATGACCTAAACTGTGTCGGGCTGAGTAGTTGGGCTGAGTCAAGCTGATTAGGTGCTAGTGAAAAGTGACTTCTGTAACCACGGCTTCAAGGACTGCTGCGCATCAGCCTTTGAGGCACTGACAGCGGCCCATTCATTTATTTTCATTACTGAAACTGGACAGACCAATCAAATCTCTTAACGCACCCTTAACACCCCCACCCCTTCCTTCCCAGTGCACACTGGCCCCATACATATTTTCTTGACTTTTAATTTGCCACAATTTCTAGATAAGGCTTTGTTTTCAAAATAAACATAAATTTAACTCATCTTTACCATTAATGCAGCTGCAACAAAAGGTATTGTAATAACTATGCTGGGCCACTACAAGTGGCAGTTTGACTTTTTCACAGCCCCTCATGCTACCATGCCACAGGCACCGACGCATCAGCACCCTGGTGCTTTCATTTGTTTTATGTTTTACTTCCACAGGTGAATCTTTGCTTGTGTAATAATTGAACTTGTTTGTTAGTCAAACTGATGTTTGAAAGCCAAATCAGATTCTGAGCTTATTGTTGACTTTTAGCTTGTTTGCATGGTGGGGGATTAGGAAGTCCTCGTTTCAGAGGGAAATCAGCTCTGCCTGCAGAATTAGTGAGGAGGTTTAGCTCGGAGAGTTTATAGGACAGAAAAGAGTTTACAGGGCAGAGATGAGGTTATTCAGTCTGATTAAAGAGGACAGGTCTTAACCGGGTTGAGTATGGATCACTTCCAGTTACACAGGGTGAGACTGGACATCCTGGCAGATAAACACATCTGTTGCAAGGTCTGGGGTGGACTTTTGCCAGTCGGTGCATCGTGACATGCACTACACAAAGAGCAGAGATAAAACAAACCTATCATCTGGTCAGTCACTGCAACAGATACTGGAGTTAGTTTGTCTTGACCTGTCCTTGCCACTGATAATACCTGTATCTGCCAAGAATGTGCCGCTAGTCCAGCAAAATCTAGCGGTACTCAAATACTTTGCAAGCAGTTTCATGAAATGGTCAGTCAGAGAGCAACTCATACCAGCTCGGACGTCGCCCAGGAGTTCCTGGCAGCGGAAGGTGAAGGACAGAGCTGCGTGGAGGAATTTTATCAGACCAGGTCATTGTAGCACCCCACAGACTGCTATGATGATGATGATGATGAGGTCAACATTTCAATTGTTTGTTTTCACAGAGACAATAACCATTAATCAGCCAATTAGCCAAATTAGCCAAGAAGGCTAATTTTCATATGCAGTCCATGGGTAGGTTGACGTAACAAAGAACAGGAAAAGGAAACAAGATAACATAACAATAGCAAAGTCACAAGCAGAACCATGCTAAATGACTTCATTAAGATGGATTATGTCTGTATGATTCATTGTCCATCAGAACGGTTCTTAGAACAGCTTTAAATGAAACAGCATGTGTTATATTTCTCTGATCTGGAGGTAATGAATTCCACACGAGTTGCTCGACAAAAGAAAGCTTATTATCCAAAGGCGTTTTTTTGTAATGTTACCATGACAACTGGCCATGTGAGTCTACCTACTGATACGACCACAAACTCACTGAGTGCTGATGGAGCAAGACTGTTTAACAAGTTCCAGATTAGCAACAGATCCTCCCAGCCTAACAGATTATATTTTATACGATCTTGCAATGATGAGAATGATTAGTTTTGGTGGGTTTTTATCTATCAAAAACCTTCAGCGTTTAGAGCTATGGTTGGTGCTTATACATCAGTGGTTTGACCAGGGGTGTCAAACTCATTTTAGCTCGGGAGCCACATACCACCAGGTTTAATGTCAAATGGGCCAGACCAGTAAAATTATAACAAAACAGCCTAATGGCAACTCCAAATGCCATTGTTATAGTTCAAAGAAGTACATTATGAAATGTTTACATTTATTGAAACATTAATCTTTTACAAAACATGAACAACCTTCATGATGAATCTTCATCAAAATATACCTGATTTTTTTTTCTTTTCTGCTCTGTTTTGAACTGAAGCTGCTGATAAACAATATCTTAATCATGATGAAAATGAAAGCACCAAGGTGCTGATGCCTCGGTGCCAGAGCCTTGGTGGAGGTTGACATAACGCACGGCCCAGGAGACACACACGCAGGCTCAGGATAGATTTAACAGCTTTATTAGCAACAAGGAAGTGTATGGCTGCGTGTCTGTGGAATAAGAATGTATTGGTGGTGGCGTCTGCGTCAGGCACGGGGGCAGGAGGCCGTACAGCCGAACAACCCTGTGGGAGAGAGCAGAGGGAGAAGGGTAACGGGCACCACACCAATACAGGGAATAATGATGATAGCTGGCTTACTTGGTTATGACAGGTGGCTGGCGTCGACAAGGGCGAGGCCCGGGAGACAGCGACCTGCAGTACCTGTGGCAGCAGCGTAGAGCCAACGGCGAGATGAGGGAGTCCTCCGCCGGGAATGTCCACCTGTGCACAGGGGAAGGCTAGAGGAGAGAGGTAAGGGGAGCTTACCCAAGTTATCTTCACTAGTCGGTTTGAGATCCGTAGTAGCAAAGGGGCCGAAGTTGAGAGACGGCTTCAGGCCGAAGCCCAGGGCAGAGTGGATTAAATACCTCGCCGCTGACGAGGAGCAGGTGTGCTCGCGGCTGGCGCCGCTGATGAGCAGCAAGTCATGACAGTACTCCCCCCTCTACCAGCGCCTCCTGGCGATGGTTTTTCCGGGTGCGCTCAAATGAAACTCAGAAATGAGTGACCGGTCCAACACCAGCGAGGAAGGCACCCACTGTCTCCACTCGGGTCCATAGCCTTCCCAATCCACCAGGTACTGCAATCCGCGACCCCGGCGTCGGGCGTCCAAGATCTCAGCGACGGTCCAGGCCGGATAGCCACCAATCATCCGGGGAGCGGGGTGCGCCGCAGGTGGAGGGCAGAGGGGGTCAGAGACCACCGGTTTAATTTTGGAGACGTGGAAGGTGGGATGAATGCGGAGGGAGGAGGGAATAGCCACACGCACAGCCACCGGGTTGATGATCCTGGTTATGGGATAAGGGCCGATGAACCATTGGGCCAGCTTTCTCCTCTCACCCTTTAGGTTAAC
Organism: Pholidichthys leucotaenia; assembly: GCA_020510985.1. Lineage (NCBI taxonomy): Eukaryota > Metazoa > Chordata > Actinopteri > Cichliformes > Pholidichthyidae > Pholidichthys > Pholidichthys leucotaenia. Next base: position 168,082,887 of record CM035850.1, read on the forward strand.
GTCCCGTGTGGATACCCAAACTTGCTGTCCCACCTGGTAGGCAGGTGCAGGTCTCCTATGTCGGTCTGCCGTAGACTTATTGCGCTCCGCCGTGCCTAAAAGCGCATTACGCGCCGTGGACCAAAGGGAGCGACACCGCCTCAGATGTGCCTGGACAGAGGAGACAGCCAACTCGCCCTCCTGCGCGGGGAATAGAGGTGGATCATAGCCCAAGGATGCTTTAAAGGGCGACATCCCGATGGCAGTAGAGCGAGAGGTGTTGTGGGCGTACTCCACCCAGGCGAGGTGAGAACTCCAGGACGTGGGTTTGGATGAAGTGACGCAGCGGAGCGTAGCCTCCAGCTCCTGGTTAGTCCGCTCACACTGCCCGTTTGACTGGGGGTGATGGCCGGAGGAGAGGCTTACCTTGGCTCCCAGGGTGTTGCAAAATGACCTCCAGACGTCCGAAGAGAACTGGGGGCTGCGGTCGGAGACCACATCGACCGGGATTCCATGCAGTCTGACCACGTGCTGGATGAGGAGGTCCGCCATCTCCAAGGCTGAGGGAAGTCCACGTAGGGGCACAAAGTGGGCGGCCTTGGAAAAACGGTCAACAATGGTCAGAACTGTGTCAAAGTTGTTGGAGACAGGGAGCCCGGTGACGAAGTCTAGGGCAATGTGCGACCAGGGCCTGCCAGGGACGGGCAGGGGCTGGAGCAGACCCGCAGGGGGAGCGTTACCTGACTTATTGGTAGCACAGACGGGGCAGGCCCGGGCGTAACGGGCGGCATCCTTCCGCAGGCCTGGCCACCAAAAGGATCGCTGGAGAAGGTCAATCATCCGTGAAGCTCCAGGATGGCAGGTGAGCTTGGAGGTATGGAGCCAGTGTATAACGTCCCCCCGGACGGCAGATGGCACGAAGAGCCTCCCCTCCGGTCCTCCGCCAGGGTCCGGTTCCGACTCCTGCGCCCTCCGGATCTTGTCTTCTATGTCCCATGAAACAGCCCCCACGACACACGACCTGGGCAAGATGGTGTGAGCAACGTCTTCTGCAGCCTCCGGGGCAAATTGCCTGGAGAGGGCGTCGGGCAGGCCGTTCTTGGAGCCAGGCCTATATGTGATGCTGAACTTAAACCTTGCAAAGAACAGGGACCAACGCGCCTGGCGGGCGTTCAGACGCTTGGCAGATCTCAGGTACTCCAGGTTCTTGTGGTCAGTGAGGACCACAAAAGGCAAGGCTGCCCCCCCCCAGCCAGTGACGCCATTCTTGAAGGGCAAGCTTGATGGCAAGAAGCTCTCTGTCCCCCACGTCGTAGTTTCGTTCCGCCGGGGACAGGCGCCGAGAGAAGAAGGCGCAGGGTCGCTTGACTCCGTTGGCTGGGGACCGCTGGGACAACACCGCCCCCACCCCCGTGTCCGAAGCGTCCACCTCCACAATGCACTGCAGCGCGGGGTCGACCTGGCTGAGGACCCGGGAGGAGGAGAACTCCGTCTTCAGCGCCTGGAAGGCCGTAGCGGCCTCTTCAGTCCACCGGAACGGGGTCTTAGGAGAGGTGAGGCGGGTCAGGGGCCCGACGATGGCTCCAAAGTTCGGGACAAAGCGGCGGTAGAAATTGGCGAACCCAATGAATTGCTGAACCTGTTTCCGAGAGGTAGGTGTGGGCCAATCCACCACCGCTTTGATCTTCGCTGGGTCCGGAAGCACCTGGTCATGGGAGATGATGAACCCCAGGAAGGAAGTCGTTTTGGCGTAGAATTCACATTTTTCCGCCTTGACGTACAGACGGTTCTCCAGCAGTCTCTGCAGGACCCGCCTCACGTGGACCCGGTGTTCATCCCTGGACCTGGAGAAGATGAGAATGTCGTCCAGGTAGACGAATACAAACAGGCCGATGAAGTCCCGGAGGACGTCATTGATGAGGCGCTGAAAGACGGCTGGAGCGTTGGTCAACCCAAACGGCATCACGAGGTATTCAAAATGACCGTTTGGGGTACGGAAGGCGGTTTTCCACTCATCTCCCTCCCGGATCCGGACGAGGTGGTAAGCGCTGCGGAGATCCAGCTTAGTAAACCAGGTCGCCCCCTGGAGGGAGTGGAAGGCAGTATCCATAAGGGGCAGGGTATACCGGTCCTTCTCCGTGATATCGTTGAGAGCTCGATAATCGATACAAGGACGAAGAGATCCGTCCTTCTTTCCCACGAAGAAGAACCCTGCACCTACTGGAGAGGAGGATGGTCGGATGATCCCAGCACTGAGCGACTCCTTCAAATAGCTGTTCATTGCCTCCTTCTCCGGCGCTGACAGGCTATAGAGGCGTCCTGAAGGTAAGGGCGCCCCCTGGCGGATGTTAATGGCGCAGTCGTAGGGCCGGTGAGGAGGCAGAGACATCGCCTTGGATTTACTGAAAACAGCACCCAGGTCGTGGAACTCTGAGGGCACAAGGGTGAGATCCGGGGGCGCGGTGTCCTGAGCTGTGGGAGGCGAGGACGGGGCGCAGGCCGCGGATTGGAGGCAGGTGCCCATGCAGAAAGTGCTCCACGCTGACACCTTCCCAGTCTTCCAGTCCAAGGCGGGGTTGTGGAGGCGGAGCCAGGGATATCCGAGGATGACAGAAGTTACTGAGGTGGGCAGGACGTAGAAGGAGATATCCTCCCGATGGTTTCCAGAGATGATCACCGGGACGGGGGATGCTCGGTGAGTTACTTTTCCCAGGGAAACTCGGGAGAGATTAACCAGGGCAAGAGGAGTGTCGAGGGGGTGACAATGGATGCCCAGTCGGGTTGCCAGGCTTTGTGAAATAAAGCTACCCTCCGCGCCTGAATCCACCAGTGCATGTGTGAGGTGCCCAGTGAGGTTGTGACAGAAGCGGATGGGCAGCGTCAAATGTGTGAGGGGATTTAACCGATTAGCGTCCGCGAGGCCCCCTACAGTGACTCGCGGACCACCTCGTTTGGCTTCTCCGGACAATGCTCCACCGTGTGCTGGGTACCTCCGCAATACATGCAGAAGCCCAGGTCACGACAGCGCTGTTTCTCCGCCAGGGGGAGCTTTCTCCGGCCCGTTACCATTGGTTCCGACTCCTCGGAGACCTCCGGCGGCGGCAACGCCAGGTGGCAAGCTTGGGGCAGGCGTGCAGAGGCGTCCCGCGAGCGAGAAGACTGCTTCCGCTCGGAGGCGCGCTCGCGCAGCCTGTTATCCAAACTGATGGTGAGAGAAATCAGCTCCGCCAGCGTCTCCGGGGTATCCCGTCCGGCCAGCTCATCCCTCAGACCAGAATTTAGGCTGCGGAGGAAGATGCCGCAGAACGCACGCTCTTCCCAGCCAACTTCCTCCGCGGTAACCCGGAAGTCGATCGTGTAGTCGGCCGCCGATCGGCTCCCCTGTTGGAGTCCGAGAAGGCGGTCGACCTGGACACTGTCCAAACGCGAATGATCGAACACTTCCAGAAACTGTCGCACGAACTGGCCATAGGTGAGGGTGGCGTAGCTGGGCTTCACCATAATGGCGTAAGCCCAGGTAAGCGCAAGACCCTCAAGGAGATTACCTATATAGCCAATTCTGCTATGGTCTGAGGGAAAATCTCCGGGAACGCGAAGAAACACGGACTCACACTGCATAATAAAACCCCGAGCTCCACCCAGCTTACCGCTAAAGTGAGCAGGAGTGGGGATTGGTGTGAGCCGTATTGGCGCACCCGGAGCGGGCTGGACGGCCACCGGAGCCGCAGGAGCCGCGCCACCCGGACGAGCCGAGGGGAACGGCTGCTGGGGGTCCAAGCGGTCTAATCGGTTAGTAATGACAATTAATTGATTTAATATCACCTGTTGCTGATAGGCTATTAAATCCACCCGAGCCTCGAGGGTGGAAAGACGGCGTGCAAGCCCGCTGTCTGCCGAGCCGCTCTGCTGAAGCCGTACTGACATAACGCACGGCCCAGGAGACACACACGCAGGCTCAGGATAGATTTAACAGCTTTATTAGCAACAAGGAAGTGTATGGCTGCGTGTCTGTGGAATAAGAATGTATTGGTGGTGGCGTCTGCGTCGGGCACGGGGGCAGGAGGCCGTACAGCCGGACAACCCTGTGGGAGAGAGCAGAGGGAGAAGGGTAACGGGCACCACACCAATACAGGGAATAATGATGATAGCTGGCTTACTTGGTTATGACAGGTGGCTGGTGTCGACAAGGGCGAGGCCCGGGAGACAGCGACCTGCAGTACCTGTGGCAGCAGCGTAGAGCCAACGGCGAGATGAGGAAGTCCGCCGCCGGGAATGTCCACCTGTGCACAGGGGAAGGCTAGAGGAGAGAGGTAAGGGGAACTTACCCAAGTTATCTTCACTAGTCGGTTTGAGATCCGTAGTAGCAAAGGGGCCGAAGTTGAGAGACGGCTTCAGGCCGAAGCCCAGGGCAGAGTGGATTAAATACCTCGCCACTGACGAGGAGCAGGTGTGCGCGCGGCTGGCGCCGCTGATGAGCGGCGAGTCATGACAGAGGTATGCATTCTTGGATCATCACCAAAATGTTATGAGTTCCTCTCTAGCCCAAGGGCCACCTCTGGTAAAAAATTTCATCCAAATCCATCCTTTAGTTTTGGAGTACACGCATGCACAGAGAAAATAATCTGCAGTTCATATGCCCATACTGTCGGCGTCAGCTGAGAGTCACCAACCTGATTTCAACAGCTGCAAACCAAACACAAAGAAGAGCACAGTGGTAGATGTTATAAAAGGTGGAAGTGATGTAGGTACGTGAATAAAATGACAATTAAGACAAACAGGAGCTTTTACTGTTTAGTGGCAGAGGAAGAAAACAGACGGGAAAAAGACAGGCATTTGTTCACCCAGTATTGGTAGATTGCTCAGTACTTTTCTCTGGTGGGAGTTTCCGGGTGCATGCTCAGTACCCTTCCATTGACGGTAAAGGTGAGCTATTTTTGAATTTATTTCAAAAACAAAGCATTATTTCAAAATTCTTGCAAATTAAAAGTCGAGAAAATATGGTGATACAATGATACAAGCCTTTAGTTCCACTTAATTTTGACCGGGCGAGCTGAAACAGAGACGCGGTCAGACAGACAGACAGACGGACAGATACATACACAGAGCCACAAACAGACGCAATAACCGATTACCGTATGCCTCTCTGTTTCACCGAGGCATAACAAATGTCATTTAAAGAAAATGTGAACAAAATATGTCACAAACACTTCATCAAGACATGTGTGAGCTGTTAAAATGTGGGAAAAAAGTGCAACCAATGATCCTGTTAGTAAACAATCGTTTCAAGTGCAAATGAAACCCCTAAGGCACCCTCCTCTGCACATGCATGGTTAAGAAGGTAGAAGGAGTACTTTAAGGAGCTGATGAAGAAAATGAGAGATGAGGATGGATGAAGGAAAGATGGTGAACAAGGAAGTTCAGAGGATTAGCAAGGCAGAAGTGAGGGCAGCTTTGAAGAGGATGAAGAATGGAAAGGGAGTTGGTCCAGATGACATACCTGTGGAGGTATGGAGATGTTTAGGAGAGATGCTTAACTTTAAGCATAAGGATAAATGAAATAAAGCCAGTGCTATATATAAAAGGGTAGTGTGAGGTCAGAATAAAAAGTGTAATTAGTTGTGCAATACTGTCACAGTGGTAGAATGATAATATGTGCAAATATGTAAAAAATATAAAAATGTGAAAATATTGTTTATATTGTATAAATATGCAAAAGATACGTGCAATGATAATGATGACAGTATACATTTGCGAGTGTTGCCCCATACCTCAGCATTTAAATGTGGTAAAATCAGTGAAGAGTAGAGCATGTGGAGTTATTTGTGGCCTAGAATGTTCTTTGCTTTATTTTCTCCGCCAAGGAGGTAATGTTTTTACCAGCGTTGGCTTGTTTGTTGGTCTGTCTGTTACCAACATAACTCCAAAAGTTATGAGCAAATTTAATGAAATTTTCAGGAAAGGTGTGAAATGGCACGGGGAACAGATGATTAGATTTTGGTGATGATCTGAGAGGGCTTTGTTTGTATTTGTGTAGTAGCATTACAAAAAAACTACTGGATGGATTTAGATAAAATTTTCACCAGAGGTGGTGCTTGGGCTACAGACAAACCCATTACGTTTTAGTGATGATCCAAGAATGCATACCTCCGCCAAGGCTCTATCTATCTTCTCACAGTGTGCTAGTAACAATACTCAAAAACTAATGGACAGGCTTTGATGCAATTTTCACCAGAACTGGCTCTAGTCCTACACATAAACCCATTACATTTTGTAGGTGATCCATAAGGAGGAGCCATGAGGATCCATAAGCAGCCTTGGTGGAGGTACAGTGGCGTGAAAAAGTGTTTGCCCCCTTCTTGATTTCTCATTTTTTTGGATGTTTGTCACACTTAAATTTTTCAGATCATCAAATACATTTAAATATTAGACAAAAATAAGACAAATAAACACAAAATGGAGTTTTTAAATGAAGGTGTTTATTATTAAGGGTAAAAAAAATCCAAACCTACATGGCCCTGTGTGAAAAAGTGATTGCCACCCCCCACCCCCCCGATAAAACATAAATTAACTGTGGTTTATCGGTTTATCACATCTTTGGAAAGCTGAGTTCAATTTCTCTAGCCACACCCAGGTCTGATTACTGCCACGCCTGTTCTTAATCAAGAAGTCACTTAAATAGGACCTGCCTGACAAAGTGAAATAGACCAAAAGATCCTCAAAAGCCACACATCATGCTGCGATCCAAAGAAATTCAGGAACAAATGAGAACCAAAGTAATTGAGATCTATCAGTCTGGAAAAGGTTATAAAGCCATTTCAAAAGCTTTGGGACTCCAGTGAACCACAGTGACAGCTATTATCCACAAATGGCAACAACATGGAATAGTGGTGAACCTTCCAAGGGGTGGCGGGCCTACCCAAATTACCCCAAGAGCATAGCAACGATTCATCCAAGCGGTCACAAAGGATCTCACAGCAGCATCCAAAGAACTGCAGGCCTCACTTGCCTCAGTTAAGGTCAGTGTTCATGACTCCACTATAAGAAAGAGACTGGGCAAAAATGGCCTCCATTGCAGAGTTCCAAGATGAAAATCACTGCTGAGCAAAAAGAACATAAAGGCTCGTCTCAGTTTTGCCAGAAAACATCTTGATGATTCCCAAAATTTTTGGGAAAATACTCTGAACTGATGAGACAAAAGTTGAACTTTTTGGAAGGCGTGTGTCCCACTATATCCAGCGTAAAAGTAACACAGCATTTCAGAAAAGGAACATCACACCATCAGTAAAATGTGGTGGTGGTAGTGTGATGGTCTGGGCCTGTTTTGCTGCTTCAGGACCGGGAAGACTTGCTGTGGTAAATGGAACCATGAATTCTGCTGTCTACCAAAAAATGCTGAAGGAGAATGTCCGGCCATCTGTTCAGGACCTCAAGCTGAAGCCCACTTTGGTTCTGCAGCAGGACAACGATCCAAAACACATCAGCAGGTCCACTTCTGAATGGCTTAAGAAAAACAAAATGAAGACTTTGGAGTGGCCTAGTCAAAGTCCTGACCTGAATCGAAGTGAGATGCATTGGCATGACCTTAAAGTGGCGGTTCATGCTCGAAAACCCTCCAATGTGGCTGAATTACAACAATTCTGCAAAGATGAGTGGGCCAAAATTCCTCCACAGCACTGTAAAAAGATTCACTGCCAGCTATCGAAAATGGTTGATTGCAGTTGTTGCTCCTAAGGGTAGCCTAGTTATTAGGTTTAGGGGGCAATCACTTTTTCACACAGGGGCCATGTAGGTTTGGATCTTTTTCCCCTTAATAATCACCTTCATTTAAAAATTGATTTTTTTTTGTTTACTTATGTTATTTTTGTCTAATATTTAAATTTGCTTGATGATCTGAAGCATTTAAGTGTGACAAAACTTACAAAAAAATGAGAAATCAGGAAGGGGCAAACACTTTTTCACACCACTGTATGCACTCTCAGTGCTTTTCTAGTTCAGTACTGAAATACTCCTTGAAAGTTGAGTGTGTACATATTTTCTGTGAGATTTCCAGCTTAGTTTATCTATTAACACACCGCAAAGCTTACTTTCATGAACTCTTTTGATATCTACACCATGTATCTATAGCTGTACTTGATATTGCATTTTGCAGTTACCAAACAACATAATTTGTGTTTTAAGCAATATTACACTCGAGGCCGTTCAGTATCAATGGATATAGTAACTACGGGTGTAATATGTATAATGACCGACGTGCAACGGAGAGCGTTATACGTATTACACCCGTAGTTACTATATCCATTGATACCGAACGACCTCAAGTGTAATATTGCTTTTATACAACAGTTCCACAACCATAATTTATTTAATGAGAGCAATACTAGACAAAATAATACGATTTGTTTGTTTAAGTAGCTATTTTGTGCAGCTGAGAAAAAAATAGCCCCAGCTAGTAACTGTTGCTAAGCATTTCAATCAGCATGAAGATGTCTATTGTCATTTCACACACATGTAAACAAATTAAATATTGTCAAGTGCAAAACTCAATGTTTGCAAAACATACCAGTCACCTGTAGAGTCGGTACCAAAGAAGGGCCAAGATTGAAAAGTGGCCAATGCCAATGGTTAGTTAGGATGCTACCGATTTGGCTTTGGCACACTTTGCTCACTTTTTCTTGGCGTTTTCAGATGAAGCAAAGAGTCCATCATCTCAAAGGTATTGTGGTTTGTTAATCAAGACAATAAATCCAACTCTAGCACTGCCTATTTTTTTAAACAGATGTGAAATAGCTTAACAATGTTTATACAAGGGCAGATTTTGTAAACTCCAGGTCATGGATGTATAATTGTTTTCAAACAGTACCTCACTCGTTTTAACTCGTCAGAAGACTCGTCAATTAGAAAGAAAATGGCGCTCCACTAATTTAGATGAAATCTATTTAGCTTGGAGAAATCATCTTTTAATTTATAAAAAATCTCTTAGAAAAGCTAGAACGAGTTATTACTCTGCATTAATAGAAGAGAACAAGAATAATCCCAGGTTTCTTTTCAGTACTGTAGCCAGGTTGACAAAGAGTCAGGACTCTGTCAATCCTAGCATTCCCTTAATGCTTACTAGTCAGGACTTTATGAACTTTTTCAATAATAAAATTTCATCCATCAGAGATAAAATCAATCAGATTCTTCCCACAGTTAACTTAAATACTGTAACTACTACAACTCCTTCTATTGATGTCTGTCTTGATGAGTTTACTCCAATCGACCTTTGTGAGTTAGACAAAATAGTTTCCTCATCCAAACCTTCAACTTGTCTTTTAGACCCTATTCCTACCAGGTTATTTAAAGAAGTCTTCCCACTTATTGGTAGCCTTATTCTTCATATAATCAATTCCTCATTAACTTTAGGCCATGTACCACAGGCTTTTAAAACGGCTGTAATTAAACCCTTACTCAAAAAGCCAACGCTAGATCCAGGAGCTTTAGCTAACCATAGACCAATCTCTAATCTCCCTTTCATTTCAAAAATCTTAGAAAGAGTTGTTGCTACGCAATTATTTGACCACCTGCAGGGAAATGGTTTACTTGAAGAGTTTCAGTCTGGGTTTAGAATCCATCATAGTACTGAAACAGCCTTAGCGAAGGTCACTAACGACCTCCTCATTGCATCTGATAATGGACTAGTTTCTGTACTTGTCCTTTTAGACCTTAGTGCAGCTTTTGATACTATCGATCATAATATTCTACTTGATAGATTAGAACACTATGTTGGACTTAATGGAACTTCGTTGCAGTGGTTTAGATCTTATTTATCTGATAGGTTCCAGTTTGTTCATGTAAATAATGAGTTTTCTTTCAACTCAAAGCTCAGTCATGGAGTTCCACAGGGATCTGTGCTAGGCCCGACTCTTTTTAGTTTATATATGCTTCCGTTAGGCAACATTATTAGAAAGCACTGTATACATTTTCATTGTTATGCTGATGACACACAATTATACCTGTCAATGAAGCCAGATGATAGTAATCAATTAGCCAAGTTAGAAGCCTGTCTTAAGGAAATCAAAGCTTGGATGACTTGTAATTTCCTGCTATTAAATTCAGATAAGACTGAAGTCATTCTTGTTGGTCCAAAAAACCTTAGAAATTCCTTTCCAAATCAAACTTTCAGTTTGGATGCGGTTACTCTTTCTCTTAATAGCTCTGTGAGGAACCTTGGAGTTATTTTTGATCAGGATTTGTCCTTCAATTCACATATTAAATTTGTTTCTAAGACTGCCTTCTATCATTTGCGTAATATTGCCAAGATTAGGAGCATCTTGTCTCAGAGTGATGCTGAGAAACTGATCCACGCTTTTGTTAGCTCGAGATTAGATTATTGTAATTCTTTATTATCAGGCTGTCCTAAAACATCTTTAAAAAGTCTTCAGCTGATCCAAAATGCTGCAGCAAGAGTTTTAACAGGTACTAGAAAGAGAGATCATATCTCTCCGGTTCTGGCCTCCCTTCATTGGCTTCCCATAGAGTTTAGAATTAAGTTTAAAATCCTTCTTCTTACTTACAAAGCTCTAAACAATCGGGCTCCTTTTTATTTAAAAGATCTGATACTACCGTATTATCCTAACAGAGCACTACGCTCCCAAAATGCAGGATTACTTGTAATACCTAGAATCTCCAAAAGTACAATGGGAGGCAGAGCCTTCAGTTATCAAGCTCCTCTCCTGTGGAATCAACTGCCAATCTGGATTCGGGAGTCAGACTCGATCTCTGTTTTTAAGAATAGGGCTAAAACCTACCTTTTTGATATAGCCTACAATTAGGGAGGGATCATGTGTTTCTGAACCCTCCCTTAGTTATGCTGCTAATAGGTTTACTCAGCCGGGGGACCTCCAGTAATGCACTGGGCCTCACTCCTTTTCTCACTCTCAATGAAATATTTTTTTTTGCTGGTCATTAACATTTGTTTGTTCTCTCCCATAGATTGAGTCCTCATCGTGCTGTTTGCTCTCTACATGTCTGTTCTTTTCTTCTTCTCTATCCCCTCACCCCCCAGCCAGTCGCAGCAGATGACTGCCCCTCCCTGAGCCTGGTTCTGCTGGAGGTTTCTTCCTGTTCAAAGGGAGTTTTTCCTCTCCACTGTCGCCAAGTGCTTGCTCACAGGGGATCGCCTGATTGCTGGGGTCTTTCTGCAACTGTGGGGGTTCCCCCTACAGTTGATAGTGCTATGAGATGACTGTTGTTGTGAAATGGCGCTATATAAATAAAGTTGAATTGAATTGAAAATTGAATTGAACTCACTGTGGAAATTAAGGTATCCAACACAGTATCACAATTCTCAAGCCTGCAGAGTTGACAGTAAATTACTGTTAGTAATTAATGGTTACTAGAACACCTTTGAAGCAGAGTGATACATATCCAGGGAAAGGTTGGAGTGCAATTATTGTGGAATGTAGTAACCCCTGGAATCCCAATTGTCCAATCAGTTTGCTAGGTCAGAACTAACTGTTGTATAATTAAGTTTAATGATAATTTGTTCCGATCAAATCACCTTTTCAATTTCCACATTTCTGAAGTGACTACGTATATCCAGAAGTCCTTTTAAAATCCCTCAGAACAGAAAATATTTGTATGATCTGCAGATAATACAAATTTTAATATTTCCGATACCATGCGCACATCATTTATTTAAATAATAAACTGTTTTGGACCTAATACTGACCCCTGAGGGACATCACAAGCAACGACCAAGCATGATGATGAATGTTCTCCCAACTTCCCAGTTTCCTTCTCTCTTAAATAGCTTTTCACCCAGTGCAGTCCTACCCCCCCTCCCAATCCCATACTCTTCCACTTTATTGATAAATATGTCATTGTCATATCTGGGCAGGATCCTAGGATCATGCCCACACCTTGTGTTCATACTTTGTTCTCTCTGAGTGATTATTTATGATTATGTTGTCATGTTTTTGCCACTGCCCTCTCTGTATGGTGTCGTGCATGTTCATTGTCATGTTTCCTGTGCATCCCCTGTCTGTAAGTGTCTGTGTAGCCCCACCCATCCCCTTTTCCTCACCTGCTGCCCTTGATTGTTCACCCAGCTGTCTCTCATTTGTAATTTAGCAGTTACCCTATTTATGTCAGTTTTTGCATGTGCTCTGTCTGGCGTCCTCATCGTTGTTTCCCATGCTTTTTCCGGTCAATTGCTATGGTTTTCTCCCATCGTGCTCCCTGTGTGTTTTCTATGATTTCTCTGTGAGTTTGTTGGTAATTATTCTTCAGTTATTTCCTGCCTCTGTGCTGTGCCTTTTGTTTCTTGCTGAGTTTGTTAATAAATAATTATTTTTGCACCATACCTCTGCCTGCACCCATGAGTCCTGCCTCCAAACGCTCATCTGCCTGGAGGGCAGAGCATGACAGTTATGGCTGATTGTGTGATGCTTGTGACCCTTATACATAATATTCATAAAAATAGCAAGAAAAGCACTGTTTAATTATTTATAAACAGCAGTAAATACTGTAAAACAGTCAAAAAATATTTGCAATGTGAGAATGAAGTACAGTTAGATTTGGGATCTGTCCCAATTCTCATTTGTACCTCTTTCCCTTCACCTACCCCTTGGCCCTTGAAATTAAGGGCCCCTTGACCTCACCACAAAAAAGAAGAAAAGAAAACTGAAGAAAAAAGTCTTATCTTAGGGATAAAAATGCTTCAAATTTACAGGAACAATTCTAATCAGTAGAAAAAGTCAGAAATTTACTAGAAAGGAAGCTGCAAATTCAGAGAAAAAATTGGACCTCCTGGTGGGCCATTTTTGGCCCACAGGCCATATGTTTGACACCCTGGTCCAGACCATTGAAAACACATATTTAAATGATTCACTTCCATGAAATAGCTGCATATCACAACAGTATGTAAATGAATAAAATAAAATAAAACAGAAATCACAGATAAATGAAAGTTCGCTTCAGAACTTTATACTGCAGACTGCTCTTTATACTGCGGACTTGTCACACAACACAACACACTGCCATCTACAGAAGTTCTCTGACGACTTTGCAATCGTCGGCCTCATCTCCAACGGAGATGAAGCTGAATACAGAGGACTTATTCAGGACTTCGTGGACTGGTGCCAACGGAACTGTCTCCAGATCAACACGAGGAAAACTAAGGAGCTGGTGGTGGACTGCCGCGGGCAAGGACAACCCCTCACAGCACCAGTAAACATCCAGGGAACAGACATCGAGATGGTGACATCCTGCAAGTACCTGGGTGTTCATCTGAACAATAAACTAGACTGGTCACACAATACTGACGCACTCTACAAGAAGGGACAGCGCAGGCTGTTCCTACTGAGGAGACTCAGGTCTTTCGGTGTACAAGGGGCGCTGCTGAAGACATTCTATGACACGGTGGTGGCATCAACCATCACTTTTGAAGTGGTCTGCTGGGGCAGTGGCATCACAGCAGCCAATAGGAAGAGACTGAACAAACTGATCAAGAAAACTAGCTCTGTCCTGGGGCAGCACCTAGACCCAGTGGAGGAGATAGGAGAGAGAAGGACGGTGGCTAAACTGTCATCTCTGCTGGAGTCCGAGTCCCACCCTATGCAGGACATACTGAACACACTGAGGAGCTCATTTAGCAGTAGACTACATCATTCTAGGTGCACGACCGAGAGGTTTCGCAGGTCCTTCCTACCTACGGCTGTCAGACTGTACAACCTAAGCAGGGCTGTTGCAGAGATAGCAAAAAAACGTGACGACCTAATAGTATTGAATGCAAAAGACGCAACAGACGTACACAATGGTCCCCTCCAGTATACAACTAGGACAATATCAGTCACTATGGAGGGTGACAATATGTATGGGTACATATTCATACTATGTAGGATAACTAAATAGACGGTTATGCTGTTTATTACATCTAGCTACAATGCTCCACACTGTGTATATACTGCATATTTATATATTTATGTGTACATATGTATATTCACTGCTCTTATTTTTCTTATCTTCTAAATTATTGCTCTGAGTGTTGCTGTCCCTGTGCTGTTGCAATCCTGGAATTTCCCCAGTGTGGGCTAATAAAGGCTTAACTTATCTTATCTTAAGAAGCTTCATTTTTTTCTTAACAGCATCATATCAGAGTGGTCGCTTTTTTTCTCCGTCATACGAAAACTTCAGTTTGCACAGCTGCGGTCAGTAAACGGGAGCTTCTTGCTCTAAAAATAATCATCTTTAACCACAGAAGTAGGAGATGATGTTGTTGGCTGCTCAGTGCTGGGACAATGAGGAATCATGGGCAGACCGCGGCTTCTCCTTTACCGGACTGCAACCCGACTCTGTCCATGGTGACAGTGGACCAATGAGCACATACCATGTGTAAATAGTGCTTCTAGGAGTTATAGTTTCGTAGTGGATAACTTTATTATTTTAGACACAGTCTAAGAAAACTGCAACCCGCCAAAGTGGCTAGTGGGAGTGGCTGTCTTACTGCTCACTGCTGAAATCCACCTGCCATTGGCGAGTTGGCAGGTGTTAATGTCAAGCCCTGAACATAGTTAATAAAGACTGGTAACATCTACAGAGTTGGGAGGGGCCACTGACAGTCATGTTTTTCAGTGACAAAGGGCTGCTATTGAATTTGCTTAGATTTGCCTGAGAGCAACATTTAAATGTGTGTAAGTGAGTCCAGAGTCCCCAGAGCTGCATCATGATGGAGAGGTTCCTGTTCTGGGTCCTGTACCTGTCAGGTTGGTCAGTCTATGTGTGTGATCGGCTGATTCAAGGTTCATACAGTCTTAATAGTTTGGTTTCTTATAGACGTGATGTTTGTCTCACAGGGTGCCACTTCTCCAGCTGTCTTCTCCATCAGTACCACTTTGTCTCCGATCCAAAGACCTGGACAGAAGCTCAGGCCTACTGCAGAGAGATGTACACAGACCTGGCCACCATTGACAACGATGAAGAAATGACAGCAATTATAAGAACTGCTTCATCTACTGGCTCTGAGGTCTGGATCGGTCTGTACAGTAAGAATGAGTGGAAGTGGTCAGATGGGTTCACAGGGTATGGGGCTGAATACAGACACTGGGACATTTTTCAACCAAATATTTACCCAGGCGGCTTCTGTGTGGCTACATATGGTGGCAGATGGTTGTCTCATGATTGCCATCATCAATACCCATTCATCTGTTCCAGCGGTAAGTCCTAAATCATGTCAGATATATGAAAAAAAAATGACTTTTTAGACTCTGAATGTATGAACTCTCATGATCTCTGACTGCAGGAACAGGGCTGGACCGTTATTTTATCTTTAAGAAAGAAGAACTATCTTGGTCCCAGGCTCAGAGGTACTGCAGGGATCATTACATAGATCTGGCTACTGTGAGGAACGACGCTGAGAACAAGAAAACTGGAAGTTTTGGTGAAACACTTGCATGGATTGGTTTATTTCAAGATCCACACTGGTCTGATGGGAGCAGCTTCAGTTACAGTAACACAGACAGTGACACGAACCACAATGAGTTGATGACAGGCACGTGTGGAGCTGCACTGCACTATTCAGGAGAATGGAGGTTTCTGGACTGTGAAAAAAGGTTGCCGTTTGTCTGCTACAGCCCCTCACCTCGTGAGTTCATCACTAAAATTAATGATGCTGCACTATATTTGGCCACTGTTGGATTTCTGATCAGTTTTCTGATCAGATTGATTTGGTTCAGTCAAAAATCCAAGTTCCAGTTCCAGTTCAGGTCAGACATGCACAAGGTTGGGTGATTGTCTTCAAACACTATTGATTCTTGGTGGATATTGGCAGCCCTCCCAGCCAGCATGTCCATGTGGGTCCCACCAAAGGTTAAATGTGGGCTGTCTTCTGGGTCCATGTGGGTTCCATGTTGGCCTCATCTGTGTTTGCCCACATGGGCTTTACCTGTTTACCCATCTTCAACTGATTTTCTCATAAAGTTGCAAATTTCTTATAAATTTGTGACTTTTTCCAGCAAATTTGATGCATTTCTCTAGAAAATTTGAAACTTTCTCAGACATTTTCAACTCTTTTTACTGTACGGGGGTGGGGTGGGGTGAAATGTTCATAGGCTACAAAGTTCATCGTGGTCACATTTGATTTTTCAACTGCAGCGATCCTGCACCTATTGAAGAAATGTGTGCACCAAAGGGGAGACGATGTTGAAAAGTGAACTGCATTTGGTCAAATTTGACCACTATGAACTTGCAACTTTTCCTCATAAATTGGTGATTTTTTTCCTTGTAAATTTGCAACTTTTTCTTATAAATTTGTTTTTCTTTTAAAATTGTAACTTTTTTCTTGCAAATTTGCTAAATTTCTATTGTAATTGTGGAACTTTCTCATAAATTTGCCACTTTTTTACTATAATCTTGCAACTTTTTCTGATAAATGTGTTACTTTTTCCTTGTAAATTTGCTATTTTCTTGTACATTTGTGACTTTTTCTATAAATTTACATTTTTTGTAAATTTGTCAAAAATTTTCAGTTTTTTACTTTAAAGTCACAACTTTATCATAAATTTGTGAGTTTTTTCTCCTAAATTTGTAACTTTTTTCTCATACATTTTCAGTTTCATCATCATCAGTTTATTTCCTCATATATTTCCTGCCTTTTGTGTTAATTTGCAACTTTTTCTAAATTTTCTTGCAAGGTTGTAACTTTTTCCAAGTAATTTTAATATTTTTTTCTAGTAAATTTGCACATTTTCTGTCTTAAATTTTCACTTTCTCTCAAAAATTTGCATGTTTTTGCTCATAAGTTTGACGTTTTTTCTCCTAATTCTGCCTACGGCATCAGTGTTCCTGAAAGCTGCTCACCAACATTAAATCCATGTGGGGCAAAGATGCCGATCACCTGCTCACCTGTGCCACAGGGAAAATCCATGTGGGCAAACACAGATGGGGCCAACATGGAACCCACATGGGAGCCATAAGACAGCCCAGGTCTGACCTATAGCAGGGGCTGCTGGACATGCAGGTCAGTCAAAAACAAGGATTTTTACTCAGGCTCAGAAGGCTGCTGTGTTGTTATTCCCCATTTTTACAGCCTTTATTTTTGTGTTATGGACGTATGCTCATTGAAAAAGTCCTCATGCTGCCTCTGGACATTCAGTAATCATACAAATTGCTCTCACTAAATAAATCCACACCCTCAGTAAATTTTCCATCCTTTTCCATCCAGGTTAAAGTCGTATACTGCAGCTTAAGCTCTGTCAACCCAATTTTTATATTGTGTTTTCACTTGCATATATTTATTATTAAGTATTTGTTTTTATTACCTCTGCCAAGGAGGTTATGTACTCGGGGTGGTTTGTCTGTCTGTTTGTCTGTCTGTCTGTCTGTCCAGCTGTTTGTCTGTCTGCCTGTTAGCAGGGTTACACAAAAACTACTGGATGGATTTGGATGACATTTTCACCAGAGACGGTTCTTGGGCTAGAGAGGAACTCATAACATTTACATTTTGGTGATGATCCAAGAATGCACACCTCCGCCAAGGCTCTTATCTTTTCAGAGTGTGTTAACAAGAATCCTCCAAAACAAACCCATTACATTTTAGAGATGATCCATGAGGGATGGAAGGAGCCTTGGAGGAGGTATGCGCTCTCTGAGTGCTTTTCTAGTTGTCGCTGTGTTTCTTTTTGCAGCTTTAATGTGTAAATTTTCTGTGCTGGGAAATTTGAAGTTGTTTAAATCTTTACACTGTTTTTACCTTGAAAGGTAATTGGCGTTCACTTACGTATTGAAGACTTTTTCTCATCTCTAGACGACCAAAGCACTTTACAAATTGCGCTATCCACACATTCACACATTGATGGCGGCACAGCCGCCATGCACAGGCGCTGGCCTGACCCACCAGGAGCACCTGGGGGTTCAGTGTCTTGCTCAAGGACACTTGGACATGCAGACTGCAGACAGAGCGGGAATCGAACCCCTGACCCTCCGATCAGTCGTCAGCCACACTACACCTGTGCCACAGCCCTGGCACAGGAAAGGTAGCAAACTACTGTCCAACTAGAAAAGCACTCAGAGAGCACATACCTCCACCAAGGTTCCTTCCGTCCCTCATGGATCACCTCCAAAATGTAATGGGTGTTTTGGAGGATTCTTGCTAACACAGCGTGAGAAGATAAGAGCCTTGGTGGAGGTATGCGTTCTGGGCTCATCACCAAAATGTAATGGGTTCCTCTCTAGACCAAGGACCACCGCTGGGGAAATTTCATCCAAATCCATCCAGTAGGTTCTGTGTAATCCTGCTAACAGACAGACAGACAGACACACAAACCACCCCAATTACATAACAAGACAGGGGCTCACATATGACAGCACATGTAATGTAAATGTAATGTACTTTATTGATATAGCCCCTTAAAACAACCCGTAGGTGACCAAAGTGCTTCACAGAAAAATTAAACGGCGCTAGAAACACACACAGCATAAAAACAAATTCCATAAATGAAGGGATCAGCATAAATACCTAAAAATAAAAATCTAAACAAGATGAACAGAATAATGAGAATAAATGTCACCACTACTGGGTATTAAAAGCTATCCAGAACAAATATGTTTTAAGTCCTGATTTAAAAAGGGCCAGGTCAGAGACAGCGTGTAAGTCAGGGGCGAGATTATTCCAGAGTCTGGGGGCGACAACAGAAAAGGCTCGGTCACCCCAGTGGTTCTACCCAGACCTGGGCACATCCAGCAGGAGCTGACTGGATGACCTCAAAGCTCTGCCTTGGTCACGGACAGTTACAATCTCAGATAAATAAACCAGAGCAAGGCCATTAAGAGCTTTAAAAACAAAGAGTAAAAGTTTAAAATGGAGTTAAAAAAATGGGTGTAATGTGTTCTCGTCTGGTTGTGTTGGTTAAAAGACGGGCCGATGCGTTCTGCACAAGTTGAAGGTGGCTGAGAGAGGACCAAGAGACGCCAACATAAAGTGCATTGCAGTAATCAAGTCTAGAAGTGACTAAAGCATGGATGGCTGTCTGGAGGTCATGACGGCTCAGGAAAGGTTTGGCTTTGAATAACAGACGTAGCTGATAAAAGCTCATCTTGACTACATTGTCAATCTGTCTGTCAAATTTTAAATGGCTGTCAAAAATCACCCCCAGATTTCTGACCACTGAACTGAGCCTGAAAGACCGGGTACCAAAGCCAGCCGTTACAGTATCCCCAAACACAATACATTCTCTTTTTTCTCCATTTGAGTGGAGACAATTCTGGCTGAACCACAACTTGATGTCAGTGTTGTGGTCCAATAGAACACTTTGTGAGTCAGTTTGTTGTCATTGCATGTCATCCAGCATTACAGTAGTTATGGCAAGATTGCTATCAGTGATGTCCCAGTATGACTGTAACAGGCCCTGGCTCTGCTAGAGAGCATCTGGACCAAACAAACAGTTAAAGGAGCCACATTTTCAAATTTAAATCCTTACTGTTACGTTTGGAGAAAGGAGTCGGAGTCTCATGCATGTACTGAACCAACCACACAACCACACTCACTACACCACAATCCCCCTCCCCTTACAAAAATGTAGAACTACACACACATTCAAGACCCTCCCCAGTTTTAGGACCCGAATCATGCACTAAGGAACACAGGCGATAATGAACTGTGGGAAACTGACCTATCACATTCACACAAAAATATCTAAAATCAGCGTTTTTCTACTGAATGCACAGAACAATCCCCAAATAGTATACAATCATACACACATGCACACCAGCACTATATGCATGTATACATACAGAGTATTTAAGTCACCCCTATGTCCACCAGCAGCCAGAGGTAAAACCAACCCAGGGGCCCAGGACAGACCCACGGCATGCGTGCCCCTGGCCGCCGTCTGCCCCCAGGATCAAAGCCACCATCCCTGGCGAAAATGTCCCTTCTCGCCATCAATTGCTTCTCCCCTCTGGCCCCACAGTGCTGGTGACCGGCACGCCGTCCCTTCGTGCCTATCGGGCCGCTCCTGACCGCGTTCAACACCGCTGTCGTGGCTCCAAACACTCCGGCCCCCCATGGTCGTAACTCCGGGGAGACCCGAAGCCTGCTCGTCGGCGCCGCTCGCTGCCTAAGGCGCCTTACCGTACCGCCCAGCGCCCACGTCCAAGGCACGTGGAGCTCCGGCACTGAGACACTGCCCGACCTCCGTGTCGCATGGTTGCTGTTGCTCACTCCCGGGGCTCACAGCATCGCTTTCACCGCCATTGTTCCCGACCCAGGCACCTCACCGCTGTGCCCAGCACATGCTCTCTCCCATGCCTCTCCCTCTCCGCTGTCGTCACACACCGCACCGTCAATCTCACCAGCGCTACGGTCCTGCACCTTTCTGAGCTTCGTGGCTGGCCCGCCTGTATTGTTGTTATTAGGTCTCTTTATGGTGTGACACAGGTGGTGACGTCACTCAGAGTATAAGAGGGCTGCGTGGCAGAGGTGCGGTCTCTTTGACCACCTCTCTGCCTAGCGGGAGCATCTGTTAGTAATACTGTGAGTCATACAATAAAGTCCTGTTCAGTTCACTACTCGCCTCATTATTGTGCCATGTTTTATGGACATAACACTGCCATCTTCAGTGATCGGGGACTCTCCCTCTCACAGTCCCGGTCCCACCTTGATGCCTAGCTGGTAGCCTAGAGCCTGCTTTTGGCGCGCAGTTAGCATTGTGGCTAACTTGCCCATAGGTGATGAGTGGGCTGTTAGCTTCTCCGAGCTAACTAGCCTATCCTCATTTGGCACCAATACTCCCACCACCCACAGCTTCGTGGTCCTCGTCTGCTCGACGAAGAATTCAGCCAGATGCTCTACAGCATCCTCATACACCTCCGTCTCACCCAACGTACCGAGGATTCTTTGGCCCTCCATGCCAAGATGGTCGGTCAGAAGCGCTTGTCGCCGTCTCCCGTCAAGTCTGCTTAAACCCAACGCCCCGATGTAATCCTGGAACCCGGCCCGCCACTTCGGCCACAGGATCACTGGCTCTCCTGCGTACCCCAGAGACAGAATCAAGGGTTGACGCAGCCCATACACTCCCATATTTTCGGTATTACTCGCTCTTATTCTTGTTGCCAAATGTTATGTATGGAGAAAGGAATCAGAGTCTCATCCATGTACTAAAACAACCACACTCGCTACACCACACCATCCATCCATCCATCCATCTTCTTCCGCTTAATCCTTTCGGGTCACGGGGGGAGGGCTGGAGCCTATCCCAGCATCTTTGGGCGAGAGGCAGAGTACACCCTGGACAGATCGCCAGTCCATCACAGGGCCAACACAGAGAGACAGACAACCATTCACTCTCACATTAATACCTAAACCTACATATTTATTTCAGAGCATTTTGATGATAGTTTTTTTCAGCAGAGCAGTTATGGTAAATGGCGTTCACTTATATAGCGTTTTTTACTCATCTCTGGATGACCAAAGCACTTTACAGATCCTGCTATCCACCCATTCACACAGTTCAATTCAATTCAATTCAACTTTATTTATATAGCGCCATTTCACAACAACAGTCATCTCATAGCACTATCAACTGTAGGGGGGACCCCCACAGTTGCAGAAAGACCCCAGCAATCAGGCGATCCCCTGTGAGCAAGCACTTGGCGACGGTGGAGAGGAAAAACTCCCTTTTAACAGGAAGAAACCTCCAGCAGAACCAGGCTCAGGGAGGGGCAGTCATCTGCTGCGACTGGCTGGGGGGTGAGGGGATAGAGAAGAAGAAAAGAACAGACATGTAGAGAGCAAACAGCACGATGGGGACTCAATCTATGGGAGAGAACAAACAAATGTTAATGACCAGCAAAAAAAAAAAAAAAATATTTCATAGAGAGTGAGGAAAGGAGTGAGGCCCAGTGCATTACTGGAGGTCCTCCGGCTGACTAAACCTATTAGCAGCATAACTAAGGGAGGGTTCAGAAACACATGATCCCTCCCTAATTGTAGGCTATATCAAAAAGGTAGGTTTTAGCCCTATTCTTAAAAACAGAGATCGCGTCTGACTCCCGAATCCAGATTGGCAGTTGATTCCACAGGAGAGGAGCTTGATAACTGAAGGCTCTGCCTCCCATTGTGCTTTTGGAGATTCTAGGTATTACAAGTAATCCTGCATTTTGGGAGCGTAGTGCTCTGTTAGGATGATACGGTAGTATCAGATCTTTTAAATAAAAAGGAGCCTAATTGTTTAGAGCTTTGTAAGTAAGAAGAAGGATTTTAAACTTAATTCTAAACTCTATGGGAAGCCAATGAAGGGAGGCCAGAACCGGAGAGATATGATCTCTCTTTCTAGTACCTGTTAAAACTCTTGCTGCAGCATTTTGGATCAGCTGAAGACTTTTTAAAGATGTTTTAGGACAGCCTGATAATAAAGAATTACAATAATCTAATCTCGAGCTAACAAAAGCGTGGATCAGCTTCTCAGCATCACTCTGAGACAAGATGCTCCTAATCTTGGCAATATTACGCAAATGATAGAAGGCAGTCTTAGAAACAAATTTAATATGTGAATTGAAGGACAAATCCTGATCAAAAATAACTCCAAGGTTCCTCACAGAGCTATTAAGAGAAAGACTAACTGCATCCAAACTGAAAGTTTGATTTGGAAAGGAATTTCTAAGGTTTTTTGGACCAACAAGAATGACTTCAGTCTTATCTGAATTTAATAGCAGGAAATTACAAGTCATCCAAGCTTTGATTTCCTTAAGACAGGCTTCTAACTTGGCTAATTGATTAGTATCATCTGGCTTCATTGACAGGTATAATTGTGTGTCATCTGCATAACAATGAAAATGTATACAGTGCTTTCTAATAATGTTGCCTAACGGAAGCATGTATAAACTAAAAAGAGTAGGGCCTAGCACAGATCCCTGTGGAACTCCATGACTAAGCTTTGAGCTGAAAGAAAACTCATCATTTACATGAACAAACTGGAACCTATCAGATAAATAAGATCTAAACCACTGCAACGAAGTTCCATTAAGTCCAACATAGTGTTCTAATCTATCAAGTAGAATATTATGATCAATAGTATCAAAAGCTGCACTAAGATCTAAAAGGACAAGTACAGAAACTAGTCCATTATCAGATGCAATGAGGAGGTCGTTAGTGACCTTCGCTAAGGCTGTTTCAGTACTATGATGGATTCTAAACCCAGATTGAAACTCTTCAAGTAAACCATTTCCCTGCAGGTGGTCAAATAATTGCGTAGCAACAACTCTTTCTAAGATTTTTTAAATGAAAGGGAGATTAGAGATTGGTCTATAGTTAGCTAAAGCTCCTGGATCTAGTGCTGGCTTTTTGAGTAAGGGTTTAATTACAGCCGTTTTAAAAGCCTGCGGTACATGGCCTAAAGTTAATGAAGAATTGATTATATGAAGAATAAAGCTACCAATAAGTGGGAAGACTTCTTTAAATAACCTGGTAGGAATAGGGTCTAAAAGACAAGTTGAGGGTTTGGATGAGGAAACTATTTTGTCTAACTCACAAAGGTCGATTGGAGTAAACTCATCAAGACAGATATCAATAGAAGGAGTTGTAGTAGTTACAGTATTTAAGTTAACTGTGGGAAGAATCTGATTGATTTTATCTCTGATGGATGAAATTTTATTATTGAAAAAGTTCATAAAGTCCTGACTAGTAAGCTCTAAGGGGATGCTAGGATTGCCAGAGTCCTGACTCTTTGTCAACCTGGCTACAGTACTGAAAAGAAACCTGGGATTATTCTTGTTCTCTTCTATTAATGCAGAGTAATAACTCGTTCTAGCTTTTCTAAGAGATTTTTTATAAATTAAAGGTGATTTCTCCAAGCTAAATAGATTTCATCTAAATTAGTAGAGCGCCATTTTCTTTCTAATTGACGAGTCTTCTGTTTTAAGCTACGAGTGATGGCGGCAGAGCCGCCATGCAAGGAGCTGGCCTGACCCACCAGGAGATGATTGCTTTTACAAAACTACATTGTTTGTGTATTTTTAAACAAGTACATTTGTTTACATTTGAGTGTGTGTTGCAGGCATAAATTCAAAAACTTTGTATTAATTTCATTAAGTGGTGTAGGTTGTCATTAAAGCTATGGGGTGTGTGTGTGTGGGGGGGGTGCCCACAATATAATGGAAACACCATTGTATTTTTTGCCGTGGATTTTTGGGGTTTCATAGCGGACCAGAAATCTAGAATTTAAAATTTCAGTATATAAAGTCGTGTCTTGCTTTGAAGCTTAATCTAGCCTATGGAACAATAACATGATTTCTTTTTTATGACAACATATATCAAGTCATTGGTTGAATGTAAATAACAGTAATGTACACTGAAAATATGGCTTTTGTTTTTCTGAAAAGGTGGAGAAGGAAGCAGCAGCACCAGAGCTGCGTCTACAGAGGCTGACATGGTGCAGAGTTCAGAGTCAGACACCGAGCAGGAACCTTCAGGTACAACTGAGAACCACAGTCCTGAATATGGAGGCTATCCTGTTAGATGGGATGTATGCAGGGTTCATAGAATTACTGACTGGCCCAGAGGTAGGGTATTTACATTTGATCTCTTTCTGCAGAGCAACAACATGTGCAGAGAGAGAGGGAGAGAGGTTCACAGCAACAGTACGAGGCAGAATGAGAGCCAAAGCACACAAGTCCATTTGAGTTCAGTAATACTCAGTTGCCTAACCAGCACAGCCAGGTGGGCACCACCCACTGTAGGTCCAGTTGGGCTGTCTTATGGGTCCCCAGTGGTTTAAACCCATCTGGGCCCCACAGGGTTTAATATGGGTGAGCAGGTTTCAGTAACATTTTTCCATAGGCAAAATTACAAGGAAAAAAGTCACACATTTATGAGGAAAAATGTGAAAATTTACAACAAAAAAGTAAAATTACTTGAAAAAGTAACAAACTTACAAGAAAAACTGAGCAAATTTAAAAGAAAAAAAGTCAAAATATTTTGAGGAAAAATGAGAAAAAGTTGCAAATTAACAAAAAAGTAACAAATACGTATATGAGTAAATAAATTGAAAATTTACAAGATGAAAGTTAGAAATTTCTGAGAAAAAAAAATCAAATTTATGAGGAAAAATTGCAAGTTTTATTAAACTAAAAAGTTGAGAACTTTTTAGGAAGTTCCAAATTTACAAGAAAAATGTCAGAAATTTATGGGAAAAGTCAGAAATTAACAAGAAAATAACATCCTGGATCTGCAGATTCGGTTACAGACCGGGCATGTGAAGGAGGTGCTGGGGGGAGCAGGGGGGACTTGGCGAGCATGCCTCTTTGCACGCTTTGCTGTCCGGTGTTGTGTGCACTGTTCCTCCATATAATCCACTCCCTGTGAGGAGTGGAAGCGCCAGATGTCTCGGCAGGAAGCGAGTTCCTCCAGTGAAGAGGGGTTGATCTGACATCTCTTCAGGATGGACTTCATTTGATCTTTGAAGCGCTTCTTCTGCCCACCAGTGCTGCGTTGGCCACGGTGTAACTGACCATACAGGATTCTGCGTGGGAGTCTGTGGCTGGGCATCCGGATGACATGCCCCAACCACCTGAGTTGATGCTGGGCCATGATGGACTCCACGCTGCAGCTGCCAGCTCTCTCCAGCACTTCTGTGTGCGGCACTCTGTCCTTCCAAGTGATGCCAAGGATCTTCTGGAGACATCTTACATGGAAGGTCTCCAAGCTTCTCAGCTGGCGGCTGTAACTAGTCCATGCCTCACATCCATATAGTAAGGTGGTGATACATACAGCTCTGTAGACCAGCACTTTGGTGTGGAGTTTGAGATTGCTGTTCTGAAGAACCCTTCTCCTTAGACGACCAAAAGATGCTGATGCTTGCTTGAGGCGGCTCTGGATCTCGTCATCCATTGAGCAGGTGTCAGACATTATGCTCCCCAGGTATTTGAATGTGGGCACTGTGAGCAGCTGTTGCCCTGCTGCTGTGAGGGTTATTGGGTTTTGTGGGGGGTTGGTACTGGACTGACAGAGTACCTCTGTCTTCTGGGTGTTGATTGTCAGTCCCATTCTGGTGTATGCAGTTACAGCTGCTGAGAGGATGTTTTGTAGAGCGTCTGGTGTATGAGCAACCAGGGCACAGTCATCGGCATACTGTAGCTCAATGATGGTTTCTGATGTCAGCTTGGAAGTTGCCTGTAGCCTCCTGATGTTGAACAGGTTACCATCAAGCCTGAAGTCAATGGTAACTCCAGCTTGTTTCTCCACCCTCCTACGTAGCAGAGTTGTTACACAGACAAGGAAGATGTTGAAGAGAACTGGGGCCAGCACACAGCCTTGCCTCACTCCGGTTTGCACTCCAAAAGGTTCTGAGCTGTGCCTTCCCACTACCACTCGGGCCATCATCCCAGAATGGAACTGCGCAAGGATGGTGAGAAACTTGGGTGGACACCCAAATCTCTTTAGGACTTGCCACAGTAGTTCCCTGTTCACTGTGTCAAATGCCTTTGACAGGTCGACAAAGGCAATGAACAGGTCCTTATGCTGCTCCTGACATTTCTCTTGGAGCTGACGCGTCACAAAGATCATGTCAACTGTCCCCCTGTCCTTCTGAAAACCACACTGTAACTCTGGGGTGACCCTCTCTGATATTGCAGAGATGAGTCTGCGGAGCATGACCTTGGCAAGGACCTTTCCAGCAGTAGCCAACAGAGAGATACCCCTACTATTGGAGCAGATGGCTTTGTCTCCTTTGTTCTTGTAGATGGTCACAATGTTGCCATCTTTCCACTGTTGTGGGACACACTCTCGTCTCCACACCTCTGAGATATAGAGATACAGTGTCTGAGTACAGAGGTAGCCTCCTTCCTTGAGAAGTTCAGCTGGGATGCCGTCAGGTCCAGGGGATTTATTGTTTTTCAGGGTTTTTACTGCATGCAGGATTTCTTTGAAGGTTGGGGGGAGGTCGAGATCTGGCAAAGTAGGATGTTCAAGGAGCTCTGCAAGGACAGTTGGGTCCACTGAGGTGGGCTGGTTAAGCACGGTGTTAAAATGCTCAGCCCACCGCTCCACTATCATGGCCTGATCCTTGATTAAAGAAGAACCATCAACAGATCTCACAGGTGCCAGGGAGCAGTTTCTGGGGCCGTAGATGGTTTTGACTGCATCATAGAAACTGTGCATATCGTTTCTATCAGCATGAGTCTGGATTTCGTTGGCTTTTGAGATCTACCACTCATCTTGCAGTTTCCTGAGAGTTGTTTGGACCTCAGAACGAAGGGCTTGCCATTGCTTCTTATGGAATTGGGATTGTGGGTTGAGCCAAGGTGGCTCTGTGTGCCCTGTGCATTCTGTCCAGGAGGGTGGAGATCTCTCCAGCATTCTGGTCAAACCAGTCCTGATGTTTCTTGGTTTTGAAACCGATGGTTTGGGCTGCAGTGTCAAAGAGAATGGTAGATAGAGCGGTCCACTTCTCATCCATCCCAGACTCTGAGATGATCAGTTGTTCAATACCTGCCAGCCTCTCAGCTAGGGAGCGACGGAAGTTGTCACAGATGTTGCTGCTGGAGAATCTGGCACAGTGGAGTGTTTTCCTCTTTGGGGCACTGTGGCGAGCTAGGGGCCGAACATGCATTCTGACCTTTGACAGAATCATGCGATGGCTGGTCCAGCAGTCTGACCCTCGCATAGCTCTTGTGATGAGCACATCCTTGAGGTCAGCCCTCCTCACGATCACATAGTCGATCAGGTGCCAATGTTTGGACCTGGGATGCATCCAGGATGCCTTATATTTGTTCTTTTGCTGGAAGATTGTGTTAGTGATGGTAAGATCATGTTCCACACAGAGACTAAGAAGTCTCATGCCATTGGGGTTGACTTTTCCAATGCCATGGGCACCAATCACACCATTCCAGTTTTGCAAGTTCTTTCCGACTCTTGCATTGAAATCACCAAGCAGCATGATTTTGTCACCCTTTGGGATGTGACTGAGGATGTCATCGAGTGCCTGGTAGAAGCGGTCCTTCTCTTCAGCGTTTGATGACAGAGTTGGTGCATAGGCACTTACCAAAGTGACATACCTGCATTTTGCAAGGGGGATGCGAAGAGTCATGAGCCTTTCACTGACACCCACTGGTGAATCTGTGAGCTTGTGCAGGAGGCTGTTCTTGATTCCAAAACCAACTCCATGAAGGAGTTGACCGCCAATGGGGTATCCTTTCCAAAAGAATGTATAACCCTCTCCTACTTCATTGAGTGAGCCTTCCTCGAGGAGTCATGTCTCACTGAGTGCTGCCACATCCACATTGTAATGCTTCAGCTCGCTTGCAACGAGTGCTGTTCTGCGCTGTGGTCTGTCCGGACTAGCATCCAGGAGTGTCCTTATGTTCCATGCTGCAATTCTAAATGGTATTGTTTTTATTTTTCGACCGCATAGTGGAATGTCCTGACAGGTGTGGTTTCCTATCCGGGTGCTGTGCTGAGTGGGCAATGTTTAGGCCACCTTTTCTAGGCCTTTCCCCAGTTGGGGTGAGCAGTGCGGTCCCTAAATAGGGCTGCTCAGACACACAGGAGTCTGCCGGAAGCAGCTGCCACTCAATCCCAACTGCTAATGACCATTGTCCTGTGCCGCTGACATGCAGAGTTCCAACTGGAAGCTTCCAGCTCATTCAAACTTGCCCCCGTTACTGGATGCTCCATCGCCGCCAGACTTTAGAGGTTGGAAACTCAGGTAAAGAAGATACCTGCGCAGTGATGGTTTTTAGAGTGGCATGGGGGGTGCGCTTTTCCCGATGCCACTACCTT
Source organism: Pholidichthys leucotaenia (assembly GCA_020510985.1). Classification (NCBI taxonomy): domain Eukaryota; kingdom Metazoa; phylum Chordata; class Actinopteri; order Cichliformes; family Pholidichthyidae; genus Pholidichthys; species Pholidichthys leucotaenia. The sequence goes on from CM035850.1 coordinate 168,111,616, forward strand.
GATTGTAGAGAAGATGGTTCCAGTGGCAAGGGAGACCCTAGACGACCGGCATCTTCTCACAACTGCAGGAGGCTGCCGGAATCCAGATTTTTGGGAAACCACCTCAAAGCATGCCACCACCAGCTTGCTTTTTGTCAGGGTGTGCTCCCTTAGCCTTCATCCGCTATTACAGCCATTGTGGTGTTTATTGTTACTATCAGCTTCTGCCTGCTCTACCGTTGAGGTCTTCATCTTCGTCTTCGGGATCACTCTCAGTCTGGCCTCTACCCTTCGACCTGTTCGGCTTGGGTGACCCTGCCAGGAGTACGAGACTCCGGCCGACATAGCTCTAGGGGTCATGGAGACGCTCAAAGTGCCCCACCACGATAAGGTGGTGATCCCATCACACACACACACACACACACACACACACACACACACACACACACACACACACACACACACACACACACACACACACGCTGTCACATGTGATTGCCACTCAGTGCTATGTTGCTTTGGTGACTGTCCTGTTACTGCCAAGAATTCTGTTCCAATGTATCCCCTCTATACTGAGAGAGTGGCTGCAGCAGATCCAAGGAACGTCTGAGATCTCAGTGCAGATGAAGAACGGTCCTAGGAACAGCTAAGATATACAGCATACTCTTTCTTTTTAAAGACAGGAAAAAGGCAATGTTTGCTGTCATTCAATCCATACAGCCAAGCATGTGCAGAAGAACAAAATTATCTTTCCCCTATTGGAGGGGGTGCTGCCATGCAAGGCGCCACCACAACTTCTCCTTCCCCCATTCTTTTACGTACCCTAGAGAAAGGAAGTACCATTTTTATATGGTCTTTGGAAATGACCCAGATGGGGCTTCAATCCTTGATCTACCTGCTGTGAGGATGCTCTACCACAAGGCCGCCACTCCAGTTACAGAGTAGTGGTCTAGTGGATATATACTTGGAAAAAAAAAGAACAAAATGAGTGGCAAAAATGAACTAGGGTGAATGAATGGTTGGATGATAAGAGCATATTTTTCATCTCTAAAAGACAGTTTCTTTTAGTTTTTTGATTTTGTCTTTTCCAGAATCATTGACCACTCCACCTGAAAATGACACTGGAACGAACTTCCTTGTAGTTTTCCCAGAGAACATCGCTGACTTCCATCCTTCTGAACCTGAAAACATGATCCTGTTCACTGCCTTGCTTCCTGACACAAACATCACAATAAAACTGCCCACAGGCACCACAGAAACAAAGAGACCAAGGGTAGGATGGAGTGATTATGTCACTCTGGACCAAAGATCAGAACTCAAACATGTGGAAACTTCTGGCATCATCTCCCAAATTACCAGCAACAAGAGAATCATCACTCAGGCCATTAGTCATCGGGCAAACAGTATGCAGTCTGCTGTGATCGTACCTACTGACAACCTTAGAACAACATATTCCATCCCACCGGCACCCCCAATCTCCAAAGGCACAGATAATGCCAACCAAGTTCTGACAACGGAACGAAGTCCATTCGGTCTCGCCATCGTTAATGGAGACCACAAAAACACCGTGACTCTTGAAGGAACAAAGACAAAAGTAGTCATGCTCAAGCCCAATCAGGTCACTTCGCTCTGGTTGGAAACAGGAAGTGATTTTCGAATGGTGAAAGCAGATAAACCTGTGGCGGTGCTCTTCGGTCACCCTTGTGCTATCCAAGAAAACTGCTCCTGTGGGCTTCTGTACACGGTGCTGCCTCCACCCAAAGATGAGATGGTGAAGTTCCTCATTCCTCCAGAACTAGCCAAAGGTGTTGAAGCCAAAACATTCATCCTTCTGTCAGAAAGCCACAAAAAAGAACCCTTCAATATAAACTCACCTGTGGTCGAGGCCTCCGGAATCGCCATCCTGTTCCGACCAGGTTTACTCATCCCTCTGATCCCAGAAGCCAACTTTGGTGCCTGTTATGTTGTCACCTCCATCCCTGAGGCCAATAACTCTGCTGTGATTGTGGTCCACAAGGATCTGACTGCTCAGGTCAATGTTAATGGAAGTGGCTCTACATTGATTTCAGGGTGGAAGCCACTGAATGGGACCGACTATGTTTCCACCAGCATCGATCTGCCTCCGGGTAACACCATCCTCTGGCACAGTTCTGCTACAATGGCCATCTATTATTTAGGAAGCAGATCCGGCACTTTCTTTGGGAACCCAGCACCCATCATCAGTACAACTCCAGGTACAGATTTGAGTATGAATTATCTTTAACTAAATAAGACATGACAAACTTAGTGCAGAACAGATCAGGCAGCAACACAACACAGTGACAGAAAAAAAACTAAAGGTTCATTCAGACCAAACGCAAACAGGCGGCACAAATCCATATAAAGTGAATGGGAAGACGCGACTACGTGCAAATCCTGTGTCTGTGCATTAGCTTTGAGATTCTGCTGTCACTGGAGTAAAAGTATCACCATTGCAGAGTAAACTAGTTTGAAAATGAAACTCACTCAAAGGGAGACAGGAGGACTGGGAACTCTTCAGCTGAATCAAGATTTTGGAGTTATTTACCCATGGTTTGTGGTCACGGATGTCCTAGCAAGCTAGCAATGTAAATACCCAATATCTGTGAAGTTTTAGAGGCTTGAGACAACATTTTTAGGTGAGCCCCTGGTCGGATAATGTAAACCTAAGCATGACATTATTTTGGGAATTTCCACAGCAGGTTGAACACAGCTGCAGAAGTTTTAAAGACAACTTTGCCTGTCTGCATCTCACTATTCATGTCTGTTCGCATGTTTACATTGAATTATAATGTAATCGTTCGACGTGAAAAATTTGTCTGTTTGCATTGGTGTGAACGCACCTTAAATCCTACACTTCAGTTGTCATGGTTACTTTCACCAGGCTGACCATGACTCTAAATGACAGCACATTGTCATTATAATTATTGATGGTTTGTCAATTTCACTAAGAGGAGAAAAGACTGATGTGAATTTATTTTGAAAACTGCTTCCTCTGTTTTCATTGTTTGGCTGCACCAAAGTAGCTTTGCATGTCTCACAGTCTAAAATAATTCACCTGAGCTGCTCATTTTGTCTGAAATAAGTCACCCTTTAAAACAACTTTCTTATGATTGGCTACAATCATAAGAAAGTTGTGCGCTGCTCCATGTGCTGCGTAAAAGCAGCGCACGGAGGAGTAGAAGGAAGAATGGATTTACACACAGGAATTCACTGCAACACATTTATTAACACAAAGGCTGACAGTTCCAAAATAAAGACTAACAAAAAGGTTACAGTGTACTCAGAAATGGCTGACGCAATGAGCGTGGAGCAGGCAGACCATTGTGCACCGTGGCCACAGACAAATATTACAAATATGTTTACGCACGGGAGAACTTGGAGTCCTTTAGGAGGCTCAACTGGCAAAGGAGGAAGAAACCAGGCAATTTTAAAACCTATTGTACACCTTTATACACTGCTCATTTATGGATAAATTATAGGAAACAAAGTATGCAGAAATTACAGGTTGCCTACAATGATGCCTTAAGAATTTTACTTAAAAAGCCTCGATGGTGCAGTGCTTCCGAGTTATTTGTCTCATCACGTGTAAATACTCTGCATGCAGTAATAAGGAATCTTATGTATAAATTCATCTGTCGGCTTGATGTATCTAGAAATGAAATCATTCAAGTCATGTCTAGCATTAAGCTCAGTTCTATTCGCTGTCAGTCACAGTTTAGAAGGCACTGGTACAGTTGTCTTTTTAAGTCTTTTTAAAGTCTGTACTGTCTTTGTACTTCTCTTAGCAGTTGTGTCTTAGTGTTTTTTGTAACTTTTTGATTGTTTCAACTGTCTTGTTTTTTACTTTTTTTACTTTTTTGATGGACCTCGAGTCTGGAATAAAGTCTTTGATTGATTGAATAGAGCCTAAGTGTAGCAGCAATACTGCACGAAGAAACTCTAACAGTTTTATTCACAAAACAGGAGCAGTCCAAGTAGTCCAAGTCTCCAACGAGCGTACACAACCCTCCATAGACGTTCCCATCCATACGGCGATTAACAACAATGGTCTGGCAGCGCTTGAGTAGGAAAGGCTGCCTAAGTACAAACACTGCTGGCACCACAATTTGGGCACACCTGGGTGAGGCGCGGAATGACAATCACCAGAGTAGAATCAGCTGGCTGTCAAGAGGTGTGGTGGTGGTGGGGGGGGCGTGGCTGGACTAGTGAATGTTAGACAACGCCCACATGAATGTAGGTCAAAGAGGCTACCTAACAGCCACCGGCCAGAGAAGTGGCTACAGGCACGGAAAAGAAAAAGAACAAAGACATCAACATAATGAGAACTCAAATGATAACACAATACATAAATCACCTGATACCCGAGCCACAGAGAATGGTCAGAACCGAGCCTACAGGAAAGCACCAGCTCAGTTTGTGACAATATGGACTATTTCTATAATCATGAAATAATTAAAGAAACAAAGTTTCTGTAGTTCTTGATCAAACATATTTTTACCAGAGAGGCATTTAGCAAAAGTAAAACTAATTTTCTCTAGACCACACCTGGAAACAGTAATCCGTGCTTTTATTTAATCTCGGCTGGATTACTGTAACACTCTTTACGCCGGTGTCAGCCAGTCATCTCTCTTGCATCTGCAGCTAGTCCAAAATGTCACGCTCGTCTTTTAACAGGTACATTTAAGAGAGATCACATCACACCCATTTTAGCTTCGCTTCACTGGCTGCCTATGCATTTTGGAGTTCAGTCTTTTATTTGTTTGTAAATCCTTGAATGTTCTTACTCCGTCTTTTCTCTCTGAACTTCTGCATGCCTTCACTCACTCCCACTCGGTCCCTCAGGTCAGCTGCACAGCTTCTCCTGAGGGTGCCAAAGGCGAAGCAGAAACTCAGAGGGGACATAGCCTTTTTGATCACGGCATCCAGGTTATGGAACGATTTACCTCTGAGCATGAGAAAAGTACCTTCACTGTCCATTTTTAAAACCTGTCTTAAAACACACTTTTACTCCCTGCCTTCAACCCAGTGTGAGACATTGATTTTATTGAATGAAATGGATTTTTTTTTTAATTTTACCTTTTATTTTATTGATTCTATTGACTGTGGTTTCTACTCGTGCTGAGTTTTATATTGTCTTGTTGGAATTATATTATTTCTGTGTTAGTGTCCTGCTCCTTGCTTTTATGTTTTTATGTGTGTTCTTATTGAACAGCACTTTGTATAGCAAGTGTTGCTCTTTAAAGTGCTATATAAATAAAGTTGATTGATTGATAGATCATCAAACAAATTTTAATATCAGACAGAGATAACCTGAATGAATACAAAATGCAGTTTTCAAATGATGATTTCATTTATTAAAGGAAAAAACGTTCCAAACCTACCTGGCTCTATGTGAAAAAGTAATTGCCCCTCATGTTACATCATGAATTAACTGTGATTAACCACATTTTTTTGGAAAGCTGAGTTCAGTTTCTGTAGCTATACCCAAGCCTGATTACTACCAGAATTGCTGAATCAAGAAATCACTTAAACAGAACTTGTCTAACAACCTGAAGTAGGCTAAATGATCTCAAAGCCCAACACTTCCCACTGTGATCAAAAGAAATTCAAGAACAGATGAGAAACAAAAACCCAGAACAACGTCTAAAGAACTGCAGGCCTCACTTGCCTCAGTTTGGACACTGGTCCATGATGGAACAATAAGAAAAGAGACTGGGCAAAAATGGCATCCATGGGAGAGTTCCAAGACAAAAACCACTGCTGGACAAAAAGAACACAAAGACTTGTCTAACATTTGTCAGAAAACATCTGGATGATCCTCAAGACTTTTGGGAAAATATTCTGGGGACTGACGAGACAAAAGTTGAATTTTTTGGAAGACATGTCCTCTTTTATCTGGCATAAAACTAACACAGAATTTCGTAAAAAGAACATCGTTTCAACAGTCAAACATGGTGATGGTAGTGTCATGGTCTGGGGCTGCATTGCTGCTTCAGGACCTGGACAACTTGCCCTAATTGACAGAACCATGAATTCTGCTCTCTACCAAAAAATCCTGAAGGAGAATGTCCAGCCATCAGTTCATGAAGCCCTCCAATGTGACTGAATTTATACAATTCTGCACAGAAGAGTGGGTCAAAATTCCTCAACAGCGATGCAAAAGACTCACTGCCAGTTGTTGGCAACATTGGTGGCACAACCAGTTATTAGGTTTATGGGGTAGTTGGGGTAATTACTTTTTCACATAGGGCCAAGTAGGTTTGGGTTGCTATTTTCCTTTAATAAATGAAATCAGTGTGGAGTGTGTGAAATCACAGGCAGATTCATTTCAAATGATTTATTGCACACTCACATCTCACGAGCACAGAACAGAATGACTCGTCACATCACGAGCACAGAACAGACTGACTGGTCACATTAAACATCCTTCTCTCTCTACATCAAGTTACACTTCACAAGATTCAAGGCACTTCCTAATAACAGCAGGACATCTACACCACATTTCATTCAACCCCCACTCCCACTGTTCTCCCATGTGTATTCATTGTCTCTGTCTAAGGTGTGAAATAACCTGAGGCCTGAGGCCCACACTGCCCCCCCCCCCCAGCAACTTAGATAGAACAATAGCACATCAGTCCACATTCTGTTTCGGCTTCAGCCTCCTTCCATATCTGCTGCAACTGGGTTTACCACCTCCGTGGCGCTGCTGTGCCGGTGGGAGGCTGCTGGAAGTATGTCTGACTGCGGGTGAGCCGTGGAGAGGGGAGGTGGGGGGTCACTCTGCCCGTGTGGCTGCTCTGATGAATCGTTTCCCTGGGGAGCTCTCCGTGGGGGTCTTCCACGCCGAGGAGCCCTAACCAACAGAACTTGCTCGTCCGCCACAACGAAAGTGGGTTTGAGTCTGTCTATGCCAATTTTTTCCCTCCTACCCCCCAAGTCTAGCAAAAAATGCTTATCCCCTGTTTCCAGCACTCTGAACGGTCCATCATAGGGTGGGCGCAATGGAGGGCGGTGGGCGTCGTGTCTGACAAACACGAACTCTGCATTCTTCAAAGTTTTAGGCACAAAAACACGCGGAAAACTGTGGTGGGCAGGTCCCGGCAGCGTGCCTGTGTTTGTGCTACGCTGCAAAAGCTGAGAAGGGGAGCTGCTGGGGGCGGGATTATCTGGCAGAAATTCCCCGGGCAGCTGTAGTGGCTGCGCAAAAACGAGCTCTGCCAGGGAAGCTTCCAGATCCTCTTTCGGCGCGGAGCGCAACCCTAATAAAACCCACGGTAACTTGTCTACCCAATTTGCATCCATCAATGAAGCCCTGAGTGCTGCTTTCAGTGATCTATGAAAACGCTCACATAACCCATTGGCCTGTGGGTTGTACGCGGTTGTGCGGTGAATTGTAACACCCAGGCTGCTGGCCATCGCGGACCAGAGATCGGAAACAAATTGAGGGCCCCTGTCGGACGTAATGTCCGACGGGACTCCAAAACGCGCCACCCATGCTGTTAAAAAAGCACGCGCCACGTCTACGGACGTGGTTGACGGCAGCGGAACCGCTTCTGGCCAGCGCATAGTGCGGTCCACCATTGTCAGGAGGTGCGTGCACCCCTGTGATGGCGGGAGGGGGCCCACGAGGTCCACGTGAACATGGTCGAACCTCTTAGCCAGAATACGAAATGGGTCCATGGGAGCCTTTGTGTGTCTGTGTACCTTGGCTCGTTGGCACGCCACGCAGGTTTCAGCCCACTCTTTAACTTGTTTGCGTAGGCTCGGCCACACAAACTTCTCTCCCACCATTCCCAGCATGACGGATGCGCACACTCCTGGGTGCCCCAGAGTGTGAACTGACTCAAACACGCGGCGGCGCCACGCGGCCGGGACCACGGGACGAGGGTGACCCATGGAGACATTGCAGATTAGGGGGGGCATGCTGTCTTGCAGCACCCTGCTCTCCAGCCTTAACCCTGTTGGTCCAGACTGGAGCGCGCGCACGTCTGCATCGCTAATCTGCTCCGCGGCCATGGCTGCGTAATCTATGCCCACGGAGACTGGGGCCACCACGGTGCGCGAGAGACAGTCCGCCACTACATTCAATTTACCCGACACATGCTGAATATCGGTAGTAAACTCTGAGATCGCGGCCGATCACGGTTCTGAAACCTTGGCCATTGCGAATGTTAGTGGCTTGTGGTCTACGTATGCGGTGAAGCTGTGCCCTTCCAGCCAGAACTGGAAGTGGCGAATGGCCAGGTGGAGAACCAGCAACTCCCTGTCAAATGCGCTGTATTTACGTTCGCTGTCGCGCAAAGTTCCGCTGAAAAAGGCGAGCGGCTGCCAAGCTCCGGCGACGCGCTGCTCCACGACAGCCCCTATGGCCACGTCTGAAGTGTCGGTGGTGAGCGCTATGCGGGCCGTCGGGTCTGGATGTGCCAGCAGTGCGGCGTTTGCCAGAGCTGCTTTAACTTCCGAGAACGCCCGCTCTCGCTCCGGGGTCCATTCGACCCTATCCGCGGGTTTCTGTTTCTTGAGCGCGGCGTACAATGGTTGCATGAGCTGCGCCGCGCGGGGAAGTAGTTCACCATTCCCAAAAATTCCTGCAGCGCCCTGACCGTCTGAGGCCGGGGAAAATCTGCCACGGCGCGCACTTTGTCGGGCAGCGGGATCGCTCCTTCTGGAGAGACGCAGTGCCCCAAAAAATCAATCTCCATTACGCCGAATTGGCATTTCGCCGGGTTGATTATTAACCCATGCTCCTCCAACCTCCGGAAAACCGTCGTGAGGTGGGTTTCGTGTTCGTCTTCGGATGCGCTGGCTACCAGGATATCGTCCAGGTAGACGAACACGAACGGGAGATTGCGCAGCACTGCATCCATCATGCGTTGGAATGTCTGCGCCGCTCCTTTTAACCCGAATGGCATGCGCAGGAACTCAAATAGACCGAACGGAGTTATTACCGCTGTTTTGGGTACGTCCTCAGCACACACTGGGACATGGTGGTAACCGCGGACCAGGTCTATTTTGGAAAAAATGCGTGCCCCGGTGAGGTGAACGGAAAAATCCTGTATGTGGGGAATCGGGTAGCGGTCGTGCGCCGTGGCGTTGTTCAACCTGCGGAAATCACCGCATGGTCGCCACGATCCCTCAGCCTTAGGGACCATGTGTAGCGGGGATGCCCATGGGCTGTTCGAGCGCCTGATGATGCCCAACCTTTCCAGGTTGGCGAACTCCTCGCGCGCTATGGCCAGTTTAGCTGCGTCCAAGCGCCGAGGTCTTGCAAAAACGGGTGGCCCGGTGGTGGTGATAAAGTGCTCCACCACATGTTTAGCAATGGCCGCGGAAAACGTTGGGACCATGAGTGCTGGGAACTGAGTGAGCAGTGTGTGGAACTTACCGCCTGTAGCTGTGATGTTGGCTTGTGCTGTTGGCTGGGTCACTCGAGCTATACAGGGGAGAGAGTCAAAAGACAGTGCATTAACCAGGCACCTGTTAGCAACATCAACCAGTAAACCATGTGCACACAGAAAATCAGCCCCCAGTATATGGTAATTCAGTGCTGCTATGACAAAAGTCCACTCATATGTATGGCCGTGTAGAGATAAGAGCAGAGTCCTCTCACCAAAGGTCTTAATATCCGAGCCGTTTGCTGCCAACATCCCGGGGCTGCTAGATCCTGCCAGCCGGTCAGCGTAGGTCGGCCGGATGAAGCTCTTCTGGGCTCCGGTGTCCACGAGGAAACACCTCCCCGAGCGTGCGTCCGTTAGGTAGAGCAGCTTGTTCTCTTCACCGGGGGTCGCTGCTGCTACCGACCCCCGGCCTTGGCGTTTTCCCGAGCGCTGGAATTGGCACGGTGGCGCACATCTGCGTGCGTTCTCTCCGAAGCGGTGGTGGTAGGAACAGAGCGTGTCTCTCTGGCGCTCCTTGGCCCCCGCTGCTGCTACCGTCGGTGGCTCCTCGCTTCCTCTGGTCGTCTCACTGGGCTCCGTTGCTGCCGCGTTGACTGTGATCGCCTTGGTGGTGATGATGATCCGGTCTGCCTCCTGGGCTAGCGCACGGTAGTCTCGCGCGGCCAGCCACGGCGAATTGGCCAGAACCGCTCTTGCTACTGTCGGAAGGTTCCGGAGGAAGAGGTGGGCTAACAGAAAGTGCTCGTCGTCCATACCCCTTAACGCCAGCATCTTCTCCATCAGGTCTACGGCCGAACCATCTCCTAGCTCGGTCCGCGTCAGGAGCCTCTCCGCTCTCTCACAGTCCGAGAGCATGTAGCGCTGGATGAGCGCAGCCTTGAACACCTCGTATCTGTTGCTGGCTGGTGGCTGATCGAGCAGACTCGCTACCTGTTGAGCTGTGCGGGTGTCGAGTGCTGCAACCACATGGTAGAATCTGGTGTCATCTGCCATTACTCCCCGGAGGGCGAACTGGGCCTCAGTGAGGTGGAACCAAGAGCGCGGGTTGTGCTGCCAGAAATCTGGTAGCTTGACTGCAACCGCACACGTGTGGCTGGAGGTTCCAGTCCAGGCTGTCTGTGGGATGGCTGCCACCTCGCTGTAGCTTCCTGACCGGGCCGGCTCCGGGGATCTTGCCTCGTGTTCCATAATACGTCTTGGGTCACCAGTGTGGAGTGTGTGAAATCACAGGCAGATTCATTTCAAATGATTTATTGCACACTCACATCTCACGAGCACTGAACAGAATGACTCGTCACATCACGAGCACAGAACAGACTGACTGGTCACATTAAACATCCTTCTCTCTCTACATCAAGTTACACTTCACAAGATTCAAGGCACTTCCTAATAACAGCAGGACATCTACACCACACTTCTTCAACCCCCACTCCCACTGTTCTCCCATGTGTATTCATTGTCTCTGTCTAAGGTGTGAAATAACCTGAGGCCTGAGGCCCACATCATCATCTAAAAACGGCATTTTGTATTTATTCAGGTTATCTTTGTATAATATTAACGTTTGTTTGATGATCAGAAACATTTAGGTGTAACAAATATGGAAAAATATAAGAAATCAGGAATGGGGCAAATACTTTTTCACAGCACTGTATATTGTATATCTTGAACTGGGAGAGAGAAATAGAGAGCAGAGGGAACTGAATTACCGTTTTATGCACAGCAAAAAGAAATAGTGTAAATATAGAAATATGGATAGAGGAAAAAAATGAAGAAAAATTGACAATGTGGAAAATTTTGCTTCAAGAGCGAGGGGGAGCTGATAGGACAGAAAAACTCCAGAGTCCAAGTCTGAACCTAAGCAGAAAAGAGAAAAAAAGTCACTATTGGCTGACATCATCTGTATGTCCACTGCAGGTAGGAAGGACTCCTATATCCTATTTTATGGACACAAATTCATGGAGTAGGGTATCCATCCATCCATCCATCCATCTTCTACCGCTTTTCCGGAGGTCCGGGTCGCGGAGGCAGCAGTTCAAGCAGAGAAGCCCAGACTTCCCTCTCCCCAGCCACCTGCTCCAGCTCTTCAGAGGGGATACCAAGGCGTTCCCAGACTAGCTGGGAGACATAGTCTCTCCACCGAGTCCTGGGTCTGCCCCGGGGTCTCCTCCCAGTGGGACGTGCCTGAAACACCTCAAGTGGGAGACGTCCAGGAGGCATCCTAATCAGAGGCCCATACCACCTCAACTGACTCCTTTCAATGTGGAGGAGCAGCGGTTCTACTCTGAGCCTCTCCCGGATGACTGAGCTCCTCACCCTATCTCTGAGGGTGAGTCCAGCAATCCTACGGAGAAAGCTCATTTCAGCCGCTTGTATCCGCGATCTCGTTCTTTCGGTCATTACCCAAAGCTCGTGACCATAGGTGAGAGTAGGAGCGTAGATTGACTGGTAAATCGACAGCTTTGCCTTAGAACTAAGCTCCCTCTTCACCACAACAGACCGGTACAACGTCCGCATCACTGCAGATGCTGCTCCAATCCGTCTGTCGATCTCTCGCTCCATTTTCCCCTCACTCGTGAACAAGACCCCAAGATACTTAAACTCCTCCACTTGGGGCAGGAGCCTGTCCCCAACCCGGAGAGGACAATCCACCTTTTTCCGGCTGAGGACCATGGACTCGGACTTGGAGGTGCTGATTCTCATCCCAGCCGCTTCACACTCAGCGGCAAACCGTCCCAGCAAGAGCTGTAGGTCATTGCTGGATGAAGCCAACAGGACAACATCATCTGCAAACAACAGAGATGAGATCCTGTGGTCACCAAGCATGACACCCTCCATTCCCTGGCTGCGCCTAGAAATCCTGTCCATAAAAATTATGAACAGGACCGGTGACAAAGGGCAGCCCTGGCGGAGTCCAACTCTCACTGGGAATGACTCCGACCGAGTGTTGGCAATACGAACTAAACTCTCACAACGGTCGTACAGAGACCGAATAGCTCGTAACAACAAGCCCGATACCCCATACTCCCGAAGCACCCCCCACAAAAATCCACGAGGGACGCGGTCAAATGCCTTCTCCAAGTCCACAAAACACATGTAAACTGGTTGGGCAAACTCCCACGAACCCTCAAGAATTCTCGAGAGGGTAAAGAGCTGGTCCGATGTGCCACGGCCAGGACGAAAACCACATTGCTCCTCCTGAATCCGAGGTTCGACCAACGGCCGGACTCTCCTCTCCAGTACCTTGGCATAGACCTTCCCAGGGAGGCTGAGGAGGGTGATCCCTCTAAAGTTGGAGCACACCCTCCGGTCCCCTTTTTTGAAGAGAGGAACCACCACCCCGGTTTGCCATGCCAAAGGCACTGCCCCCGACCTCCACGCAATGTTGCAGAGGCGTGTCAACCATGACAACCCAACAACATCCAGGGCCTTGAGGTACTCGGGGCGAATCTCGTCCACCCCCGGGGCCCGGCCACCAAGGAGATTTTTAACCACCTTGGCGACCTCAGCCCCTGTGATAGGCGAGTCATCCCCCTTGTCCCCAAAGGGGACAAGGGGGATGGCTTGGGGACAAGGGGGAGTAGGGTATATACAGTATAAACAAATGAAATTTTAAAAAGCTGCTGGCTGATGTCCAGTTCAGCATAACACCGATCTCTGAGAGACCGTTGATATTCATATAACCTGTTCTTGTGTCATGCCAAATAAAATCACATACAGAAAGAAGCTTCTGTCTCTTCAGTCACACACCCTCGGTTCTCCCCGATGTCTCCTGGCACCAGTGATTGCTTTCATGTCAGGCGCAGGTGTGCCATTGGGTTGACCCAACCCAACGGCACAGTCTGTCTGGTGGTCTGCCAGAGTTCTATAACCACCTAAACAGGAAAGGTGGTCCAAGGGGTGGCTGCCCACCAGGGACAACCCACAGAGAGGAGGATGGAGGAGTAGGGGAAACCACAACAGCCTCGGACAGAGGAGAGGGAACCACGATGGCCTCGGGCAGGTGAAAGGGAACCACGGCGGCCTCGGGCAGAGGAGAGGGAACCACGACAGTGTCTGGCAGAGGAGAGGGAACCACGATGGCATCTGGCAGAGGACAGGGGACTACGATGGCATCTGGCAGAGGAGGGGGAACCCTGACAGTGTCAGGCAGAGGAGGGGGGACCCTGATGCCCTCGCACTGGCCTGCAGTACCCTTGGTGGCTCCAGCATGGAGCAAAGCTGCACCTGTGGTGGCTCCAGGTTGGAGCAAGGCAGCACCCATGGCGGCTCCGGGCTGGAGCAACGCTGCACCCACGGTGGCTCCGGACTCGACCAGAACTGCACCCTCGATGGGCCCGGACTGGGCCAGAGATGCACCCTCAGTGGGCCCTGACTGGCCCAGCGTTGTGCTCACGGTGGCCCCTGGGTTGGAGCTTAATGCCCACGGTGGGCCCACACTGGAGCACAGCATCCATGTTGGATTCAGGCTGGGGCACAACACCCACGACGATCCCTGACTAGGACACAGCACCCACGGGGAGTTGGGCTGAGGAGTAGCTACACCCACGGAGGTCCCGGGCTAGGACGGAGCACCCGCAGTGACCTCAGCTGATGGGGAAGCCACACCCTTGGAGGCCCCTGGCTGGAACGGAGCACGTGCAAAGACCTTATCCAGAGGAGGAGCAGCACCCACGGAGGTCCCGGGCTGGGACGGAGCACCCGTGACAACCTCAGCTGGAGGGGGAGCAGCACCCATGGTGGTACCGGGCTGGGATGGAGCACCTGTGAAGACCTCGGCCGATGGGGAAGCTGCACCCACGGAGATATCAGGTGGCGAGGCTGGATCCACGGAGACCTCTGGAGCAGTTGGATGAACCTTGGTGACCCTGGAGAAAGGCTTGAACAGGAGAAGTAGAGAGATAGGGTCAGGGTCACAGGCGGCAATGGAGCCCGGCGAGGTGAGCTCAGGTGCAGCCGACGACTGCCCTTGGCTCTCCCCACCAAAAGCTATACAAGAGCTCTCCAACATAGAAACAACAAAAACAAAGGAGAGCACTTGCCTGAGGACTCCGTCGATTCAAGTGGTGACGTCTCAGGCCCGGCCCTCTGGAGGTCCAGCTCTAACTCTTTTGTGGAGGCCCCAGAAACAGGCATAGTGGTCGATGCAGTTTCGGGACCCCCAGCGAAGTGACTCACGCGGATGGCTTGTCTGGTGTGGCAACAGGAGGTCTGTTCTCTGTTGGTGCTGGATTCTGCACAGTTGGAGCCTGGGGACACCCAATCGTCGGTGCAGGCTCCGGACTACTGGCAGTGCCCTCCCTCTGTCCGGACCATGGCTACAGTGCTGGAACCAGGTCCTCCAAAGCCGCAGGCTCTTCCTCCATCCGGCGGCTCAGTCCTGGAGCTGACGGACACTCAGGGGCATGGGGGAGACATGGAGAGACCAGGTGAGGAATTTATGACTGCAGCAGGAGGTGGGGACTCAGAGGACTGCAATGACTGAGCCTCACCCCCGGGAATCAGGCAAGGTAATTCATTTGTAAATGATGGAAAATGAAAATGAAATGATGGAAAATGAAAAAGCGCTTGCCTGTGTTCCCGGGGCACGTTGTTAATTGCTGCAACTGATCTTGGATCAGCCCTCTCCATGGCTACAGTTGTGGGCCCCTCAGAGGATCATGGAGATGTCACTTCAGCAAACACAGTGGCGGGCGGTGCAAAAGGAGAAATGACCGGGCTCTCTTCAGCGGGAGGAGAGGCCAAGAAGGCAATGCTATGGAGGAGCAGGAGGCTGACGGGACAGCTGGTGAAGACAAACCAGAAAGGGGAGCTGCTGCACAAGTAGACTGACTCGGAAAAAATGCTGACTGAGAGGCGGAGGTGTTCCTCCAGTGGTCCAGAGCTGGGTGGCGGCGTCTAGGAGCCGGCGGAGCGGGAGCAGGAATGGGTGCACTGGAGGTGAAGCAGGGCATCTTCTGCTGGACGCGCTTCCGTGTTGGCTTGGGGCTTGCTGGATGCGGGCCCCACATCAGCCTGGGGAAAGATTGTTGCAGGACGGAAAGCGTGGCAAACAACTCTGCGAACTGGGAATACCTCCACAACCCTGGGTGCGCCTCGACAGTAACAGTCGCAGAATTCACGCTCTCCCAGATCTTCTTAGGGCTGTGGGAGGCAAGAGCTTCATCCACGAAGCTCTGGATGTATTTGGCGGCCCACTGCTCCTCTGTGCTCGGAGATCCCGCTGCTGATCTCCCTTTGCTTGCTGGAGGTCAGCATGCTGGGGACATGATCAATGCTCCAGACAAAACAGGTGAGTGAAAAACAAAAACGCACAAACTACCAACAGCTGGGTCTCTAACTGGCTGTAGTCTTCGGTCAGGAAATGCCCCTCGGGGCAAAGAGAAGAGAGACCCAGATGCTGAACTGCTAGTTGTGGTATTTATTAACAAACTCAAAGTTCAAACTGTGCGCAAACACAAAAATTAAAACAGTGCACAAAGCAAAAACTTACAAAGACGACAACGGAGAAGACAGGATTCACAAGGGTAATAACATCAGAATGGGGACAGGGTTCAGACGCAGACGATAATTAAGTCTCCAGCAATCAAAGAAATCGCAGTCCTTAAGTAAGGCAAGAAACAAATCTTAATTTTAATTAAGATCTTAATTTGGGTCAAGTTTTCAAAGCAGCTGTCCAAAAAGGCTAACTGGCCCTGGAGGTAAGCTGACTCTTCAGTCCCGCCCTCTTCTTCCAAAGCCATACCTAGTGCTTAGCCCTAAATGGTTCATTTGTTATTGTGACATCATAAAAACACTCCGTTTAAACTTGCCTTTTTGAAAGGGGAGCGGCTTAACTGAACTTTCACAGCAGAAAAACACAGACAAGGCATGTATAGGTGATTTAGCTCTTCATATATTGTAAGTCCTGTAATTTCCCAGTTTGGGATCAATAAAGTACATCTATCTATCTATCTATCTATCTATCTATCTATCTATCTATCTATCTATCTATCTATCTATCTAAGTCATGAAAAACATGTTACAGACATGTTAACAAGAAGAAAAACTTGGATTTCTCTGGAAAGTCACTTTAAAATGTCTATTCTGAAGAGACTTAGGGGCAGATTTACTACTGTGCTGCGCCATCACAAAACCCTGTTTTGGTGTTAAAAAAGAACTGCTGAGAATTACTAAAGGACACGGGGCAAAATTAGTGGTGGAAAGGCGTGGACTATGTTAATTTTGTGCCTGGCCTCATTGCATATGTGTTTGTGGGAGCTGTCATGTCAACACACAAATTTGAAGGAGGGGAGTCTATAAATGACTGGTGCAAGGGGATTTACTAAGGTTTGCTGTTGTCAGTCTCCTGCTAAATGCATCAGGATTTAATGCCCATAAAAAGCTTGTCTTAATTCATCTGCGCCTGACATGATAGCCATTGTTGGTGCCAGGAGACACCAGCAAGAACTGAGGGCACATGTCAGAAGCTTCTCTCTGCTTGTGACTTTATTTGCCATGACAGAAGAACAGATCATATGAATATCAATGGTCTCATAGAGATTGATGTTATGCTGAACTGGACATCAGCCGGCAGGTTTTTTTTTTTTAAATTTCATTTGTTTTTACTGTATATAGCCTACTATATGAATTTGTATCCATAAAATAGGATACAATAGGAGCCCTTATCCCTGCAGTGGACATACAGATGTGCCAGCCGATAATGACTCTTTTTGTCTTTTCAGCGAAGGTTAGACTGGGATCTGGAGTTTCCCTCAGCTCCCCCTCGCTCTTGAAGCAAAATCTTCCTCATTACCAATTTCCTTTGTTGTTTTTTTTTCTCTCTATCCGTATTTCTATATTTACAGTATTCCTTTTTGCTGTGTATAAAACTGTAATTCAGTTCCCTCTTCTCTCTATTTCTCTCTCCCAGCTCAGGATGCACAATATAGGAGGGAAACAACAATGAGATTATTAACAAAAACAGCGCACAGATCCATAGAAACGTCCTCCGAAATTGCAACACTGTAACTCAATGGCATTTATAAAAAGCTGTGAACTGGGAGACCTGTAGATTTTGTCTCCATCACACCAGCTTGATGGCTCTAGTGTTAATAAAATAAACACGTTGGTCAAATAATCAATTTATTCATGAGTAGTCCTTTATTAAATTAGATACAAATGCTTCATTTATGCATATTAAACAAAAAGTCTGCCATGTTAAATGAAAATCTAAATTCTGAAATATAATGAACAAAAATAAACTATTTTAGTGGGGTTTGTGCTTATATAAAAACTTTTGAAAAAGCTTTAGATATTATGCTTCTCCAAACTGGCTGTGCCTCTGCACAATTTTGCAGTGCTCTTGGCAGATGGGTGGGCATTATTGAAATGAAGTGACTGCATCTGTGTTCATAATTTTGCTTGTTGTTAGTAGATCATTGGCAAAAATTGACCATTCCCTGAGGCACTCTGTCTAATTTGCACACTCGGTAATTTGCACTTCCTTAGTAAATCCGCCCCTATGTGAGCTAATTTAAGTTTGTCTCCATGAGTTTAAAACTGGTGTATGCTCCTTAAAATGATGACTTTGTAATCAGGACAACCTGAAGAAGGCATTCTAACTTTCCATCCCCCTGTTGTTCTTTGAAATATCTGACAGATTACAGAGGTTGCCTCGTGATTCCTGAGGTCATCGCCATCAGAGATCCTACCAACTGGCGCACATCCATGAAAGTCTGCAAAGAGTCCAAGATGGAGCTCATTAGCTTCTCTGAGTCCCAGGAAGTGACAGAAATCTCCAAGAAAATCATCAGTGACAACAGACACCCCCAGCATGTCTGGATTGGCATGCGTCGCAGCTCCCTGAGTGGTGAGTGGTACTGGGCTAACGGAAATCCAATCACTGAGACCAACTGGGATGAAGGGGAACCTGGCACCATGGAAGACGGCCACTGCGCCATAATGAACCTGAAGAGCAGCAATTCTGGTTGGCATGATGAGAGTTGCTGTAAGGACTTTCATCCCCTTTGCTACAAAGACCCAGTCTTGCTGCCCCTTGAGGACTCTGTCCAGGACAGACACCTGGTCCTCCTGCCAACTGAGGACACTCAGCCTGTACAGCAAACCGACCTCCCGGTAGGGTCCATGAAGTAAAAGCATCTGACACTGTTCTGGTCCTGTAGTCTGAACACCTTAATGGACTGTTTTTTGTATACTTTATTTTGTATACTTTATACTGTTGTTCATGTCATGAACCGAGCCGGTTTGTCTTCCAGGCTTGGTTCCGTGACTTTCCTCAGTGTGTCATATTTATCTGTGTATTGTGTATTTTGTACTGAGCCGGGGTTCTCCCAGGCTCAGTTTCATGGGTTTTCTGTTTCTTATTGCATATTGTGTTGCCTTTTGAGAGTTCATTTTGTCTTCCATGTCTCCTTGTTACTGTTTAGTTTGCTTTTGCCTTGCCATGTATTATTTGCAATTTATTCCTAGTTTGTCCTGTGTTTGTGTTTTCCATTCTCTGGCTTGGAGGTGTCAGGTAACTCTCTTGAGCCTGCACTTGTGTGGGTGTTGCCTGTCAGCTGCCAGCCCGACACACCCCCTTTCATGACACTCAGCTGATTCCTGTTCCCTGATTACTCTCCCCACATCCTCGCTCAGGTGCATCTTGTCTCTATCATTAGTCTGTGTATTTAGTCTGTTCTTGAGTTATTACTCATTGCTGGATTATTGTTGGTTTCTGACACGTCTCGTCGTGTTTTCATTATTGTCTTTCCACGTTTCGTCATGGATTCTCTCATCATGTTTCATCGTGTAATCTATACCTCCTTCTGCGTCCTCTGGGCTGTGTTGGCCAAGGGATGCCAATGTAAGTTTTTCATGTCCGCATTTTTGTATGATTGCACTATTTTTGGGACTTCAGTTTGTTACTTTAATAAATTGTGTCTTGGGTGTAAATCCTGCGAGTGAATCTGTCTCTGTCTGCGCCTCGCCTGAGGTGCGTTCGTGACATTTCATTCAGTTTCCATACATTCATTCATAAAACCACCAGATCCCCTGCTGTGTTATTGCTACATCTATTACTACTATAACTGTCATTTTTTTGTTTTTACAGATGAGCACTTTAAGATTAAATATCTTTTTCTCCAACAGTTTCTTCACCAGGACAGACAGCAGCTCAGTCAGCACAGTTTAATCACATAAACATCATATTTAATGTTATACAGTAAACTGCAAAACCTGAAAAACAAAAACAGGTGATATTTGCCCCTTTACAGTCATTTTACATCAAATCTTCAAGTCCTAAATTTAAAGCAGTGTATTTTTTTTTTACCTCTACAGCTGATTCTGTGCAGAAAAAGCCAAATATTAATTAAAAAAATAATTGTGAGTTTTATGGAAATAAAGAAGAAAGAATTGTGAGTGAAGACAGGAAGTCTTTCAGGTTTGATGAACTAAAACAATAAACCTCAGGGTCCAGTTGCACCAACAGGTCTGAACTGAGACTGGTCTGAAGGTCTAAGTCAGTCTTAGCAGAGAGCAGTTGGTGGCAGTAGTCCAGTCCAAGGACGGATAATTTTTTCCACACGGGGAAGTTGTTTGGAGCTCCTTGTGGGAACTCCTTGTGCAGGGATGTGGAGTGATGTAGTCAAGTCAGTGGCGGTAATGCACCTGTGAGCTGGTTGCCAACCGTCAAGCAAATCTAAAAGAAGAAGAAACAGAGATCAGTCTTTATGCCAGTTACACCAACCAGACTTCAGACCGGTCCATGAGCAAATCCGTTACCTGGATACATGTGGCATTTTGTTTATTAGTGTCTTCTTGTTGCTGCTCCCTTCAGGGGTCTCCACAGAGGATCATCTGCCTTCATCTCATCCTATCCCTTCATCTTCCTCTGGAACACCAACCCTCTCCATGTCCTTCACTGCATCCATGAATCTTCTGTGGTCTTCCTCTGTTCCTCCTGCCTGACAGCTCCATCTTCAACATCCTTTGTCCAATATCTCTACTATCCCTCCTCTGCACATGTCCAAACCATCTCAGCCTTGACTCTCTTACTTTGTCTCCAAATCGTTCAACTTGAGCGGTTCCTCTGATATACTCATTTCTAATTCTGCCCCTCCTTGTCACTCCCAATGAGAATCTTAGCATCTTCAACTCTGCCACCTCCATCTCTGCCTCCTGTCTTTGTTGTCAGTGCCACCGTCTCCAAACCATACATCATAGCAGGTCTCACTACTGTCTTGTAAATCTTCCTTTTCACTCTAGCTGCTATCCTGTCACGTATCACCCCTGACACTTGTCTCCAGCTTCCAGGCTGGTTCGGGGGGACACCTTGGTGTTGGCAGGAGCTGCCTTTGCTGCGCATTGCTGGATTAGGTATTGTGTGCTAGTTGCCACTGGGTGGGGGTGGGGCAGGGGGTTGGTTTCACCGGGCTGGGGTCCATGGAGTGGGGACCGTGCTCCTCTGGGCAGCAAGGCTTCATGGGCAGTGCGCTCAGATCTTGGTTGGGGTTGTTGTCTGGGTTCCACCCGGCTTCCCCCTCTTCCCTTCAGGGTGGGGTTGCCGGAGTTTGTCTGTTTGTTAGCAGGATTACACAAAATTTGCTGGACAAGTTTGGATGAAATTTTCACCAAAGATGGCAGACGAATCCATTAAATTTTGGAGGTGACCTGGGTCAGGATGCAATTTCTGGATCACTTTTTCACCTTCTTTAACACTGTGAGACAGGGTAGAGGGGAGTGTTAAAGAAAGCGAAAAAATGATCCAGAATCTGGTTCCTGATCCAGATTACCTCCAAAATTTAATGGGTTAATTTGTAGCCCAAGGGCCACTTCCAGTGAAAATTTCATTCAAATCCATCTGGAAGTTTGCAGAATCCTGTTAAGACAGATTCACCCCTTGGCAGAGGTATTTGCTCTCTGAGTGCCATCGTGTTTCCATTTGAGTTTGTGCATCTAGGACCTAGATTCTAGGTGTATGATTATATGTTCTGAATAGGTGTATGAATATGCTCATACTGTACATTGCTATCCAACTTCATGTGTATGTACAGTATGTACTGTACATGTAAACCCACTCTCTCCACATGCATGCACGCACACACACCTGCACACACAGACCTACACACACGCACTTTCACCTGCAGTCCACACCAGGTAAAACACACACACAACCTTGATAAGTTTTAGTAACATACCGTAATTTGATCTAGAGCAGGATTTGTGTGTATGTGTAACTTAATTTTACCTACTGCAGTAGGCTGCAGAAGTGACTGCAGTATCCTGGATGTGGGTCTTCAGAATAGAATGCTTGCACCACTCCACTTTTGCCTGTCCCAACATACCGTATAAAACAAAGGAAAAAATAGAATAAGCTCATACTGACCTGTGAGTACTACATTAGGTCTATGTGTAGGTGTGACACAAACACTGAGTAATGACAGACTAAGCACTGTAACATGTATACTGTACCTGCAGTAGTACATTTTTTTGTTGACAGTTTATCCTACCTGATGCATGGGGGTGTCTCCCAAAAAGTGCACATTAAGGTGTGTACTTGGTTGATCTCTGTTCAATAAATAAATACAATTGTTAGCATTTTACTGTTTTTCTATCTTGGATGAAAATTGTTTTCACTTGTCCTTACACAATATTACTTTTAGCTGTTTAGATGTGTTCGGACTTGCCGCAATGCCCTTTAAATGGATATCCCAGTCATTTTGTGCCTCCCCACAATATTTTGAAAGTGCGGTCTTTATGTTTTTGTTTGTCCACTCATCCTGTCCACTGGCCTGGGGATGGTAGGCTGAAATAATACAGTGTTTGACTCCCAGTGACATGACTGATTTGAATATCCAGCCCACGTGCAAGGTGCGGCAACAAAGAGACGAACAGTAAGCACGTTTGAATGTTTTATTAAATCTCAAAATACGCTCTGCTACAGAACAGCACCTCGCCAGAGGAATGGGCCTGTGGAGAGAGAGTGAAATAGGGAAAATGGGCGAGCCAAATTACCACTTACGTGGGCTTCGAGGGAGTGCAGGTCGAATCCCAGCGGGGAATAGACGAACCGGCAGGGCAGGCAACTGCGGGTGTAGTCTGACTGGGCCGAGGTCTCCGTCGTGGGAGAAGTTGTGGCAGGAGAGCGCACGCAGCCCCAGCGACACACCTACATGATGGTAGCAACCTGCGCCAAGGAGGAAAAGCACAAAGATTAATAACATCTTAACCGTTGTGATCAAGACGACTTACTTGTCTGTCAGGTGGTTTACCCAGACGAGCCAGCGTGGAATCACTGAAGCAAGCCTCCTTAAATACACTGGCTGATAAGAGGGTGCAGGTGTGTCCTCTTCCTCAGGGGCACTGATGAGCAGCGGAGAGATGAACGGGAAGGAGGGGGCACGCTCTTGCTGCCCATGACAGGGCCCCCCCTTCTAGGAGCACCTCCTGGCGGTCCACATGGCTTATCAGGATGGACCTGATGGTAGGATGGTAGGAGGCGGCTTGGGGGGGGGGGCGGAGAGACACAGGGAACTGACTGAGAGGGGCTTGATGTGGGAGACGTGGAAGACTGACTGGCTGCCAACCAGACCTGCTGTCCCACTGCGTACTTGGGTGCAGGCGTCCGACATTTGTCCACCGCCTCCCGGTTGCGCTCCACAGAGACGAATACAAATTGATAGAGCATATCGAGGAGGATGCCGTTAATCAACCGTTGGAAGACAGCGGGGGCGTTGGTGAGCCCAAACGGCATCACCAAATACTCAAATTGCCCCAAGTGTGTTTTAAACGCTGTCTTCAACTCGTCCCCCTCACGAATGCAAATGAGATGGTACGCATTGCGTAAGTCTAATTTGGTAAGCACCCAAGAGTGCTGAAGGAGCTCAAACGTGGAATTCATCAAGGGCAGGGGATATTTGTCCTTAAAAGGAACTCCGGTTATATTGGCATGTTAGCTCTATATGCTTTATTTTTATGTTAGTAACATAACTATAATATAATTTTTTTTGAAAATAATTCTCAGTTTTATATATTTTTAAAAAACTTTATTACGATTTTTGTTTACGTCGCAATGCATTCTGGGTAGTGACGTAGAATGGTTGCAGCCGTTTTTTCTGTCTTATACAAGCCAAGAAGCGAAGCTCCTAACTACTGCCATTTGTCAGTACCACTTTACCTGTGCTCCTCATGTGCCAAGGACTGAAGGAGGTCTTTACTGGGGTTACAGTGTTACACTTGGTGAAATTCATTTAATATTTAGTAGAAACGCCTTTGTTGGTAATAACAGCTTCCAGACGCCTCCTGTGTGGAGAAACTAGGCACAGGCATTGCTCAGGAGTGATTTTAGCCCATTCTTCCACACAAACTGCCTTCAAACCTTGAAGGTTCCGTAGGTGTCTTCTATGAACTCTGATCTTCAGTTTGTTCCATAGATTTTCAATTGGATTCAGATCAGGTGACTGAGTGGGCCATTCTAGCAGCTTTATTTTCCTTCTCAGGACCAGTTGGGAGTTTCCTTAGCTGTGTGTTTGGAATCATTGTCTTGCTGAAATATCCACCCTTGTTTCACCTTCAGCATCTTGGCAGATGGCAACAGATTCTTATCAAGGATGTCTCTGTACATTTGTCCATTCATCTTTCCTTCAATTATATGAAGTCTGCCTGCACCATGTGCTGAAAAACACCCACGCCATGATGGGATGTGCTGTGGCATCCATAAAGTTCAATTCTGATCTCATCTGACCAGACTATATTCTCCCAGTATTTAACTGGCTTGCCCAAATGTTGTGCAGCAAACTTTAAACAAGCTTCAACATGCTTTTTCTTCAGCAATGGAGTCTTGCAAGGCGAGCGGACATAGAGCCCATGTTGGTTGAGTGCATTACTTATTGTTTTCTTTGAAACAGCAGTACCTGCTAATTCCAAGTCTTTCTGGAGCTCTCCATGAGTGGTCTTTGGCTCTTGGATAACTCTTCTGATAATTTTTTTTGACTCCTCTCATAGAGATCTTGTGAGGAGCTCCTGGTCATTGCCAGTTTATAGTAAAATGATGTTCTTTACATTTCCGAATGATGGCTCTAACAGTGCTCACTGGAACTATCAGCAGTTAAGAAATGTGCCTGTAACCATTGCCATCATTAGGTTTTGCAACAATAAGGTTGCAAAGGTCTAGAGAGAGCTCTTTGCTTTTACCCATCATGAGTTATTTGTGGTGTGACAATCTAATATTCACAGACCTTTTTAAGGGCTATCATGCTGTGTTATAGTTTAGGCTTTTATTTGTGAGGTAAGGGTGGTGGCTCCACCTTCTGGTTCCACCACCACCCATGGCTATAAGAGGGCAGCAGGCAGTATGCATTTAAAAGTAACGTGAAAGTTACTTTTCCAAGTAACTAGTTACTTCAATCATGCAGTAACTCAAAAGTAACTGTTACCTTTGAAAAGAAGTAACTAGTAACTGTAACTAGTCACTATTTTTTAGTAACTTGCCCAATACTGTCAGTTATGCAGATCTGCAATTTTCATGCTCATTCTTTCTAACACAGCTTACTAAGAAAGTATGAGGAATTTACTTACACTGACATGTTCTTGTATGAGGCCCCTCATCCATTATACAGTTAGGACCATATATATTTGGACACAGACAAGTTTTGTTGTTTTACCTCTTTACCAAAACATATTCAAGATACACTTATATAATCGATATGGGCTTAATTCACATCCAAACTGGAGTTACCGTTTGCAATATTTTTTATTCAAAATCTCATTTCAGGAGCTCAAAAATCAGAATCAGAATCAGAATCAGATTTATTGCCATTGTTCATGTAGTACACAAACTAGGAATTT
Organism: Pholidichthys leucotaenia; assembly: GCA_020510985.1. Taxonomy (NCBI): domain Eukaryota; kingdom Metazoa; phylum Chordata; class Actinopteri; order Cichliformes; family Pholidichthyidae; genus Pholidichthys; species Pholidichthys leucotaenia. The sequence goes on from CM035850.1 coordinate 168,136,839, forward strand.
GTCTCGGTGTAATGCTGCAACATTAAACATGGTAAAAATAAAGATAGAATAAAAAAAAACTATACATGCAATAAAATGTAGAATATGAATGAGTAATACTAGTCAAAGCAGTTTTTAAATATATTAGCGAGCAGCAGATATTGTGGAGTTCCACATAGTGCAGTCGGTAATGCAAAAAGAAAACAGTGATGATTGACATGAGTCTGGTTGAGCTGCTGTACATAGTGCATGAGAGTCAATAAGTCACTTAGTGTTCAGCAGTCTGATGGCAGAGGGGAAGAAGCTGTTCATGTGACGGGAGATTTTAGTCTGAATGGACCGAAGTCTTCTACCTGAGGGGAGGGGGGCAAACAGTACGTGACCAGGGTGTGAAGGATCGGCTATGATCCAGCCTGCACGCCTCCGGGTCCTGGAGATGTACAGATCCTGGAGAGATGGGAGCTTGCAGCCGATCACCTTCTCAGCAGTGCGCACGACGCGCTGCAGCCTTAGTCTGTCCCTGGCAGTGGCTCCTGCGTACCACACGGTTATGGAGGTGGTGAGGATGGACTTGATGATGGCTGTGTAGAACTGCACCAACATCTTGGTGGGTAGCTTGAGCTTCCTCAGCTGCCGCAGGAAGAACATCCTCTGCTGGGCCTTTTTGATGAGGGAGCTGATGGTCGGCTCCCACTTGAGGTCCCGGGTGATGGTGGTGCCCAGGAAGCGGAAGGAATCTGCAGTGGTGATGGGAGAGCCTGTGAGGGTGAGGGGGGGGGGGCAGAGGGGTTGTGACTTTCCTGAAGTCCACAATCATCTCCACTGTCTTCAGAGCGTTCAGCTGCAGGTTGTTGTGGCTGCACCAGGACGCCAGCTGGGCCATCTCTCTCCTGTAGGCGGACTCGTCGCCGTTGGAGATGAGCCCGATGAGGGTGGTGTCGTCCGCAAAAAATAATTGGACAATTGACTCAAAAGCTATTTCATGGGCTGTATGGGGTATTCCCTTGTTATTTTATCATCAGTCAAGCAGGTTAAAGGTCTGGAGTTGATTCCAGGTGTGGCATTTGCATTTGGAAGCTATTGTTCTGAACCCAGATGTGGTCAAAGGAGCTCTCAGTGGAAGTGAAACAGACCCTCATTAGGCTGAAAAAAGAAGTCCATCAGAGAGATGGCAGAAATGTTAGGAGAACCAAACCAACAGTTTGGTAGAGTCAGAAAAAAAGAGGATACTGGTGAGCTCGGGAACTCAAAAAGGCCTGAGGGGTATTGCATAAAAGTAGAATTAAAGGGCTCATTGACTGCACTTTTTACACATTTTAACAGCTCACTGATGTCTTAATGAAGTGTTTGTGACATATTTTATTCACATTTTTGTCGCGTGAATTGCCTATAAAAATATTTGTCATAAGGTACAGGAATTATTTATTTTATTTAATAGTGGGTGTGAAAGGGGGCAGAGTTAAACCGTCACTTCTACACCCGCTAAATTAAATAAAAGCACTCGTAAAAGGGGCACCAGTCCTAACGGACAATAATATTAACTTTAATTTTAATTAATTTTGTACCTTCAATTACTTAATGAATCAGTCTCAAAGTTTCAGTGAGTTCTTGTCAGAATCAGAATCAGAATCAGAATCAGGTTTATTGCCATTGTTCATGTAGTACACAAACTAGGAATTTGTCTCGGTGCAATGCTGCAACATTAAACATGATAAAATAAAATAAATAAACTATACATGCAATAAAGTGTAGAATAAGAGTAAGTGATACTGGTCAGCAGTTAAAATATATTAGCGAGCAGCAGATACTGTGGAGAACCATATAGTGCAGTCGGTAATGCAGGAAGAAAACAGTGATGATTGACATGAGTCTGGTTGAGCTGTTGTACATAGTGCACGAGAGTCAATAAGTCACTTAGTGTTCAGCAGTCTGATGGCAGAGGGGAAGAAGCTATTCATGTGACGGGAGGTTTTAGTCTGGATGGACCGAAGTCTTCTACCTGAGGGGAGGGGGGCAAAACAGTACGTGACCAGGGTGTGAGGGATCGGCTATGATCCGGCCTGCACGCCTCCGGGTCCTGGAGATGTACAGATCCTGGAGAGATGGGAGCTTGCAGCCGATCACCTTCTCAGCAGTGCGCACGACGCGCTGCAGCCTTAGTCTGTCCCTGGCAGTGGCTCCTGCGTACCACACGGTTATGGAGGTGGTGAGGATGGACTCGATGATGGCTGTGTAGAACTGCACTAACATCTTGGTGGGTAGCTTGAGCTTCCTCAGCTGCCGCAGGAAGAACATCCTCTGCTGGGCTTTTTTGATGAGTGAGCTGATGGTCGGCTCCCATTTGAGGTCCCTGGTGATGGTAGTGCCTAGGAAGCGGAAGGAATCAGCAGTGGTGATGGGAGAGCCTGTGAGGGTGAGGGGGGGCAGAGGGGTTGTGACTTTCCTGAAGTCTACAATCATCTCCACTGTCTTCAGAGCGTTCAGCTGCAGGTTGTTGTTGTTGCACCAGGACGCCAGCTGGGCCACCTCTCTCCTGTAGGCGGACTTGTCGCCGTTGGAGATGAGCCCGATGAGGGTGGTGTCGTCCGCAAACTTGATCAACTTGACAGACTGGTGGCTGGAGGTGCAGGAGTTGGTATAAAGGGAGAAGAGTAGGGGGGAAAGTACACAGCCCTGGGGTGATCCGGTGCTGATGCTAGTAGAGTCTGAGACAGTCTTTCCCAGCCGCACATGCTGCCTCCGGTCCGTCAGGAAGTTGGTGATCCACCTGCAGAGGGAGTCAGGCACGTTGAGCAGGGACAGCTTGTCCCGGAGCAGAGCGGGGCGGATGGTGTTGAATGCGGAGCTGAAGTCCACAAACAGGATCCTGGCGTAGGTTCCCGGGGAGTCCAGGTGCTGCAGGATGGAGTGGAGGGCCAGGTTGACTGCGTCGTCTACAGACCTGTTGGCTCGGTAGGCCAACTGCAGCGGGTCCAGGAGAGGGGTGGTGATGGACTTGAGGTGGGGCAGGACCAGGCGCTCAAAGGACTTCATGACTACAGAGGTGAGCGCTACAGGTCTGTAGTCATTAAGTCCAGTGATCCGTGGCTTCTTGGGGACAGGGATGATGGTGGAGGATTTGAGGCAGGTCGGCACGTGGCATAGCTTAAGGGAGGAGTTAAAAATGTCTGTGAAGACAGGAGCCAGCTGTTTCGCACAGTGTCTCAGGGTGGAGGGAGACACGCCGTCCGGACCGGGGGCCTTGCGCGGGTTCAGTCTGGAGAACTGTTTGAGCACGTCCTGCTCACTGATGATAAGGGCAGGGGGGGGAGGAGGGGGGTGCCTTTAATGAAGTAGGGATTGTGGAGGCTGTGGAGCTGGAGGGAGGGGGGGAGTTGGACACAGATGACGAGGTGTCAAAACGGGCATAGTGTTGGGACAGTCTTTGACAAAGGGCTTTGTCATCCTGACCTTTAGGAGCCTGAGGCCGATAGTTGGTGATCTGCCTCAGTCCTCTCCACACAGAAGCCGAATCATTAGCAGTGAACTGCTGCTGGAGTCTCTCAGAATACCCAGATTTAGCTCTCCTCAGCTCTCTGTTAAACCGATATTTAACCTCCCTGTAGCAGTCCCTGTCTCCACTTTTCAGCGCTGCTTCCTTCTTCCTTCCTGATCTGTCTGAGCTTAGCTGTGAACCAGGGTTTGTCATTAGAGTACCTCACCCTGGTGCGTGATGGAAGAATGTCCTCTTCACAAAAGTGGATATATGAGTTCACAGTGTCCGTATATTCATCCAGATCATGCATGGCTCGTTTAAACATGCCCCAGTCAGTTATTTCCATGCACGTTTCCAGCTTCTCCTCAGCTTCACTGGTCCGTTTCTTCGTAGTGCTCACGACAGGTTTAGTGAGCTTCAATCTCTGTCTGTATGTGGGAATGAGGTGAACCATCACGTGATCAGATAATCCCAGCGCAGCACGGGGAACAGCGCGATATGCGTCTTTCACTGTGGTGTAACAGTGATCCAGTGTGTTTAATCCTCTGGTGGGGCATTTAATAAACTGTTTGTAGCGGGGGAGATCGTGGCTCAGATTGCTCTGATTAAAGTCGCCAGCCACAATAACCAGAGAGTCTGGGAAAATCCGCTCCGTGTGTTGGATGTGGTCCGCGAGCACGCGCTGAGCTTCGCGCGTGTCCACGTCGGGAGGGACGTACACAGCGATGAGGATGAAAGAAGCGAACTCCCGCGGGGAATAAAAAGGCTTGCAGTTAATAACAAGAAATTCCAGGGCGGGAGAACAGTGTTTGGAAATCACCTTTACATCAGAGCACCAGCTGCTGTTGATGTAGAAGCAGACTCCGCCTCCTGTGGTCTTGCCGGAAAGCTCTGTGTCACGATCAGCACGAAACAGCTGGAAATCCTCGAGGCGCAGCGCGCTGTCTGGTATATTTTCCCTGAGCCAGGTCTCAGTAAAACAGAGGGCAGCCGAGGAGGAGAGGTCCTTAAAACGCATCAGCAGTCTCAGTTCATCTACCTTGTTAGAGAGAGAGTTGGTATTGGACAGAAATATGCCAGGCAGCGCCGTGCGCGTGCCTCTCCTGCGAAGCCGCACGAGAGCGCCCGCTCGTCTTCCTCTCTTTCGCCGTCTCACTTTTCGAGCCAAGCAATGAACCAGATCGGCGGCAGGAGCTAAAAAAACTGGGAGAAGGTCCGTGGGAGTGAAAGTCCTGATATTTAGAAGTTCTTCACGGGTATAAGTGCAAGCAGACACACAATTGACAAACAAAAACAAACAAAGGGCGCAGCGAAGCACCATGTCGACCACTGTGGGCGCCATCTTGGATCAAATAAGTCCTACCGTGATTTGGAAACATGTATATGCGAAAGGAAAATGCTTCAACTTCTATCATTCACCCTTTTATTAAACTCATTCAGGTTACATGGCATGGCGTTCAAATGATGAATAAACAGATTTAAATGATAACAGCGTAATATATCACATCAACTGATATTGGATTCCTGAACATAAAATCTAGCTTTACACCTCTGTAGAACCAAGGAGGAACCAGACTTATGTTTCAACGGTAAATGAGGCTGAAATGTTTTAACAAAACAACGCAATTTTATGAGGAAAATTTATAAGCTAATTATCTAAAAATGAATTCTGAATTAATCTACAAAAATTTAAGGCAGTTACTTAAAAATGACTAAGAGTTTTCCTTCAGTTTATAGCTTTATCCTGTGGCTGAGAGACTAATTGAGCCCTGAAATACGGGCCACATTCAATTGTAATTTAATTGTTAGGACATCACGTTTTAACCCAGGAGATAAGAAAAGTAGGAGCTTCACTCACACAACAGCTGTAGGTCCATGTTTCCGCGGGTCGGTACCGCTGGGTTTTGAAGTTAGGACGTCGGAGGAAGCGGCTGCTGTCCTCACAGCCGTGGAGGTGATAACTCAGCTCGGGGCCCTTCAAGAAGACAGTTGCAGCCTTGGATGGTTTGTCTCAGGGCGGCGTGAAAAGTCCTTGGAAAAAGAGTCCAAATTTGAGGTCTCTTGTAGCGGGATAGACCAAAAAAACTGAAGGAGGAACGTCTCAGTCTCTGTTCACTTTAAACTAGGCAAATTTAAGGTCCACTCTAATGGCGTGAAAAGTCATGAAAAAAAAATTGAGAAAAACATTTACTAGGATAAGAATGGCTTCTGAGGTGAAGAAAAAAGTTTGAGAATTTGATTCTCTAAAAGAGCGAGCTCTAAAGAAAAGTGGTTTCTCCTCAGTAACCAGAAAGACTTGACAAACTTCACAAAGAACAGAATAAAACTTCACAGGGCCTTGAAACGGTGGAATGAAATCTTCTTCTGAGATCTAGATTACTATTCTGCTTCTTTAATCTTAATTTAGTTCCTAATCTTTCTCAAAATCTCTTTCTTTCTTCTTTCTGTGTTTCTAATTTTCTAATTTTCTTTTTTTTTCTCTCGGCGCCACACGAGTAGGCTGCCTTTTGCAACAGCGGCTCGATTCCGAGTCTTTTTCCCTTCCTCTCTCTTTTGATCCGTCTTTTTTTTTCACCCCACTTATATCACGGACACACAGATCGTCCTAAATGTCTCCTGAGACGGTGGACGGAGCCACTGTTTATAGCAGGATACGATACAGCAGAGAAGAGCTGCTAGCATTCAACCGCCACCCGGTCCCATTGGTAAAACTCGACATACCGAGAGAACTGAGGCGAAAACGCCGCGGCTGCCGAGCTGGAGTAAGGCGGAGGACAAAAAATATAAGGTACAGACCCTCCCTTCCATCTGTTGTCATGGGAAATGTACGGTCGATACTGGGAAAGTTAGATGAGCTAGCGGCTATCTCCCGTTATGATAGCACATACCGGGAGTGCGCTCTCCTTTTGTTTACTGAGACGTGGCTAACTGAACTAGCAGAAGATGCTAACATTGAGCTGGAGGGTTTTCACATGATACGAGCTGACCGAACACCAGACAGTGGCAAGGCTAGGGGCGGTGGAGTGATAATGTATGTTAACAACAACTGGTGCAGACCGGGACATATCACTGTTAAACAACGACACTGCAGCAAAGACATTGAGTTGCTAGCTGTTAGCATGAGGCCTACATATCTCCCGAGAGAACACTCACACGTGATCTGCATTGTTGTTTATGCAAATCCGACGGCGAACGCTGGGACAGCACGTGACGTCATCCATTCAGTAACCAGCAGGCTGCAGACAGAACACCCAGATGCTCTTCTCCTCATCTCAGGCGATTTCAACCATGTTTCACTATCTCCCATTCTACCCACGTTCACCCAGTATGTCACATGCCACACTAGAGACAATAAAACACTGGATTTATTCTACGCAAACATTAAGGAGGCGTACACCTCATCACAACTCCCCCCACTCGGGAGATCGGATCACAACTTGGTTCATCTCCTGCCGGTGTACAAACCCCTAGTGCACAGACAACCTCCGGCCATGCACACTGTGGAGTTATGGTCTGAGGAGACAATGGACACTCTAAAGGGCTGTTTTGAAGCCACCGCCTGGAAGCAGCTCTGCGATCCACATGGTGAGGACATCGATGGCCTCATTCACACCTTCACGGGCTACCTCAGCTTCTGTGTGGACAAATCCGTTCCCACCAAGACCATACGGCGTCACTCAAACAACAAACCCTGGATCAACCCTGAGATAAAAACACTTCTGAGAGAGAAGAAGAGGATCTTCAGGTCAGGGAACAGGGAGATGCTGAAGTCCGTACAGAGGGAGCTGAGGAGAAAGATCAGAGAAGGCAAGGACAGCTTCAGGAAGAAGATGGAGGACAAGCTGCAACAGAGCGACATCAGCGGGGTCTGGAGAAACCTCAAAACCATCTCGGGGCTCCAGAATACCTCCCCCCAGGCCACAGGGGGCAGGGAGTGGGCGAACAACCTGAATCTGTTTTTCAATAGATTTGACCAACCGCCCTCCCCCCTGACTGCACAACAACCACTGCTGCCTCTAAAGAAATCAAGTCCTGCTGCCCACTCCCCACTCCACCAACACCCCCCCACTCCCAACACACAGCCCCCCATCCTGACCCTGACCAGGACCCAGGTGAGGACGGAGCTGAGGAAGATCAAGGCGAGGAAGGCGCCGGGACCGGACGGCATCAGCGCAAAGCTCCTCAAGTCCTGTGCAGACCAGCTGTGTGGGATTGTGACGTATATCTTCAACATGAGCCTGAAACTGGGGAGGGTACCACAGCTGTGGAAAACATCTTGTGTGGTACCTGTACCAAAAACTTCCCACCCCAAAGACCTGAACAGCTACAGACCGGTGGCCTTGACGTCCCACTTGATGAAGACCCTGGAGAGACTGCTCCTTGCTCACCTCCGCCCCCTGGTGGAACCAGCGATGGATCCATTCCAGTTCGCCTACCAGCATGGCATTGGGGTGGAGGATGCGGTGATCTTCCTCCTTCACCGTTCTCTGTCCCACCTGGAGAAGCCCGGGAATATGGTGAGGATCATGTTCTTTGACTTCTCCAGTGCTTTCAACACCATCCAACCGATGATCCTGAAGGACAAGCTGCTGCGCGCAGGGGTGGACCAGCACCTGTCATCATGGATCCTGGACTACCTCACGAACCGGCCTCAGTTTGTGAGAACCCGGGACTGTGTGTCCGACACGATCATCAGTAGCACAGGGGACCCCCAGGGAACGGTGCTGGCTCCCTTCCTGTTCACTCTTTATACTGCGGACTTCTCACACAACACAACACACTGCCATCTACAGAAGTTCTCTGATGACTCTGCGATCGTTGGCCTCATCTCCAATGGAGATGAAGCTGAGTACAGAGGGCTTATCCAGGACTTCGTGGACTGGTGCCATCGGAACTGCCTCCAGATCAACGCGAGGAAAACTAAGGAGCTGGTGGTGGACTGCCGCAGGCATGGGCAGCCCCTCACAGTACCAGTAAATATACAGGGAACAGACATCGAGATGGTGACATCCTATAAGTACCTGGGTGTTCATCTGAACAATAAACTAGACTGGTCACACAATACTGATGCACTCTACAAGAAGGGACAGCGCAGGCTGTTCCTGCTGAGGAGACTCAGGTCTTTTGGTGTACAAGGGGCGCTGCTGAAGTCATTCTATGACACGGTGGTGGCATCAGCCATCACTTTTGGAGTGGTCTGCTGGGGCAGTGGCATTACTGCAGCCGATAGGAAGAGACTGAACAAACTGATTAAGAAAGCTAGCTCTGTCCTGGGGCAGCGCCTTGATCCGATGGAGGAGATAGGAGAGAGAAGGACGGTGGCTAAACTGTCATCTCTGCTGGAGTCCGAGTTCCACCCTATGCAGGACATACTGAATGCACTGAGGAGCTCATTTAGCAGCAGACTACATCATCCCAGGTGCACAACCGAGAGGTTTCGTAGGTCCTTCCTACCAACGGCTGTCAGACTGTACAACCTAAGCAGGGCTGCTCGCAGAGATAGCAAAAAGACGTAACAAACTAATAGTTTTTTGAATGCAAAAGATGCAATAGACTTACACAATGGTCCCCTCCGGCATACAACTAGGAACATACCGGTCGCTATGGAGGGTGAGAATATGTATGGGCACATAATCATACCATGTAGGATAACTAAGTAGACGGTTATGCTGTTTCATTCCATCTAGCAACAATGCTCTGCACTGTGTGTGTTTATATATTTACATATTTATTCCATCTAGCTACAATGCTCAGCACTGGGTGTGTTTATATATTTATATATCTACATATTATTCCATCTAGCTACATTGCTCCGCACTGTGTGTGTTTATATACTTGCATATTTATTCCACCTAGCTGCAATGCTCCGTACTGTGGGTGTTTATATATTTACATATTTATTCCATCTAGCTACAATGCTCTGCACTGTGTGTTCATATATTCATATATTTATTCCATCCAGCTACAATGCTCTGCACTGTGTGTCTGTGTATATACATATATTTTATAGTAATATGTACATATGTATATTAGCTGCTCTTGCTTGCTTGTTTTTTTCTTGCCTTCTGATTGTTGCTCTGAGTGTTGCTATCCCTGTGCTGTTGCAATCCTGGAATTTCCCCGTTGTGGGACTAATAAAGGCTTATCTTATCTTATCTTAATTCTTAATTCTATCACCTTTCTCTATCTTGCTGTTCTTGTTACATTGTTACTTTACTTCTTGCTAATCTTCCTGCCTGTTCTAATCTTTTTTTTCTTACTGATCTCCTACTAAAACTCAAATCTAACTTCTGTCTTTTAAAGTTACCTCGCCGGGTCGATCACAAGACTGACCAATCGACTTTTTCAGAAGCAGTTTGAAATGGCTGCCATCCAATGTGAGAACATTTCTTTGTTTGAGAGCAGCCAATCAAACGAAGACACCATCCCATGAAATTGCAGAGGGAAAATCAACACTCAGTCAGTTCTTATGAAATTAAGTGCTCAATATAAAATCTAACTAGATTAAATGACTTGGTTAATATTTGGTGATCATGCATTTATACCATTATTCCAATATTACATTGGTTTGAATAACACTCATGAATATAACATTTCTTATACATAATTATAATACATGCATTCACATTTAGATCAAAATGCAGCAAACCATGGTTGGTGATAAAAGAGGGATGATTTTCAGTGTCCTTAGGATCCAGAGGATAAGCTGAAAGAAACTTAATGTTTAGAACAAACTAAAAGTCATCTTACATACTGAAAACACATTTCGTAGGTATCCACTAGGAGGTACTGTTGAGCTGTAGATGATTTCCTTTAGGTCCATGGTATCTACAGGAAAACCTGGATAGTATCGTGGGCTATAAACCCGTCAGATTAAGCGGTTTATGACTCTTAAGAACATTGGTTTCCTGTGAAAAGGTACGTTTTCAAATGCAGTGTTCACGTTGAGAGGTCTGGTCTCCTGAGTTTTATGTTCCTTTGAGCCTTTAAAAGCAAATTCTGATCTTTACAATCTCTGCAACAGGCAACTGTTTACATTGGGGTCCTGGGAAAGCAAGCATCTTGGGTCAGGCCTGGAAGAGGCCTGGATGGGTAAACATGAAAGCCAGTGATATTCCTGTAACATGCAGAAAAGTAGCATTCCTGTATAAGGAATAAAATGAAATTCCTGTAAACTGGAGAGAAATGATCTTCTGTCTTGGTTTGAGGAGACGATGATGCTACATTTTCTTTAATTTTTTTAGTTATGAAAGTAAATTTGTTTTTTAATTTTTCTTAGTTTTCTTCAAACACGCTGATTTATAGCCTTGTGGAGAGTGTAAATAACGAGACTGATATATGCAGCAGACGATTTTATTCACTCTCACATCAGTCATACACAGAAAAGCATATCTCAATACACCATGGGTTCTCCTTTTATACCAACTGCCAATTTCACATATGACATCTCACATCACAATACATTCATCCCTTCTCCCCCCAGCTCCTTCTTCCTGCTACCCCACCATAATCTCCATAGCTATTGTCCTCTCTGTTTACCCTCTGCTTCCAGTCTGAGATGATTAACCATTAACCTAGTCTCTACACCGCCCCCCTCAGAATCTCAGACAGAGTTTCAGTCCTCACGTCCTTTTGGCTTCAGTCTCCTCCCATATCTGTTGTAATGGGGGTTTACCGCCTCTGCGGCGCTGCTGTGCCAGAGGGGGACTGTGTCTGTCTGCGGGTGGGCCGTGGCAAGGGGGGTGAACCCTTCGACTTGCCCGTGTGGCTGCTCTGATGAATTGTTTACCTGGGGAGTTCTCAGTGGGGGTCTTCCACGCCGAGGGGCCTGAGCCAGCAGCACTTGCTTGTCCACCACCACAAAGGTGGGCTTGTCTGTCTATGCATATTTTCTCCCGACGACCCCCCCAAGTCGAACAAAAAATGTTTGTTCCCTGTTTCCAGCACTCTGAACGGGCCATCATAGGGTGGGCGCAATGGAGGGCAGTAGGCATCGTGCCTGACAAACACGATCACCGCGTTCTTCAAAGTTTTTGGCACAAAAGCGTGTGGAAAACAGTGGTGGGCCGAGCCGGGAGGTGTGCCTGTGTCTGCACTACGCTGCAAATGCTGAGACGGGCAGTCGTCCGGCACGGGATTATCTGGCAAAAATTCCCCGGGCAGCCGCAGTGGCTGAGAAAAAACAAGCTCAGCCAGGGAAGCCTCTAAATCCTCTTTTGGTGTGGAACGCAACCCCAATAAAACCCACGGCAACCGGTCTACCCAATTTGCATCCGTCAGCGAAGCCCTGAGCGCTGCTTTCAGTGACCTATGAAAACGCTCGCATAACCCATTTGCCTGTGGGTTGTACGTGGTTGTGTGATGAATTGCAACACCCAGGCTACGGGCCATCGCAGATCAGAGGTCGGAAACAAACTGAGGGCCCCTATCGGACGTGATGTCCGACGGGATTCAAAACGTGCCACCCATGTTGTCAAAAAAGCGCGCGCCACGTCCGCGGACGTGATTGCCGCCAGCGGGACTGCTTCTGGCCAGCATGTGGTGCGGTCCACCACTGTCAGAAGGCGCGTGCACCCCTGCGATGGCGGGAGGGGGCCCACGAGGTCCACATGAACATAGTCGAACCTCTTAGCCGGGATACGAAACGGCTCCAAAGCAGCCTTCGTGTGTCTGTGTACTTTGGCTTGTTGGCACGCTACACAGGCTGCAGCCCACTCTTTCACTTGTTTGCACAGGCCTGGACACACGAACTTCGCTCCCACCATTTTTGACTGACGCGTGCACTCCTGGGTGCGCCAGAGTGTGAACTGACTCAAACACGCAGCGGCGCCAAGTGATTGGGACCACCGGGCGTGGGCGTCCCGTGGAGACATCGCAGATTAGGGGGGTTTGCTGTCTTGCAGTACTCTGCTCTCCTGCCTTAACCCTGTTGGTCCAGACTGGAGCGCGTACACGTCCGTATTGCCAATCTGCTCTGCGGCCATGGCTGTATAATCTATCCCCACGCAGACTGGGGCCACTACTGCGCGCGAGAGGCAGTCCGCCACCACATTCAGTTTACCCAACACATGCTGAATATCGGTCGTAAACTCCGAGATCGCGGCCAGCTGTCTCTGCTGCCAACCCGACCATGGTTCCAAAACCTTGGCCATCACGAACGTTAGCGGCTTGTGGTCTACGAACGCGGTGAAGCTGCGCCCTTCCAGCCAGAACTGGAAGTGGAGTATGGCCAGGTGGAGAGCCAGCAACTCTCTGTCGAACGCGCTGTATTTACGCTCGCTGTCGCGCAAAGCCCTGCTGAAAAAAGCAAGCGACTGCCAGGAACCGGCGACAGGTTGCTCCACGACGGCCCCCATGGCCACGTCCGAGGTGTCGATAGTGAGCGCTATCCGGGCCGCCGGGTCCGGGTGCGCCAACAGTGCGGCGTTTGCCAGGGCTGCTTTAACCTCAGAGAACGCCTGCTCCCGCTCCGGAGTCCATTCAACTCTGCCCGCGGGTTTCCGTTTCTTAAGCGCGGCGTACAATGACTGCATGAGTTGAGCTGCGCGGGGGAGGAACTGGTTTTAAAAGTTAACCATCCCCAAAAACTCTTGCAGAGCCCTGACCGTCTGAGGCCGGGAAAAATTCGCCATGGCGCACACTTTGTCGGGCAAGGGTATCGCTCCCTCCGGTGAGACGTGGTGCCCCAAAAATCAATCTCCGTCACGCCGAACTGGCATTTCACCAGGTTGATTATTAACCCGTGCTCCTCCAACATCCAGAAAACCGTCCTGAGGTGGGCTACGTGTTCGTCCTCAGACGCACTGGCCACCAGGATATCATCCAGGTAGACGAACACAAACGGCAGATCGCGCAACACCGCATCCATCCTGCGTTGGAATGTCTGTGCCGCTCCTTTTAATCCGAAGGGCATGCGTAAAAACTCAAACAAGCCAAACAGAGTTATTACCGCTGTTTTGAGTATGTCCTCCGCACGCACTGGGACCTGGTAGTAACCACGTGCCCCGGCAAGGTGAACAGAAAAATCCTGAATATGGGGAATCGGGTAGCGGTCGTGCGCTGTGGCATTATTCAATCGGTGGAAATCTCCGCACGGTCGCCACAATCTCTCGGACTTAGGGACCATGTGTAGCGGGGGTGCCCATGGGCTGTTCGATCGCCTGATCGAAACGTGGAAACGTGCATGGAAATATCTGACTGGGGCATGTTTAAAGGAGCCACGCATGATCTGGATGAGTACACGGACACTGTGAACTCATATATCCACTTTTGTGAAGAGAACATTCTTCCATCACGCACCAGGGTGAGTTACTCTAATGACAAACCCTGGTTCACAGCTAAGCTCAGACAGATCAGGAAGGAGAAGGAAGCAGCGCTGAAAAGTGGAGACAGGGACTGCTACAGGGAGGTTAAATACCGGTTTAACAGAGAGCTGAAGAGGGCTAAATCTCTATACTCAGAGAGACTCCAGCAGCAGTTCACTGCTAATGATTCGGCTTCCGTGTGGAGAGGACTGAGGCAAATCACCAACTATCGGCCTCAGGCTCCTAAAGGTCAGGATGACAAAGCCCTTTGTCAAAGACTGTCCCAACACTATGCCCGTTTTGACACCTCGTCATCTGTGTCCAACTCCCCCCCTCCCTCCAGCTCCACAGCCTCCACATTCCCTACTTCATTTAAGGCACCCCCCTCCTCCCCCCCTCCCCTTATCATCAGTGAGCAGGATGTGCTCAAACAGTTCTCCAGACTGAACCCGCGCAAGGCCCCCGGCCCAGACGGCGTGTCTCCCTCCACCCTGAGACTCTGTGCGAAACAGCTGGCTCCTGTCTTCACAGACATTTTTAACACCTCCCTTAAGTTATGCCACGTGCCGTCCTGCCTCAAATCCTCCACCATCATCCCTGTCCCCAAGAAGCCACGGATCACTGGACTTAATGACTACAGACCTGTAGCGCTCACCTCTGTAGTCATGAAGTCCTTTGAGCGCCTGGTCCTGTCCCACCTCAAGTCCATCACCACCCCTCTCCTGGACCCGCTGCAGTTTGCCTACCGAGCCAACAGGTCTGTAGATGACGCAGTCAACCTGGCCCTCCACTCCATCCTGCAGCACCTGGACTCCCCGGGAACCTACGCCAGGATCCTGTTTGTGGACTTCAGCTCCGCATTCAACACCATCCGCCCCGCTCTGCTCCGGGACAAGCTGTCCCTGCTCAACGTGCCTGACTCCCTCTGCAGGTGGATCATCGACTTCCTGACGGACCGGAGGCAGCATGTGCGGCTGGGAAAGACTGTCTCAGACTATACTAGCATCAGCACCGGATCACCCCAGGGCTGTGTACTTTCCCCCCTACTCTTCTCTCCTTTACACCAACTCCTGCACCTCCAGCCACCAGTCTGTCAAGTTGATCAAGTTTGCGGACGACACCACCCTCATCGGGCTCATCTCCAACGGCGACGAGTCCGCCTACAGGAGAGAGGTGGCCCAGCTGGCGTCCTGGTGCAGCAATAACAACCTGCAGCTGAACGCTCTGAAGACAGTGGAGATGATTGTAGACTTCAGGAAAGTCACTACTCCTCTGCCCCCCCTCACCCTCTCAGGCTCTCCCATCACCACTGCTGATTCCTTCCGCTTCCTAGGCACTACCATCACCAGGGACCTCAAATGGGAGCCGACCATCAGCTCACTCATCAAAAAAGCCCAGCAGAGGATGTTCTTCCTGCGGCAGCTGAGGAAGCTCAAGCTACCCACCAAGATGTTAGTGCAGTTCTACACAGCCATCATCGAGTCCATCCTCACCACCTCCATAACCGTGTGGTACGCAGGAGCCACTGCCAGGGACAGACTAAGGCTGCAGCGCGTCGTGCGCACTGCTGAGAAGGTGATCGGCTGCAAGCTCCCATCTCTCCTGGATCTGTACATCTCCAGGACCCGGAGGCGTGCTGGCCGGATCATAGCCGATCCCTCACACCCTGGTCACGTACTGTTTGCCCCCCTCCCCTCTGGTAGAAGACTTCGGTCCATCTAGACTAAAACCTCCCGTCACATGAACAGCTTCTTCCCCTCTGCCATCAGACTGCTGAACACTAAGTGACTTATTGACTCTCGTGCACTATGTACAGCAGCTCAACCAGACTCATGTCAATCATCACTGTTTTCTTCCTGCATTACCGACTGCACTATATAGTTCTCCACAGTATCTGCTGCTGGCTAATATATTTTAACTGTTGACCAGTATCACTTAATCTTATCCTACACTTTATTACATGTATAGTTTATTTCTTTTATCTTATCATGTTTAATGTTGCAGCATTGTACCGAGACAAATTCCTAGTTTGTGTACTACATGAACAATGGCAATAAACCTGATTCTGATTCTGATTCTGATTCTGATTCTGATTCTGATGATGCCCAACCTTTCCAGGTTGGCAAACTCTGCGCGCTATGGCCATTTTAGCTGCGTCCAAGCGCCGAGGTCGTGCGAAAACGGGCGGCCTGGTGGTGGTGATAAAGTGTTCCACCCCGTGTTTAGCGATGGCCGCCGAAAACGTCAGGACCGTGAGTGCTGGGAACTGAGTGAGCAGTGTGTGGAACTTACCGCCTGGAGCTGTGACGTTGGCTTGTGTTATTGGCCCGGCCCCTCGAGCTGTACAGGGGAGAGAATCAAAAGAGAGCGCATTAACCAGGCATCTGTTAGCAACATCGACTAGCAACCCATGTTCCATCTAGCTACAATGCTCTGCACTGTGTGTTCATATATTCATATATTTATTCCATCCAGCTACAATGCTCTGCACTGTGTGTCTGTGTGTGTTTGTGTATATATATATTTTATAGTAATATGTACATATGTATATTAGCTGCTCTTGCTTGTTTTTGTTTTTTTTGTTTTTTGTTTTTTTCTTACCTTCTGATTGTTGCTCTGAGTGTTGCTATCCCTGTGCTGTTGCAATCCTGGAATTTCCCCGTTGTGGGACTAATAAAGGCTTATCTTATCTTATCTTATCTTATGTGCACACAGAAAATCAACTCCCAGGATTGGGAAACTCAATGCCACTTTGACAAAAGTCGACTCGTACATATGGCCGTGTAGGGATAAAGTCAGTGTTCTCACACCAAAAGTCTTAATGGCCGAGCCGTTTACTGCTACCAGCCCGGGGCCGCTGCGTCCTGCTAGCTGGTCGGTGTAGGACGGCAGGATGATGCTCCTCTGGGCTCCGGTGTCTACGAGAAACCGTCTCCCCGAGCGCGAGTCTGTCACATAGAGCAGCTTGTTCTCTTCACTGGCGGTCGCAGCTGCTACCGACTGCCGGCCTTGGCATTTCCCGAGTGCTTGAATTGGCACGGTGGCGCACATCTGCGTGCGTTGTCTCCAAAGAGGCAGTGGTAGAAACAAAGCATGTCTCTCTGGCGCTTCCTGGCCTCCGCTGCTGCTACCGTCGCCAGCTCCTCGCCTCCGCTGGTCGTCTTGCTGGGTTCCGACGCCGCCGCGTTCACTGTGAGGGCTCTGGTGGTGAGGATGATCCGATCTGCCTCCTGGGCTAGTGCACGGTAGTCACGCGCGGCCAGCAACGGCAAATTGGCAAGAACCGCTCTCGCCTCTGTTGGGAGGTTCCGGAGGAAAAGGTGGGCAAAAAGAAAATGCCCGTTGTTTGTGCCCATTAACGCCAACATCTTCTCCATCATTTCGACCGCCGAACCGTCTCCTAACTCGAAGCGCCTCAGGAGCCTCTCCGCTCTCTTACAGTCCGAGAGCGTGTAGCACAGGGTCAGCGCGGCCTTGAGAGCCTCGTATTTATTATTCGTTATTCTTCGTTATTAGTATATTAATATACTCGTTATTGAAGTTTTATGTGCATTAGCACCTTAAGTCAACATGTCATTGGTAGTACAAAACCTGGACAGCTCTGCAAATTCTCCCAAGAACAGAGTCGGAGCTGAGCAGACATTGCACTGTTGAAGGATGAGAGGACTACCAGCATCTCTACAAATTCAACTGCAATTTAAATCATAATTAAAAATAAATCAACAAAATCTTGTGGCGCTGATGAAATTCTATTTTCAGAAAAAAAAAAAAACCCTTCGGCTACAAAAAACAGAATGGGAGCAATGATGCACAGACCATCCAAATCAAATCCACCACCCAACTGAAGTACATAATTACTAACTATCCACGTGATTTGAATATCAGTAGTGTCACCAACGCCAAGCAGAAATCACCCCATCTCTCCTTCTCAGCAGCGCGTCGTGCGCACTGCTGAGAAGGTGATCGGCTGCAAGCTCCCATCTCTCCAGGATCTGTACATCTCCAGGACCCGGAGGCGTGCTGGCCGGATCATAGCCGATCCCTCACACCCTGGTCATGTACTGTTTGCCCCCCTCCCCTCTGGTAGAAGACTTTGGTCCATCCAGACTAAAACCTCCCATCACATGAACAGCTTCTTCCCCTCTGCCATTAGACTGCTGAACACTAAGTGACTCTCATGCACCATGTACAGCAGCTCAACCAGACTCATGTCAATCATCACTGTTTTCTTCCTGCATTACCGACTGCACTATATAGTTCTCCACAGTATCTGCTGCTGGCTAATATATATTTTAACTGTTGACCAGTATCACTTAATCTTATCCTACACTTTATTACATGTATAGTTTATTTCTCTTATCTTATCATGTTTAATGTTGCAGCATTGTACCGAGACAAATTCCTAGTTTGTGTACTACATGAACAATGGCAATAAACCTGATTCTGATTCTGATTCTGATTCTGATTCTATTTGTCGTGGGCTGGAGGCTGTTGGAGCAGGCTCGCTACTTGCTGAGACGTGTGAGCGTCCAGCGCTGCGACCACATAGTAATATTTGGTGTCGTCTGCCGTTATTCCCCGGAGGATGAACTGAGCCTCGGTGTGGTGGAACCAAGACTGCGGGTTGTGCCGCCAAAAGTCCGGTAGTTTGACCAAAACAGCGCACGCGTTGCTGGGGGTTCCCGTCCGGGCTGTCTCTGGGATGCTTGCCGCGTTGCTGGGGCCTCCCGTCCGGGCCGACTCCGGGGTTCTTGCCTCATGTTCCATAATTCGTCAAGGGGTCACCAGTGTGGAGAGTGTAAATAACGAGACTGATTTATGCAGCAGACGATTTTATTCACTCTCACATCAGTCATACACAGAAAAGCATGTCTCAATACACCATGGGTTCTCCTTTTATACCAACCGCCCGTCTCACATCTGCGTGACATCTCACATCACAATACATTCATCCCTTCTCCCCCCAGCTCCTTCTTCCTGCTACCCCACCATAATCTCCATAGCTATTGTCCTCTCTGTTTACCCTCTGCATCCAGTCTGAGATGATTAACCATTAACCCAGTCTCTACAGCCTGTCACTTTAAGAATCAGACTTCTACTGTTCAATTCTGCCCCCCCCCCCCCATGTCAGTTAGCCATTAGCTGAGTAGCTTCTAGTTGGTGTTCTGCCACCGGCTCCTTCCAGCTTGGATGAGCAACGGTGGTTCACTGATCTGCAGTCATTTGTGCATCTAGCGTCATCCTGGCTCACCCAACAACCCAGCCGAGACCCCACATTAAATCACCAGCACAGTGCGCTCCACCAATGGATAAATGAATAAACTGAGGCCAGTGGCTGAGCCACGAGATCTCAAAGGGCAATGTCTCACTCTGTGGTACTCCGCTCCACTCCCACGGGCAGCCGGGGGGGGGGGGGGTTACCCCATCACAAAGCAGCTCCCCCATGCTACCCATGACGGTATGCCCAGCCCGAGTGGCAGGGCAGGCAGTTGTCACAACTCAGGGATGCAGGCTCTCAGCTCCCTCTGACTGGCATGCCGTCGACCCGCTGCGAAACCACCAGGAGATAGGCCGGAGCGATGCGAGGTACATTGTGGATGGTGGACCAGTGAACCAGGTGGTAACAGGGATGGTTAATAAGGTGACTAAGATCTGAAGAAAATAACAATATAAGATGAGCTCGGTTTGAGCTTCCTGTTTTCAGTGTTAGCTTGGGGGCTAATAGGCTACCTTTTGCACCACTTCCATATACATGACAGACAGCTGGATGGGCCAATAATAGAGCAGTAGGCTGGTCTCAAGGATGGCAGTGGGTTGGCTTTTTCTAAACATGACGTTAACGATTTCCACAAAAAAGTCAAAAACATTTCTGGGAGAGTAAAACGAAATAAAGGCTGTGTATTTTTTAAGAGAGTTGACTGTTTTGGAAAAATTTTGGATAGTGTTATGATCTGAGCACAGGGGATTCCGCTGTGCTCAGTGGCCACCCAAACTGTTTGGTTCTCTAGCCTAGAGGGGCCCAGGGGCCTGGTGTGCACAGGTGAGGGTCATGAGCAGGGGTGTGTTTCCCTCCTAGCCTGTTTCCCCCACCTCCCACCCAGGGTGGTTTTTTGATGTACCGCTTTCTCTCGGGGGGGGGGGGGGGGGGTTCAGTGTTACGTGGAGGTGTCTGGACCCACCCTTTAAAGGGGGAGGGGGGGCTCTGTCATGTGTCTGAGCTCAGGTTTTCTCTGAGCTCAGATCCTCACTTTATTCCTAGAATTGTATGTCTAATTAGTTTGATTCTGTTAGTTTCCTGTATGTATTTTGGGGTTTTGTTTACATTTGGGCCTCCCCTTTTCCCGGACACTCCCTCTGGCTGCTCACAGTCTGCTCCTCTTTCTGCTCAGCTGTGGGCAGTTGGTCTAATTAGGTTTCCTGTTCACTCAGTGACTCGCACCTGCAGCTCATTTACTCCTGTGTATTTAAGCACTGCCTTTTCTCTGTCACTGCGGCAAAATTGGTTCAACTACCGTACTCTCCACTTCTCCCAGCCTCTGAAGTTTACTTCTCCAGAGCACGCCCTGCTCTGAGGCTTGTCCTATAAGTTATTCTTGTTTTGCGTTTTTGTACTGTTGGCACAATTTGTGTACTCTGTGTTATTTTTTGCTATTAAATGTCACAACTCAATTCAGCACCTGGGTCTGCCTTTCTGCCTCATAGGGGCATCCATGACACTACTAAAAACTGTAAAATATAATCTGGTAAATTTTTGAAAATATAAGAAGTTGTCTCACTATGGATGCAGCAAAGACCTATATGCATGCCATGATCTTATCTCACATTTCATGTTATGTAACATGTTGGGGACAGGCTGGGTAAATGGCCATTAAAACACTGGAGTCTCTTTCCAAACACTAAAAGTTCTAGACAAAAATATATCTATACAATATCAAAACTGTAAGATTCTGAGAGGCATCACCTTTTGAGTTTTTGAAATTTTAAATTATTTTCAGACACGTGCCTTGTTTTTAAGATTTGAAATGGTTTGGCCCCTCCTCCATTAAGCCAGTTTATTAAATTTCGATCAGAAGAATCCAACAGATCTACAAGGATCTCTTCCACCAGTGACTGTTTGATACCTTTTCACCGCAGCGCCTTTGGACAGTCATCATTTACTGTAAAAGTTACGGCTCAGTGGAACACCCTATCAGATGACATAAAGAACTGTACCTCAATAGTTTTAAAAGTAAACTGAAAAAAACTATTGAAGCACAATCAGAACTATAACCATTACGGGCTATTTTTAATTTGTATAGCTGTGTATGTATGTTTGTGTGCACTTTTGAGAGTGTGTGTTAGGTGTGTGTAGTTTGCTTTATTGTGTCATGGATCGTATAGTTTAGCATTTTAGCTATCCTTTATTGTTGCATTGTCTTGTTTTATCATATTATTTTAATATGTTATTATTGTTCATTATGTTTTAATTGTGACCTGCCAAGGGACTGCAGATGTAAATTAGCTAAAATCTAATTCTGGTACAATGCATCAAAAGGCAACATTTATGTTTATTAATGCACATGGTTCCTTTTCAAATAAAATGTGAAACAGTGATGGAAAGAAGAAAGTATGGAGAAGTATTGGAATGGCTCATGATTCAGAGCACACCACATCTTCTGTAGAACATGGTGGAGACAGTGTCATGTGTGGGCATGCATGTCTTCCAATGACACTGGGTCACTAGTGCATACTGATGATGTGACAGAAGACAGAAGCAGCCAGATGAATTCTGAAGTGTACAGAGATATACTGTTTGCTCAGATTCAGACAAATGCAGCAAAGCTGATTGGGCGGCGCTTCACAGTACAGGTGGACAATGAACCAAAAGATACTGTGAACGCAACCCAGGAGATTTTTAGGGCAAAGAAGTGGAATATTCTGCAATGGCCCAGTCAGTCACCAGATCTCAACCTGACCCAGCAACATTTGACTTGCTTAAGACAAAACTTAAGGCAGAAAGACCCACAAACAAGCAACAAGTGAAGACAGCTGCAGTCAAGGCCTGGCAAAGCATCACAGAGGAGGAAACCCAGAGTTTGGTGATGTCCATGGGTTCCAGACTTTAGCCAGTCATTGTCTGCAGCGGATTCTCTACAAAGTATTGAAATGAACATTTTATTTATGGTAATGTTAATTTCAGGGATGACAACAGGAAATTCTGATTTCAGCTGAAATCTAATTTGGTCCATTGACTTATGGGGTGGCCGGGGGGGGGGGCAGCCCCCCTGAAGCTGGGAGGTTTTCAGTAAAACAGAAGTAATTTAGACTGAAAAAAATGAAAAAAAAAATGAAATACTAGACTTAGATAAATCATTAAATTTAATGAAAAGTTAACTTACTTTTTCTTCAATGTTGTCTCACTGTCTTTAGTCCAACATGTTTAACAGTTCTATAAGAGTTTATTACACTATTTACACTGGTCACCAAGTCACTTCTAATGTGAAACTTTCTTCCTTTTGGCAGCAAGCTGTGTCAGTCTCTGAACTTTGAACTTCATCTCCTTTTCTAGTTTCTTCAGAAACTGTCCGAGTGTTTGTTACCTTGTCGAACTTTGAGCCAATTTTCACCTTTACTGTCACTTTTCTCTCAAGCCAATTCCATCGGAACTTATTTTTGACACTTTTGTCTATTTCTAGCACTGATGACTCCTGATCCTTTGATAAAAATCTCATAATTCCACTGAAAACAATACCAAAAGCTCAGAATTCCAACATGAACCAGGGATGTGATTTGGAGTTGGGGAAATTATCTGAAAATTTAGCAGGGGGTCTAGGGGACACAGTCCCCCAGCGGGGTCCAGGGCAGAGTCCCTGTTGGGGGGGGGGCAAGGGGGGTGAAGCCCCCCGAAGCTCCTGGGTTTTTATGATTTTTAAGTACCAGAACTGTGCTTAAATGACATAAAAGAAACAGCTGAATGCCACTTATTACTGTATAATATTGACTTATGTTCCAAGAAGATAGCATTCCTAAAATATTCCAACAAGCATTATCCATCACATGCTTTAACACTTGATCAAATCAAAATCAGTTAATTTTATCTATTCCATAATAGAAATAAAATTCCAACATACCATTACTTTTTATAATTTCAGCATTCATTTCAGATCACCAGTTTCAATCTCCACTGAGTCTTGAGCAGTTCATTTTGCACAATCACTGATGCAGCCAAGTCTTAGAAAATTCAAAAGTTATGAGTCAATATCCACTGTGCACTGTCAATTTCAACCTGTTTGGAATCATAAAAGTAATCTAACTAAATTGTTTTGCTATTTTTTTCTCCTCAACATCAATGTCAGGGCGCTGCAAGAGTTTTTGGGGATGGTTAACTTTTATAACCGTTTCCTCCCCAGTGCAGCCCAGCTCATACAGCAGTTGAACGCTGCACTCAAGAAACGGAAACCGGAGGACAGAATGAACTGGACTCCTGAGCGGCAGCAGGCGTTCTGAGGTTAAAACAGCGCTCACTACCGACGCCTCGGACATGGGCATAGCGGCTGTCGTGGAGCAATGTGTTGCCGGTTCTTGGCAGCCGCTCACCTTTTTTTTTAAGCAGGTCTTTGCACGACAGTGAGCGTAAATACAGCGTGTTCGACAGAGAGTTAATGGCTCTCCACCTGGCCATATGCCACTTCCAGTTCTGCCTGAAAGGGCGCACCTTCACTGCGTTTGTGGACCACAAGCTGCTAACGTACTTAACGTACTTTATCTTCCTGGAAGATAAAATAAAGCGGAATTCGGTGAATTACCAGAAAAAAATCACATCCCTGAGAACAAGCCGCCATGAATTTTTGACAAAGCATTCAACGAACCATTTGATTGGTCCAATCGTTTGCAACTATCCAATCACAGGGCTGTTTACAATACAGCAGTAGCTTGAGTACATCCGGATTATTGCGGGAGACTTGACCCGAGGAAGCACCGAGCGCTTATGTAATCGTGCTGATTTTCGCTAAAATCGGTAACAATAAGGTATCTTACCCCCCCTAAAATTTTCTCAACGGATTTAGACGATTCACAGAAATGATCAATTTGAAAATAAATCGGCGGAAATCCGCAGATCGGCGGAAAATTGCCATCCCTGTAATTTGTCCAATTATTTTTGAGCCCTTGAAGTGAGATTTTGTATAAAAATGGTTGCAATTCCTAAACGGTAACTCCAATTTGGATATAAATACCCTCAAATCAAAGCTGAGAGTCTGAAGGTTAAGCCCGTATTGATTATATAACTGTATCATGAATATGTCTGGTCAACAGCTAAAACAACAAAACTTGTGTCAGTGTCACTTATGGAGCTAACTGTAAGACATTAAAAACAACATAATGTAAAATTTCCACCTTTAAAATGTTTCCAAAATAATTTTGATCATGCATCAACCTTTGACTGGGTGAACAGACTGAGCCTATTCTGCTCTGTCCCTTAAAGCCTTGGTCTCAGTCCACTCTGGTTTCAGTCTGGTCTTGGTGTCTTCTTGAATACAACACTACCTCACATGTATTTATGACAGTGGTAACAGGCCCGTTTCACTATACGACAGCAGGACCCAAAAAGCAATTGTCAGGGTGTGGGTTGAGTCTCATGTCGTTAGTTTCTTTATTTCTGTAAAGCAAAGACTCAACCCACGTCCTTGCTTTGAGTTGATGTTGTTTTTTCTGCACTTATCATTGTTTGTTGGTTTCTTGATTCTGATTTTCAGCTCTGATTCTTGTTATTTATGATTTGGATTCAGTTCTGTCATTGTTTGTCATGGTCATATCTCCCCTGATCCCCTGCGTTATGTTTTGTCTCCCTCTGTGTGTGTGTTAGCCCCGCCTGCTCCTGTCAGCTGTTTGTGATGACTGATTTCTCCACCTGTCGCGTGCTTCCTGATTGTGTTCAGTAATCAGTGTCTGTGTTATTTAATCTCTTGCACTCTGGTGTACCGCGGGCGGGCAAGTCTCTGCATCCCAGTGCGCCCTCGTGCGTCCCAAGGTGCCCTCATGCGTCCCAGAACGCACTGTGCGTCTCAGTGTGGAAAAAAAAAAAGCTGCATTGTTCAGCTTTCTTTTCACACAGCCGTGAACAGAAAGCCAAAGGAGTGTATGATTGGTTTAGATTTGATTGACCTCTAATAAGAGCCTTGAATTGGGTTTCTGAAGGCTTGAAGAACCAATGACTGAAAACCTAGCAAGAAGGACCTGCCTACCAACGGCTGCGAATACGAGCCAACTGAAGCAGAGAAGTTTGACAGCTGACGTGCGTCTCCCTGCATAAAATCTCTTTTGCCTAAGCCGCTGGGTGACTGACATTGAGACCTGTGCGGAACGGTAGCATCAGCCAGTCTTTTTTGGATTATTTGTTTGGAAAAATGGTTTGCCAAAACCGCAAGCGTGGAAGCGGAGATGTTTGACTGGGTCGGGTGACCAGAAGCACGAGTCCGTTACAACCGGAACAACTTCATGTTTGTCTGACAATGAGGAACTTATGCTGTTGTGGACAGGTAAGTGTTATAAGCTAAATTATTCTTTATCGATGAAAATAGTAATAAAAATCACTTTTGACCGATCGGTAATTCCAACGGTGCATCATGGCCACAAGTTTTTTGGTGTGCAGAGTTCCTCTGTAGCGGGGCGGGGGGGGGGGGGTGTTATCCTCTGCATTGCAGATAGATATTTTAGCATAACTTTTATTGCACTGTAGGCTATTTTTTCTTGTAAAAAAGGCCATACATTTTTTACGTGGCATGTTTTTGTGTGTGTGTGTGTGGTTGTTTGTTATCCATCCATCCATCCATCCATCCATCTTCTACCGCTTTTCCAGAGTTCAAGCAGAGAAGCCCTGACTTCCCTCTCCCCAGCCACCTGCTCCAGCACTCCAGAGAGGATACCAAGGCATTCCCAGACCAGCTGGGAGACATAGTCTCTCCACCGAGTCCTGGGTCTGCCCCGGGGTCTCCTCCCAGTGGGCTGTTTGTTACCCTCTAGAAATGTAATAATGTTTTAGTATAATTTTTATTGCACTGTAGGCTATTTTTTCTTGTAAAAAAAACAAAACAAAAACCAGAATGTGTATGTGAACTCTGGGAAAATAGGAGAATAGTGAAAAATAAAAATTGAACTTTGTAAATGACTTTATTTTCACATAATAGACAAACTTCAGATGAAGACTCTGGTGAGGAGTGGGTGCCAGACGAGTACTCTGCCAGCAAGCGCAGAAGAAGGGAACTGCAGGCGAGCTCGTCAGAAGAGGAAACCCCTACCCCAAAAAGAGGGACACCACTGAGGAAAGGAAGAGGAAGGAGAGGAAGAGGGAGAGGAAGAGGAGGTAGCAGGAGAGGAAGAGGAGGCGAGAGTGGTGATGGCAGCCCTCAGCCTGGGACATCGGCCGGTCCTTCATCAGCTGAGGAGAGGTGGCATGATTCCGACACCCCTGACATCATTCCACCACAGCCCATTTTTCGTCCCAAAAATCCACCTGGACCTCAGCTAATTACAACAGCTTCATACACCCCCGTTCAGTTGTTTGAGTTATTTTTCACTCCATCTGTGCTAGACCACATTGTTGAGAACACCAACCTACATGGCTCTGCACACTACAACACACCCACCAGCCCCTGGATTGACCTCACACGCTCCGACCTGCTCTCATTTTTTGGCCTGATTGTTTACATGGGTATAGTCAAGTGCAAATCCTTCAGTGATTACTGGTGAGGGGGACACCTGTACAGCCTTCCTTTCCCCAAGAGTGTAATGACCAGGACAAAGTTTCTCCTGATCAGCTGGGCCCTTCACCTCAGCAGCCCAGCAGCAGAAGAAGCCAATGAGCAGAAGAGGGGCACGGATATGCATTACCGCCTCAGCAAAATCTTGACACTTTTTCTAGGAATCAGTATGATGATGAGTAGGATTAGAAAATTATATTTGATTGAGAGGGTATTGCTGTCAACTTGTAAAATATCCTGTCGCCAAGTGCTTGCTCACAGGGGATTGCCTGATTGCTGGGGTCTTTCTGCAACTGTGGGGGTTCCCCCTACAGTTGATAGTGCAATGAGATGACTGTTGTTGTGAAATGGCGCTATATAAATAAAGTTGAATTGAATTTGTTGTTTGTAAATAGTATGATTTGTATATTGACATTTTTGTTCAGTAAAGCGTGTTTAGAATTGAAACTTCATTTTCTCTGCATCATTACTACTGACAGTGTTTCTGGATAGCTAACAAGATAGCCCTGAGTGTCACCTTTCATTAGAGCCCAAGATGAAGCTTCTATGTTGAAGCATTCAAAAGTTCTAGACGTTTTTCCAAACTGTGCCAAACTAAAAACGCCTGGGAACAACCTGAGAAAAAAGCTGTGTAATATATTCATTTTTCGTGGTATTGTTACCAAATTTGGACCTCAGTTTGATAACACTTGGTTCTACATTTCTGTTGCATTTTCCAGCTGGATCGGACAGCTGTGTGTTATTTGCAAGCATTTGCATCCAAAAAAAACACCCAGGCGAAATTTATTTTCTTCAAGTTCAGTATGTTTAGATGACTGTTACTCAGTGGCAGGAGCACTTAGAGAGATTATAACTGTTTTGCCAAAACATTCAAAGTGTTTTCTTTTAAATGAGACCAACCCCATGAAGATGCTGCAAAGGGTTGAAGAACAGCTTTTGATTTACTTTGGGCATGTTATTTTTTGGCGTTTTTAGGGAAATTGACCGGAGTGCAAGGGGTTAAAGGACGCAGCCCCTCTGTTGGGTGCCACGTCATTTGTCTGGCGTTTCACACACGCTTCTGCCTGCCATGTCCGTGAGTCCAAGTTGGTGAGTTTTCATGCCTTCTTGTTAAAGTCTGTTTAGTTTTTGTGTTTCAGCTCCCGAGCTGACTTTTGTGTTTTGTTTAGTAAAATGTTTAATGCTCGTTACACATCAGGGTCCTATTCTCTGCCCTGAGGGGCCAACTTTGACAGCAATTCTTCCATAATATTCCTTTCATGCCATTTCTCATTCACACATCCATGGGGTGTGAACTGCTGTGTCAGTCAGCATCGGCTAAGGTTAACAACCCATCCTTACACCCAGGACACAATCAACTCAACAACCGTAACAAATGAGATTAGAGGAGTGACCCCAACAGTTTCCTATGGTATGTGGCAGCTACACTGAAGATAACAGAGGAGCCAACTTGACCTGGAAACCTCAGGCTCTCTGAGGAGGAGGTAGAACATTTTGCTGTAGAAAGTGCTAACAGTTTCTAACCTTTTCTTTACGAATTTATTCTTTTCTTTAATTATATAAGAAAACATTTTCTTCATCAGGAAACATGTTTTCTCTTCATGGGACTTAAAGCCTTTATCATTATCCTATTATGATCCACTTGTTCCACATGTTGACATCTTTTTAACAATCAGATTTTCATCAGACATGAACAGTTGGTGAGCTATTGAAGAGAATTCGATCAAGACTTTGAGTTCAGCAAAACTCAATTTAAAGTAAGTAGTAGAGCCACATAAGGAAAAAAATACTAGAAAATAAATGGTGTGTAGTGTGTTACTAAGAACTTATATCCTCAGTAAGAACTAAGTGGTGAAAAGTCATGCAGCCATGGACAAAATTGTTGGTACCCCTCTGTTAATGAAAGAAAACCCCACAATGGTCACAGAAATAACTTGAATCTGACAAAAGTGGTAATAAATAAAAATTCTATGAAAATTAACCAATGAAAATCAGACAATGCTTTTGAATTGTGGTTCAACAGAATTACTTTAAAAAATAAAATCATTAAACAGGCCTGGACAAAAATGATGGTACCCCTAGAAAAGATTGAAAATAATGTGACCATAGGGACATGTTCAACCAAGATGTGTCCTCTAATTAACATCACAGGTGTCTACAAACTTGTAATCAGTCAGTCGGCCTATTTAAAGGGTGACAAATAGTCACTGTGCTGTTTGGTGACATGGTGTGTACCACACTAAACATGGACAGAAATAACTTGAATCTGACAAAAGTGGTAATAAATAAAAATTCTATGAAAATTAACCAATGAAAATCAGACAATGCTTTTGAATTGTGGTTCAACAGAATTACTTTAAAAAATAAAATCATTAAACAGGCCTGGACAAAAATGATGGTACCCCTAGAAAAGATTGAAAATAATGTGACCATAGGGACATGTTCAACCAAGATGTGTCCTCTAATTAACATCACAGGTGTCTACAAACTTGTAATCAGTCAGTCGGCCTATTTAAAGGGTGACAAATAGTCACTGTGCTGTTTGGTGACATGGTGTGTACCACACTAAACATGGACCAGAGGAAGCAAAGGAGAGAGTTGTCTCAGGAGATTAGAAAGAAAATTATAAACAAGCATGTTAAAGGTAAAGGCTGTAAGACCATCTCCAAGCAGCTTGATGTTCTTGTGACTACAGTTGCACATATTATTCAGAAATTTAAGATCCACGGGACTGTAGCCAACCTCCATGGATGTGGCCACAGGAGGAGACGGATAATATGAATGGTAACAAAAGAGCCCAGAACAACCTCTAAACACATTCATGGTGAACTCCAAGGTTAAGGTACTGTACATCAGTGTCAGATTGCACCATCCATCGTTGTTTGAGCCAAAGTGGACTTCATGGGAGACGACCAAGGAGGACACCACTGTTGAAAACAAATCATAAAAAGCCAGACTGGAATTTGACAAACTGCATGTTGACAAGCCACAAAGCTTCTGGGAGAATGTCCTATGGACAGACGAGACAAAACTGGAACTTTTTGGCAAGGCACATCAGCTCTATGTTCACAGACGCAAAAATGAAGCATACCAAGAAAAGAACACTGTCCCTACTGTGAAACATGGAGGAGGTTCTATTATGTTCTGGGGCTGCTTTGCTGCATCTGGCACAGGATGTCTTGAATCTGTGCAGGGTACAATGAAATCTCAAGACTATCGAGGTGTTCTAGAGAGAAATGTGCTGCCCAGTGTCAGACAGCTTGGTCTCAGTCGCAGGTCATGGGTCTTGCAACAGGATAATGACCCAAAACACACAGCTAAAGACACCCAAGAATGGCTAAGAGTGAAACATTGGACTATTCTAAAGTGGCCTTCTATGAGCCCTGATCTAAATCCTATTGAACATCTGTGGAAGGAGCTGAAACATGCCATCTGGAGAAGGCACCCTTCAAACCTGAGACAACTGGAGCAGTTTGCTCATGAGGAATGGGCCAAAATACCTGCTGAGAGGTGCAGAAGTCTCATTGACAGTTACAGAAATCGTTTGATTGCAGTGATTGCCTCAAAAGGTTGTGCAACAAAATATTAAGGGTACCATCATTTTTGTCCAGGCCTGTTTCATGAGTTTGTTTTTTAAAATAATTCTGTTGAACCACAATTCAAAAGCATTGTCTGATTTTCATTGTTTAATTTTCATAGAATTTTTATTTATTACCACTTTTGTCAGATTCAAGTTAGATTCAAGCTGCTTCCGCCTGGAAGCAGCTCTGCGATCCACATGGTGAGGACATCGATGGCCTCACTCACACCTTCACGGACTACCTCAGCTTCTGTGTGGACAAATCCGTTCCCACCAAGACCATACGGCGTCACTCAAACAACAAACCCTGGATCAACCCTGAGATAAAAACACTTCTGAGAGAGAAGAAGAGGATCTTCAGGTCGGGGAATAGGGAGATGCTGAAGTCCGTACAGAGGGAGCTGAGAAAAAAGATCAGAGTAGGCAAGGACAGCTTCAGGAAGAAGATGGAGGACAAGCTGCAACAGAGCGACATCAGCGGGGTCTGGAGAAACCTCAAAACCATCTCTGGGCTCCAGAATATCTCCCCCCAGGCCACGGGGGGCAGGGAGTGGGCGAACAACCTGAATCTGTTTTTCAATAGGTTTGACCAACCGCCCTCCCCCCTGTCTGCACAACAACCACTGCTGCCTCTAAAGAAATCAAGTCCTGCTGCCCACTCCCCACTCCACCAACACCCCCCCACTCCCAACGCACAGCCCCCCATCCTGACCCTGACCAGGACCCAGGTGAGGACGGAGCTGAGGAAGATCAAGGCGAGGAAGGCGTCAGGACCGGACGGCATCAGCGCAAAGCTCCTCAAGTCCTGTGCAGACCAGCTGTGTGGGATTGTGACGTATATCTTCAACATGAGCCTGAAACTGGGGAGGGTACCACAGCTGTGGAAAACATCTTGTGTGGTACCTGTACCAAAAACTTCCCACCCCAAAGACCTGAACAGCTACAGACCGGTGGCCTTGAAGTCCCACTTGATGAAGACCCTGGAGAGACTGCTCCTTGCTCACCTCCGCCCCCTGGAGGAACCAGCGATGGATCCACTCCAGTTCGCCTACCAGCATGGCATTGGGGTGGAGGATGCGGTGATCTTCCTCCTTCACCGTTCTCTGTCCCACCTGGAGAAGCCCGGGAATATGGTGAGGATCATGTTCTTTGACTTCTCCAGTGCTTTCAACACCATCCAACTGATGATCCTGAAGGACAAGCTGCTGCACGCAGGGGTGGACCAGCACCTGTCATCATGGATCCTGGACTACCTCACGAACCAGCCTCAGTTTGTGAGAACCCGGGACTGTGTGTCCGACACGATCATCAGTAGCACGGGGGCCCCCCAGGGAACGGTGCTGGCTACCTTCCTGTTTACTCTTTATACTGCGGACTTCTCACACAACACAACACGCTGCCATCTACAGAAGTTCTCTGATGACTCTGCGATCGTTGGCCTCATCTCCAATGGAGATGAAGCTGAGTACAGAGGGCTTATGAGATGAGATGAGATAAGATTCAACTTTATTGTCATTACACATGTATGAATACAAGGTAACGAAACATGACTTGGCATTTGGGCACGCTCTGCAGAGCGCATCTAAGGCTGGGGCAGCCGCTAGGCGCCAGTCAATCCAGGACTTCGTGGACTGGTGCCATCGGAACTGCCTCCAGATCAACGCGAGAAAAACTAAGGAGCTGGTGGTGGACTGCCGCAGGCAAGGACAACCCCTCACAGCACCAGTAAATATACAGGGAACAGACATCGAGATGGTGACAGCCTATAAGTACCTGGGTGTTCATCTGAACAATAAACTAGACTGGTCACACAATACTGATGCACTCTACAAGAAGGGACAGCGCAGGCTGTTCCTGCTGAGGAGACTCAGGTCTTTTGGTGTACAAGGCGCGCTGCTGAAGACATTCTATGACACGGTGGTGGCATCAGCCATCACTTTTGGAGTGGTCTGCTGGGGCAGTGGCATTACTGCAGCCGATAGGAAGAGACTGAACAAACTGATCAAGAAAGCTAGCTCTGTCCTGGGGCAGCGCCTTGATCCGGTGGAG
This sequence comes from Pholidichthys leucotaenia, assembly GCA_020510985.1. Classification (NCBI taxonomy): domain Eukaryota; kingdom Metazoa; phylum Chordata; class Actinopteri; order Cichliformes; family Pholidichthyidae; genus Pholidichthys; species Pholidichthys leucotaenia. Next base: position 168,168,963 of record CM035850.1, read on the forward strand.
GAGATAGGAGAGAGAAGGACGGTGGCTAAACTGTCATCTCTGCTGGAGTCCGAGTTCCACCCTATGCAGGACATACTGAATGCACTGAGGAGCTCATTTAGCAGCAGACTACATCATCCCAGGTGCACAACCGAGAGGTTTCGCAGGTCCTTCCTACCAACGGCTGTCAGACTGTACAACCTAAGCAGGGCTGCTCGCAGAGATAGCAAAAAGACGTAACAAACTAATAGTTTTTTGAATGCAAAAGATGCAATAGACTTACACAATGGTCCCCTCCGGCATACAACTAGGAAAATACCGGTCGCTATGGAGAGTGAGAATATGTATGGGCACATAATCATACCATGTAGGACAGGGGTGTCAAACTCATTCCATGGAGGGCCAAGACCCTGCATGTTTTCCTTCCACCCAGTGTCTTCAGCAGGTGTTTTCACTGATCAGCAATCAGTTGGAAGAAATATGGTGAATCACCTGTTGAAGACACTGGGTGGAGGTAAAACCTGCAGGGTCTTGGCCCTCCATGGAATGAGTTTGACACCCCTGATGTAGGATAACTAAGTAGATGGTTGTGCTGTTTCATCCCATCTAGCAACAATGCTCTGCACTGTGTGTGTTTATATATTTACATATTTATTCCATCTAGCTACATTGCTCCACACTGTGTGTTTACATATTCATATATTTATTCCATCCAGCTACAATGCTCTGCACTGTGTCTGTGTGTGTGTGTATATATATATTATATATTTTATAGTAATATGTACATATGTATATTAGCTGCTCTTGCTTGCTTGTTTTTTTTTTCTTGCCTTCTGATTGTTGCTCTGAGTGTTGCTATCCCTGTGCTGTTGCAATCCTGGAATTTCCCCGTTGTGGGACTAATAAAGGCTTATCTTATTACTGTGACCATTGTGGGTTTTTCTTTCATTAACAGAGGGGTACCAACAATTTTGTCCACGTGTGTAGCTACAAAGCATGTCCAGCTCGATGGAAGCCTGTGGGAAAACAACACCAGACATGACATGACACTTTCCTAATGGAATTCAGATCTCACTAACTAGTTTTAGATCATATGGTCCACTTCATCAAAACAGCTACATGGTGTCAGGAAAAAAAAGGCAAAAACATAAGGCCTGTGTAAAGCAGTGGGTGGACTAACTGAAGCATTCCCCTTTTTAAAATAGTCTGTAATCCATTTACTGAATTGGCACAGAAAATGTACTAACCATATGTTATCTGACAGGATTTTCTTATCAATGTACATATAACTCACAGACCAACATCAGACCAAACTAAACTGTGCACAACAATGCTGTTGGTGTTTCTGTCCAGGCGGGCAGTGGGGTTGTAGGTTATTCTTCAGGACCGAGCGCTGGGTGTGGGCTGGGCTCAGATGATGGTCCTGAGCTCCTCATCAGTCAGATGGTTTACTGTCATGATCTTGGCCAACTGCTCGCTGTACTTTGCCTGGTCCTGCATGAAGTGGGGGATACGGACGTTCTCCATCTGAGCAACAGCTTTTAGGCGGTCCACATCTTCGAATGACACCTGAGAACATGGAAAACCATAAACACAGTCGGTAAACATTCTTTATTCTTTTCATTATTTGACAACAGCTATTTTTCACATTTCACAATAACAAGTGGCTGACTGCATCAAACCTAAAAGGAGTTCCTCAGAGCCATGGATCACAGTGGTTATATAAGCTTCATTCTTGCTAGTCTTTCATTTCCCTGTGTCTGAACCTCAAACCTCCTCTGAGCAGCTTCACCGTTATTTCATGTGAACTGATGTCACATGAAATAATGATCCGCTGGTTACTGTACTGCAACAGAAACAACGGCACAGACGAGATCCCACTGGACACAGCACCCGCACTTCTAAATGAAACATAAAGGACTAAAATATCAGACATGAAAGATGCAATAGACTCCCCACATCACTGCAGTGAAGCCTTACGTAAGTGACACTAATACAAAGCAACATCCATCACTGCAGTACAGTGTAGATGAGGGCTTTCAGAAATCAAAGAGCTCCCCATTTCTGGTTGCTGAGTGCAATGAAGGGCTTTTAGTGGAAGATATCACTGCTAATTGTTTTGGCTGACTCCAGGTTTTGTTTTTTTTACGTCTGCTCACACCACTTTATTGAACTGTAATGCAACATCAGTGCATTTATGAATACACTGCTGGGCCACTTTATTAGGTGCAACTTTTTAACTACGTAGACATGATGGAGATGAGCTGCTCAAGTTCAAACAGAGCATCAGAAATGGGAAGAAAAGTGATTTAAGTGACTTTGAACATGGCGTGGTTGTTGGTGCCAGAGGGGCTGGTTTGAATACTTCAGAAAGTGCTGATCTACTGGGGATTTTCACCCATAACCATCTCTAGAGTTTGCAGAGAATGATCTGAAAAGAGAAAATATCCAGGGAGCAGCAGTTCTCTGGGCTCAAAAACCAGAGGTCAGAAGAGAATTGCCAGACTGGGTCAAGCTGACAGAAAGGCAACAGTAACCCAATCACTCACAACAACCAAGAAAAGCATCTCTGAAGGTACAACACACTGACCTTTGAAGCTTATGAAGCTTTGAAGCTTTACACTACAGTGAAGGACGCGTATCGAGCTGTTCCCCGCGCTGCGCTCGGACTATCTGATCACGTGATGGTCCACCTCATTCCCACATACAAACAGAGACTGAAACTCACTAAACCTGTTGTGACCACCACGAAGAAATTGACCAGTGAAGCTGGAGAGAAACTGAACACATGCATGGAAATAACTGAGTGGGACATGTTTAAAGGAGCCACACATGATCTTAATGAGTACACAGACACTGTGAACTCATATATCAACTTTTGTGAGGAGAGCATTCTCCCATCGCGCACCAGGGTGAGGTATTCTAATGACAAGCCCTGGTTCACTGCCAAGCTCAGACAGATCAGGAAGGAGAAGGAAGCAGCGTTGAAAAGTGGAGACAGGGACTGCTACAGGGAGGTCAAATATCGGTTTAACAGAGAGCTGAGGAGAGCTAAATCTGTGTATTCTGAGAGACTCCAGCAGCAGTTCACTGCTAATGACTCGGCTTCTGTGTGGAGAGGACTGAGGCAAATCACCAACTATCGGCCTCAGGCTTCTAAAGGTCAGGATGACAAAGCCCTTTGTCAAAAACTGTCCCAACATTACGCCCGTTTTGACACCTCGTCAGCTGTGTCCAACTCCCCCACTCCACCCAGCTCCACTGCCTCCTCGGCCCCTAATTCATCAAAAGCGGTCCCCCCCTCCTCCTCCTCCCCCCCCTGCCCTTGTCATCAGTGAGTAGGACGTGCACAGACAGTTCTCCAGACTTAACCCACGCAAGGCCCCCGGTCCGGACGGCGTGTCTCCCTCCACCCTGAGACACTGTGCGAAAGAGCTGGCTCCTCTCTTCACAGACATTTTTAACACCTCCCTTAAGCAATGCCACTTGCCGACCTGCCTCAAATCCTCCACCATCATCCCTGTCCCCAAGAAGCCACGGATTACTGGACTTAACGACTACAGACCTGTAGCGCTCACCTCTGTAGTCATGAAGTCCTTTGAGCGCCTGGTCCTGTCCCACCTCAAGTCCATCACCACTCCCCTCCTGGACCCGCTGCAGTTTGCCTACCGTGCTAACAGGTCTGTGGACGACGCAGTCAACCTGGCCCTCCACTCCATCCTGCAGCACCTGGACTCCCCGGGAACCTACGCCAGGATCCTGTTTGTGGACTTCAGCTCTGCATTCAACACCATCCGCCCCGCTCTGCTCCAGGACAAGCTGTCCCTGCTCGGCGTGCCTGACTCCCTCTGCAGGTGGATCACCGACTTCCTGACGGACCGGAGGCAGCATGTGCGGCTGGGGAAGTCTGTCTCGGACTCTGTTAGCATCAGCATCGGATCACCCCAGGGCTGTGTACTTTCCCCCCTACTCTTCTCCCTTTATACCAACTCCTGCACCTCCAGCCACCAGTCTGTTAAGCTGATCAAGTGTGCGGACGACACCACCCTCATCGGGCTCATCTCCAACGGCGACGAGTCCGTCTACAGGAAAGAGGTGGCCCAGCTGGTGTCCTGGTGTAGCCACAACAACCTGCAGCTGAACGCTCTGAAGACAGCGGAGATGATCGTGGACTTCAGGAAAGTCACAACCCCCCTGCCCCCCCTCACCATCACAGGCTCTCCCATCACCATTGCAGATTCCTTCCGCTTCTTGGGCACCACCATCACCCGGGACCTCAAATGGGAGCCAACCATCAGCTCCCTCATCAAAAAGGCCCAGCAGAGGACGTTCTTTCTGCGGCAGTTGAGGAAGCTCAAGCTACTCACCAAGATGTTAGTGCAGTTCTACACGGCCATCATCGAGTCCATCCTCACCTCCTCCATAACCGTGTGGTACGCAGGAGCCACTGCCAGGGACAGACTAAGGCTGCAGCGCGTCGTGCGCACTGCTGAGAAGGTGATCGGCTGCAAGCTCCCATCTCTCCAGGACCTGTACATTTCCAGGACCTGGAGGCGTGCAGGCCAGATCATAGCCGATCCTTCACACCCTGGTCACGTACTGTTTGCCCCCCTCCCCTCAGGTAGAAGACTTCGGTCCATTCAGACTAAAACCTCCCTGCACATGAACAGCTTTTTCCCCTCTGCCATCAGACTGCTGAACATTAAGTGACTTATTGACTCTCGTGCACTATGTACAGCAGCTCAACCAGACTCATGTCATTCATCACTGTTTTTCTGTTGCATTATCGACTGCACTATGTGGTACCCCATATTATCTGCTACTTGCTAATTTATTTAAAACTGCCTTGACTAGTATTACTCATTATTATTATTATTATTATTATTACTTATTATTCTACACTTATTGCATGTTTTTAGTCTTTTAGTTTATCTCTTTATCTCATCATGTTTTTAATGTTGCAGCATGGCACCGAGACAAATTCCTAGTTTGTGTACTACATAAACAATGGCAATAAATCTGATTCTGATTCTGATTATGGGCTACAGCAGCAGAAGACCTCACCCACTGCCACTCCTGTTAGCTACAAACAGGAAACTGAAGCTACGGTTCACACAGGCTCACCAAAAATTTGATAACAGAACATTGGAAAAACGTTGACGGGTCTGAGTCTCGATTTCTCCATGCCAGAATTTGCTGCCTTGTACCAGCATTTCAGACTGGTGATGGTGTAACAGAAAGGTGATGTAACACAGTGGTAAACATGACCTTGTTCCAGCTTTTTTGGAACATGCTGCCATCATCAAATTCAATACTTTTTCCACATAGGGCCAGGTATGTTAGGACAGCTTTTTCCCCCTTAATTAACAATCAATTTAAAAGCCACATTTTGTATTTACTCAGGTTATCCTTGTCAAACATTAACATTTGTTTGATGATCTAACATATTAGAAATCCATAATGTGGGTAAAGACTTTTCCACAGCACTGTACCTATATATTCTGATGGCTACTTCCAGCAGGAGAACAAGCCATGTCACAAAGCTTGGATCATCCCAAGCTGGTTTCTTGAACATGACAATAGGTACACTGTACTCAAATGGCCTCCGCAGTCACCACATCTGAATCCAGTAGAGCACCTTTGAGATGTGGTGGAATGAGTTCTTTGTATCATGGATGTGCAGCTGAGAAATCTGAAGCAACTGTATGATGCCTGTATATCAATATGGACCAATATCTCTGAGGAATGTTTCCAGCACCTTGATGAATCGATGCCATGGAGAATTAAGACAGTTCTGAAGGAAATAAGGATGGTCCGAACAAGGCCTACCTAATAAAGTGTCCCATGAGTGTACATACCATAGACTTTATTGAGACTATCTGGTACTGTATACCATTGGCTACCCAAGAATATTTTCAGTTAGTTTGTTATGACTCTTCCACTTGCTTTTTTGAAAGTTATGAAACAGAGTATTGAAAGTTAAGAGGTGTGTACAAATGAGAACCGTTTCAGTGTATGTATTTTTGCCCATGTGAATTACACAATAGCCCACACACAAACAGAAGCAACTTCAAGGGCAGATCTGCCGAGGATTTCCCATGTGGAAGCTTTTTTATTCTCTTGTTGATCAAGTTCCTTTACCTTATGAAATTATGTTTACTCTTTTTGTCTATCTGTGGACAACTGGAAAACGTCTGTAGTAAATACAGATTAGCAGCAATACTAAAAACAGTCACTGCAGACATACTGCAGTAGTTTGGGTGTTGAACTGAACAGGAATGATTTGTACCCAACTAAATGCAACTTCAGCATCACTTTCCTCCAAACACAGTCCAAGAATGCTGCACTGTGAAGTTCCCTACAGTGAAATAGCTAGTGAAATATCCAAATGCAATCATCAGGAAACATAGTGACCAGACAGTAATGCCTACTGTCCAATGAAATTGCTTGGTTGGAACACAACTGCAGTTACTACATCCATTAATATCATAACGACCTTGAGTGTAATATTGCTTTTATACAACAGTTCTACAAGCACAATATATTAAATGACAGTAATACTGGACAAAATATTATAAAATGTTTGTTTAACCAGTTACTTTGTGAAGCTGAGAAAAAAATAGTCCTTCTAAATGTAGCCAGTAACTGTTGCTAAACATCTCAATCAACATGAAGACGTCTATTGTCATTTCACACGCATGTAAACAAAGTAAATATTGTCAAGTGTAAAAGTCAGTGTTTATAAAACATACAGGTCACCCGTTGAGTTGGTATCGCAGAAGGGCCAAAATCAAAATATGGCCAATGTGACTACTTAGTGCTAGCATGCTAGCAATTTGGCTTCAGCACACTTTGCTCACTTTGTCTTAGCATTTTCGGATGAAACAAAAAGTCCGTCACCACATAGGTATGGTGGTTTATTAATTGAGACAATAAATCCAACTCTGTCACTGCCTATTTTTTTTTTAAACAGACGTGAAATAGCTTAATGATGTTTATACGAGGGCAGACTTTCAATAAAGTTTTTTTCCAAACGGGTGGGACTTTCAGGTCACGGATGCATAATTTCTTTTCAAACAGTACCTCACTGTGGACATTAAGGTATCCAACACAGTACTGCAATTCTCAAGTCTGCAGAGTTGACAGTAAACTACTGTTAGTAATTAACGGTTACTAGAACACCTTTGAAGCAGAGTGACACATGCAGTGAAATGTTGGGAGTGCAGTTATCGTGGAATATTGTAACTCCTGGAATCCCTATTGTCCAGTCAAATTGCTTCGCTGGAACTAACTGTCATATGATAACCAATTAAGTAATGTCTTAGGACTGTTGCAGGAAACCCATTCAGACCCCCAGTTGTCCAGATGATTCAAATCCAGAATGGAGTGGTATAGGAGTGGTGAGGTGGCTGCTGCATCACCATACCACCCAGAAGCCTCACCTTCCCGAGAGACATCAGCAGTGGGAAGTTAATTTTGTCTCTGTATCGCAGAATCTTCAGGATCCCCTCCAAGTACACCTGGTCTTTACTGAAGCACCCTGAAGTGTGAGAGGTAAATAACGTTCAGAGTTAGACAAGCATTATTAGCCTTATTAACATAATTTTAAATTTATCAGCTTAATTAATAAATATATGTATTACAAGGAAACTGTGGTTTGAATCTCAAAAAGCTACGCTATCTTGACCTGGCTGTTCGGTGTCAGTCTGCCCTCGCTTGGCTCGGACACAGTAGTCCCAGCAGGTGTTGGGGTCCTGGACGAAGCGTCCCAGGTTCTGGAAGAGCTGAGAGAAGGACATGCGGCTGGCCTGGTAGACAGTGTAGTAGAGCAGGGAGGCGCGCCACAGAGTGGGGTCTTTCCTGAAGAGCACGCTGTGGATGCTGGCCAGGCCCTCCTCTGTGGGGTTCAGAGGCTTCAGGTTGTACTTCCTCCTCCCCGTGCTGCTGCTCCAAGGCTGCTGGCAGTTGTTGATCCCTCTGAAATAATGGGTGCCTGGTGGTATGTGGGTCAATCATTTAAACAATGAATAGTGATGCAGTGCACCAAAATGCAATCATAATAAACAACACAGACAGCACATGTAAGACCTGTGTTAAAGTGATGTCACTGGCTGCCGAGAGCCACTGTTATCAAGTTTGAGTGATTTATACTGGCTTTGACTAGTTAAACATCCCAGTCAATAAAACATGGTGTGTTTGTGGGGTTTACCCTTCTGAAATGATTTCTTGGGTCATATGATGACAGTAAAAATACGAAAATCTCTCTTCACTTACAAATATTTATACTGTTCCATTTTGATAGAATAGGCAGAAGCCAGTGTAGCTCTTTGGAGTTACATTTCCCTACGCCACTAACACATAATCCAGTCTTAAGTTGCAACCACCATCACACTGTTGGCTGTGATGATTCAGTCCCCGCACACAGTTTCTGAGCCCAAGGTGATAGCTTCAGAACTGATAGTGCTGCTGTGGAGTTAGCTCATCCAGCATGATTTTTATGGTTATTTTCTCTCAATTCCAGTCACCTGGGGTGTTTAGTGGTGTCACTGTTTTGCCAAAAAATTTAGAGTGTTTTCTTTTAAATGAGACCAATCCCGTGACTATACTGCAAAGAGTTGAAGAACAGCTTTGATTTACTTTGGGTATGTTATTTTTGGGCGTTTTTAGGGAAACTGGCTGGAATGTTAAGGGATTAATTGGCATCAAGTGGGGATTCTAAATTCTCTTTAGGTATGAATGTGAGAGTGAATGGTTGTCTCTCTGTTAGCCCTGCGATGGACTGGCCATCTGTCCAGGGTGTACCCTGCCTTTCGCTCAAAGACACTGGGATAGACTCCAGCCCCCCATGACCCGAAAAGGATTAAGCAGTAGAAGATGAATGAATGAATGAAGACTTTAAGGATCTGCAGGATCTTTAATGACAATAACACCATCATATGCACATGAAAATAAAGGTTATTGGCATAATGGCTTGTGCTGACAAGGTGTTAGCATTTCTAATCTACCACAAGAAGTCCACATTAAGATTCCACTGTAGACGTTCTACAGTGGACTCACCAATCTCATGCATCAGCATTCCCTCCAGCCAGTGCTTCCGGGCACTGGAGATGTTGATGGTCAGAGTGGGTCTGCTGTTCACCACGGTCATGGAGGCTCTGGACAGGAGGTCATCCGTCACCTGGACCACTATCTGTCAATGCCACAGGCACAACTGTTGTTCAGACATAATGTCACCGTGTCCTCAGTGTAACAAGTCCTTTGTTTGGGAGGATGTACTCTTAATTCCTTTGGTGTAACCTGAATGAACTAACTTATTACTAAACTTCTTACAACTGATTTACTCAAAATGGAATTTCTATCATGCTAACCCTCTAACAAATCAAAAGACTTATATTAAAAAAGAAAGGACATAGAGGTTAGGGCTGCAACGATTAGCCGACGTCAGTGATGACATCAATCACAAAAATTTGTCGACGCAGATTTTTAATGACGACGAATCATTTAATTTTGAAGTTTATATGCATGCCGCAGAAATGTTGTCACTTGTATCTGCTCCAGTGAAGAAGGAGAGGAGCACACATGGGAACACAGAAGACAGAAAATCACGGAGAAGAAGAGGCCAAAACTTTCCAAAGTATGGGAGCATTTTTCTGAAAATAAACAAATGAAACAAGTTAAAGGCAGCTTTTTTTTATTTTCAATGAGTGACCGTCTCAGCTTTAGAAATCTAATTAAACTGTTAGCATGTGGTGTTTTTATTATTTTACCTGTCGGACAATAAGCTCCCTTGGATGATGGTTGCTGACGGCTGAGCTGTTTCAGTCGTGCTGGCTAACATGTTAACAGCACTAAATTAGTGAATTACACGAGTGGCTTACGCTATTATCTTCCCTCTTTTTGTCGTGGCAATATCAGCCCTCATTCTGAATATTACTGCATCTCAGTAAATTACAATACCATGATTTGTAATTTAATGTATAAAAACTGTAACTGTAATCATCAAAAATAAACAAAAACAGCTTAAATATTTCACTGTATGTGTGGTGAAGGCTCACATTCCTAAAACATTTCAAAAACAATTAAAGCTAGGAAAAGCACCAGGTTTGGATGGAATGATAAAGGCACTGGATGAAACATTTGCACAAATGCTGTCTGTCACTGCAGTCCTGTTACTATCTGCACCTACACTACCGCAGTGAACTGCAACTACGGCTATTACATCTCTAGTTTTCTGTATATAGGATTACTGGGTTTTATCATTGTTAATCGTTCATCACTATTTGCACTATAGGAGGTTTGGGTCTATCCTGTCGCCATTTGCACAACAGGTTGCATTACTGTACATAGACTGCTGTTGTTGTCGTTTTCTTTTTTCAGCCTTATTCCTTTTTCTGTTTTGTATTGTGCACACCACTAAAGAGAGAGAGAAACACCATTTCAATTCTCCCGTATGTCCTGCACGTATAGTAGAATTGACAAATACAATCTCTGAACCTTTGAATCTTGAATTTCTGGTAAAGGTGCTGACAAAGTTCTGCAACAACATTTACACCAGTGGAATAATCTCAGGAGACATGAATGACTATCTTTTTCACTGTCCACAAAGAGCAAAGCTACAGCATGTCAAGATTACAGAATGGTCAGTTTGATGAGCCAAATTTTAAAGATTATATTAACAGTGATATTGAGCAGAAACAAGATCAATATATAGAAAAAGAGATTGATGAGACATAGCATGGATTCATCAATGGTAAAGGTACATGTGAGGGAATATACAACATGCATACCAATAGTGAAAGATGCATCAAGATGAACAATGACGAGTATATGTATACATGTTTCATAAACTACGAAAAAGTGGCACGACTGTGTCGATCACAAGAAAATGACAGAAAGCCTAATCAACATAGGATTAAGAGGAAAAGACATCAGATTCATAAGACAGCTTGACTGGGGACAAAGAGCATTCCTCAAAATGGAAAGTAAACTGTCAAATGAAATGAAAATACAAAGAGGTCTGCACCTGACAGGGATGTGTACTTAGTCCATGCCTATTCAACCTGTATACAGAGATGATATTCAGAAACAGCAATGATAGACTGTACAAGGTGTGAAGATAGGAGAACAGAATATAAACAATCTTCACTATGCAGACAATGTTGTATTAGTAGCTGAAAATCACCAAGAACTTCAAAGAATAATAGAGTAAGTGAATAACACAGGAAAGGAATTTAGCTTGAAAATAAACGCAAAAAAAAAAAGTTATGATCAGATCAAAGAAGGAACCAGTGAAATGCAAAATAATGGTAGACAACAACACCATTGAACAAGTATCAAGCGTTGCCTATTTGGGCCAATTGATAACAGAAGATGGGAAAAGTGAAAAAGACATTATCAAAAGAATATCCATAGCAAGAAGTGTTTTAGATAAAATGAGAAAGGTCCTCTGAAATAGAGATTTGAATATCATACTCAGAAAAAGGATACTTAAATGTTATGTATGGTCCACTTTGATGTATGGAGCTTAAACATGGACCTTAACAAAAGCCACAACAAAATCAATTAAAGCATTTGAGATATGGGCATACAGAAGGATGATGAAAATCTTATGGAAAGACAAGGTCACAAATGAATTTGTACGACAAAGAATAAACCGTGACATGCAACTGGTCAAAACAATAAAGACAAACAAAATGAAATTCTTTGGTCACTTGATACATCAAAGCAAGTTGCAGAAAATGTTACTAGATGGCAAAGTACAAGGTAAAAGGGGAAGAGGCCATCCAAGAACAACATGGACACAGAACATACAGTAACAAAGTGGAGCGGGTTGTCACATGAGAAGGCAGTAAGAACAGCATAACATCAAACAAGCTGGAAAATCATATCATCCAATCCTCCGGATATAGCGGAAGGAACATGAAGAAGATACTTGATACGTGATACTACGCTAAGAGTCATTATATCCCATCTGCTATTGCTGACTGTTGATGACCAGGTCATCACTACAGTCTCATACTTACAATGTGGAATTTCACTCAAAGTGTGGGTTTTTAAACTGTGGGTTGAAACAGACATGGGCACTGAACACTACAGGAAGTTAGCAACAGTGCTACCTACCAGTATCAAAAAGCTAGAATGTAAATGGTGCATAACTTGTGTATTACTTCCACCATGATGCTTGTTTTAATACAGTTTTACTCACTGCTGAATGAGCTAAGGGTTAAAGTCAGGCTGGAACTTTTTAGTTAACCTCTATTAAGATAAAATAAGAAAAGATGAACCTTTATTAGTCCCACAATGGGGAAATTACAGAATTAGAGCAGCAAAGGGACAGCAGTACCCAGAGCAATAATAAATAAGATAATGAATAAGATAAAGAAATTTGGTAGAAAAACAGTAAATATACAGTATGTCATGAGACTGAGCATGGTGTTTCACCGTGCTCAGGCTCTCAACTTATTTTTGTTCCTATCCTGTATGTCCTCAGTTTATATACTATTTCTCTGTGTGCTGGGTTTTTGTTAATTGTAGTTCTTTGACATGAGCTCTCCCCCTATTCCTTCAGACACTCTCTCCTTGTTTTCATCTTGTATGTGTACTCTGTATTCCCTGCTCAGTGATTAGGTTAACCTGCCCGCTCATGTGATCCACACCTGATGGCACTTGTTATGATTGATTGCCTGCCTTATTTAAGACTGCCTTTTCCGTCTACTCCCTGTAAGTGCCTCAAAGTTTTCAACATTGTTTCTCTCACTGCGTCAGGACCCCTACCCTGTTCCGACGTGCATTCCGGCCTTTTCACTTTGCTGTTTACCTGCACTCCTCTATTGTAAGTTTATTTTGGCTCACTGTTTGGACTTTGTGTTTCTTCATTAAATTGCACAACTAGCAGTTCAGTGCTTGGGACTTCCTCTCTGCCCTGAAGGGGTGATTCATGACACAGTTCACAAATACACAGTATATACAGTGCATCTGGAAAGTCTTCACAGTGCTTCACTTTTTCCACATTTTGTTATTTTTTCAGCTTTATTCCAAAAGGGATTAAATTCCTTTTATTTCCTCAAAATTCTACACACAATACTCCATAATGACAATGTGAAAAAAGTTTTTTTTGAAATTTTTGCAAATTTATTAAAAACAAAAAACTAAGGAATCACATGTACATACGTATTCACAGCCTTTGCTCAATACTTTGCTGATGCACCTTTGGCAGCAATGCATATTTGTTTACTACTTTGGCTAACCAGTTCTTATCTTATTATCTTATTTACTACTGCTCTGAGTGCTGCTATCCCTTTGCTGCTGCAATCCTGTAATTTCCCCACTGTGGGACTAATAAAGGCTTAGCTTAGTCAACGATTCAAGATTCAAAGATTCAAAGATTCAAAGATTTTATTTGTCAATACTACTCGACGTACACGACATGCAGGAGAATTGAAATGGTGCTCTCTCTTCAGTGGTGTGTGCTCTATAAAAAAATGGAATAAGGCTGGAAAAACAACAACAGTAGTCTATGTACAGTAATGCAACCCATAATGCAAATAGCGGGGGGGAGGGGGGCTGGAGCCTATCCCAGCATCTTTGGGCAAGAGGCAGGGTACATCCTCAACAGATTGCCAGTCCATCGCAGGGCCATCACAGAGAGACAGACAACCATTCACTCTCACAGCCATACCTAAGGACAATTTAGAATCTCCAGTTGATGCTAATTAACCTAACGCATGTTTTTGGCATGTGGGAGGAAACTGGAGAAATCCCTGAGTAAACCCATGCAGACACGGGGAGAACATGCAAACTCCACACAGATCATGGTTGGTCGGGGGCTGGGATCGAACCCAGGATCCCCCGGCCAAGGGTGAGTTGCTGTGCTGCCGCAGTGCTGACCACTCCGCCACCGTGCAAATAAAGATAAACGATGAAACCCAGCAATCCTATATACAGAAAAAGTAGAGCAGTAATACTTGTAGTTGCAAGTTCGATGTGGTAGTGTAGGTGCAGACAGTAACAGATGACAGTGACAGACTACACATGACCAGTATTGCAATAACAGACAGCAGCAGATATGGCATTTGTGCAAATGGTTGCAGTAAAGTACAGAGACGGCTGCACCTCGGACATAGTCCAAGGAAGGATTATTTTTTTACACAAAAGGAGTTGTTCAGAACTCCTTATACAAAGATATAGAGTGATATAATCAAGTCAATGGCGGTAATGCACCTGTAAGCTGGTTGCCAACCGCCAATCAAATCTAAAAGAAGAAGAAGTATAGAGTGCAGTGCGAGAAGACAAAGGAGTGATGTCTGAAGATAGAGTTAAGGTTCAATTGGACACAGCAATGATGATAGAAGGACTACAGCTCCAGACCAGGTAGAGTGATGATATAGAGTGAAGTACGAGGAGTAGAGTGAAGTACGTGGCAGTAATCCACCTGTAAGCTGGTTGCCAACCGCCAGTCAAATCTAAAAGAAGAAGAAGAAGTGCAGAGACATACAGCAGCAGATGTATAACTGTCGGTGTGACAGTCTTTCTGTGCTAACAGCTGAGGTAGTTATTGTGCGGGTGAGTACGTTTCCGGGGTGGGGGGACTGAGTTTAGGGTTCTGATGGCCTGGTGAACAAAGCCCGGAGGCTCTGGTACCTTTTGCCCAAGGGCAGGGGGCTAAAGAGGGAGTGTGAAGGGTGGGAGGTGTCGCCTGCAATGTTGATGGCTCTGTGGGTGAGACGGGTGAGGTAGATGTTTGACAGAAGGGACAGAGAGGCACGGATGATCTTGGTGGCTGCTTTCACTGTGTATTGTAGTGTCTTCCGGCAGGCGGCAGTGCAGCTTCCATACCACACCGTGATGCAGCTGGTGAGAATGCTCTCAATGGTGCTGCGGTAGAATGAGCACATGATGGGGAGTGGGACTCGTGCTCTCCTCAGTTTGCGGAGGAAATGGAGGTGAGTTTAAGCCTTCTTGGCCAGTGATATGGAGTTGTTGGACCAGGAGAGGTCCTCAGAGATCTTATCTTACCTACAGTCATGTGAAAAAATTAGGACACCCTGTATAAGCCTCTGTGTTGTTGTTTTTTTTTTTTTTTTTTACATATTTTCACATATGGATATTTATTATCATTGTTAGAAATACTGGGAGAGTCACATTATACAACTAAACAATTAAAAATAAATTAAAGACTTTTTTTCAAATTTTCTGTAAAATGTAATTCTAAACAAATAGTGAGGAATAAATTAGGACACCCACATCTTTTTTTAGGACACCCCAACATTCATTCTCACTTACAATGGCTAAAATAAATGTAAAAAAAAATGCAAATAAAAACAAAAACAAGGTTAGACATACATATGTAAACATTTCTTAACTAGAAAAGCACTCGGAGAGCGCAGACCTCCACCAAGCGCCACAGTTCCCCCCATACAGTGTTTGTGTGTACGTTTTCAGATTCCTTGACCATGAAAACATATAACTAGCAATTGGATTGACAATGATAGGATTAGTGGTACAGTAGTTATTCATGAAAATCGCATTTTCCGTAATGGTGGTTTTCTTCTGGACGGTGATCCGGATCACCACCAAAATGTAATCATCTGTAGGATACCCCATTTCTGACCATCTCTGAAAATTTCATGAAAATCCGTCCATAACTTTTTGAGTTATCTTGCTAACAAACAAACAAACAGACAGACAGACAAACCAACGTCGATGAAAACATAACCTCCTTGGCAGAGGTAATAAAGACCTGAATATTACAAGGGTCCAAATTTTTTCACATGACTGTATATCCACTGCCGCTCTAGTTCACAGGAAGCTCGAGGCTTTCCCACACTGCTGATTTGGGGGCAGGTAAGAGCCCAAATATCCACCTGCCCGCCATGGGCAGGTGGATATTTGGGCTCTTGTGCTTCATCTGAGCTGGTCATTCTTGTTTTGACTGTCCAGCTTACCCTGGAAAAATGAAACACTCCAGTTTCCACAGCACATGCACTTTGGGGGATTGGTGTCGTTATCTCCTCTTTTTCTGTTGTTACAGTTAGAAAATGGCAATGAATGATCACGCACGCCCCTCAGACTGATGATGCCATAACATTTCATAGAATAATTAAATAATAATTCACTGTAAAAAAATCGACTATAAATGCTTGCACTGGTTACATGCACAAGAGAGTGGCAAATATGGCACCATGATAACTCAGTTAGAAACCTGACAAGCAGTTGAAGGCCGAATACATCACTATGACATCACAGTGTTGCTAAATTAGTGGTAATTAAGTGTAATATTGCTTTTATACAGCAGTTTCAGAAATGTAGTTTATAAGTTGACAGTAATAAACAACAACAAATTATGACTTCAATCTACATTGTTTCGCCAAGGTGTGTATCAATACACCAAAACGAGTAGTTCCCAACTGCCACTCTTGCATATTGCTAACACAACAAGCACAATATACAGTAAGTAGCTTTATTGTCATTCTAGACATACGTTCACAGAAATTTGCTATTGTTCACCAGTCACTGTTTATATAATGTACGTACATCAGTTCATCGGTCTGGTCACGTTAGTTGAGCAGCCTGCTGACTATCTCGCACTCTGTACTTCTGTGAGGTTTCATTTAAAACTGTACACCGCGAGTTTTTAAACTAAACTTTGGGGTGACTAATTTTAAAAGTAACTATGTACTGACTATGTAGCCAAACTACGTAGCTAAACCGGAACACAACAACACAATTTCCGAGCTGTATAGTCTGTCTCTTTTCAAACAGTACTGTGGAACAGAATAATAATAATAATATATTTTTATGCCTCAGTGAACACGAAGGCATACAGTAATCAGTGTGTCTGTGGTTGTATCTGTCCGTCTGTCTGTATGTCTTTGTCTGTCTGTCTAGCTGTCTGCCTCTCTGTTTCAACTCACCCGGTCAAAATTAAGTGCAACTAAAGACTTATATCAGTGTATTGACATATTTTCTCAACTTTTAACTTGCCAGAATTCCGAGATAAGTCTTTGATTTCAAAATAAACACAAATTTAACTCACATGTACCGTCAATGCAGTCGGGAAAAAGGGTACTGTAATAACTATGCCTGGCAACTAGAGGCGGCAGTGCAACTTTTTTCAGCACAAGACATCAGGTTTTTTTATAGTACGACTGAAAAAAACCCCCACATATTCAGTAACTACACCATTTATTCATCACACTGATTGTTTTCAGACTGGTTTTGCTGTTTAGTTTTGCAGAGGAAGGAAGAGGTAAAATTAGGGCTGTCGCGATAGAGGCATTTCCCCTGCTGTGACAGTGGACAGCTCAACATCGTGGTATGCAGTATTATTGTAAATGTTTTAAGGACCCTGTGGTCTCATAATTTAAGCAGGGTTCATAACTTCTGTGGAAAATGATGGAAGCTGTGAGAAACTCGCTGCAGCTCTGCTCTCAACTTTATGTGTGTGTGTGACAATTGTGCAAAGCTCCAGTCTTACTAAGCAATGAACTGCTGTTTCTGTTAAAAAAAAAAAAAAACAAAAAACAAAAAACAAACCTGATCATTTTCATAAAGCAGTGGCGGGAACTCCAGTATTTCAACTACAGTTTGTATGGACTGAGACTGCAGCGACATTCAACATATTTAAACAGGACAGTCTCTGTACTGGACTGCCCTGCGTGGCTCTTGTTTCCATGATTTTTGGATTTTTGCCGCTGTCCAAAAAAATCACATTCAAATAAGCAATGCACTGCGCAGTAGTTGTTTCATTGTCTGAGCTCAATTGTCAGGATCATAAACACTCCACTCAGAAGGAACTAACACGCATTGTGCCCTTTCAGTGCTCACTGTCATGGCTGTATTTACAGCTGTGGACAAAATTGTTGGTACCCCTCTGTTAATTAAAGAAAAACCCACAATGGTCACAGAAATAACTTGAATCTGACAAAAGTGGTAATAAATAAAAATTCTATGAAAATTAACCAATGAAAATCAGACAATGCTTTTGAATTGTGGTTCAACAGAATTATTTTAAAAACAAATGCATGAAACAGGCCTGGACAAAAATGATGGTACCCTTAACTTAATATTTTGTTGCACAACCTTTTGAGGCAATCACTGCAATCAAATGATTTCTGTAACTGTCAATGAGACTTCTGCACCTCTCAGCAGGTATTTTGTAGGGATGTAACGATATTGACGTTATCGCGATATCGCGGTAGTAAAAGTGTCTCGATACCGTCGTGGTCGTGTTACGGTATTAAGAGGGCGGGTATCTGTCAAAAAACAAGAAGAAATAAGCAGGCTCCCGCACAACAAAGCATTGTAAACTACACAGACCATGATCCTTTGCGCTGCGTCGTCACAAGAACTGTTGTTGAGCCAATGGGTGCGGTCTGGGCCACGTCACTTCCGGTTAGTAACACATCGCCGCCATCTTAACTCGGTGAAAACAAACCCGTTACCAAGCCTTGTCGAGTGCAGTGTTTTGACTTTTTGTCATGGCCTGTGACTACATAGAAAAGCTTGATGAGTCAGCCAGGCTACATTATCAGGAGAAACTGACAGCAAGTGGACTGACAGATTGCCCATACAGGCTACCAGCCGGAAAATGGGTTAATGACCCGACCAGGTGGCCAGCTGTGCAGTGGTCGGACGTGTACAGCAACTTGATCGACAACCCTGGTAAGCATATTTGCTTCGACCCATATTAACAAGATTAGCCCTCTTACATGTTTTGAATGTTTTTAAGGAAAGGCCCCTATGGGTAACATGACCAATCCATTAAATATCAGGGCAGCACAGGAGTAATTCTTAAAAGAAATAATTAAACAAGAAAATGTTCACTGATGCTAAACACTGCTTAGGTGCGCTTGTGTTGGATCGAAATAAGTGCAGGCGGACACGAGTGAAGTTTAAAAGGGTGCTTCATGCAGACAGTCAACTTAGATACCCGGCTAATGCATGCATGGCACATTAGCATCACAGTAGACAGCAGGAAAGCATATACATTTGCATTAGTCACACATATCAGGCGCAGCATTACTGGCGCCGGGATTCCTCTCTGTTCCAGAGCCGCAGAAGGTGCGAGGCGCTTCTATAACAATCAGTAATTGCTCACGCTGAGCGCTTCTGCCAGCTCGCTGTGGGAGTCAAGATGTTAGTGCAGTTCTACACAGCCATCATCGAGTCCATCCTCACCACCTCCATAACCGTGTGGTACGCAGGAGCCACTGCCAGGGACAGACTAAGGCTGCAGCGCGTCGTGCGCACTGCTGAGAAGGTGATCGGCTGCAAGCTCCCATCTCTCCAGGATCTGTACATCTCCAGGACCCGGAGGCGTGCTGGCCGGATCATAGCCGATCCCTCACACCCTGGTCACGTACTGTTTGCCCCCCTCCCCTCTGGTAGAAGACTTCGGTCCATCCAGACTAAAACCTCCCGTCACATGAACAGCTTCTTCCCCTCTGCCATTAGACTGCTGAACACTAAGTGACTTATTGACTCTCGTGCACCATGTACAGCAGCTCAACCAGACTCATGTCAATCATCACTGTTTTCTTCCTGCATTACCGACTGCACTATATAGTTCTCCACAGTATCTGCTGCTGGCTAATATATATTTTAACTGTTGACCAGTATCACTTAATCTTATCCTACACTTTATTACATGTATAGTTTATTTCTCTTATCCTATCATGTTTAATGTTGCAGCATTGTACCGAGACAAATTCCTAGTTTGTGTACTACATGAACAATGGCAATAAACCTGATTCTGATTCTGATTCTGATTCTGAGTCACACAAGGTGTTTGTCTTTTCCCGTATATTTTTCTTTTTGGCGTACAGAAATGGCAATACGCCTGTATTTGCTAAAATTGCATTTTCCCCTTATTAAAATACGGCGAAACCGTATTTGTCACCTCTTTCATTAATGGCCAGCCCCTTTGTTGCACTATTTACTACAGTCTACAGTTAAATTAGTCAGGCTGACTGCACATAGAGAGGTCTGTATTGTTGGGTGAAAAGGGAATCAGTCATGCATTTCCATATAGGACGTGATGAGCTGAATATAATGCACTACGACGGGCTGGACAAGCTTGACTGGGTCACGGCAGCTGCCTGGGACTAGGTCGCCACTGAATTGTTTTCACCTAGTACGGCGTTGCCATGTGGGTTGCTAACCGGAAGTAGGCCAAATGCCCGGATGCCCGACTGCGCCCATAGGAGTGCATGCTGCACGCTGTCCACACAACAAACAAGGCAGCGGACAAAGTTCGGCTCACGTAAATACTGAAGAAAACACCCCCGAAGTTGAGATTGTGCAAGCCCCAGCAACTTTTAAATCAGATGTGTGGAGGCATTTTGGTTTTGCCGTGTCTAAAAACACTCAAGGAGAGAGGGTGGCGGACAGACAATGGCCTCATTAGCAAAGATAATGTCCTCATTAGCAAAGACCTACCTATGTATACCCGCTACCTAAGTGCCCAGTGAGAGAGTATTTTCTACAGCAGGGGATATTGTAAATGCCCAGAGGTCTCTTCTTCTCCCTTGCAATGTAGATCTTTTGATCTTTTTGAAGAAAAACTTGAACATAAGCTAAAGGATAGGTCAGTGTTTTCCAGTAGGCTTTTTGCCTGACTTAATTAACTAAACAGGCTGTTTTTATTTGCCTAGCACATTTATGATTAATTTTACTTTACACATTGAACATGGCTTAACTTGATCTTCGTTTGCTCTTAAAGGGAATTCCCTATTGTTGTTTACAGTTGTTCTAGTTGCTGCTTAGTATGATCCTTGCACATAAGAAGAATCAGTTATGTGACCAAATATTACCAAATGGTATATTGATGTTCGTGACTTGAACTTGCACTTTAAAAGCACTAAGTGATCAGCATTTTATGTTGTCATGATCCATAAATATAAAAATAAATGGACTGGTGACTGGCAAAAACAGATTTAATGGCAGTTTTTGGTTATTATCATCACAAACACAATATTATGAGCTATTTTACAATACTGTGAGCCTCTCCACTATATCACAACAAATATCGTACCATGAGATCAATATCAAAATCGTATCGTACCGTGAGATTTTGATATCGTTACATCCCTAGTATTTTGGCCCACTTCTCATGAGCAAACTGCTCCAGTTGTCTCAGGTTTGAAGGGTGCCTTCTCCAGACGGCATGTTTCAGCTCCTTCCACAGATGTTCAATAGGATTTAGATCAGGGCTCATAGAAGGCCACTTTAGAATAATCCATTGTTTCGCTCTTAGCCATTCTTGGGTGTTTTTAGCTGTGTGTTTTGGGTCATTACCTTGTTGCAGGACCCGTGACCTGCGACTGAGACCAAGCTGTCTGACACTGGGCAGCACATTTCTCTCTAGAATACCTTGATAGTCTTGAGATTTCATTGTACCCTGCACAGATTCAAGACACCCTGTGCCAGAAGCAGCAAAGCAGCCCCAGAACATAACAGAACCTCCTCCATGTTTCACAGTAGGGACAGTGTTCTTTCTTGGTTTGCTTCATTTTTGCATCTGTGAAAATAGCGCTGATGTGCCTTGCCAAAAAGTTCCAGTTTTGTCTCGTCTGTCCATAGGACATTCTCCCAGAAGCTTTGTGGCTTGTCAACATGCAGTTTGGCAAATTCAAGTCTGGCTTTTTTATGATTTGTTTTCAACAGTGGTGTCCTCCTTGGTCGTCTCCCATGAAGTCCACTTTGGCTCAAACAACGACGGATGGTGCAATCTGACACTGATGTACCTTGACCTTGGAGTTCACCATGAATGTGTTTAGGAGTTGTTCTGGGCTCTTTTGTTACCATTCGTATTATCCGTCTCTTCCATTTTTCCTCCTGCAGCCACGTCCAGGGAGGTTGGCTACAGTCCCATGGATCTTAATTTTCTGAATAATATGTGTAACTGTAGCCACAGGAACATCAAGCTGCTTGGAGATGGTCTTATAGCCTTTACCTTTAACATGCTTGTCTATAATTTTCTTTCTAATCTCCTGAGACAACTCTCTCCTTTGCTTCCTCTGGTCCTTGTTTAGTGTGGTACACACCATGTCAACAAACAGCACAGTGACTACTTGTCACCCTTTCAATAGGCCGACTGACTGATTATAAGTTTGTAGACACCTGTGATGTTAATTAGAGGACACATCTTGGTTGAACATGTCCCTATAGTCACATTATTTTCAATTTTTTCTAGGGGTACCATCATTTTTGTCCAGGCCTGTTTCATGATTTTGTTTTTTAAAATAATTCTGTTGAACCACAATTCAAAAACATTGTCTGATTTTCATTGGTTAATTTTCATAGAATTTTTATTTATTACCACTTTTGTCAGATTCAAGTTATTTCTGTGACCATTGTGGGTTTTTCTTTCATTAACAGAGGGGTACCAACAATTTTGTACACGTGTGTAACAAGGAGTCCAAATGCTTCCATCATTAACTGCCTGCAGGGGTCCGTCTGGAGAGAGAGTGTCCCACACTGAAGCTTCTACAGCACTAGGTGCTGCCGCCATCATTTCCGGGTGCAAACATGCCGTTGGCAATAAAAATACTCTTAATTTATTTATTAATCAATAGGGGCACATAAGTGAACAACGAGATTTAACCACACACACAAAAAAGTGAACACCACGGTTGTTGCAGTTGCTTATTTTCCTCCACGGTAGGCTTGTCCATAGCATGGTATTACATAATTGCAGTTATCATGACAGCCCTAGGTAAAACTCATTAAAAACTCGCTAAAAACAACTAGTCCCAACATTCCTCGCCTGCAAATGGTCACAGTGAACTGCAAATGCACCCGAAAACTGCCGCTACAAGAAAGTACTGAGTAATCCGCCAAAACTGGGTGAAGAAATGTCCGTTCTGTTTTCTTCCTCTGCTACAAAACAGTAAAAGCTTCTCTTCATCTTGATTGTCATTGTATTCATGTACCTCCATCGCTTCCGCCATTTACAACATCTGCCACTGTGCTTTTCTTCTTTGTTTGGATTGCAGCTGTTCAAAGCAGTTTGGTGGCTCTTGGCTGCCACCGACAGTATGAGCATGTGAACTGCAGATTATTTTCACTGTGCATGTGTGTACTCCAAAACTACTAGATGGATTTGGATGAAATCTTTACCAGAGGTGGTCCTTGGACTAGAGAGGAACCCATAACATTTTGATGACGATCCCAGAACACATACCTCACCAAGGCTCTGGCACCTTGGTGGTTTCATATTTCTAGGTGTCTTTCAACCCCCCCAAGGTCACCTTACAAAATGAGCATTAAAACATTTAAGACAGCTTTACAATGCAATAAAGAAACTTGGTTAACAAACCAAAAACAATGAATTAAAGAGTAAATTATCAAAGAGAATAAGCTTGTTTAAACAGATGAGTTTTGAATCTGGATTTAAATTATGGGAGAGAGTCAATGTTGTGGATATCAGGTGGGATTGAGTTCAAAAGCCAGGGAGCAGAGTGACTGAAGGCTCTATTCCCTCGAGAAGGGACGGCCAAGCGAGGGGTAGAGAAGGACCTGAGAGAGTGGCTAGGGGTGACAATGTGGAGAAGTTCAGACAAGAATGTATATAATACCAGTGCAAAGCAATATACTGGTTCGTCTGGAATATGCCAGTATTAATTTTCCACACAGTATGCAATTTTGAAATACCTCTATACTGCAGCATATGTGAAATATTATCTGTAATGTAAACCCTGTTTCCAAACCAGGAGTATGGGCTCCCTTTAAGGGGCTGTGAGAAGATCACATGGAGAGCGAGGCTTTACAATTTCTAAGTTACTGTTTTTCTTGGATTTTTTTTTTTGTATTATAATTATTATTTTGGCCTTGTTTCAAGTATTTGTTCATTGTTAATTTTATGTTACTTTATTTCCTGATTAACTTTTGAAGGATACTTCCTGTTAGTCTTTGGGTTTAATTCTGAGCTTTACTTCTTAGATTTTGTAACGTTGTTGTCAGCCTGATTTTACTCACCTGTGTTCCTCATCTGTTTTGCATTGTTAGCTCTCAGTTTCCTGCATTCGCTGTGACATTAAGGATCACCTGTCCCTCTACTGATGTCTAGTGTTCTCTCCATGCCATTCGGTCTCTAACTAAAGGTTTGATCATTCAGGCCTCTGTGGCACATTTAATTTATTCCTGTGTTTCTGTTTACATTAGTTTGTGTTTCAGCCCCTGTGCTGCTATTTGTTCTTCTATTATCCCGGTCGGGTCATACCAAAGACCATATAAAAATGGTGCTTTCTGCCTTCTAGCGTGGTGCTCCGCATAATGGAATGGGGAAAGTAAAGTTACACACAGAGCTACCAGAGGACTGACCCCCCGCTGTAGCTTTCACTACTTACAGTGGCTGTGTGGCCTAGGGTCAGAGAAACGGAGATAGGCGCCGCCCATATACACCTTCATGGTGTGAAGGGATTAACTAACTAACTAACTATTTTTGCCTGCATTTGGGTCCTCCTTGTCTGCCTGCCTAGTTAACGTATGACAGACTGTTACACATTTAGAATTGCAGATGGTGGAAAAATCATACCTCCCCCATGCAGCTTTCCTTCTCCATGTATTTCTTGACGTTGTGGCAGATGCGACTCTTGGTGAGCAGGCTGCCTCCGGTGACCTGCTCGAACTTCTCATAGCTGCCATACCTCTGTAAGGCCAGCTCCAAGATGTTCACCGCCTGCAAAATGAGAGACGCACATCACTTTAAATTGACCTTAACTCACAATTGTTGTTGATACTACTGGGCAATCAAAGAAACTCGTGGGGCATGGTGGTTTTCTGCTGTATGATCAGTTCAGAGAGAAAATGCAAGTTATACAATTTGTTTCTGGTGGATGACAAGACCTGGTTGGATGCACTGCGAGAGGCATCATCATCATCATCATCATCATCATACCAGTTTGTCAGGGGTGCCAACAGACTCTTTTTATCAATTATACTCCTCTTTCAACAATCAATGTTAGTAGCAGAAGCAAAGCAGAAGAAAAAAAATGTAATATTACAAAGTTTTTACAGGTGTTTCCTCACAGGTGATTAGTAATGTGAAGTATTAAAATACTACTACAAGTTATCTAGTGCTAGTATTAGATAACTTTTCTTGGTCCAGCCCCCAGGGGTTACCATATATGATGGACTAACACTTAAGGTCCTACAGATGGCAGGGATGCAACTTTATAGATACCGACTTCCACAAAAATCCAAAAAAGAATAAAAAGAACCATCTACGAGTACTGTAATAGATGCATTTACTTTCCTTGTCACCTAGCAATGACATGTGATACCAAACACGGGGACTTTGACACTGACAGTAAAGCATGAATAAAATTTCTTTTTCTCCTTTTCATGGATAGGATCACCACAGTAGCTCCTGCTTCCTCCATTTCAGCAAATGGACATTAGTACTTGTTAATTTATGATATCCTCTCAGTGTTTTGTCTGTACCAGGGGTCACCAACTAAAACTGCAAGAGGTCCGGTAAGGCAGCTCTCCTCCCCAGCTGAGTTCCAAATTAGGCATCTCATGATTTGATTATGATTCAGAGGCACAGATTTGATTCTAAAATGATTCTTGATGCATCTTCAGGCATTTTTTTTTCTATTCAGGAGTTTTCCCTCTCACTGTGTGACAATTTGGTACTTTTAAAGAAAAGAATTTGCAATGACCTATGAATTTACTTCCAATATTTTTTAATTAAACCAGTGGAAGAGAAATGTGTCATGTCACATGGACAAACTTATCTCAACATGTGGTTTTAAGAAAAGTCATCCTTTCATGGACATTCTTTCAGAAGACCACAGCTCTCTGCAGACAGGCCTATTGTGGTGACCCGCACTGTGTGTTTTTCTGCTCCTAATTTTCTCCACAGCTGCTCGCACACCTGCTTCTCCCAATTAAGCAGCCTTTATGAGTCCTGCCCTGCAGTCTGGATGGAGACGTCAACACTCCTCCAGGGTGAAGACCACTGTGTTAGAGTCTTCTCTCTCCTTCTACAGGAAGTTTTGCCTTCCTCTCTCCTCATGCTTCAGCGTTCATCACATGGAAGTTTCGTCTCCCCAACCCAACTGAAAGCTTCTGTCTGGATTTAACCATCTTTTGCACCTGCTTCTCTCTCCCTTTCCCTGTGCATAGGTGGACCCACCTCTTGGCGGACCTCCTCCTGCTCCTGGCGGCGGACCGGATTCTCTCCATGAGCTGTGGGCTCCATCCATCTCTGCAGCAGAAGTGTATTATCTCTGAACTGTACTCTCTCCTCTACTCAGACACTCAGCACTGTAATTATCTGCACACCTCAGCGGGACCCTGGAAACTGGTGAAGTACTGTCTACTCTTCAGTGCATTAATTACTCCTCAATCACCGTAAGACATTTGCTCTCTTTGCTTATCCAACCATTAAGTCCTGTGAACTCATATCCCTGTCTTCTCCTCTCTTCACAGGGTTGCTAGACTCATCCTGCTTTGCACACGTTGGCACACACATCCACACACTCACTCTCACTCACTCTCTCTCACTACTCAATAAAGATCATTGTGGTTCATTCGAGTCTGTGTCTGCGCTTGGGTTTTTCTGAAACAAGTCAGTACATCTCCGTCAAGAAAACCCAGCAGACAGTGCTTTGGAACAGAAACTTAACATCATGGAGGCTCGATTAGATCAATTAGCATACCAGCAACAAGTGATCTTAACTGTTTGAGTGTGACTGTCACCAAACTGCGACATAACCCCTCGTGGTCAACAGTGGTAAAGATTTTTTTCACAAACTAGTCAGACCAGATGTCAGAACTTTCCAAGGCTATAACTTTAAAATGGTAAGAGGTGTATGGAGAATAATGGCTTACTGTCTATTAGAAATACATATAATATGATCCAAAGTTTCAGATAGGAATGAATTTATGTATCTAATTTGCATACAAACAAACAAAGACATTTGTCACTTACCTCTGGCAAAGCAGCATCCTTTAGCGGCATTCTAGTGGTTATTTTGTCGTCTCCTAGTCATTTCAGCTTTCTGTCCTACATCCAGAAACTGTTATTGATTATTCCACTGTAATTTCACTTTTATTCCGCCACAATTTATCTTATATTGATGACATACAAACAGCAAGTCCTCGATTCACATGGCACTCCGGGTACCGGCAGGTGAATTCAATGAGCCTCACGCTCCCTGTGTTACAAGAACATGTAAACAGCTACCTTCATAAGCTAAATAATCTCTTTTTAGAATCATAGTTGGCAAATTCGGGACCAAATCCTCTGAATTTCCTTGTCTGTGGGCGATCGCGAATGTCCACAATCATGGTTGGTGTCCATCTTGTGCTGTGATCCCCTAGACGATGACGAAGAAGGAGGATTTCTTCTTCTCTGGTGTAATACATGTCATCCATGAGTCCTCCAACGCGTACCTGCCACCTTGTGAACTGGCACGATCAGTACAAATACTCAGTAAAGGTGAACAGTGTTTAGGAAAGTAAAATCAGTTGACAGGCGCATCACCGCGCTCTGCCACTAGAGACACGCGGAATCTCACACTCAAAGGGTTAAACCAGCTAACACAAATTAGTTCTTGGCTTGATCAGCTTCCTGGGGCGCAGCCTTCTCCACCTGCTTACGGGGCCACAGCCGGGTCATCCAATCACACCTCCCCTAAGATGCAGCATTCCCCAATTACTCCTGTACCCACCCCCTCCCGTTTTTGTGGTAAGCTAGGGGAGGCTAGGGGGTTCCTGCTGCAGTGTATTATTGTTTTTCAATGGGTGCTGGAGGATTTTCCCATGAACCATAGTCAGATCAGTAATCTGGTAAATCTGCTGGAAGGGCGGGCCTTAGCCTGGGCTTATGCGGTTATGGCTTGTCCTGACTACGCCAAGTACACGTATGACCGTTTTGTTTCTGAATTCACTGAGGTGTTTGACCATTCCGACCGTGATAGCGTTCTCACCACTCATCTATTTAATCTTAAACAGGGGGCCAAGTCTGTCACGGATTGTTCTGTTGATTTCCGGGTGGTAGCGGCAGAGGTCAGGTAGGAGGATGCCTCTCTCGGTAGTGTTTTTGTACGCAGTCTCAGTCCGAGTGTGCGGGATGAACTAGCCCATGTAGAAAACCCCTCCAAGTTAAATGAGTTAATTTCCCTAGCCATTGGGATTGAAAACCGGTTGAGGGAACAGGCTAGTGAGCGGCGTCCTCCTAATCACGTGGGCGCGCAGCTTCGCCTCCCCCTTCAGTCCCCTCTGTTGGCTATCCCTCCCCCTGACTCCCCGGAGGCTGAGGAGCCCATGCTGGTGGGGCGGTATAAGTAGCCATTGGCCAAACAACAACACTGCCGCAACCTTGGGTTATGTATGTACTGTGCCAGCACTGAGCACGAGGTCACTGCTTGTCCCAATCAGTTAAAAGGGGGAGTCTGTTCGTCACAGTAGGGGGACTAATGGACGTAGATAGAACTAAATCCCTTACACGACTGATGCTGCCTATTCGATTTCAACATGGTCACACTGAGATTTCCACTCACGCTCTCATTGACTCAGGGGCCGAGCAGAGCTTTATTTCTGAGAGTCTGGCAACCCGCCTGGGGCTTCCCTGTTACAATCTGAAGACTCCTTTGAAGCTGGTCACCCTCTCCAAAGTTCCCCTCACCATTGTTGCCAAGCAAACTGCCCGTTTCTGTGTTGGTGTCTGGTAATCATCAGGAACACATTAGTTTTTTTGTGTTATCGGTTACAGCCTCTCCAGTCATTCTGGAATATCCTTGGCTGAAATTATACAACCCCGTGATTGATTGGCAGGCAGGGAGAATTATTTCATGGAGCATCTTCTGTCTGACTGCGTATTTACAATCTGCTGCTTGGTCTCCCTCTGTGCCTATTTGTTCTCCTGCTACTCACCTGGCCGATCTCTCCTCAGTTCCTCCTCAATGCCACAATCTGGCCCTGGTCTTCAGCAAGGCTAAGGCTCTCTCCCTGCCTCCCCCCCCACCGCCCCTATGATTGCACCATTAACCTCCTGCCAGGGGCTCCATTACTATCCAGCCAGCTTTACAGCCTGTCTGCCCCGGAGCGGGAGGCTGTGGATAAGTACATCAAAGAGTACTTGAGTTCGGGTATTATCAGGCCCTCTTCTTCAGCAGTGGGGGCTGTTTTTTTCTTTGCGAGTAAGAAGGATGGCTCCATCAGGCATTGCATTGATTTTAGGAAGCTCAATAACATCACTGTTAAGGATAAGTACACTCTGCCCCTCATAAATACTGCCTTTGACTCTCTCCAGGGGGCCACAGTTTTCACTAAATTGGACCTACGCAACGCTCACCACTTGGTTCGGATTAAGGAAAGGGATGAGTGGAAGATGGGGTTCCGCACCCCTAGCGGCCACTTTGAATGCCTGGTGATGCCGTTTGGGTTGACCAACGCGCCTGCGGTGTTCCAGCAGCTCATCAATGACGTGCTGAGGGACTTTTTGGGCTCATTTGTGTTTGTGTACCTAGATGATATCCTCATTTTCTCTCGTTCTCTAGGGGAGCATTGGGCGCATGTCAGACGACTGGGTCCTTCAGCGCCTTTTGGAGAACCAACTGTACATCAAGGCCGAGAAATGGGAGTTCCACACCGCTTCCACCACCTTTCTGAGGTTTGTCATCACCCACAAGAAGATCATTGTGGACCCGCACAAGGTAAAAGCTGTTGTGGAGTGGCCCACCCCTTCCTCCCAGAGACAGCTGCAGCAATTTTTGGGTTTTGCCAATTTTTATCAGTGGTTTATCCAAAACTACAGTGTTATTGCTCTGCCACTCTCCCGTCTCACCTCCACCAAGGTTCCCTTTCGTTGGTCCAAGGAGGCTGAAGCAGCTTTCTCCAAACTTAAGTCTGACTTTTCCCCTCTTCCTATCCTCACTCAGGTGGACCCGTCCCTGCAGCTTTTTGTGGAGATGGACGCTTCGGACTTCGGTGTTGGGGCTGTCCTGTCACAGCGTTCCCCCTCTGATGACAAGGTCCGCCCCTGCGCCTTCTTCTCCCATTGCCTGTCACTGGCGGAAAGGAATTATGACATGGTGACCGGGAGTTGCTGGCGATCAAGCTGGCCTTGGAGGAGTGGCGCCACTGGCTGGAGGGTGCTTCACAGCCATTCGTCGTTTGGACCTATCATAAGAACCTGGAATACCTCAGAACAGCCAAGCGATTGAACTCTAGGCAGGCCCGCTGGTCCCTGTTCTTCAGTAGGTTTAACTTCACAATCGCCTACTGCCCAGGGTCCAAGAACACCAAGCCCGAAGCAC
Organism: Pholidichthys leucotaenia; assembly: GCA_020510985.1. Lineage (NCBI taxonomy): Eukaryota > Metazoa > Chordata > Actinopteri > Cichliformes > Pholidichthyidae > Pholidichthys > Pholidichthys leucotaenia. The sequence continues at coordinate 168,199,214 of CM035850.1, forward strand.
TCTCCAGGCAGTTTTCCCCTGACACGTCTGTGCCAGAACTGCATCCCATCATTTCCCCTTCTGGCATCATTGGCATGCTTTCCTGGGAGATTACGGAGAAGGTCAGGAGAGGGCAAGAATCGGAGCCTGACTCGGGCGAGGTTCCAGTGGGTCGGATGTATGGGCCCTCTTTAGTCCGTGGTGAGGTGATTCATTGCTTGCACTCTTCTAAGGTCACCCCGGGATGGCTCGCACCGTTGCCCAACTGCAGAGGGCCTTCTGGTGGCCATTGTTGTGGAGGGATGTCAACGAGTTTGTTCGAGCCTGCCCTCAGGATGCCACCGGCAAGTCATCCTCTGCTCACCCCTCGGGCCTGCTTCATCCTCTCCCCATCCCGAACAGACCCTGGTCCCATGTCCCCTTAGACTTTGTGACCGGTCTTCCCCCCTCTGCTGAACACAGTCATTCTCCCCATCGTGGACAGGTTTTCAATGGCAGCCCACGTCATCCCCCTTCGCAAGCTTCCATCGGCCAAGGAGACAGCTGACCTGTTCGTCCTGCACGTGGTTCACCTTCACGGAATCCCTGTAGACATCGTTTAGGACCGGGGTCCTCAGTTCATTTCCCAGGTTTGGAGGTCCTGCTGCAAGGCCAGTGGGGCTTCAGTTAGCTTGTCCTCAGGCTACCATCCACAGAGTAACGGATAGTGTGAGAGCACTAACCAGGAACTGGAGGCAGCACTGAGGTGTGTGACGTCCTCTAATCCAGCTTCTTGGAGCTCATACCTACCTTCGATCGAGTATGCACACAATTCTGCCATCTCTATGGCCACGGGTCTCTACCCTTTCGAAGTGTCCCATGGTTACAACCCCCCCCCCTTCCCGGAGGAGGAGGTGGAGATCTCCATCCCGTCGGTCCAGGCTCACATCAAGCGTTGTCGAGGACTATGGAAGGCGGCCAGAGCTGCTCTGGTGGCGGGGTGCAACACGGAGATCGCTAACCGCCACAGGACCCCGGCTCCGCTCTACCAGGTTGGGCAACAGATATGGCTGTCTACTACAAACATTAATTTGAAGACTGAATCTATGAAGCTATCGCAGCGCTTCATTGGGCCTTAATCTATTACTCATATTGTCAATCTAGTCGCTGTCCGTCTGGCTCTTCCCCCTTCTGTTCACATCTGTCCCACTTTACATGTGTCTCAGGGGAAGCTGTTTGTTTCCAGCCCGCTACGTTTCCCTCCCAAGCCTCCGCCCCCGCCGATGATGGTTGATGTGGTCCAGTGTACAAAGTCAGCCATATCTTGGACGTCCAACGCAGGGGGCGTGATCTACAATATCTGGTGGATTGGGAAGGGTATGGTCCGGAGATTAGGTCCTGGGTGCATTCCTCCTTCGTGATGGATCCACAACTCATCAGGGAGTTCCACCAGACACACCCAGACAGGTTGGACCAGCCGCCGAGAGGCGTCCCGTGGGGGGAGGGGGGTTACTATGGTGATCCACACTGTGTGTTTTTCTGCTCCTAATTTTCTCCACAGCTGCACGCACACCTGCTCCTCCCAATTAAGCAGCCTGGATGGAGACATCAATGCTCCTCCAGGGTGAAGACCACTGTGTTAGAGTCTTCTCTCTCCTTCTACAGAAGTTCCACCTTCCTCTCTCCTCCTCTCCTCATGCTTCAGTGTTCATCGCATGGGAGTTTCGCCTCCCCAACTCAACTGTGAACCTCTGTCTGGATTTAACCATCCTCTGTACCTGCTTCTCTCTCCCTTTCCCTGTGCACAGGTGGACCTACCTCTTGGTGGACCTCTTCCTGCTCCTGGCGGCGGACCAGATTCTCTCCATGAGCTGTGGGCTCCATCCATCTCTGCAGCAGAAGTGACTTATCTCTGAACTGTGCCCTCTCCTCTGCTCAGACACTCAGCACTGTAATTATCTGCACACGTCAGCGGGACCCTGGAAACTGGTGAAGTACGATCTACTCTTCAGTGCATTAATTACTCCTCAATCACCGTAAGACTTTTGCTCTCTTTGCTTATCCAACCATAATCATTGTGGTTCATTCGAGTCTGTGTCTGCACTTGGGTTTTTCTGAAACATGTCACCAATATATTTAACTTGCTTTCATGCAATATTTCATTAAGCTCACGTTTCAGACGCTTTTACAGTGGGGAAAAAAAGTATTTAGTCAGCCACCAATTGTGCAAGTTCTCCCACTTAAAAGATGTGAGAGGTCTCCAATTTTCATCATAGGTATACCTCAACTATGAGAGACAAAATGAGGGGAAAAAAAATCCAGAAAATCACACTGAAGGATTTTTAATGAATTAATTGGTAAATTCCTTGGTAAAATAAGTATTTGGTCAATAAAAAAAGTTAATCTCAATACTTTGTTATATACCCTTTGTTGGCAATGACAGAGGTCAAACGTTTTCTGTAAGTCTTCACAAGGTTTTCACACACTGTTGCTGGTATTTTGGCCCATTCCTCCATGCAGATCTCCTCTAGAGCAGTGAAGTTTTGGGGCTGTTGCTGGGCAACACGGACTTTCAACTCCCTCCAAAGATTTTCTATGGGGCTGAGATCTGGAGACTGGCTAGGTCACTCCAGGACCTTGAAATGCTTCTTACAAAGCCACTCCTACGTTGCCCAGGCAGTGTGTTTGGGATCATTGTTATGCTGAAAGACCCAGCCACGTTTCATCTTCAATGCCCTTGCTGATGGAAGGAGGTTTTCACTCAAGATCTCACGATACATGGCCCCATTCATTCTTTCCTTTACATGGATCAGTTGTCCTGGTCCCTTTGCAGAAAAACAGCCCTAAAGTATAATGTTTTCACCCCCATGCTTCACAGTAGGTATGGTGTTCTTTCTCCTCCAAACACGACAAGTTGAGTTTTTACCAAAAAGTTCTATTTTTGTTTCATCTGACATTCTCCCAATCCTCTTCTGGATCATCCAAATGCTCTCTAGCAAACTTCAGACGGGCCTGGACATGTACTGGCTTAAGCAGGGGGACACATCTGGCACTGCAGGATTTGAGTCCCTGGCGGCATAGTGTGTTACTGATGGTAGCCTTTGTTACTTTGGTCCCAGCTCTCTGCAGGTCATTCACTAGGTCCCCCCGTGTGGTTCTGGGATTTTTGCTCACCGTTCTCGTGATCATTTTGACCTCACGGGGTGAGATCTTGCGTGGAACCCCAGATCGAGGGAGATTATCAGTGGTCTTGTATTTCTTTCATTTTATAATAATTGCTCCCACAGTTGATTTCTTCACACCAAGCTGCTTACCTATTGCAGATTCAGTCTTCCCAGCCTGGTGCTGGTCTACAATTTTGTTTCTGGTGTCCTTTGACAGCTCTTTGGTCTTGGCCATAGTGGAGTTTGGAGTCTGACTGTCTGAGGTTGTGGACAGGTGTCTTTTATACTGATAATGAGTTCAAACTTATAGTATAGTTTAGTTTTATAGTTTATAGTAACATATAGTTTATAGTAATATGTACATATGTATATTACATACCTGCCAACTTTTCAAACCTGAAAAGCCTAGTAGCTAGCCGGGGTCCAGGGGCCGATGCTAATGCTAATGCTAATAATGCTAATGCTAATAATAATAATGCTAATATTTGCCAAACAAATATTAGCATTAAATCTAGTTAAATGTAGCTAACAACCTCATATTTCTTCAACTTTCAAACCTGAAAAGCCTAGTAGCTAGCCAAGGTCCGGGGCCGCAGGCCCCGGTAGGTCCAGGACAAAGTCCCGGTGGGGGGTTCAGGGGGGCAAAGCCCCCTGACGGCAAACAAATATTAGCATTAAATCAAGTTAGAATGTAGCTAACAACCTCATATTTCTTCAACTTTCAAACCTGAAAAGCCTTGTAGCTAGCCGGGGTCCAGGGGCCGCAGTGTCAAACAAATATTAGCATTTGACATAGAAGTCACATATTAATTATATTAAAGGTAAAATATCTAAATCAATTGCAATACTACACAGAGCGAAATATTTGCTGAATCAACAACGCACATTATATACTTTGTATCATTCATTAATACTCCCATACATGACATATTGTACTGAAGTATGGGGAAATACATATAAAACAAACATACAGTATATCCAGTCTTTATGCTTCAGAAGAGAGCTATTAGAAAAATAAACAAAGCTGCTTACAGGGAACCAACAAACCCACTTTTTCTTAAATTAAAAGCTCTCAAGTTGAAAGATCTGGTTGACTTTAAAACTGCAGTAATAATGTTTAAAGCTAAGAATCTATCACTGCCCGCAAATATCCAAAAGCTATTCCAAATAAGGGAGAAACAATATCATTTCAGAGGAACATTTCAATTCAATTCAACTTTATTTATATAGCGCCATTTCACAACAACAGTCATCTCATGTATATTTCAAAAACCTTCAGTGAGAACTACCACCAAGCAACACTGTGTTTCAGTGCAAGGAGTCAGATTATGGAACGATTTTGGACCTGAATTAAAATCATGTACAACGCTTGGACAATTTAGACAAAAACTAAAGGAAGAAATACTCCAAACATATATACAAGATGACATGTAAAATCACATAAGGATTGTCATATCCAGTCTGTGTTGTGTTGTTACTTAGTTTTTTTTTGTCACATTTTGTCTTAGCTTTGTTCTGAATTGTAATCGCTCTTGTTTTGTTTTTCTTTTGAATTCTTGGATGGAATATGAGTGGGCAATATAAGCTGCGGCTTCAGCCATCACCCATTTCAGATAACTTATGTTGAACTGTATAATCGGTGGAGTTATTGTTTAATTTGACCTTGTTGGATTTTTTTCGCCTTTGTTATATTATTCTGTTTCTTTTTAATCTTTACTTTTAATCTATCCGAAATAAAGATTCATTCATTCATTAAATTTGCATTCAAAAGACTATCTTAACACTGCATAGAACTTTGAATAGGCCAGATGTGATGTATTATGAGTACTAGAAAAGCACTCGGAGAGCGCAGACCTCCGCAAAGCGCCACAGTTCCCCCCATACAGTGTATAACATCATAAATAAAATATTGAAAATGGCCCTATCTCGCAATGTTAAATTAAAAAAAAAAAAAAAAAAGAATCCTTTAAAAAATTCCTGGTTCCAGACGGTGATCCGGATCACCACCAAAATCTACTCATCTGTAGGATACCCCATTTCTAACAATCTGTGAAAATTTCATGAAAATCCGTCCATAACTTTTTGAGTTATCTTGCTAACAAACAAACAGACAAACCAACGCTGATGATCACATAACCTCCTTAGCGGAGGTAACTAGAAGACTAGAAATATCAGCAGGCACAGACACATGCATAAAAGACGGCAAAATCGCTCTGATATTTTATGTGTTTACATGATACACCAAGTATGACAAGGCTTGCAGTTACACAGCACATGTTCTTCAGAATCTTAGGCATTATACAAAATGTATTCTCCCTTTAGATGTCAAATCCATGGTCCATTTGCCAGGGCTGAAGTGCAGTCGTGCGAACGTCTGCAGCAGTTTACATCGTGTTTACATCTCGCCATGTACGCACGCCTCTCCGGGATTTCGCGCGAGAATAGAAACCTCAATACCCTCAATAGCAATAGCGTTAGCTTAGCAAACGCTTCAGGTTAAGCGTAGCAGCGAACCACGAAAAGAAATGCTACTGACGCTACTATGCTCTAAATTTAGATACGATTCCTAGTGATCTCGTGTTTGGAATTGCTTTCGTGTTTTTTTTACGATTTAAAATTTTTGACTGAATTTTTAGTGAAAAACCGTAATTTTGATTAATAAAGCCGTAACCCGGAATGGGGTCTTGAAAACCGGAACCATTACGGCAAAACCAGAGTAGTTGGCAGGTATGATATTAGCTGCTCTTGCTTTTTTTTGTTTTTTTTTTTTCTTGCCTTCTGATTGTTGCTCTGAGTGTTGCTATCCCTGTGCTGTTGCAATCCTGGAATTTCCCCATTGTGGGACTAATAAAGGCTTATCTTATCTTATCTAAACAGGTGCTATTAATACAGGTAACGAGTGGAGGACAGAGGAGCCTCTGAAAGAAGAAGTTACAGGTCTGTGAGAGCCAGAAATCTTGCTTGTTTGTAGGTGACCAAATACTTATTTTACCGAGGAATTTACTAATTAATTCATTAAAAATCCTTCAATGTGATTTTCTGGATTTTTTTTTTCTCATTTTGTCTCTCATAGTTGAGGTATACCTATGATGAAAATTGGAGACCTCTCTCATCTTTTAAGTGGGAGAACTTGCACAATTGGTGGCTGACTAAATACTTTTTTGCCCCACTGTAGTTTTGTGTAAATTTTTTAATAAAAGAAATCAAATGAATTATTTGCTCAATTAAAAAAAACAATGTTATATAAAATTTTATAATACAGGAGAACGCTAAATGCATTTGTTGACTCCAAATAAATACTTATAAATTTCTACAATCTACAACTAAAATTACAAAAATGTAACATTTTACAGGAGTCAAACTACACAGCACTGCATTTAAAAATATTAATATATAACAAATATAATTTTACAAAAAGTCCACCTCTATACTATATATTTTCAGTGTTAAAAAACAGTTTTAAATTGTAAGCCTAAAAAACGACTAAAAGCTAAACAATTCCATCCATCCATCCATCTTCTACCGCTTTTCCGGAGGTCCGGGTCGCGGAGGCAGCAGTTCAAGCAGAGAAGCCCAGACTTCCCTCTCCCCAGCCACCTGCTCCAGCTCTTCAGAGGGGATACCAAGGCGGTCCCAGACCAGCTGGGAGACATAGTCTCTCCACCGAGTCCTGGGTCTGCCCCGGGGTCTCCTCCCAGTGGGACGTGCCTGAAACACCTCAAGTGGGAGGCGTCCAGGAGGCATCCTAATCAGATCAGAATCAGAATCAGAATCAGAATCAGGTTTATTGCCATTGTTCATGTGATACACAAACTAGGAATTTGTCTCGGTGCCATGCTGCAACATTAAAAACATAATGAGAAAAAGGGATAAACTAAAAAACTAAAGGACTAGAAACGTGCAATAACTGTAGAAAAATAAGTAGTAATAAGTAATAATAATAATAATACTAGTAATAATGAGTAGTACTAGTCAAGGCAGTTTAAAAAATTAGCATGTAGCAGATAATGTGAAGTACCACATAGTGCAGTCAATAATGCAACAGAAAAACAGTGATGAATGACATGAGTCTGGTTGAGCTGCTGTACATAGTGCACGAGAGTCAAAAGTCACTTAGTGTTCAGCAGTCTGATGGCAGAGGGGAAAAAGCTGTTCATGTGCCGAGAGGTTTTAGTCCGAATGGACCGAAGCCTTCTACCTGAGGGGAGGGGGGCAAACAGCACGTGACCAGGATGTGAAGGATCGGCTATGATCCGGCCAGCACGCCTCCGGGTCCTGGAGATGTACAGGTCCTGGAGAGATGGGAGCTTGCAGCCTATCACCTTCTCAGCAGTGCGCACGACGCGCTGCAGCCTTAGTCTGTCCCTGGCAGTGGCTCCTGCGTACCACACAGTTATGGAGGAGGTGAGGATGGACTCGATGATGGCCGTGTAGAACTGCACTAACATCTTGGTGGGTAGCTTGAGCTTCCTCAGCTGCCGCAGAAAGAACATCCTCTGCTGGGCCTTTTTGATGAGGGAGCTGATGGTTGGCTCCCATTTGAGGTCTCAGGTGATGGTGGTGCCCAAGAAGCGGAAGGAATCTGCAAAGGTGATGGGAGAGCCTGTGATGGTGAGGGGGGGCAGGGGGGATGTGACTTTCCTGAAGTCCACAATCATCTCCGCTGTCTTCAGAGCATTCAGCTGCAGGTTGTTGTGGCTGCACCAGGACACCAGCTGGGCCACCTCTTCCCTGTAGGTGGACTCGTCACCGTTGGAGATGAGCCCGATGAGGGTGGTGTCGTCCGCAAACTTAATCAGCTTAACAGACTGGTGGGAGGAGGTGCAGGAGTTGGTATAAAGGGAGAAGAGTAGGGGGGAAAGTACACAGCCCTGGGGTGATCCAATGCTGATGCTAACAGAGTCTGAGACAGACTTCCCCAGCCGCACATGCTGTCTCCGGTCCGTCAGGAAGTTGGTGATCCACCTGCAGAGGGAGTCAGGCACGTTGAGCAGGGACAGCTTGTCCTGGAGCAGATCGGGGCGGATGGTGTTGAATGCGGAGCTGAAGTCCACAAACAGAATCCTGGCGTAGGTTCCCGGGGAGTCCAGGTGCTGCAGGATGGAGTGGAGGGCCAGGTTGACTGCGTCGTCCACAGACCTGTTAGCACGGTAGGCAAACTGCAGCGGGTCTAGGAGGGGTGTGGTGATGGACTTGAGGTGAGACAGGACCAGGCGCTCAAAGGACTTCATGACTACAGAGGTGAGCGCTACAGGTCTGTAGTCGTTAAGTCCAGTAATCCGTGGCTTCTTGGGGACAGGGATGATGGTGGAGGATTTGAGGCAGGTCGGCACGTGACATTGCTTAAGAGAGGTGTTAAAAATGTCTGTGAAGACAGGAGCCAGCTCTTTCGCACAGTGTCTCAGGGTGGAGGGAGACACACCGTCCGGCCCGGGGGCCTTGCGCGGGTTCAGTCTGGAGAACTGTCTGTGCACGTCCTGCTCACTGATGACAAGGGGAGGGGGGGAGGAGGAGGAGGAGGAGGGGGGGACCGCTCTTGATGAATTAGGGGCTGAGGAGGCAGAGGAGCTGGGTGGAGTGGGTGAGTTGGACACAGCTGACGAGGTGTCAAAACGGGCATAGTGTTGGGACAGTCTTTGACAAAGGGCTTTGTCATCCTGACCTTTAGAAGCCTGAGGCCGATAGTTGGTGATTTGCCTCAGTCCTCTCCACACAGAAGCCGAGTCATTAGCAGTGAACTGCTGCTGGAGTCTCTCAGAATATACAGATTTAGCTCTCCTCAGCTCTCTGTTAAACCGATATTTGACCTCCCTGTAGCAGTCCCTGTCTCCACTTTTCAACGCTGCTTCCTTCTCCTTCCTGATCCGTCTGAGCTTAGCTGTGAACCAAGGCTTGTCATTAGAATATCTTATCCTGGTGCGCGATGGGAGAATGTGCTCTTCACAGAAGTTGATATATGAGTTCACAGTGTATGTGTACTCATTAAGATCATGTGTGGCTCTTTTAAACATGCCCCAGTCAGTTATTTCCATGCATGTGTTCAGTTTCTCTCCAGCTTCACTGGTCAATTTCTTTGTGGTGGTCACCACAGGTTTAGTGAGTTTCAGTCTCTGTCTGTATGTGGGGATGAGGTGAACCATCACGTGATCAGATAGTCCCAGCGCAGCGCGGGGAACAGCGCGATATGCGTCCTTTACTGAAGTATAACAGTGATCTAGCGTGTTATTTCCTCTGGTTGGACATTTAATACACTGTTTGTAGCGGGGGAGCTCGTGACTCAGATTGCTCTGGTTAAAATCGCCCACCACGATAACCAGGGAGTCTGGAAAGTTCCGCTCCGTAAGTTGGATGTGATCTGCGAGCACGCGCTGAGCTTCGCGCATGTCCGCATCAGGAGGGGCGTACACAGCGACGAGAATGAATGAGGCAAACTCGCGCGGGGAATAGAATGGCTTGCAGTTAATGAAAAGAAATTCCAGGGCGGGAGAACAGTGTTTGGAAATCACCGTTACATCAGAGCACCAGCTGTTGTTAATATAGAAGCACACTCCTCCTCCGATAGACTTACCGGACAGCTCTGTGACGCGGTCAGCACGAATCAGCTGGAAACCCTCGAGGCTGATCGCGCTATCTGGAATGTTCTCATTAAGCCAGGTCTCAGAGAAGCAGATGACAGACGAGGAAGCGAGGTCCTTGAAATGCATCAGCAGTCTTAATTCTTCTACCTTGTTAGGAGAGAATTGGCATTGGATAGAAATATGCCAGGCAAGGCTGTTCGCGAGCCTCTTTTTCGTAGCCGAGCGAGAATCCCTCCTCTCTTCCCTCTTTTCCGCCGTCTTGCTTTTTTGGCCAAACAATGGATCAGATCAACGGCAGGAGCTAAAAAAACTGGAAGAAGGTCCATGGGGGTGAGAGTCCCATGCCCATACCAGATGCCCATACCACCTCAACTGACTCCTTTCAATGTGGAGGAGCAGCGGTTCTACTCTGAGCCTCTCCCGGATGACTGAGCTCCTCACCCTATCTCTGAGGGTGAGTCCAGCAATCCTACGGAGAAAGCTCATTTCAGCCACTTGTATCCGCGATCGCGTTCTTTCGGTCATTACCCAAAGCTCGTGACCATAGGTGAGAGTAGGAACGTAGATTGACTGGTAAATCGACAGCTTTGCCTTAGAACTAAGCTCCCTCTTCACCACAACAGACCGGTACAATGTCCGCATCACTGCAGAAGCTGCTCCAATCCGTCTGTCGATCTCTCGCTCCATTTTCCCCTCACTCGTGAACAAGACCCCAAGATACTTAAACTCCTCCACTTGGGGCAGGAGCCTGTCCCCAACCCGGAGAGGACAATCCACCTTTTTCCGGCTGAGGACCATGGACTCGGACTTGGAGGTGCTGATTCTCATCCCAGCCGCTTCACACTCAGCGGCAAACCGTCCCAGCAAGAGCTGTAGGTCATTGCTGGATGAAGCCAACAGGACAACATCATCTGCAAACAACAGAGATGAGATCCTGTGGTCACCAAGCATGACACCCTCCATTCCCTGGCTGCGCCTAGAAATCCTGTCCATAAAAATTATGAACATGATCGGTGACAAAGGGCAGCCCTGGCGGAGTCCAACTCTCACTGGGAATGACTCCGACCGAGTGTTGGCAATACGAACCAAACTCTCACAACGGTCATACAGAGACCGAATAGCTCGTAACGACAAGTCCGATACCCCATACTCTCGAAGCACCCCCCACAAAAATCCATGAGGGACGCGGTCAAATGCCTTCTCCAAGTCCACAAAACACATGTAAACTGGTTGGGCAAACTCCCACGAACCCTCAAGAATTCTTGAGAGGGTAAAGAGCTGGTCCGATGTGCCACGGCCAGGACGAAAACCACATTGCTCCTCCTGAATCCGAGGTTCGACCAACGGCCGGACTCTCCTCTCCAGTACCTTGGCATAGACCTTCCCAGGGAGGCTGAGGAGGGTGATCCCTCTAAAGTTGGAGCACACCCTCCGGTCCCCTATTTTGAAGAGAGGAACCACCACCCCGGTTTGCCATGCCAAAGGCACTGCCCCCGACCTCCACGCAATGTTGCAGAGGCGTGTCAACCATGACAACCCAACAACATCCAGGGCCTTGAGGTACTCAGGGCGAATCTCGTCCACCCCCGGGGCCCGGCCACCAAGGAGGTTTTTAACCACCTTGGCGACCTCAGTCCCTGTGATAGGCAAGTCATCCCCCCCGTCCCCAAACCCTGCTTCCTCTGTGGAAGGCGTATCAGTGGGATTGAGGAGATCCTCGAAGTATTCCTTCCACCGCCCGACGATATCCCCAGTTGAAGTCAACAGTGTCCCATCCGCACCATACACAGTGTGGACGGGGAGCTGCTTTCCCCTCCTGAGCCGCCGAACAGTTTGCCAGAATCTCTTTGAAGCCGACCGAAAGTCTTGTTCCATGGCCTCACCGAACTCCTCCCATACCCGGGTTTTTGCTTCAGCAACCACCCGAGCTGCACTCCGCTTGGCCTGCCGGTACACCTCAGCTGCTTCGGGAGTCCCACAAGCCAACCAAGCTTGATAGGACTCCTTCTTCAGCTTAATGGCCCCCCTCACCACTGGTGTCCACCACTTGGTTCGGGGGTTGCCACCACGAGATGCACCGACCACCTTGCGGCCGCAGCTCTGGGCCGCCGCTTCAACAACAGAGGTGGAGAACATGGCCCATTCAGACTCCATGTCTCCAGACTCCCTCGGAATGTGGTTGAAGTTCTTCCGGAGGTGGGAGTTGAAGACCTCCCGGACAGGGGCCTCAGCCAGACGCTCCCAGCACACCCTCACTATACGTTTGGGTCTACCAGGTCTGAATGGCTTCCTCCCCTGCCATCGGATCCAACTCACCACCAGGTGGTGATCAGTTGACAGCTCTGCACCTCTCTTTACTTGGGTGTCCAAGACATACGGTCGCAGGTCTGATGATACGATAACAAAATCGATCATCGACCTGCGACCTAGGGTGTCCTGGTGCCAGGTGCACATATGGACACCCTTATGCTTGAACATGGTGTTCGTTATGGACAGACTGCGTTAGCACAGAAGTCCAATAACTGAACACCACTCAGGTTCAGATCGGGCAGGCCGTTCCTCCCAATCACCCCCCTCCAGGTTTCATTGTCGTTGCCCACGTGCGCATTGAAGTCCCCCAGTAGGACAATGGAGTCTCCAGGAGGAGCACCCTCCAGCACCCCAGTCACAGACTCCAAAAAGGGTGGGTACTCTGAAACATCATTTGGTGCATAGGCACAAATGATGGTCAGGACCCGTTTCCCAACCCGAAGGTGTAGGGAAGCAACCCTTTCGTCCACCGGGGAAAACTCCAATATAGAGGCAGCAAGGTGGGGCGATACAAGAATACCCACCCCTGCTCGTCGCCTCTTGCCCGGGGCAACTCCAGAAAAGGCCAAGCTCCAGCCCCTCTCCAGGAGACTGGTTCCGGAACCGGAGCTGTGTGTTGAGGTGAGGCCGACTATATCTAGCCGGTATCGCTCAACCTCGTACACCAGCTCAGGCTCCTTCCCCACCAGACAGGTGACATTCCACGTACCAAAAGCCAGTTTAGAAAGCTTGGGATCAGTCCGCCAAGGTCTCCGCCTTTGACCGCCACCTAATCCACATAGCACCGGACCCCCATGATCCCTCCTGCAGGTGGTGAACCCACTGGAGGGCGGACCCATGTAACTCCTTCGGGCTGAGCCCGGCCGGGTCCCATGGGTGGAAACCCGGCCACCAGACGCTAGCCTTCGAGCCCCTCCCCCAGGCCTGGCTCCAGGGTGGGGCCCCGGTAACCTCATACCGGGCGGGGTACACTGAATCCTTGATATACAATTTATCATGAGAGTCTATTGGATCGTTCTTAGTCTGGCCCTTCACCCAGGACCAGTTTGTCTTGGGAGGCCCTATCAGAGGCAAATTGCCCCCGGACAACATAGCTCCTGGGATCACTGGGGCACGCAAACCCCCCCACCACGATAAGGTGACGATCCATGAGGAGGGCTAAACAATTCCATCCTACAGAATTTCTTGGACAGTTTTTTTTTCCAACAGTAAACTCTGTTCCAGCATGGATGGAGCTGCAAGTCCATGATTACAGGGAGAGAGGAGGTGGAACTTTTTTTTTTTTTTTTTTGTTACTTATTTGTACCCGTAGGTAGACTTGGTTTGCAGTCTGGTGACAAGCCACCGGCTGCTGGTCGCTGCGTGCGCGAGCGCCCTAAACCTACATGTTTTTGGTATGCGGGAGGAAACCGGAGAAATCCCGGAGTAAACCCGCGCAACACGGGGAGAACATGCAAACTCCACACAGCTCACTGTTGGTCGGGGGCTGGGATCGAACCCACGACCTCATGATCCCCGCGATCCCCCGGCCGAGGGTAAAACTGTGCTGCCACAGTGCTAAACCACTGCGCCACCGTGCAGCCCATGTTCAGTAATACACAGAGCTTTTACTGAGTTTTTACGTGATATCAGAGGCTACGAAAAGGACCTCCATAAGCAGCACGGGACCAACGAGATCGCCGTCCGAAGCGACTTCACTCCGGCATCCCAGCATGGAATTTCACAATAGCACTTCATTTTGTGGATACAGACTGGCAACGAAGCATCTCTGTCTGAGTGGATATCCTGGCCTGTATGTGTGGCACCTGCAGCAAACCATGATCTTGCTGTGGGTCTGACAGTCGGACCCAGACAGTCTCTGCAATAAGCGAGTGCCAGTGGGACAGTGGAGAGTGGAGAGTGCCAGGGGGCTCATACCATAACCTGTTGAGGCAGCCGCCAATACAGCATTTTATTTCCTCTTTTTTTCTTTCACCAAAACAAAACAGTTTCCCTTTCCCCCAAATTGTATCAAAAGGATTTGGGGTCCGGATGGAGAACGCTCTGGGTCCAGATCCAGACCAGAGTTTGCCAATTGGTGACCCCTGGTCTATACCAATGCTGGTGTTGGGAGAGCTCTGATTTTGTCCAGGCCAGTGTAGGAGAAGGAGAATAATACTGAAAGGTGAGCAGCCAAGGGTGATAAGTTGTGGGGCTTCGCTTCTGAAGGGGTCTTATGTTGTCCATCTTTATTTACAGTGTATAGTTAGACTACTCACCAAAGCAGCTGATTCTCTGGCATGTATGAATGGAGTGAAGGGGGCTGCAGTTCAAGTTCATTTAGTAATCACGTGCCATTACTAAAGCTCACGTTTCCAAAAGTTCCCTAATGTACTACAGTTGGGCCATATATGGAATATATCCGATGTATCGATACAGTTGTCTGCACCAGATACATAAAATACCTGTTTGTACCCTTCAGCATTAATAGTGCTTTCACAGATGTGCTACCTACGCCATGGGCACTAACACACCCCCATACCATCACAGATGCTGGCTTCTGAACTTTGTGCTGATAACAGGACGATGAGGACACAATGTCCTTGATTTCCAAAAACAGTATGAAATGTGGACTGAGAACACAGCACACTTTTCCACTTTGCATTAGTCCATCTCAGACGAGCTCGGGCCCAGCATTTCTGGGTGTTGTTGATATTTGGCTTTGGTTTTGCATGGTAGAGTTTTAACTTGCACTTGTAGTGCCGGAGTGGTGGCTCAGTTGGTAGAGCATCCGCCCCACACCCGGGAGGCAGGGGTTCAAATCCCGGCCGGGTCATGCCGAAGAACATATAAAAGTGGAACTTCCTGCCGTCCAGCTTGGTGCTCAGCAATAATGGAATGGAGGAGGGAAATCTGTGGCGGCGCCTTGCATGGCAGCGGCCCTCTGATTCTACACTTTGGATGTGTGTGATTAACACTGTAGATAGGTAAAACACAATCTCATTCTACTGTACATGATTGGTTGTACAGTTGAATGACAATAAGGGTGATTTAAATTTAGATGTAGCGACAAACTGTGTGAACTGACAATGGTTTTCTGGAGTGTTCCTGAGCCCGCATGGTGGTATCCTTTGCAGTAGGGGTGTCAAACTCATTTTCATCCCGTGCCACATCAGCAATACGGCCACATCTAACACTATGTATCCCCCCCCCTTGCCTTCAAGTGGCACAACAGAGATGTGTTGCTTCGATGATAATGACATTTGGGACTCAGATTTCTGAGTTTTATTTTGTTCAGATTTAAACACAGGAAGAAAGCAGGAAGAGAAACTGGGTCAGACATCAGGACAACAACGTAAAACATGAGCATCCTCTGGAGGATCATCTTATTGCATTTCCTGTTGAGCTCTCACACTTTTTCCTTGTCTTACTATTGAACCTGTCAGTACTCGTATTACTGATCTGCAACAGAACACCACAGTGCTGTTTTCCTGATCACTAGTGTTACCGCCGACCACATACAACACACACACACACGGTATATAATTCTGTAGAAATGTGTAATGCACATCATCTGACAGGACAACTAGACCACAGCATTTCCTCTGGGCTTAGGTCAGCCTGCAGAAACTTTCACACCAGTGAGTTTCTTTGACCAATTACAAGTCTTGTCAGATAGAGGCCTTGTTATTGGCTGTGGTACAAATACCTCATAGGGATGTACTTTGGGTGGGAAATGCCTTAGGAGCTGCAGAAGCAGACAGTTTTTTCTGGTTTCTCAGATTTCCATCTACTGCAGCTTTAATAGATTAAATAAACTCAATGGTCTTTATCAGAAACCTGATAAATGATGACCTTTCTAGCTGAAAGTATTAGGAGTGTTTTGTAATGTGCAGCCTTACCTGTGTCAGGAAGCAATCTGAAGCAGTGTTATGGCGTGCCAGGATGGCAGGAGAAACTGGGTTGCTGTACTCAAACTGTGGATTGTAGTTAAAGTCAGACTTAAAAAACTTGGCCTTTTCTTTCTCAATGTTAGATGGCTTGATGGCTGTAAGGATGCAGAGTTTCCTGTTCAAATCATGCGTTATTGCTGCTTTGTGGAGAGAGGGCAGTTTAGTGTGAGGTGAGTGCGGTGCACACAACTTCCTGAGCTGTGGCACAGCCCGGGGCTTTAGGCCCATTGTGCTACCAACCACTGCGATGGTCCGAGCTGGTTTGGGGACGCTGCCTGAGAGTACTCGATTAGTCGGTGCACACTTAGTGGCGCCTTCTGCCACCTTTTTAGGAGCCAGCCCTAGATGGTTTCTCCTGCTAAATGTGGCACCACATTTCACAGATGTCCTTGGCCTTTTGTACAGGGACTGTTTGCGGCTCTTCTTCTTCTCCTCCTCCTCGGCCTGCAGCAGGACATTGTAGCTGTTGGAAGCGGGGCTGGAAAGGTCTTTGAGGACAGAGGAGGAAATCTTTTCCAGGTACACTTGGCTTGGGCTCACTATCATGTCAGCAGAGTTTAGGATGAAGTTTTTGGACATCTCCGCCTCTGGTCAGTGGAGTCTTTCTGAAAGAAGAGAGAGACCAGTCACAGTGAATGGTGGAGGGATTTGCTGCTTACTTGATGACTGGCTTCATGTAAGGACCTTATATAGATAAGTAAACAGCCTAATCCTCTTTTCATGGCACGACAGAATTAGAAGCTTCTTTTAAAATCAGCTATTATATCGTCACCGTCTGGTGCAATCCTCGTACCTCCAAAACAGACATTTTCCAGAAAATTGGAAAATCTTGTATCTTCTGATTTGTTTAGCAGTTATCAAATTTATTTACATGACTTTTCTAATTTACTTATTTATCCTTAATTTAACCAGGCAGAACAGATTAAAAACACATTCTTATTTACAACTGTGGCTTTGAGGGAAAGAGGAAGGTGCTAATCATTGCTTCGATATTAGTAAAAAAAAAATCCTAAGACATAAAGGGTGACCAGTAGAAGGAGCATGGAAATGCGAGGTTTGTGCCTGACAGCAACGATATATGGAATTCGATAAGTTAAATTCAGTGTGACTAATACTACTTTTAAGTAGTGTAAGAGCTGTCTTTTTGGCAGTTTATTTTGCAATCACATTGAGGTAAGCTAGCTAAATGCACCTAACTGGACTTGTCCCGAACTGCTACTCTCATGTTAGCAGTGTGGTTTGAATCATTCAGCTCCATGAGTCAGTAACCCGTTTTACAGGGCATTATTTTCGCTGTGTCTGCAGAGACTGAGTGAAGGATTCGTCAGCATCTGACCCAGACATCATCCCATTAAGAGTAGTCCTCCAAGTTTGCTCATGAGCGCTGAGGCAAATTCTGCACAGCAAACAGGCAGCAAGAACTAATGACCTCAGCTGCCAAGTCATAGCAGGAAGAGGGACTAGTAGAGAGCGGCGCGTCATTAGCCTGCTCAACAAACCAAATCAAATACTGTTACCTAACACATCATTCAATTTTAATGGACTGCAAGCATGACATGCTGTGGGTAAAACAGCAATTGGTTAGTCTATATTTTACATGTAATTTAAGAGTCAGTAATGCAAACATTACAAAACATGAGGATCAGAAGCTGACTTTTCCCTTTTTGTTTGGTCACCAAAGTGCCAAATGTGTGAAATAAACTCAAATGTTAACAATCTGTTCTAGAACTTTTTCCAGGTAAGATTTTGACAGTCAGTTGCCAGAAGCTGTTGAAAAGCCTGTCCCCTGAAGTCGTCTCCATGAAAACCACTTCAGTGCTCTCTCTGTCGTAAGTGCTAAAAAACAGTGTTTTACTTAAGCATCTACTTCCTGCTGATGCTGGGCACAATCATTTCAAATCCCTACCGCATCCTTAAATTAGGTACGGTGCTGGCTGCACAACATAGAAATCTAACTTCAGGGCCCGTGATATTCGGCAACTTATGGCGACTAGCTGGAAAAAATGACACCTGAGAAAACACCTGGAAGGTGCCATTTTCCACATCACTCGAAATAGTGTCTGTGATTAAGCTTGTATGCACAAGCAAAGATGGTGGCACATGAGTTTGATATATGTAGAGATGAAGAGAAATTGGAATTGAAGGCCTACTGTCCTTTACACAGCTCATCTGTGGCACAGAATTGAAAAGATTTAGCATCAAGTTATAAAAGGAAAGGTTGAAACGTTCATAACTGGAAATGTACCCATGTGTGATGAGGAAATTGATGGATAAGTCTATGACATGATTGTATAAGGAATGCTCAGTTTGATGACATTTTTTGTTGTTGTTATTGTTGTTTGGGGTGTTTTTACTGCATGTTTCTGGAATAAAGTATATATTGGGATGGGGGAAAAGATTGTTACGGCATGATACTGCGAGACTTGGCGCTCGTGATGATGCCATCCATCCATCCATCCATCTTCTTCTGCTTAATCCTTTTCGGGTCGCGGGGGAGCTGGAGCCTATCCCAGCATCTTTGAGCGAGAGGCAGGGTACACCCTGAACAGATCGCCAGTCCGTCGCAGGGCCAACACATGTAATGATCTTTTATTAAATTATGTGTGTGTGTGTGGGGGGGGGGGCATGTGTGTGTTGCAAACTGCTGGGTATTAAACAACTGAGTTTTCAGTTCACTAAATGGTGCAAAGTAAGCGTGCACTGTCAGTTGAAGTCATAGCTTGTCTTGTGAGATTTGCTGCCAGGTGTGCTAATTAACATAGTGGATGCCGGATGGAGAAAAGTCATTGGAGTAAGAACCGAGAAATGCACTGAAAAAGTTTGACTCTAATTTGTGGATTTTATAACAAAGACACACAGAAAGACATCGACATGGCACACTCAACCCTCAAGGAACACTGCATGAAAAAAGCCCTAAAACACTCAGAATGCAACAAAGACTAATGGCCCACTGCCCAGTTGTCTCTGTACCATCCAGAGGCAACAACATTAGCGCCTGACAGTGGAGCCAAAACAGCGCCACTTAAAAATCAACCAACTATGCAAACATCCAGCCTAACAAAGTCATCTCCAAACTCAGAGGGAGCCAGGAAGGCAACAGTCAATCATACACCTCAGGTGCAAAGACCTGCATCCACACAGCGCCATGGAAAACAAAGGCCAATGACACATGGAGGCCAGGCATATGACCCCATCCCACTGCCACAGTGGTCCCGGAACACTATAGGGAAGCGAAGCCCAAAGCTGAGGAATCCCTGAGCACAGCAGAAATGACCTCTAGCGAAGTTAACCAACATGTGCTGAGCGTGACTCCATCCACGGTGAGCTCATTTTGCAGCCAGTCTGGAGAAACAGTGGCAAACAGATAGCAGCTAGTAGAACACATCTGTCCCAGCTCTCAGCAATCAGATCACCAGGGTGACTGCACCTCATCAACCAATGTCCGCCCCTGTGCCCCCCCACATCAGCTCCTACCTCTGTGGTTTTTATTTTGAGAGCAAGAAGCTCCGTTTACTGTCCACAGTTATGCAAATTTAAGTTTTCTTACGACAGAGAAAAAGTGACTGCACTTTAATATGTTGCTGTGAAGAACAAATGAAGCTTCTTCTGAGTCAGTTAGTCAGAGCGGCCTCAGCCGAGCTGCACGCCTAGCGGTCCAATCTTCATGGTACAGCATATGGGGTGCAATGGCACGCCTAAAATCACGGTTCGGTATGTACTTAAGGTCACAGTTTGGTTCATTTTTGGTACAGTAAGGAAACAAAATGCAAAACATAAAACTGCTTATCTTTTGTATAAGCAGGGACAGCTTTGACAAAAAAAAAAAGAAACTGCACACTGCCAGCAGTAAATTCTCCAATAAAGAAAATGTATACAATAGAATATATAAATTCTTGTTTTAGCAAATCAATGATGCAAACAAGTGCAACAATTGAAGTTTGAATAGTCTAAATTATTCTTTCATTTTTAGGAAATAAAAGTTTCTTATTGCCTGAAGCAGTGTTTTGAACCAGGGTGCCCTGGTATGTTGTTTCTGTGGGAAACTAATCATGTAATTTCACTTGTTAATTGGTCAAAAAATGCAAATAATTTGTCATTGTTGTGTATAGGTTCTGAAGGCACTCATGCACAACAGCAAATTACTTGCAAGTTTTTGTACAATTAAGAAGTTAAATTAAATAATGTCCCACAAAAACCTGAACATACCAGGGCACCCTAGAAAAACGCTGGCCTAAAGTGCTGCATTAACAGATTTAGCTTCTTCTTAAAAGGATGGTATTATTTTCTGGCTGAAGTGGGCACAACAAGGAACTTCATACCGGGGCTCAGTTACCTTCAGTATGTGTTTAAACCCGGTGTTCTTAACAACTGAATATGGCCTTAGATCCACTGCTATAAAAACACCAATAGCATTTGTTATTGCACTGGGTCGATCTGAAAAGCGCCGAGAGCATGTCTAAATGCTGCTGGAAGCTGCGCTTGTACCAATGCCATTTTTGTCTTATTCACTTGCCTTTGTCCGTTCACATATTTCACCAGAAAGCCGAAGTGTTCCCAGAACGGAGACTTGTGAAGAGTGTCTTCAAGCTCTGGCTTCTCTGTACAGTCAGCCATGACGTTCGCTAGTCAGAGGCTGAGCTGCACTGCTTGTTTACTTGTACAGCACAAGGCAGTTACACTTCCTGTCCGTTACTCAACATGGTCCGTGTGGATCCTCGGTACGCCTCTGTACCGAGCCGAAGGTGCCATACCAAAAAATCCAAATACGAATAAATGTACTGTTACACCCCCTAATAGCATACAGGCAGCAAACTCACCAGTGTTGGCCACCCCAGTGTCTCCCTTCAGAGTGTCCACAAATGATGTTAATTTCCATCCTGAGTGACAAAATCCATGCGTTGGTTCCCAGAGTACCAGGTGGTCTGCCGGGAGCTCCTGGTGATGGTAACAGTGCCCCACGAGGAAAAATCTTTTCCAAGCCACTTTGTCTGATATTCTGGGAAGGTGGCCATAGAGATCTTCATTGAAGACATGATCTTGCCAGTTTACATTGAAGACGATGCACAGCATCCGGGTGTAGGAGCTGTCCAATTACCTCTGAAGGGAGATGTTTAATAGCCATCACTTGCTTCCATATAGCAGTATGGATTCCACTGTTGCACAGAAGAATTTAACTTTTAGCTCTCTCGACATGTTTGAGCGCCATATACCTCGCATGTCATTGAGAGCACCCCACGTGAGTGCTTTGCGCATCTTCATATCATGACTAGTAGATCCTATCCAGGAGCCAAGGTACAGTACTTGAAGTTGTTGAGTATTTTTAGAGGGTTGTCGGTACTCGTCAACAGTGGAGCTATAGAGTTAGAAGCATCCCCGGGTGTCATCACTTTGGTCTTTTGGTTATTAATAGTGAGACCAATCCGAGAGCATTCTAACTCCACAAGCAACAACAATCTCTGTGCCTGTCAGATGTTGTTTGACAGCAAAACAATGTCATCTGCATAATCCTGATCTGCCATTGCTTTCACCGGTATTCTTTAGGATCTCTGAGGCGTTAACATTAGATCCAGCTCTGCTTCTCTCCCATCAATGGCTTTCCGCAGGGCATAATCTAGGATGATAACGAACAGGAAGAGGGCCAAAGCATCACCCCGGAGTACTCCTGAAGTAATCTCAAATTCATCCGACTCATCGTCTGTGGTGACACCCTTAGTGCATGTGTTGGCATACATTGCCCGAATAGCATTACACAGCCTTGATGGAATACTGTAAGCCTTCAGTATCTTGAACAGAATTTCACGGTTAATTGAATTGAAGGCTTTCCGAAAGTCAAGGAATGTTAGAACTGCATGGAAGCTGTTTTTCTGTACCTCCTCTACAATCCGGTGCAGGGCAAGAATGTGACTACTGGAGGATCTATTTTGGCAGAACCCATTTTGATTGAATTGAAAGGTGAGAGTCTAGAGGTTCTTGGATTCAGATCAGTTTCATCCAATTATACATCTTAGCTAAGACACATGTGAGGCTTCCTCCCCTGTAGTTATCAGTGCATGAGAGATTGCCTGACTTAGGTAGTGGAATGATATTAGAAAGCAACCACTGGTTTGGTTTGCCGTCATTCATAAGTGCAAGATTGCAGAGGGTCAAAATGATATCATCCAAGTCAGCTGGACCTGCGCTCTTTAAGAGAGAGAGTGTTTTCTTCACTTCTTCATATGCCTCCACAGTGAAAGCACCATTATATTCAGGTTGCTTAAAACATCTGGGATATTATCCTCCTCGGGGATCAGGCTGTCAGAAGAGCTGTCAAGTGACTTCTTAAAGTGATTAAACCAGTTGGTAACTCATTGTTTTAGGCCCGCCCCTACGATCTGGCCTCTTGTTGACTTTTTACGACCGCTGATCTCATTAATAACCTTCCAGGCCTCACTGTACTGACCGGGTAAGTGAGCTTGTGACTTTTTCCTCTAGATCTTCTACCATTGTGTTCATAGGTACCACACAGTGAGGTCCTAGCCTCGTCTACAGCTGCACGTATGCCTTGACATGCGTGAGCTGCTGCATGTATCACTATCTCCAGCTTCTCTCTTGCCCTCACTATGTCAGGATGCCTTGATCTTAGTGGCTTCTGCAATTCCACCATTCTCAGAACACAAATCTCTGAAGCCATTTCAATGGCATTGATAAAACATTGGTAGCTCTCGGTAGGTCTCTGCTTTCCTCTTCTTCTAAGAGGTGGAAGTGGTTTCGGACCTCAATATTATACCATAGATGCAAGTTAGGATTTGATGCCAATAATTTCCAGTCATAGCAACAACATTTTGAATACTTCTTTGAGACACGCAAACTAAGGCGGCCTTTCATACTTACAACGCGATGGTCTGAGCCAAGACTTGAGAAAGAGTTATACATTTCAGCGTCCATGACACTGTTGCACCACTTCTTATGTACTAGTATGTACGTTTTGCCATTGTTGCTCAGTCTTCAAAGGTCCACCACTTCCCTGGTTTCTTCTGGAAGCAGGTGTTGGTTGCCAGCAAGTTGTTTTGTATTAGCAAGTTGGCAAGATATTGGCCATTTCTGTTAGTTTACTCATGGAAGGGGAAATGTGTCGTCTTGTCCTAGCCTTGCACTAAAATGCCACAGTATAGCTAGGTAGCAAGGATTGCTGCTCGGAGAGTGTCATAAAACTCCTCAACTTCTCTTTCATCTGCTACATTTATGGGAGAATAGGTCACTATAACAGTTGTTGCTGGATTACCAGAAAATACAGCACTCAGGACTTGGCAGGTGTAAGACTGTACATCACAGAGAGCGTCCTTGGAAAAGTTGCACAAAAGAAGTCCAACTTTCTCCAGGCAGATGAGGTTATTAGATGGTAATCCTCAACTTTGTGGAACTCAACAGTTGCTTGATGAATATAGGATGTTCCTGAACTACTAAAATTCCGATGTTGCAGGAAATAGCACAATAGGCCAGTTCCTTTGCTCTATAGTCAGCCTTGATGGTACAAGTGTTGAAGTAAGCCATCACGAAGGGTCTTCTACAATGCAAAAGTGCCTTGAAGCCGATGCTGAGATCAGGTGAGCTCCTTCTGGGTAGATGTGAGGGCCCATTGTCATACATTCTTCCACTGGGAAGATTGGCGCTGACTGCCACAGCTAAGTTCCTGCCCACTTCTGGGACTGGAAGTATAGGGCTTGCGAAAATTGATCTCATCATGGTGTGAAACTCTACAATGCAATAAGATGGTATACTTATGGTAGTGGGGTCGCAACTCCTCACATTGCCAAGCCAACAATATGCTGGGTTATTTTTATGAGGTTTGCTCCCCTAGATCTGCCGTGTTATGTATTACTAGGGGTGGCACTGAGAGCCACTGCAGACGGTCTTCACCATGTGAGAGGCTAGATGTAATGGCCACTTTTTGATGATGAATTGCCAATGTATTGCACGTCGCATGGTGCTGGGTATAGGGAGACCAGTCTGGAACACCGGCTTGTTGTAGGCCGACCGAAAAGGTTTTGGCCCTGTGAACAGGTCCAAAATTTTCTCTGTAAATTTGCAGCTTTCTTTCTGGTAAATTTCTGACTTTTTCTACTAATTATCAAATCAATTGATCAATCAGATTTTATTTATAAAGCACTTTTCATAGTGTAGCAGTGCTGTACAAAATAATAATTAGAGTTGATTAGATCAGAATTGTTCATGTAAATTTAACACATTTTTCTCCTTTAGATGAGACTTTTTTCTCATCAGTTTTTCTTTCTCTTCTTTTTTTCTGGCAAAAACAGGTAGTGTCTGTTTAGAAGAAGAAGCCAACTTAATTGTCATTCAATCCATACAGCCAATCATGTACAGTAGAATGAAATTACATTTCTCCTATCTACAATGTTAATCACATCTAGAATCAGAGGGGCTGCTGCCATGCAAGGCAATGCCACAGACAACTAGGTTAAATCCATCAGCAACTACTAATGATGCAGTGCAGCCCAACGGTGTAGGAGTACAAATGAGAACTGGGATGATCCCCAAACCTACCTGTACTTCACTCTCACATTGCAAATATTTTTCTCTACTGTTTTACAGTACTTAATGGTGTTCATAAATAGTTAAACACTGTCTCTCTTGCCATTTTTATGTATGTATAAGGGTAATTTATATTTAAAAAGGTGGTAAATTTAGTTCAAGTACATTTTAGCATGCAATAGTCAGATTAAACAGTCATGTTAAACAGAATTTTCTAACCACAAAATTGTGGCGAGTGGAGAGGCTAAGTGGCAAGTAACTTTGGAAAATCACTAGCCACAGTGGGTAGTGATTAAAAAAGTTGATGTCAAGCCCTGATGTTAATGTATGTAAAACAGTCCCAATCATCTCAACAGTCCCAATCATCCCAATCAGTCCCAATCATCTCAATGTAGAAAATGCATCAGAATATCTATGGGATGTTCTGGATCAGTGTGTACACAGTCTGGATCCTGTCCCAACAAATCATGTTGAGCTTGAGGCGATGCCACTTGCTGAAGGGGACCACATTCCTAGGAACCAAACTGACAACTAAGTGGCATCAGTCCCACGTAGAATTGAGGCTTTGCTGGCATCAAATGGAATTCACACTAAATATTAATGAACAATGAAAATAAGGAGAAATGATTAAGCAATAAGTTCTGTTGTGCATCTGTACATCCAGATCATCTGAATTTGTGCACCAATAACCATCTATATATAAAAGATTATGTGGTGTGGGTATGTATGTACAGTGGAGTGAAAAAGTGTTTGCCCCCTTCCTGATTTCTCACACTTACAGCGGGGCAAAAAAGTATTTAGTCAGCCACCAATTGTGCAAGTTCTCCCACTTAAAAGATGAGAGAGGTCTCCAATTTTCATCATAGGTATACCTCAACTATGAGAGACAAAATGAGAAAAAAAAAAATCCAGAAATGAGAAAAAAAAATCCAGAAAATCACATTGAAGGATTTTTAATGAATTAATTGGTAAATTCCTCAGTAAAATAAGTATTTGGTCACCTACAAATAAGCAAGATTTCTGGCTCTCACAGACATGTAACTTCTTCTTTAAGAGGCTCCTCTGTCCTCCACTCATTACCTGTATTAATGGCACCTGTTTGAACTCGTTATCAGTATAAAAGACACCTGTCCACAACCTCAAACTGTCAGACTCCAAACTCCACTATGGCCAAGACCAAAGAGCTGTCAAAGGACACCAGAAACAAAATTGTAGACCTGCACCAGGATGGGAAGACTGAATCTGCAATTAGTAAGCAGCTTGGTGTGGAGAAATCAACTGTGGGAGCAATTATTAGAAAATGGAAGACATACAAGACCACTGATAATCTCCGTCGATCTGGGGCTCCACGCAAGATCTCACCCCGTGGGGTCAAAATGATCACGAGAACAGTGAGCAAAAATCCCAGAACCACATGGGGGGACCTAGTGAATGACCTGCAGAGAGCTGGGACCAAAGTAACAAAGGCTACATCAGAAACACACTATGCCGCCAGGGACTCAAATCCTGAAGTGCCAGACGTGTTCTCCTGCTTAAGCCAGTACATGTCCAGGCCCGTCTGAAGTTTGCTAGAGAGCATTTGGATGATCCAGAAGAGGATTGGGAGAATGCCATATGGTCAGATGAAACCAAAATAGAACTTTTTGGTAAAAACTCAACTTGTCGTGTTTGGAGGAGAAAGAACACCATACCTACTGTGAAGCATGGGGGTGGAAACATCATACTTTGGGGCTGTTTTTCTGCAAAGGGACCAGGACGACTGATCCGTGTAAAGGAAAGAATGAATGGGGCCATGTATCGTGGGATTTTGAGTGAAAACCTCCCTCCACCAGCAAGGGCATTGAAGATGAAACGTGGCTGGGTCATGACAGTGAGCCCAAACACACCGCCCGGGCAATGAAGGAGTGGCTTCGTAAGATGCATTTCAAGGTCCTGGAGTGGCCTAGCCAGTCTCCAGATCTCAACCCCATAGAAAATCTTTGGAGGGAGTTGAAAGTCTGTGTTGCCCAGCGACAGCCCCAAAACATCACTGCTTTAGAGGAGATCTGCATGGAGGAATGGGCCAAAATACCAGCAACAGTGTGTGAAAACCTTGTGAAAACTTACAGAAAACGTTTGACCTCTGTCATTGCCAACAAAGGGTATATAACAAAGTATTGAGATGAACTTTTGTTATTGACCAAATACTTATTTTACCGAGGAATTTACCAATTAATTCATTAAAAACCCTTCAATGTGATTTTCTGGATTTTTTTTTTCTTATTTTGTCTCTCATAGTTGAGGTATACCTATGATGAAAATTGGAGACCTCTCTCATCTTTTAAGTGGGAGAACTTGCACAATTGGTGGCTGACTAAATACTTTTTTACCCCACTGTAAATGTTTCAGATCATCAAACAAATTTAAATATGAGACAAAGATAACACAAGAAAACACAAAATGCAGTTTTTAAATGAAGATGTTTATTATTAAGGGGAAAAAAAAATCCAAACTGACATGGCCCTGTGTAAAAAGTGATTGTCCCCTAAACCTAATAAGTGGTTGTGCCACCATTAGCAGCAACAACTGCAATCAAGCGTTTGTCATAACTGGCATTGAGTCTTTTACAGCACTGTAGAGGAAGTTTGGCCCACTCATCTTTGCAGAATTGTTGTAATTCAGCCACGTTGGAGGGTTTACAACCATGAACCACCTTTTTAAGGTCATGCCACAGCATCTCAATCAGATTTAGGTCAGGACTTTTGACTAGGCCACTCCAAAGTCTTCATTTTGTTTTTCTTAAGCCATTCAGAGGTGGACTTGCTGGTGTGTTTTGGATCATTGTCCTGCCGCAGAACCCAAGTGCGCTTCAGCTTGAGGTCAAGAACAGATGGCTGAACATTCTCCTTCAAGATTTTTTGGTAGACAGCAGAATTCATGGTTCCATTTACCACAGCAAGTCTTCCAGGTCCTGAAGCAGCAAAACAGCCCCAGACCATCACACTACCACCACCATATTTTACTGTTGGTATGATATTCCTTTTCTGAAATGCTGCGTTACTTTACGCCAGATGTAATGGGACACACATCTTCCAAAAAGTTCAACTTCTGTCTCATCAGTCCACAGAGTATTTTCCCAAAAGTCTTGTGGATCATCAAGATGTTTTCTGGCCAAAGTGAGATGAGCCTTTATGTTCTTTTTGCTTAGCAGTGGTTTTTGTCTTGGAACTCTGCCATGCAGGCCATTTTTGTCTCTTTCTTATGGTGGAGTCATAAACACTGACCTTAACTGAAGCAAGTGAGGCCTGCGGTTCTTTGGATGTTGGGGTCTTTTGTGACCTCTTGGATGAGTCATCGCTGCACTCTTGGGGTAATTTTGGTCAGTTGGCCACTCCTGGGAAGATTCACCACAGCTCCATGTTTTCGTTGTTTGTGAATAATGGCTCTTATTGTGGTTCGCTGGAATCCCAAAGCTTTAGAAATGTCTTTATAACCTTTTCCGGACTGTTACTTCTCAATTACTTTGTTTCTCATTTGTTCCTGAATTTCTATTGAATGTCTAGCTTTTGAGGATCTTTTAGTCTACTTCACTTTGTCAGGCAGGTCCTATTTAAGTGATTTATTGATTGAGAACTGGTGTGGCAGTAATCAGGCCTGGGTGTGGCTAGAGAAATTGACCTCAGTTTTCCAAAGATGTGATAAACCACAGTTAATTTGTTTTAACAGAGGGGGCCATCACTTTTCACACAGGGCCATGTAGGTTTGGATTTTTTTTTACCTTTAATAATAAACAACTTCATTTAAAAACTGCATTTTGTGTTTACTTGTGTTATCTTTGTCTAATATTTAAATTTGTTTAATGATCTAAAACATTTACTTAAGTGTGACAAACATACAAATAAAATGAGAAATCAGGTAGGGGATAAACGCTTTTTCACACCACTGTATGTGGCAAACTTTGTCCCCCTGCTAACTCAGAAGCCACTTGACTGTGGGGTCTCATCTCTTGCATGGCAATGCCAAAACACCTCAAGAATGACCCTGACATGGTTTCATTGACCACTTGACTATAAAAGAGGTCAAAGATGACTTTGTTTAATCGACCTTTACCAGTGGTGGTGTACGCCGGGGAAAGAATCAAGTGCATCTGACACAGTTGGCAGAGTTTAGGTTCCACGGGTCTCTCTCCACAATACAGGCATGGTGGACTGATGGGGAGACGGAGGTATAGGTTACCACTGGGTGCTGGGACACTGAAATTATATCTAAATTTAACTATATCCACTTTTAGTTACTTTAATGCCCTCATATAATCCTACAAGTGTATGCCGTTGGAGGTAATCAAGCGCACCCCAGATCCAATCTCGCCCACCCCACTGCTCTCGCTGTCTCCACATCGGTGATAGAGTGCCGTGAGACAATGAAACGGAGACAGACTGTGCTGGTCTCTCCATACAATCATGGTAGAATGTCATCTGATGGAGAAACTTGTCATGAGTCTGAGCTCAAATGTCATCTCTGAGCTCAGACTCAATTTATTGTTGAGTTTTGCATTTCTGTTATTATTGTCTGGTCATGTGTATAGTTTGGGGTTTTGTCTTTGTTTTTGCCCCTCTCTCTCCAGACACTCCCACTCGCTGTTCACAGTCTGTTTGCCATCAGCTGTGAGCAGCTTTGCAATCAATTCACCTGCAGCTCAGCTCCCGCACCTGTTGCTCATTTGTTTGGTTATTTAAACTCTTGTGTGTTCACCATTTCTTTGCGGCTGAATTAATGTTCCCTGACTCCAGTTAACTAAGTTTTTTCTCTTGATCTCCTCCAGAGCAGCTTCTACTCTGGACTGTTATCCCCGTCATTCACCCTTGTGTGTATTTTGTATAGTCTGCTCAGTTTTTGGTACTTTGTTCTTTGTTTAATAAACTGTCACAATTACCTTTCAGCAAATGGGTCTGTCCTTCCACCCCGTAGGGGCCAACATGACAAAACTGACATGTATGGTGCTGGTGTGTATTGCAATCAGAAAGCAGCCTGTGGACTACAGGTTAAAAAAAAAAAAAAAAAAACACCTCTCTGTGGAGTTTATACTCCATGTGTTCATAGGGGGTTTCACTGAAAAACAAACTGCCCCAAATAGGACATAAAAAGCCCAAATAACGAATTATATGATTTAATTTATAATAATACTGTTTTTAAACACTGATTAGTGTTGCAAATTGATCATCTTCCACTCAAAAACACAATAATGTGGACAGTTTGGCATAAACGTCCACTGTACCATGTAGCCCCCTGGAAGTGCTGCTCTGCAACTGCACCTAAACTGAGGCTGAAACAACATTTGATTTGATTTTGATTTTTTATACTTTATTGATCCCCAGAGGGGAAATTGAGGGCATCCACCTGGATGGATGAAGCAGCCACGATGGCGGTCAGACTTCAAGCAATTATTTATAATGTTAAATGAATAAAGAACACCTGTAGAGAATGGCACTCTGACATCACTTCCTGTTGTGGCCACCATGTTGAGAGAGTAACACTGTAATATGACTGTAATATAAAGGGAGTTTTTCCTCTCCACCGTCGCCAAGTGCTTGCTCACAGGGGATCGCCTGATTGCTGGGGTCTTTCTGCAACTGTGGGGGTCCTCCCTACAGTTGATAGTGCTATGAGATGACTGTTGTTGTGAAATGGCGCTATATAAATAAAGTTGAATTGAATTGAATATATTTGTAGTAGTAGTAGTAGTAGATTAGTTTATTTGACAGGGACAGTGCAATGTGTTGCACTGATGCAGTAAGCATGCCACAAGGTGTTATGAATTATTTGTCTTTGTGTTTGTTCCCATAACAGATGTTAGCAAATCTAGCTGTAGTAATAGCACTGCATTGAAAAGAAAAAAACATCTCTAAATATTCATCTAAATACAGATGAACACCGATTAAAAAAATTATGAGCCAATGATAATCCATATTCATACACACAATAAGAATAGTTCTTTTGATACACCATGCCAAAGTACTTAAAAAAAAATAAGCAAAATAAACAAAAACTTATGATCGACTCAAGTAGACATCAATTATCCCCAGCTGGAGGAAGTCATCTGACACAGAGTGAGGAAACTCAAACTCTGAAAATATGCCACTATGCTGAACATAAACCACAAGAGATGGAGAATGATATTGATCCTGATAACCACTTTTTCAATAATATCCATAACCAATGTGAATATTACACTGAAAAGCAATTCAAAAGTCAAGTGCAACTAGATGGTAAACTGTCAATAATACACTTCAATAGCAGAAGTCTTAACAAAAACTTTCCACAGATTCAGGACTATTTAAAACAGCTAGACAGAAAATTTACAGCTATTGCAGTCTCTGAAACCTGGCTTACTGAAGAACTGGCTCCCCTGATGGCAATAGAGGGATATCAGATGTTTTATATTAACAGAACTCAAAAAAAGGGTGGTGGTGTTGCACTGTATATTGATGACCTGTACAGGTGTAAGCTTGTAAATGAAATGTCCTTTGCTCTACCAGGGATCTTGGAATGTGTTACTGTTGAGATTGACCAAGATAAAACAAAAAATCTAATCATAAGCTGCATATATAGAACACCGGGAACTTGCATTGAGACATTCAGAGATAAATTAGTCAAGCTGTACAATAATATTACTAGTAAGAAAATGGTAGCAATTTGTGGAGATTTCAATATTGATTTACTAAATCCACATCAACAAAATGTAATTACAGAGTTCATGAACTCTATGTACAGCATGAGTCTATATCCCACAATAACACATCCCAGTAGAATCACAGTTCACTCTGCTACACTTATTGACAACCCGTTTGTCAATGTTATTGATAAGAAAATAGAAAGTGGATTATTGATAAATGATATAAGTGACCACTTGCCAACCTTTGCACTTATCCATGGCCACACGGGGCCCAATGCAGAAAAAATTTCAAAATCGTTCAGACACAAATCACCAAATGCAATCAATTCTCTAAAGAGGACTTGCTGAAGCAAGACTGGACAGAAGTCTATGTATCAGATGTAAATGAAGCCTATGACACATTTATAAACATTGTAACCACTCTTTATGAAAAAAACTGTCCATTAGTAAAAAAAAAGCTTAAACACAAATTTGCTGATAAGCCTTGGTTAACCAAAGGACTACAAAAGGCGTGTAAAAAGAAAAATTTATTATATAAAGCTTTCCTAAAGAAAAGGACAAAAGACGCAGAGCAGCGGTATAAAACATACAAAAATAAGTTAACATATATAATAAGATGTAGTAAAAGAGACTATTACAGTAAAGAACTGGACAAAAACAAAGACAATATTAAAAATACATGGACAATACTCAACAGTATCCTTGGAAATAAAAGCAGAAATACAAGCAACCCAACTAATATTCCAAAAAATAATAAAACGACTCAGAGTGTGAATGTAGCTTCACCTGCAGATGAATTTAATAATTTTTTTGTTAACATTGGACCTAATCTGGCCCGAGAAATACCCACTACGGTGCCTACAGGTGATACAATATGCAATAACACTGCTGTAAAAGACTCCATCTTCATAAAGAACACAGACGAAAGAGAGGTCATTGAAATTGTTAAATCGTTCAAAAGTAAAACATCTACGGACTGTGATGGTATTGACATGCTATTAGTCAAAACTGTTATCGAATGCATAGTAAAACCACTGACGTATATCTGTAACCTGTCCCTCCAATCAGGTATATTTCCCAATGCAATGAAAATAGCTAAAGTAATTCCGATATACAAGACGGGCGACAGAGGGGAACTCTCAAACTATAGACCAATTTCACTATTACCGCAATTTTCCAAGATACCTGAAAAAATATTCAATGAGAGAATTGACAACTTCATACTGAAGAATAATTTATTGTGTGAGCAGCAATATGGGTTCAGACACAAGAGGACAACTGCATATGCCCTAATGGAATTTACAGAAAAAATATCAACAGCCATTGAAAATAAAGAGTATTCAGTTGGAGTATTCCTAGATCTTAAAAAAGCATTTGATACAGTAGATCACAATTTATTATTAAAGAAACTACAAAATTGTGGTATTAGAGGGGTAGCACTGTCCTGGTTAAGTAGTTACTTAAAGAATAGATATCAGTATGTATGTGTTAGCAACAAAAACTCAGAGTTACTGAAGGTCACCTGTGGAGTCCCACAGGGTTCAGTTTTGGGACCATTATTATTCAATATGTATATAAACGATATATGTAAAGTTTCAGAAAAAATGGACTTAATACTGTTTGCTGATGACACTAATCTGCTATGCAGTGGAAACAATTTGGAACAACTTCTGGATACACTCGGAAAGGAATTAGGAAAGCTTAAACTGTGGTTTGATTCAAACAAATTAACGCTCAATTTAAGTAAGACAAAATTTATAGTCTTTAACAACCATCACAACAACTCAGTACCCAAACTCAGTGTAAATGGTGTAGAGATTGAAAGGGTATCCGAAACTAAATTTCTTGGAGTAATAATTGATAAACTGTGTTGGAAGTCACATATTAATTATATTAAAGGTAAAGTATCCAAATCAATTGCAATATTACACAGAGTGAAATATTTGCTGAATCAGCCCACACTATACACCTTGTATCATTCATTAATACTCCCATACATGACATATTGTAATGAAGTATGGGGAAATACATATAAAACAAACATATATCCACTCTTTATGCTTCAAAAGAGAGCTATTAGAATAATAAACAAAGCAGCTTACAGGGAACCAACAAACCCACTTTTTCTTAAACAAAAAACTCTCAAGTTGAAAGATCTGGTTGACTTTAAAACCGCAATAATAATGTTCAAAGTGAAGAATTTATCACTGCCCGCAAATATCCAAAAGTTGTTCCAAACAAGAGAGAAACGATATCACTTCAGAGGAACATGTATATTTCAAAAGCCTACAGTGAGAACAACCACCAAGCAACACTGTATTTCAGTGCAAGGAGTCAGATTATGGAACGATTTTGGACCTGAATTAAAATCATGTACAACGCTTGGACAATTTAAACAAAAACTAAAGGAAGAAATACTCCAAACATATTTACAAGACGACATGTAAACTCACATAAGGATTGACATTTCCAGCCTGTGTTGTGTTGTAGCTTAGTTTTTTTTTTCGTTTTTTTTCTCTGTGACATTTTGTCTTAGATTTGTTTTTGAATAGTAACCGCTTAACTTAGCCTAGCTCAGTTTTCTTTTTTCTCTCAGTCACATTTTGTCTTAGCTTTGTTTTAAATTGTAATCGCTCTTGTCTTGTTTTTCTCTTTTTTCTCTTTTGAATTCTTGGATGGAATATGGGTGGGCAATATAAGCTGCGGCTTCAGCCATCACCCATTTCGGATAACTCACGTGGAATTGTTTAGTAGAAGGAGTCTTTGTCTAATTTGACCTTTTTGTTATATTATACAGTTTCTTTTAACCTGTACTGTACTGTACTGTACTATCCGAAATAAATTCATTCATTCATTCATTCATTCATTCATTCATTCTAATTTTGGCTAAGCCCATTTTTTTTAAGATTAAAATTTTCTGAGATTCACTGGAAATCTAAATGGGACACCCAAGAGATACCAGGTTGCATTTGTGATCTATCACTCTTTTTTTGACCAGGGTATAGGTACTATACAAACCTGGTTATAATTGTTATCTGTATCTCTTTAGATTTATCTGGATAGGCAGCTGTCACAAGCCTCCTCGTGCGCTTTTACGCATCGCATGGAGGAGGGGAAGGATGAATGGATTTACTCACAGGTTACACCACAACCACATTTGTTAACACAAAAGGCAAACAGTTCCAAAAATAAAGGCATACAAAAAAGCAACGGGGTGCACACGTAAGACGTGCAGCGGGGCAGACCACGGTGCACAGTGGCCACAAAAAACAGTACAAAAAAATATAACAGCTCGAGTTAACTTGGAGTCCTCCAGGACGCTCAACAGGTCGGGGAGAGTTAACTGGGCAACAGTGCCAAAGCGTAGCAGTGAACTGCACAGAGAAATGCAGACAGTTTTTACTCACAGCACTGGAGCAGTCCGAGTAGTCCAAGTCTCCCAGCGAGCACACACAACCAGTAACTACGCTGAGGGGAATAGCGGCAGCGTAGTTCCCGACTCCCTCATTAGACAGTATACAGCGACTCACGTCCATATGACCATGCACACACAATGGTCCAGCAATGCTTGACTGGCGAAGGCTGCTTAAGTACCAGCATTACTGGCACCACAACTTGGGTACACCTGGGCGAGGCGTGGGAAAGACAGTTACTGGAGTGGAATCAGCTGGCTGTCAAGAGGGAGGGGGCGTGGTCGGACCGGCAAGTGTTAGACAATGCCCACACAAATATAGGTCAAGGAGGCTGCCTAACAGCTGCTGGACAGAGCAGTGGCTACAGGCACGGAAAAGAACAAAAGACATAGAAACTACAAGAACTCAAAAGATAACAAAATACACAAATATACCGAACCTGAGCCACAGAGAACGGTCAGAACCGAGTCTAAAGGACAACACCGGCATGGTTCATGACACGCAGCATTATGCAAAAAATGGCCAGCACTTGTTGAATAGCATATTTGATCAAATATTTTGATAATTTGAAATTGATATGTAAACACAATCTCTGTAAGATAAGGAAAAAAATACAATACTACCAGACACAAAATATTTTTTTATTTCATGCAGGGCTGCAACAATTACTCAAATAATTGGGTTACAAAAAATTCCATCCATCCATCTTCTACCGCTTTTCCGGAGGTCTGGGTCATGAAGGCAGCAGTTCAAGCAAAGAATCCCAGACTTCCCTCTCCCCAGCCACCTGCTCCAGCTCTTCAGAGAGGATACCAAGACATTCTCAGACAAACTGAGGATGTAGTCTCTCCAGCAAGTCCTGGGTCTGCCCCAAGGTCTCCTCCCAGTGGGACATGCCCAAAACACCTCAAGTGGGAGGCCTCAAGGAGGCATCCTGATCAGATGCCCAAACCACCTCAACTGGCTCCTTTCAATGTGGAGGAGCAGCAGTTCTACTCTGAACCTCTCCTGGATGACTGAGCTCCTCACCCTATCTCAAAGGGTGAGTCCAGGAATCCTACGAAGAAAGCTCATTTCACCCGCTTATATCAGCGATCTAATTCTTTTGGTTATTACCCAAAGCTCGTGACCACAGGTGAGGGTAGGAACGTAGATCGACCGGTAAATCAACAGCTTTGCCTTAGAGCTTAGTGCCCTCTCACCACAATGGACCGATACTAGTACCGTATCACTAGTTTGTTATCAAAATTCAAAGCTAGAAAGGTTTGAAATAACCTGATGGTGAGTATGAAATAACTCTTTAAAATTTTATTTTCTACAATATAACGAGATACCCGAATATTCTAAGAAAATAAAGAGAAGAAACCTTACATGTTATACAAAAATTTAATTAACATATCTTGATATCTCATTTAGGCAAAACAAGCAATAATGACATAAAGCCCACACTGTCCTTTACATCAAATGAGCTGGAGAGACTGCTGCATGTATCCTCTCTGAAGAGCGGGACCAGGTGGTCTGGGAGAAGCTTCTCTGCTTGAGCTGTTGCCTCTGCAACTTGGACCTCCGGAAAAGCAGTAGAAGATGGATGGATGGATGGATGGATGGATGGATGGATGGATGGATGGGCACATGTCAGCATCCTGGACTGAAGGTGTGGCGTCTCTGTGATGGCCCCGCTGACAGTCAGTCTGGATGTGTGGTCTGCATGTCACAGCTGGTTCTCCTCCAAACACAACGTTTTCAGATTAATGCCTTTAACATGTAAACTTACATGTTACATTTAAAATATAAATACATGAAGACAATCCTGTGATAACTTAAACATAATGTAATAATTTATATCAAACAATATTTAATTCTATATATGACAACATCATGTTAAATAATACATTTATTGCCATAAAGTGGAGACTCCACTTTTGCTCAGTGACCCCATGATAAAGTGCAGTGGCGTCTGCAGCCCTGCTGGTGTAGAACATGAAGCAGCAGCTAAGGCAGCTGTGAGCAGATCAGCTGTTAAAGTCTTATCATAAAGGCTCTGATGTACAGGGAGCCCTGATGGAATCATCACACCTGCACATGCTACACACACAGGAACAATCAGCTAGTTAGCTCGTTAGCTGTCCACAGCAGGCGTATTTATATGATAATGTGATCTGAAATGAGTACACACCTGAGTGGAAATGTAGAGAGCACACTCTGGACTCTGCGATGCTGTCAGGATGATTGTTTTGCATCGTACCGCAGACACCCAGGCCATCCCACGTCTCACCGTTAGCTCGCTCATCTGTTCTCCCCCTCTTTGCTTCCAAGCACAGAAACGGTAGAATGACATTCTGCTGGTTCATTTCTTCTTGGTGCGCTGGTCATGGGAGCTGCTACACAACACTCCTGAATCCTTTCTGATTTTAGGAAGAACACAACGGCCTAAAAAAAACAAAACACTTCAACAGCTACTCCTCCGTCTGTTCTTCTACATGCTGCAGGCGCTGCGCCTACTCTCCCATCATGGAGGATCTATCCCACAACTCGTTGCGGCGGTGTCGTCGGTGCCCGTTCTCTATAGGTCAGCGGTTAGAGTGCAGGCTTAGAAAGCAAACGATTGCAGGTTTGAAACCAGCAGCAGCCTCTGTGGCCCTGCGATGGACTGGCGATCTGTCCAGAGTGAGACCTGCTTCTTGCCCCAAGATGCTGGATAGGCTCCACCTCCCCCCAACTCAAAAAAGAATAAGTGGTTGAAGATGGATGGATGTTAAATTAATAAGTCCCATTCCCCAAAGTGCAAGGTACAACACTATTATGAATATAAGTCCTAAAAGATTTTATTGATAATTTCTACCACAGAGGATGACATAACTATAATGTCCTGTTAGTGACTGAAACACCAATGTGGCCGAACGGCACGCAAACATGCCAACAACATTAATTTACAAGGAATACATTACAGTAGGTCTCAGATATTTGTAAAAGTGTCCTGTTAGTTGACTTGATGTCACGGTCCCATCATCCATCCATCCATCTTCTACCCCTTACTCTTTGTTGGGTGGTGGGGGGCTGGAGTCTATCCCAGCATCTCTGGGTGAGAGGCGGAGTATAACACTGTCTAATGCTAGTTACTACCACAACAGCCATTTGTTGTTAAAAATTAAAATACAAATAATTTAAATGGTTTTTTTTTTTTACCTTTTTCTGTCCAATAAAAATGACTTCATTCATTATTTAGATGTTTTCTGGGGGTTTGGCGTCCCGTTTGTTACTGAGCGTAGTTGCTCTCCCGGGGACGGGCAGCTCTGCGCCACGGAGGGCCACTCCACTGCAGCTTCTCTGCTCCACCCAGGCTTCAGCAGGTGCTTCCTCTGGTTACCAATGCCTGAAGCTCGTCGGCGCAGACGCCTGCTGAAGAGGCTGGGTGGAAGAGAAAATCCGCAGCGGCACGGCCCTCACTGCCCATCCCTGAGCGCAGCTCATGCCCCGTGTTCACGGGACCAAAGAAGCCGTCCACGCTGCTCCTCCAGCACACTGACAGGGAATATCACACATCTGTTCTAGCATACTGTTATTTTTTATTGCAGTTTGAGATCATTTTGAGCGACTGTTATTATGATGGGCTGTTCTATAATTTAAAAATGCCACATTTCCCAGCTTTACTTTTTACCTTTCCAAAATGTTGGTGTGAAAAACTCCATCCATCCATCCATCCATCCATCTTCTTCCACTTAGACAATATTAAAAAATTAGTGATCCAACAATACATAGAAAAAGGATTTCATGGGATTCCGTGGAGCGCTCTGCAGGGTGACCGGTGAAGATGGAATGACTGAAGTGAGTGAGGACTAATTAGTTTCTATGTGATAGCCTTGCTGCCCTCTTTCTCTATCATCGTGATTGAAGCACGTCAGCTGCATGGGGTCACTGTGTGCGCATGTGCGTGGACAAAGCTTGCTACTGCTACTGCACCAATGCTAGTTAGGAAACAATCATCAAGTGCGGCTGTCCTCACTTGTCTTTTATTCAATGACAACTTGCACCACTTTCTGAAACAGAAAAGTACTTATTGCCTCTAAATACTTTTCCAGACTATTGTTGATGTATGAACTTTTTAATTTAGCTTTCATGCAAACACCTGACTCTACACCTTTAATCGATCTGAAAAACGATTCTGAAAATCTCTACCTGGGTTTCTGAAGCCCCGCTTCAGCTGACCTCCCCCTGACCCCGTCACACGAAGGAAAACGAAAAGCTCCATCAGTTACCTGTAACTCCGGTGGACTCCAGCATCCTCTGCGCAGGTCTCCACGGGCAAACGAACCGGTTCCCGTGCCGGTCTGAGCCCCACCGCTGGTGACCCGTTAGCCACGGTAAGTCGGTTTAGTGAGCCCTGTAGTCGCCGCTGTCCGCTCAGACGCCGATAAACCTGAACGGCCGGGACGGCATCACACAAGCGCCGCCAGAACCGAGCCGCCGCTGAACTACCGGAACCAAACCTGCAGCAGACGTGCCCAGTTTTGTGATCCGGCTGAGGAGGACTCTGGTTTCCGTGGTTACGGTAATGACGTACAACAGCGCGCTCATGGGAAATGAAGTCCTTCTGAGGAAATCCGCGGGGGAGGGGAGGGGGACCTGGGATGAGAGAAAAAGACCCTTTTATAATCCAGAATATACATTATTTTAGGTTAGAAATAATTCTGAATTACAGAATTGCCTTTCTTTAATGCAAATCATCACATTTAGGAGAATATTGCCAAGCTTCCCAAATAAAATCCAAGAATAAAACAATGGAAATGAACCTAATGTCCCTCCTTACCTGAGTATTTTCTCTTCAATTTTTCTACTGTTAAATTAGAAGTAATTATCAGCTGAAAGGGGAAACAAACAAGTATTAAAAGTCAAGTCTGGTCTCAGAAGTCTGGTATCAAATGTCATGTGTTTTGACTTTTGGTTCATTTTACATTACATACCACATTAAAAACTACTTTTGTAGGAACCATGAAATGAAGAGACTGAATGATTTCTCAGTATTGGTTTATTTCATCTCACATCCTACAGCTCCTCTCTCAGTCAGGGAATGAAGAGAGCGAGCTGCGGTAAACCACATACCTTTATACTCTCACATCAAACACAGAATTCCATTCACATTTAATCCTCCCATTGTCCTCTCGGCTTCTCTGTCTGACCCCAGGAGTCAGACAGTCCCTTCAGGTCTACTCCCAGATCTTCTCACTTCTTCTCCAGTCCGCAGGGGGTCCAGACTCAATGTCCGCTTGAGGCGTGATGTCAATACACACTGCGAGCTCAAAGTTCCCTCATGTCTGGGTCTCTGCCAAGGAATATGTGAGCTACATAATGTTACGCCACATCACTCCCCCCGAAACACCCAAGAACGGACATACACCAACATTACTCTAACCGTTACACACCTTATGTCAATAATGGACAGTCATACCCATTATGTCAAGAATTGACACACACACCGACTTCATGTCAATAATGGGCAGTCATACACATTACACCCTTACATCACCCCCCCCCCTTTGCAGGATCTACAGCACAATTTACACGGGTTGATCAAAATACACATCACTCTGCCCGTTGCTTAGGCTTCAATCTCCTCCCGAATCTGCTGAACGCAGGCTTCACAGCCTGTGTTGCGCCGTCCTGCGGTGCGCCTGTGGAATGAGGGGGAGAAGGGTTATTTACCCCCTGCTGGGGAACCAGGGGCTGTTCCCTGGGAGGCCTGCCGCGTCGAGGCGCCCCCGCCGGCCGTACAGGTTCATCACGTAACACAAAAGCAGGCTTTAATCTGTCAACACTGATTGTTTCTTTCCTGCCCCCCAAGTCCAGCACAAAATATTTCTCCCCGGTTTCCAGCACTCGAAACAGACCGTCGTAAGGTGGGCGGAGGCTGTGACACTGGGCGTCGTGCCTGACAAAAACAAACTCTGCGTTTTGCAAAGCCTTGGGAACAAAAACCCGAGGAAAAGTGTGATGAGCGGGGCACGGGAGCATTTCTGCCCCCGTGCCACGTAGAGGTCCCCGCACCGGGGGGCGCTCCGGTGCTGCATGGGCTGGCAGGAATTCTCCTGGCAGCCTGAGAGGTTGAGTAAAAACTAATTCAGCAGGTGAGGCATCTAAATCCTCTTTGGGTGCCGAACGCAACCCCAATAAAACCCATGGTAGTTTGTTTACCCAATCTGTATCCGTGAGCGACGCTCTGAGGGCTGCCTTCAACGACCTGTGAAAATGCTCGCATAAATCGTTGGCCTGTGGGTGATAAGCCGTGGTGCGATGGGCTGTTGCCCCTAAGCCGCTGGCCATTGCTGACCACAGCTCTGACACGAACTGTGGACCCCTATCAGACGTAATGTCCGACAGGACTCCGAACCGCGCTACCCAGGCTGTTAAAAAAACGCGAGTCACCTATGCTGCTGTGGTAGACTGCAATGGGACTACTTCCGGCCAACGCTTGGTCCTGTCCACCATTGTCAGGAGATGTGTGAACCCTTGCGAGGGTGGCAGGGGTCCCACTAGATCTACGTGCACATGATCAAACCTCTTAGCCGGAATGTGGAAAGGTTCTAAAGGAGCTTTTGTGTGCCTGTGAACTTTGGCCCGCTGGCAGGACATGCAGGCTTTCGCCCACTCCTTCACGTGCTTGCGCAGGCTCGGCCAAACAAACTTCTCTGCTACCATTTTCAACGAAGCGCGTACTCCCGGGTGTGCTAGGGAGTGCACCACGTCAAAAACGCGACGGCGCCACGTGGCCAGTACCACTGGGCAAGGTCGCCCGGTGGATACATTGCAAATAAGCGGGGGTGAACCAGTTTGTAAACTTATGTTCTCCAGCCTTAACCCTGTTGGTCCAGACAGGAGCGCGCGCACGTCTGTGTCTTCGCCCTGCTCCGCTGCCATGGCCACGTAATCTATCCCTACGTGCATCGGAGCCGCGTGCGTGTCCGCGCTGTTACCGCGCTCCGCGTCTGCGACGTTACAGCCCCCATCCGTGCGGACAGGCACTGTTACCGCTTGCGAGAGGCAGTCTGCCACCACATTAAATTTACCGGCTACGTGCTGTATATCGGTGGTGAATTCTGAAATTGCGGCCAGCTGCCTCTGCTGTCGGCCTGACCATGGTTCTGAGATTTTGGACATTGCAAAGGTTAGCGGTTTGTGGTCGACAAACGCTGTGAAACGCCGCCCTTCCAACCAGAACTGAAAATGGCGAATGGCCAGGTGGAGCGCTAGCAGTTCCCTGTCAAACGCGCTATATTTTCGCTCAGCGTCGCGTAGGGATCTGCTGAAAAAAGCGAGTGGCTGCCAAGCCCCGGCGACTTGCTGTTCCACCACAGCTCCTATGGCCACATCTGACACGTCTGTGGTTAGCGCTATTCGGGCTGCCGGGTCTGGGTGAGCCAGCAGTGCTGCATTCGCTAGTGCTTTCTTAACCTCAGTGAATGCGCGCTCCAGCTCCAGGGACCACTCGATCGCATTGGAGGGCTTCTGTTTTTTTAGCGCGGCGTACAACGGTTGCATGAGCTGCGCCACGTGAGGTATGAAACGGTTGTAAAAATTTACCATACCTAAAAATTCTTGCAGCGCTTTGACCGTTTGTGGCTGGGGAAACTCAGCCACTGCGCGTACTTTGGAGGGCAGCGGAACTG
This sequence comes from Pholidichthys leucotaenia, assembly GCA_020510985.1. Classification (NCBI taxonomy): domain Eukaryota; kingdom Metazoa; phylum Chordata; class Actinopteri; order Cichliformes; family Pholidichthyidae; genus Pholidichthys; species Pholidichthys leucotaenia. Next base: position 168,241,411 of record CM035850.1, read on the forward strand.
CACCCTCTGGGGAGATGCGGTGCCCTAAAAAATCGATCTGCGCCAAAATGGCACTTGGCTGGGTTGATTATCAACCCATGCGCTCCCAACCTCTGAAAAACAGTTCTGAGGTGACTTTCGTGTTCCTCCTCAGAGGCGCTGGCGACCAAAATATCATCTAAGTAGATAAAAACAAAAGAGAGGTCGCGCAAAACGGCATCCATCATGCGTTGGAAGGTTTGCGCAGCGCCTTTAAGGCCAAAAGGCATGCGTAAAAATTCAAAAAGCCCAAAAGGGGTTATTACCGCTGTCTTGGGAATGTCCTCTGGTCGGACCGGGACCTGATGATAACCGCGGACCAGGTCTATTTTAGAAAAAATGCGCGCCTTGGCCAAATGCACCGAAAAATCTTGGATATGCGGAATTGGGTAGCGGTCCTGCGCTGTGGCATTGTTTAACCTGCGATAATCGCTGCACGGTCTCCACGAGCCGTCCGCCTTAGGGACCATATGGAGGGGGGAAGCCCAAGCGGACTTCGAGCGGCGAATTATGCCCAACCTTTCCAGGTTGGCGAACTCCTCACACGCAATGGAGAGCTTAGCTGCATCCAAGCACCGAGCCTTAGCAAAAACTGGTGGGCCACTTGTGGTTATAAAGTGCTCCACCCCGTGCTTTGCCACCTTAGCTGAAAACGTGGGAACTGTGAGTGCTGGGAACTGGTTTAGGAGAGTGTGGAACTTACCTCCTGCTGCGGCGGCGTTGGCCTGTACTGACGGCGGGGACACTCGCGCTGCACAAGGAATAGAACAAAAAGAGAGTGCATTAACCAAGCGTCTATTAGCCAGATCTACCAACAAGCCATGTGAGCACAAAAAGTCGGCGCCTAACATGTTGAAACTCACTGCCGCTACTATGAAGGTCCATTCATAGATGCGGCCGTGCAAGGACAGGCGCAGAGTTTTTTCGCCAAAAGTCTTGATCGACGAGCCGTTTGCGGCTGTTGCCCCATCTCCGCGGGGACCGGCCACCCAGTCCGTGTAGGTTGCGGTGATGAAACTCCTCTGTGCCCCGGTGTCAACGAGGAATTGCCGTCCGGAGCTCGCGTTTGTCAGGTACAGCAGCTTGTTCCGTTCGCCGAGGGTCGAAGCTGCTAATGACCCCCGGCTCTTGCGTTTCCCTGCTTCTTGAAGTTGCATGGTGGGACGCAACTGTGTGCCTTGTGCACGAAGCGTCGATGGTAGAAACACAGCTCGTCCCCTCCTTTGCTTCGGGACCGCGCTGCCGCTGTTGTCGCAGGGGTCGGTTCTGCTGCCACCGGTTCTCCATCGCCCCCCGCCGCCGTGCCGAGGTCTGCCGCTGCCGCTGCTGTCTCCTGCTCGCCGCATGCGTCCAGGAGCCGCTCCGCTTCCACGGCCAGTGCGCGGAAGTCCTGCTGGTCCGCACACTTCATGCTGGACAGGGAGCCTCTCATGTGCGCTGGAAGAGTCCTTAAGAAGATGTGTTTAAATAAAAACGCATCGTTGTCTGCCCCGATCATCTGCAGCATGTCCTCCATGAGGACTGTCGGCCTGCGTCCTCCTCTGTCGCGCAGGTCCAGAAGTGTTCTGGCCCTCACCTCGGCTGATGGCACAAAACTCCGAATGAGGGCGGCTTTCAGGGCGTCGTATCTGCCAGCAGCGGGCGGCTGCTGCACCAGGCTCCGCACACACCGGGCTGTGCGGCTGTCGAGTCTTGCGATGACATTATGGAACTTAATGTCATCTGCTGATATCCCTTTGAGCACGAACCGCGACTCCACGTGTTGGAACCACGAGTGCGGGTCCTCTTGCCAGAACTCGGGGAGTTTAATTGAGTTTACGCCGGTGCGGGCGGTCTCCAGTGAATCAGGTTTGGAGAGACGATCTCCAAGCCTTTCCATATTTCTCACGTGTGGGTCACCAATGTAGGAACCATGAAATGAAGAGACTGAATGATTTCTCAGTATTGGTTTATTTCATCTCACGTCCTACAGTTCCTCTCTCAGTCAGGGAATGAAGAGGGCGAGCTGCGGTAAACCACATACCTTTATACTCTCACATCAAACACGAATCACATTCACATCAAACACAGAATTACATTCACATTTAATCCTCCCATTGTCCTCTCGGCTTCTCTGTCTGACCCCAGGAGTCAGACAGTCCCTTCAGGTCCACTCCCAGATCTTCTCACTTCTTCTCCAGTCCGCAGGGGGTCCAGACTCAATGTCCGCTTGAGGCGTGATGTCAATACACACTGCGAGCTCAAAGTTCCCTCATGTCTGGGTCTCTGCCAAGGAATATGTGAGCTACATAATGTTACGCCACACTTTTACTGTAATGATTGTTCTGTTAAAGGTTAATTTGTACTGAACAAAGACATTAATGAGTCTGATGTCAGGACATTAATACTGAGCATCCTCTCAGAAAAAGGTAATTAAAGGTCGTGATGAATGGCAAGAAAAAACGAAAATACAAAACAGCCAATTGTATTGATATGTGAAGTTCATATAGAGTCACCACAAGAGGGCAGTATGACCCTGGCCATGACCTGAGTATAAAAGGAGTTGTACATGAGCCACTGTGTGGTTAGTTGTTGGTTGAAGCTGCAGTGACAAGTAAAAGTTCTGACTGACACTCGGTGTGTGTGCGCCTCGTCATTACATGGTACCAGGATAAAAGATACGAACCGACGGCGAAGATGAATGCTCTTCGACAGCCGGACGAGTTAAAGTTGACCGGTAACGTCAACGAGAACTGGAAAGCATTCAAACAAAGTTTTGAACTTTATTCGCTAGCTATCGGTCTCCGTGACGAGGAGAGGAAGATAGCATTACTGCTAACAGTAGCAGGGCAAGCGGCGCTAGATGTGTTCAACACATTCATCTTCACGGAAGAAGAAAAAGGCAAATTCGACGTCGTAATGAAGAAGTTCGACGATTATTGCACACCGAGAAAGAATGAAACGTACGAGAGGTATGTGTTCAGAAAAAGACTTCAGAAAGAGTCAGAGTCCATCGAGCTGTATGTCACAGACCTACGGTTGAAATGTCAGTCATGCAACTTTGGAACATTGAGTGAGTCAATGATACGGGACCAAATTGTAATTGGGGTCCAAGACAACAAATTGCGGATGCAATTACTTAAAGAGACTAACTTAACGCTGGAGAAAGCGATACAGATTTGCCAAGCGTCTGAGAGTACAAAGGCACAATTAAAGACTTTTAGCAGCAAGGAAAGAGAGACTGCTGAAGTCGATGCAGTGCAGCGTGTGAAGCCGAAAGGAACGTTGTATGCAAGGAAAAGAGATGCAAAGCGCGCGCGCGGGAACTGTGAGAGGTGTGGAATGCAACATGCGCCGAAGCAGTGTCCAGCATTCGGGAAGGAATGTCGCAAGTGTGGCGGAAAGAATCACTTCGCAAAGACCTGCTTCTCGAAGAAGAGGGTGCAACTTGTGGAGAAAAAGAGCGACAGCGAAGAGGATCAGTTTTACGTGGACGCCATCGAGGGAGAGACGAGCGCTGACGAATGGATAGTGTGCTTGGATATGAATGGCACGGACATGTCACTGAAGCTCGACACAGGTGCGCAGGTAAACATCCTGCCAATGAAAGATTTTAAAAGACTGAAAAACAAACCGAAAATAAGAGATAAAAAGATTAATCTGAGAACATATGACGATAAGCCAATACCCACTAAGGGAATGTGCAGGGTTACACTGTCAAACAAAGATAAGACAGTGAATGCATTGTTTGTACTTGTTGATGGAAATAGACAAGCAATTTTGGGTTTAAAAACATGCGATCAGCTAGGTCTGATCAAGAGGGTGAATGTCATTGATACAGACAAGGTGACAGCACGAGAAAATACAGAGGCTACTACAAGTAGGCCCAAACACACTGACTGGGTGAAGGAATACAAAGAGGTATTCAAAGGAATAGGCCGCCTACCAGGCAAACAAAAAAATAGGCTGAAAGAGAATGCAGAGCCAGTCATACATCCAGCAAGAACAGTGCCAATAGCTCTTAAAAAGAGGCTGAGGGAAACACTAGACTCACTGATAGCAGACGGAGTGGTTAGAAAAATAGAAGAACCAACTGAATGGGTTAACTCCCTAGTTATAGTGGAGAAGCCAAATGGAGATTTGAGATTGTGCATAGATCCGAAAGATCTAAATAAAGTAATACAGCGGGAGCATTACAGGCTACCAACAAAATCTGACATAACCAGCACAATGAGTGGAGCAAGCTACTTCACAAAATTAGATGCCAAATCTGGGTTTTACCAAATAGTGCTCGATGAGGAAAGCGCTAAATTGTGCACATTTAATACGCCATTCGGAAGGCATTGCTTTCTACGAATGCCGTTCGGGATTAGCTCAGCCCCTGAAATTTTCCATAGAACTGTGCAGCAATTGTTCGACGGAATAGAAGGGGTGGGAGTTTTTCTTGATGATGTGGTAGTCTGGGGAAAAACAAAAGAGGAGCACGACGAAAGGTTGGCAAGAGTTCTCACACAGGCGCAAAAGTCAGGTATGAAACTGAATAAGAGTAAGTGCCAATTTGGGGTACAGGAGATTACATACCTGGGAGAGAAGTTATCTGGGGCAGGCGTGCAACCAGATCCGGAAAAAGTGCGGGCCATAGCAGAGCTGCCAGTACCGCAGGACAAAACTGACTTGCAAAGAGCCTTAGGGCTAGTCAATTACATGGGGAAATTTATCCCAAATTTATCAGCTAACACAATAGCTCTTAGAAGCTTGTTAGAGACCAATACAATGTGGCAGTGGATGGCAGAGCATGCCAGAGAATGGGAGTGGCTCAAAAGCAGTCTAATACAGGAGCCAGTGTTAAAATTCTATGATCAGGACAAACTGCTAAAAGTGTCCACAGATGCGTCCAAAGCCGGCCTAGGAGCTGTGCTATTGCAAAAACATGACACAGAGTGGTATCCAGTCGCATACGCATCGCGCACCATGACAAGCGCAGAAAGAAATTACGCGCAAATAGAGAAAGAGACTCTAGGTGCAGTGTTTGGATGTGAGAAGTTTCATGAATATGTGTATGGACGGTCAGTAATACTAGAAACAGACCACAAACCACTGATTGCTATCTCACAGAAGCCACTGGGTGACGCACCACCGCGCATCCAGCGTCTAATGTTAAGATTACAGAAATATGACTTGAAATTTGAGTTTACACCAGGCAAGCAACTAATTGTAGCCGATGCGCTGAGTAGGGCTAGCTTGTGCAACACCAGCAGCACAACAGAGGAAGCTGTGCAAATACATGTAGACTCTATTAAGGCACACATGCCAGTGTCAGATGCAAAATGGATGAAGATAGTGAAAGAAACACAAAAAGATGAGAAACTAAAAAGAGTAATGGAACAGATACATCAACCAGGACAGGTTATGATTGACAAGCCTTATCAACACTTTAAAGGTGAACTGTCTGTGTTAGATGGGGTTCTGTTAAAGGGTACAAGGATAGTCATACCTACCTCCATGAGATCAGAAATGATTAAATTAGTGCATGAGGGGCATTTGGGTATTGAAAAGTGCAAAAGACGTGCACGTGATGTTTTGTATTGGCCCAGCATGCACAAGGACATTGAGGCATATGTGCAGCGCTGTGAGACTTGCCAGCGCCACAGGTATCAACAGCCAAAGGAGCCTATGAGGCCCCATGAGAAGCCTCAAGGGCCATGGAGAAAAGTGGGCATGGATCTAGTTCAGCTTAAGGGCAAGGACTATCTGTTAGTCATGGACTATCATTCCACCTACCCAGAGTTTGCAGGGTTGAGTGACACAACAGCAGAAAGAGTGATTGCACATACAAAGACAATGTTCGCACGCCATGGAATTCCAATGACTGTTGTAAGCGATAACGGACCACAATTCACGAGTCAGTGCTTCAAAGACTTTGCAGACACATATGGGTTCAAGCACGTGACCTCAAGCCCTCTGTACCCACAGTCGAATGGGTTAGCAGAGAAAGGGGTGCAAATTGTGAAGCGCATACTGAAAAAGGCTGCAGACAATGCAGAAGACCCACATCTGGCGATCCTGAATTACCGAGCATCACCACTAGAGAATGGACTTTCCCCAGCAGAAATGCTCATGAACAGAAAACTCAGAACGCGACTTCCATCAGCATCTCAGGTGATGGAAAAGAGAGATGTGAGGCGCGATGAGAGGCAAACTGAACTGTACAACAGAACAGCACGACCTCTGAGACCACTTGCACATGAGGACATTGTGCGAGTGAGATGTGATGGAGAATGGGGACCGCTGGCAAAAGTGGTCAAACAAACAACTCCCAGATCATATAAAGTCATCACCGAGCATGGGAAAACAATGAGGCGAAACCGACGTCACTTACTGAAAGTGCCTCAGACAAAAATGAGAGTCACAGACAGTGAAACAAGCGACATGCCAATTCCCAGCCAAACCGAACAACCAGAAATGGCGGAGAACCAGAACTTAGAGACAGACACTAACGAACAGACTGAGGTGACACAAAAGAGATGCTCACAAAGGCAAATTGTGAAACCGAAAAGATTGATTGAGGAAATGTAAAGAGTACTGAGATGAATGAAAAAAAAAAAATGTGTTGATGTTGAGTTGTAAACAGAGAAAATGTTAAGTTGTGATTCAGAGTACAAGGTTGACAAAGATGTAAAAAGAAATGGAGTTTATTTGGTTTATTGAAATTTGAGGAAAAGTTTATAGTGGACATGACCTTTACTTGGGAAAAAAAAGGGAGATGTATTGATATGTGAAGTTCATATAGAGTCACCACAAGAGGGCAGTATGACCCTGGCCATGACCTGAGTATAAAAGGAGTTGTACATGAGCCACTGTGTGGTTAGTTGTTGGTTGAAGCTGCAGTGACAAGTAAAAGTTCTGACTGACACTCGGTGTGTGTGCGCCTCGTCATTACACCAATAATACAGTTTTACAGTCTCTCTGAACAGTAAACTACATGTATTATGACAGCAATTCATGTTTGCTATTTTTCTGTCAAAATGATGTCAGTAAACTGCATTGTTCTAGATTTCAAACATTATTTTGAAGTGACAGTGGGCCAAAAATCATTTTTGTTTCTGTTAACATGTCTGTAACATGGTTTTATGACATACAAGAGTGAAATCAGTCAAATGTGTCATGTCTGTTTTTTTGCTGTGAAATTTCAGTTACCCCCCACCCCCCCCGCCCCGGAAAAAAGCAGGTTTAGAAGGACCATGCAACTATAGCAGGTCTGTAGTGTTGTGTTCATAATGTTGGCAATGACGGGTGAGACTTGCGTCGGTTAACAGGGTTTATTCAGGATATAACAGCAACTATATACAAGGCTTACGGCGCACTCCTGCTGGCCAGGTGGCTTCATGACGAAACAGGCAGAGCCTCTTCCGCCTACTGCTTTATACCTTGGGCGGCGTCACCACTGGAAACCGGTAGTAGCCACCCCGGTCTATCTCATGACCAACCCAGTCGCCATCTTACTAATACCAGCCAAATGTGGACATAACATTCCACCCCCACCCCCCCAAAAAAAAATGCCAGGCACACAACTAACCCACCCAAATTTATCACCTGAGACACGCACTAAACAAAACATATGTCCGCACTTTGTATGTACAATATGTTTATATATTTATGTGTACATATACAGTGGGGTAAAAAAGTATTTAGTCAGCCACCAATTGTGCAACTTCTCCCACTTAAAAGATGAGAGAGGTCTCCAATTTTCATCATAGGTATACCTCAACTATGAGAGACAAAATAAGAAAAAAAAAAATCCAGAAAATCACATTGAAAAATTTTTAATGAATTAATTGGTAAATTCCTCGGTAAAATAAGTATTTGGTCAATAACAAAAGTTCATCTCAATACTTTGTTATATACCCTTTGTTGGCAATGACAGAGGTCAAACATTTTCTGTAAGTCTTCACAAGGTTTTCACACACTGTTGCTGGTATTTTGGCCCATTCCTCCATGCAGATCTCCTCTAGAGCAGTGATGTTTTGGGGCTGTCGCTGGGCAACACAGACTTTCAACTCCCTCCAAAGATTTTCTATGGGGTTGAGCTCTGGAGACTGGCTAGGCCACTCCAGGACCTTGAAATGCTTCTTACGAAGCCACTCCTTCGTTGCCCGGGCGGTGTGTTTGGGATCATCGTCATGCTGAAAGACCCAGCCACGTTTCATCTTCAATGCCCTTGCTGATGGAAGGAGGTTTTCACTCAAAATCTCACGATACATGGCCCCATTCATTCTTTCCTTTACACGGATCAGTCGTCCTGGTCCCTTTGCAGAAAAACAGCCCCAAAGTATGATGTTTCCACTCCCATGCTTCACAGTAGGTATGGTGTTCTTTCTCCTCCAAACACAACAAGTTGAGTTTTTACCAAAAAGTTCTATTTTGGTTTCATCTGACCATATGACATTCTCCCAATACTCTTCTGGATCATCCAAATGCACTCTAGCAAACTTCAGATGGGCCTGGACATGTACTGGCTTAAGCAGGGGGACACGTCTGGCACTGCAGGATTTGAGTCCCTGGCGGCGTAGTGTGTTACTGATGTAGCCTTTGTTACTTTGGTCCCAGCTCTCTGCAGGTCATTCACTAGGTCCCCCCGTGTGGTTCTGAGATTTTTGCTCACCGTTCTCGTGATCATTTTGACCCCACGGGGTGAGATCTTTTGTGGAGCCCCAGATCGAGGGAGATTATCAGTGGTCTTGTATGTCTTCCATTTTCTAATAATTGCTCCCACAGTTGATTTCTTCACACCAAGCTGCTTACCTATTGCAGATTTAGTCTTCCCAGCCTGGTGCAGGTCTACAATTTTGTTTCTGGTGTCCTTTGACAGCTCTTTGGTCTTGGCCATAGTGGAGTTTGGAGTCTGACTGTTTGAGGTTGTGGACAGGTGTCTTTTATACTGATAATGAGTTCAAACAGGTGCCATTAATACAGGTAACAAGTGGAGGACAGAGGAGCCTCTTAAAGAAGAAGTTACAGGTCTGTGAAAGCCAGAAATCTTGCTTGTTTGTAGGTGACCAAATATTTATTTTACTAAGGAATTTACCAATTAGTTCATTAAAGATCCTTCAATGTGATTTTCTGGATTTTTTTTTCTCATTTTGTCTCTCATAGTTGAGGTATACCTATGATGAAAATTGGAGACCTCTCTCATCTTTTAAGTGGGAGAACTTGCACAATTGGTGGCTGACTAAATACTTTTTTGCCCCACTGTATATATTCACTGCTCTTATTTTTATTTTTCGTATCTTCTTAATTATTACTCTGAGTGTTGCTATCCCTGTGCTGTTGCAATCCTGGAATTTCCCCATTGTGGGACTAATAAAGGCTTATCTTATCTTATATGTACAAAATAAACAAAACACCTATCCAGTCACACAACTAAGGCTGGGGGGCCGGGTAGACCACCAGCGCCCCCACCCGGCTGAGCGGGTTATTCTGCCACTGAAAAAAGAGAACATACAAATTAAAACAATGAAGCCGTGTTTCTAACTAAAAATAATCCCTTAACAACGTTAAATACACACAGAAATAAAACCACAAGACAAACTTGTGTAGGGGCAGCACGGTGGTGCAGTGGTTAGCACTGTTGCTTAACAGCTAGAAGGTTCCTGGTTCAAATCCCCAGGCTGGCAGGGGTTGGAACCTTTCTGTGTGGAGTTTGCATGTTCTCCCTGTGCTGCGTGGGTTTACTCCGGGGGCTCCGGTTTCCTCCCACAATCCAAAGACGTGCATGTTAGGTTAACTGGCTGTTCTAAATTGTCCCTAGATACCTGTCTCCTATAGGCCCTTAGAATAGAGGGTTAGTACTAGTGAAAGCGCTTTGAGTGGTCTTTGTGACTAGAAAAGCACTATATAAGTGTAGGTTAGTTAGTTAGTAGTAGTAGTTAAACTCTAATGGCAGCCCCCCACCCCAAAGAACATGGGGTACTCAATCAAAATAATCCAAACCAATCAGGCAGGCCCAAATTAATCAATTAAACCAAATGCACAGAGCCGCCACTAATTTAACTATAAAATTTAGCACTCACATACTCAGCAATGAATCACAAATACAGGGGGAAAACAGGCGTCACACCATACAGGTTATCCAAAATTTTCATGCAAACACTCAAAAACACAGGTTTGCAACCACACAACATTATATGCCAACCAATTCACTCCCTTTTCCCTTCTCTCTTTTTTTTAAACACAAATTACCAGGGCACCAAAGAGAAAACAATAACAAAACAGGACTGAAGAGGACATAACACACATGCAAAATAAAACCCTCTGTCCCCAGATGGATCCCTCTCAAGGCGTCTCCGTCTCTTCACCTCAGGGCTCCTGCTGCGCTGTCTCCTTTCCACCTCCGGCAGCTGCAGATCCCTCGGGTGTCTCCAGACATGAATAGACCTGCACCCAACTGCCTCCATCTGCCTGGGCTCCACCTGGAACCGCCTCTAGTCATCACGCTGCTCACGTGGACTGTGATCTCTACATACTCGAGCCTCAACCTTGGTCTTTGAGGGAGCCCACTTCCTCTTATTCAGATCACCAATCCTGCGACAGGTCCCTGACTCCAGTCGCTCCGTCTATAGGGCCCTCCTGGGTCTCCTCTTGGCAGGTCGTCGCTGGGAGCAGTATATGATAACCACGCTCCGCGGTCTAGCCCCGTTTTCTCCCGGCGTTGGCACCTCGTCCTGATCAGCCTCATCAGGGGTCCCGCCATGCCATCCGGCACCCTCGTCCAAGGCAACCTGCTTGACGGCATCGGGTCCATCCCGAGTTGGCCGCGCGGCACAGTGTGTGCACTCCCAAAGTCAATTTGTTCCCCCAGTCTGAATCCCACACCTCAACACCCTCCATGGCAGGAACAGGCCAGCCCCACAGTCCACATCCGGACCATTCTTCACCCGAAATGGTCATAATGGAGAACCCAAGACTGTAAAATAGGTTGTAACCCATAACATTAACACCGGATGCAAAAACATTAATGGGTACACTGGGCGCTACACTGTTCTTATACCGGGCCTCCATCTCAACATAGCCCAAAATAGCCAACCTGTTCCACCCATAACCATAAAATTCTACCTGTTGCCTTCTTATCTGTCGGTGGGGAAACAGTCTTTCCATGGTTCCCAGATTCAGGATGGAAATCACCGCTCCCGTGTCCACTAGGAGCGGAATCTCAACGCCATCTAACGTGACAGTGCAGCTGATCCTCCCTGTCGTCTCTGGGGAGACAGTATGCACAACCATTGGAGTCTTTTATGCAGCCCCTGGTTCTCTCCCACGGCTCCTGCATACAAAGTTTTCACACACCCTGGCAAAATGATTCAAAATCCCACATTTGCCACAACGCTTTCCTTTTGCCAGGCACACTCTGGACTTATAGCGGTGCTCAGTGTACCCACATCCATAACATTTTGGCGTACCAGGGGCAGACCTTATCCTGACCACGGAGGCAAAATCATCCTCTCCGCATTCGCCATCACCAGGGTCCAGGCTCAGTGCCTTAGCACAAGACTCATTCTTCTCCAGAGAGGCCCCTTCAGTAAGGCCCGTTGCGATGGTCTCTGCTGCCTCAAACTGTTGGGCAAGCTCGACAGCCTCAGCTAACGTCACCTCCCCTGGGTGTGTCAACAACCTGGACTGGACCACCGTGCAGCAGATGTGCTCTGCCAGCTGGTCCCGAATCATCTTGTCCTCAGGGCCCCAAACCTATATTCTCTCGCCAGCTCGTGGAGGTCCACCACGAATCTTCGCACAGGTTCTCCCAACCGCTGGCGGCGCTGTCAAAACTGAATGAGCCTCACAGTGATATTCTCCGGCACCTTAAAATACCATGCCATTAGCTGCACCACCTCGTTGAAACTGCCAGCCCCTCCAAGGTTCTCTAAGATCCTCTGCCCTTCCATTCCCAGATTATGCACCAACACAGCTCACGCATGGGGCTTCTCCATCTCGCCCAGGTTCAGGACAACGAGATAGTTGGTGAAGGCAGCGAACCAACAAGGCTACGGCACGAGGGGCTCACCCAGGGCCTCGAGAAATGGCCGAAAGCTAGCAATGGAGCATTCCATTACCGTTTTTACCTCGTCGCCAAATGTTGTGTCCATAATGTAGGGACTGACGAGTGAGACTTGCCTCGGTTAACGGGGTTTATTCAGAAAATAACAGAAGCTATATACAAGGCTTACGGCACACTCCTGCTGGCCAGGTGGCATCAAGACGAAAGAGGCAGAGCCTCTTCCGCCCACTCTTTTATACCCTGGGCGGCGCCACCACCGGAAACCGGTAGTAGCCACCCCGGTCTATCTCATGACCAACCCGGCCGCCATCTTGCTAATACCAGCCAAATACAGACATAACATGTAGTGTTGAGCCAATCAGATCTCTGGCCTGAGGGAAGAAGGCGGAACTAAAGATTAAAGTTAGCCTACAGGTCTAGTTAGCATGTTTGGACAGTTGCTTTGAAAATTTGGCCAAGGTTTTAAACTGCTTTTAAGGACCGATGCAGTTTCAGTCATTATCCTGGGCCACCATGCGTACAACTGGGCATGTCCTTCAACCGTTAAGTCTTTTATCACAGGATTTATTCTGTTTAATGTAGCACTAGCCAAGGCTAGCCTTGCCAGATGTGGGTGGGATTATTCACAGATCCTGGTGTTTGAAGGAGGAGCAAAAGTGAAAAGATGTTGACAGAAAACTGTAAGACAATGAAAGTTTTTTGGTAGAAAAAGGGAATAAGATACCATTTAAGACAATGTAGATTTGTTTTTATAAGGGATTACGCCCCTCCCCCATGACCCAAAAAGGATTAAGCGGAAGATGATGGATGTATGGATTTATACCCACAAGAGTGCATCTTTAAATTAAAGATGAAAAAAAATCAGCTCAACTTAAAAAAAAACATAAAAATGTTGATAAACTTATCTGTATATATAGAAAGGCAAAAAAGTGATGTATATGATCTTGATGTGCACATGACATGAACGCGTGAGTGTGATGGACACCAGCGCGTTTGCGCCTGTTTGCATTTATGATCTCTGACAGTGGAGAATGGAGCCGTGCAGGAAGAAGACCGAATAGCTCCCTCTGCTGGCTGCTCAGCAGCAGTGTCCACAGTTTCCTGAACTGGAACCAGAGAAACAGCAGAAGAACCATCCTGTCGGTCCATGGACAACTTTAACAACTTCATATGAGATGGAAGAGCTTGTGCGTCTGCTCAGCAGCGCAGATGCGAACCCGCACGATGAAGCCAGAAGTCCGTGCGCTGGCCACCACACAGCTGCAGATGTGGAGCTGAGGATGCGGGACTCACAGGCACTGATGCGCCTTTTTGGTGACGTTGCTCCAGGGGAGTTTGTCAGTATGCTGTCGTGCCGAGTTCTGCTCTCTTGCAGAACTCGGCACGACAGAACCCATGAACCTACGTCATATACTACTGGCTGCCAGTATATTCTAAACATTACGGTAGAAGACCTCATGCTACCAGGAAGGCCATTGTGTTGATTCAAAGCCGACACACTTTGACAGTTTTGCAGGCTTCTGATGGAAGAAGTCGAATTCATTCAAGTTCAGATGTCATGAATTCATACTTGGAGAAGGAAAAAAGAAAATTGGCAACAAACAACACTCTTAACCCTTCAGCAAAGGAATATGAGCCTACAGAATGGATAACAATGCATCAAATGGAGAATTTAAATGTAAAGAGGCAAAACAGTCTTTAATGACCAACAGTGCTTGGAAACGTCACAAAATTTGCAACTGGGAACAGCAGCCCCGCTCGGGAGAATTATCTCTGCTCATGCTTTGTCGTAAGGTCACCAGTGTGGAGAATGTGTTGAAGGATGAGACTAAGTTTATTCCTCAGGTTCAGCTTTATTCACAATAGGGATGGGCATAATTTACCGATTAACCGATAATTGATCATTAAGAATTTCACCGAGGAAGTTCATTTTCGTCGACAAACCGTTTTTTTTTTTAAACAATCCGAGGTTATTAGGCCTAGTGCACGGCCGTCCTCAAACAATGCAATGGCAAAATTTGGGCACCAGGGGGCAACATTACACTATCGCCGTACCCTGGCGTGCCTCAGTTGATACATGCGAGCTTCCGTAGGGCAATCGCCAAATCATGAAGCGGTTACGGCAAAGTGTTGCGTGGGACCATTTCGATTTTAAAAATGACCAGGTGTACTGCAATCACTGCAATGCAGCATACAAATATACCTCATCGACAGGGTCCATGGAACACCCTTATTACGCGAAGCCATTTTTGATAGAGAATAAATGAAAATAGCACAGCAATACACTGAAAAGAAACCGCCAACAGTGGTTGCGCGCTGAGTAATGGCGGTCGTGAAGATTCTTTTTTTTTTTCAGAAACTTTATTGAGAAGGTCATGAAGATTCGGTAGAAGACACACACACACGTGTGTGTGTGTGTGTAAGTGTACATACATACGTAGATGTAAATAAAGTGTACATAAATATGTTTTTAGAACTCTTTTATTCTTATAACAAGATACGTAACTCAAGATGAAAATGATTTACTGCACAGGTTAATGAGAGCTTTACTGCTCCTCAGGTGCTAGAGGCGCAGGATCGTCGAGGGAAGCTGCAGGAGGCGGCGTAGTGGCTCGACGGGAAGACTATTTCGCACAAAATGGCACAAGAGAACAGCAAAAAGTTCCACGCGGCTAGACTCGTGGACTCGTGGACGCGAACTCCTCACACGCAATGGAGAGCTTAGCTGCATCCAAGCACCGAGCCTTAGCAAAAACTGGTGGGCCACTTGTGGTTATAAAGTGCTCCACCCCGTGCTTTGCCACCTTAGCTGAAAACGTGGGAACTGTGAGTGCTGGGAACTGGTTTAGGAGAGTGTGGAACTTACCTCCTGCTGCGGCGGCGTTGGCCTGTACTGACGGCGGGGACACTCGCGCTGCACAAGGAATAGAACAAAAAGAGAGTGCATTAACCAAGCGTCTATTAGCCAGATCTACCAACAAGCCATGTGAGCACAAAAAGTTGGCGCCTAACATGTTGAAACTCACCGCCGCTACTATGAAGGTCCATTCATAGATGCGGCCGTGCAAGGACAGGCGCAGAGTTTTTTCGCCAAAAGTCTTGATCGACGAGCCGTTTGCGGCTGTTGCCCCATCTCCGCGGGGACCGGCCACCCAGTCCGTGTAGGTTGCGGTGATGAAACTCCTCTGTGCCCCGGTGTCAACGAGGAATTGCCGTCCGGAGCTCGCGTCTGTCAGGTACAGCAGCTTGTTCCGTTCGCCGAGGGTCGAAGCTGCTAACGACCCCCGGCTCTTGCATTTCCCTGCTTCTTGAAGTTGCATGGTGGGACGCATCTGTGTGCCTTGTGCACGAAGCGTCGATGGTAGAAACACAGCTCGTCCCCTCCTCTGCTTCGGGACCGCGCTGCCGCTGTTGTTGCAGGGGTCGGTTCTGCTGCCACCGGTTCTCCATCGCCCCCGGCCGCCGTGCCGAGGTCTGCCGCTGCCGCTGCTGTCTCCTGCTCGCTGCATGCGTCCAGGAGCCGCTCCGCTTCCACGGCCAGTGCGCGGAAGTCCTGCTGGTCCGCACACCTCATGCTGGACAGGGAGCCTCTCATGTGCGCTGGAAGAGTCCTTAAGAAGATGTGTTTAAATAAAAACGCATCGTTGTCTGCCCCGATCATCTGCAGCATGTCCTCCATGAGGACTGTCGGCCTGCGTCCTCCTCTGTCGTGCAGGTCCAGAAGTGTTCTGGCCCTCACCTCGGCTGATGGCACAAAACTCCGAATGAGGGCGGCTTTCAGGCCGTCGTATCTGCCAGCAGCAGGCGGCTGCTGCACCAGGCTCCGCACACACCGGGCTGTGCGGCTGTCGAGTCTTGCGATGACATTATGGAACTTAATGTCATCTGCTGATATCCCGTTGAGCACGAACCGCGACTCCACGTATTGGAACCACGAGTGCGGGTCCTCTTGCCACAACTCGGGGAGTTTAATTGAGTTTACGCCGGTGCGGGCGGTCTCCAGTGAATCAGGTTTGGAGAGACGATCTCCAAGCCTTTCCATATTTCTCACGTGTGGGTCACCAATGTAGGAACCATGAAATGAAGAGACTGAATGATTTCTCAGTATTGGTTTATTTCATCTCACGTCCTACAGTTCCTCTCTCAGTCAGGAAATGAAGAGGGCGAGCTGCGGTAAACCACATACCTTTATACTCTCACATCAAACACGAATCACATTCACATCAAACACAGAATTACATTCACATTTAATCCTCCCATTGTCCTCTCGGCTTCTCTGTCTGACCCCAGGAGTCAGACAGTCCCTTCAGGTCCACTCCCAGATCTTCTCACTTCTTCTCCAGTCCGCAGGGGGTCCAGACTCAATGTCCGCTTGAGGCGTGATGTCAATACACACTGCGAGCTCAAAGTTCCCTCATGTCTGGGTCTCTGCCAAGGAATATGTGAGCTACATAATGTTACGCCACACTTTTACTGTAATGATTGTTCTGTTAAAGGTTAATTTGTACTGAACAAAGACATTAATGAGTCTGATGTCAGGACATTAATACTGAGCATCCTCTCAGAAAAAGGTAATTAAAGGTCGTGATGAATGGCAAGAAAAAACGAAAATACAAAACAGCCAATAATACAGTTTTACAGTCTCTCTGAACAGTAAACTACATGTATTATGACAGCAATTCATGTTTGCTATTTTTCTGTCAAAATGATGTCAGTAAACTGCATTGTTCTAGATTTCAAACATTATTTTGAAGTGACAGTGGGCCAAAAATCATTTTTGTTTCTGTTAACATGTCTGTAACATGGTTTTATGACATACAAGAGTGAAATCAGTCAAATGTGTCATGTCTGTTTTTTTGCTGTGAAATTTCAGTTACCCCCCCCCCCCCCCGGAAAAAAGCAGGTTTAGAAGGACCATGCAACTATAGCAGGTCTGTAGTGTTGTGTTCATAATGTTGGGAATGACGGGTGAGACTTGCGTCGGTTAACAGGGTTTATTCAGGATATAACAGCAACTATATACAAGGCTTACGGCGCACTCCTGCTGGCCAGGTGGCTTCATGACGAAACAGGCAGAGCCTCTTCCGCCTACTGCTTTATACCTTGGGCGGCGTCACCACTGGAAACCGGTAGTAGCCACCCCGGTCTATCTCATGACCAACCCAGTCGCCATCTTACTAATACCAGCCAAATGTGGACATAACATTCCACCACCCCCCCCCCAAAAAAAATGCCAGGCACACAACTAACCCACCCAAATTTATCACCTGAGACACGCACTAAACAAAACATATGTCCGCACTTTGTATATACAATATGTTTATATATTTATGTGTACATATACAGTATATATTCACTGCTCTTATTTTTATTTTTCGTATCTTCTTAATTATTACTCTGAGTGTTGCTATCCCTGTGCTGTTGCAATCCTGGAATTTCCCCATTGTGGGACTAATAAAGGCTTATCTTATCTTATATGTACAAAATAAACAAAACACCTATCCAGTCACACAACTAAGGCTGGGGGGCCGGGTAGACCACCAGCGCCCCCACCCGGCTGAGCGGGTTATTCTGCCACTGAAAAAAGAGAACATACAAATTAAAACAATGAAGCCGTGTTTCTAACTAAAAATAATCCCTTAACGACGTTAAATACACACAGAAATAAAAACACAAGACAAACTTGTGTAGGGGCAGCACGGTGGTGCAGTGGTTAGCACTGTTGCTTAACAGCTAGAAGGTTCCTGGTTCAAATCCCCAGGCTGACAGGGGTTGGAACCTTTCTGTGTGGAGTTTGCATGTTCTCCCTGTGCTGCGTGGGTTTACTCCGGGGGCTCCGGTTTCCTCCCACAATCCAAAGACATGCATGTTAGGTTAATTGGCTGTTCTAAATTGTCCCAAGATACCTGTCTCCTATAGGCCCTTAGAATAGAGGGTTAGTACTAGTGAAAGCGCTTTGAGTGGTCTTTGTGACTAGAAAAGCGCTATATAAGTGTAGGTTAGTTAGTTAGTAGTAGTAGTTAAACTCTAATGGCAGCCCCCCACCCCAAAGAACATGGGGTACTCAATCAAAATAATCCAAACCAATCAGGCAGGCCCAAATTAATCAATTAAACCAAATGCACAGAGCCGCCACTAATTTAACTATAAAATTTAGCACTCACATACTCAGCAATGAATCACAAATACAGGGGAAAAACAGGCGTCACACCATACAGGTTATCCAAAATTTTCATGCAAACACTCAAAAACACAGGTTTGCAACCACACAACATTATATGCCAACCAATTCACTCCCTTTTCCCTTCTCTCTTTTTTTAAAACACAAATTACCAGGGCACCAAAGAGAAAACAATAACAAAACAGGACTGAAGAGGACATAACACACATGCAAAATAAAACCCTCTGTCCCCAGATGGATCCCTCTCAAGGCGTCTCCGTCTCTTCACCTCAGGGCTCCTGCTGCGCTGTCTCCTTTCCACCTCCGGCAGCCGCAGATCCCTCGGGTGTCTCCAGACATGAATAGACCTGCACCCAACTGCCTCCATCTGCCTGGGCTCCACCTGGAACTGCCTCTAGTCATCACGCTGCTCGCGTGGACTGTGATCTCTACATACTCGAGCCTCAACCTTGGTCTTTGAGGGAGCCCACTTCCTCTTATTCAGATCACCGATCCTGCGACAGGTCCCTGACTCCAGTCGCTCCGTCTATAGGGCCCTCCTGGGTCTCCTCTTGGCAGGTCGTCGCTGGGAGCAGTATATGATAACCACGCTCCGCGGTCTAGCCCCATTTTCTCCCGGCGTTGGCACCTCGTCCTGATGAGCCTCATCAGGGGTCCCGCCATGCCATCCGGCACCCTCGTCCAAGGCAACCTGCTTGACGGCATCGGGTCCATCCCGAGTTGGCCGCGCGGCACAGTGTGTGCACTCCCAAAGTCAGTTTGTCCCCCCAGTCTGAATCCCACACCTCAGCACCCTCCATGGCAGGAACAGGCCAGCCCCACAGTCCACATCCGGACCATTCTTCACCCGAAATGGTCATAATGGAGAACCCAAGACTGTAAAATAGGTTGTAACCCATAACATTAACACCGGATGCAGAAACATTAATGGGTACACTGGGCGCTACACTGTTCTTATACCGGGCCTCCATCTCAACATAGCCCAAAATAGCCAACCTGTTCCACCCATAACCATAAAATTCTACCTGTTGCCTTCTTATCTGTCGGTGGGGAAACAGTCTTTCCATGGTTCCCAGATTCAGGATGGAAATCACCGCTCCCGTGTCCACTAGGAGCGGAATCTCAACGCCATCTAACATGACAGTGCAGCTGATCCTCCCTGTCGTCCCTGGGGAGACAGTATGCACAACCATTGGAGTCTTTTATGCAGCCCCTGGTTCTCTCCCACGGCTCCTGCATACAAAGTTTTCACACACCCTGGCAAAATGATTCAAAATCCCACATTTGACACAACGCTTTCCTTTTGCCAGGCACACTCTGGACTTATAGCGGTGCTCAGTGTACCCACATCCATAACATTTTGGCGTACCAGGGGCAGACCTTATCCTGACCACGGAGGCAAAATCATCCTCTCCGCATTCGCCATCACCAGGGTCTAGGCCAGGGGTGGGCAATCATGTGCCGCGGAGGGCCATTCCACTGCAGGTTTTCTGTTCCACCCTGTCTCTTCAGCAGGTGGCTTCACTGATTAGCAATCCTTGGAGCTGATGAGAGCAAACACCTGCTGAAGAGACTGGGTGGAACAGAAAAGCTGCAGTGGAATGGCCCTCACTGCCCACCCCTGGTCTAGGCTCAGTGCCTTAGCACAAGACTCATTCTTCTCCAGAGAGGCCCCTTCAGTAAGGCCCGTTGCGATGGTCTCTGCTGCCTCAAACTGTTGGGCAAGCTCGACAGCCTCAGCTAACGTCACCTCCCCTGGGTGTGTCAACAACCTGGACTGGACCACCGTGCAGCAGATGTGCTCTGCCAGCTGGTCCCGAATCATCTTGTCCTCAGGGCCCCAAACCTATATTCTCTCGCCAGCTCGTGGAGGTCCACCACGAATCTTCGCACAGGTTCTCCCAACCGCTGGCGGCGCTGTCAAAACTGAATGAGCCTCACAGTGATATTCTCCGGCACCTTAAAATACCATGCCATTAGCTGCACCACCTCGTTGAAACTGCCAGCACCTCCAAGGTTCTCTAAGATCCTCTGCCCTTCCATTCCCAGATTATGCACCAACACAGCTCACGCACGGGGCTTCTCCATCTCGCCCAGGTTCAGGACAACGAGATAGTTGGTGAAGGCAGCGAACCAACAAGGCTACGGCACGAGGGGCTCACCCAGGGCCTCGAGAAATGGCCGAAAGCTAGCAATGGAGCATTCCATTACCGTTTTTACCTCGTCGCCAAATGTTGTGTCCATAATGTAGGGACTGACGAGTGAGACTTGCCTCGGTTAACGGGGTTTATTCAGAAAATAACAGAAGCTATATACAAGGCTTACGGCACACTCCTGCTGGCCAGGTGGCATCAAGACGAAAGAGGCAGAGCCTCTTCCGCCCACTCTTTTATACCCTGGGCGGCACCACCACCGGAAACCGGTAGTAGCCACCCCGGTCTATCTCATGAACAACCCGGCCACCATCTTGCTAATACCAGCCAAATACAGACATAACATGTAGTGTTGAGCCAATCAGATCTCTGGCCTGAGGGAAGAAGGCGGAACTAAAGATTAAAGTTAGCCTACAGGTCTAGTTAGCATGTTTGGACAGTTGCTTTGAAAATTTGGCCAAGGTTTTAAACTGCTTTTAAGGACCGATGCAGTTTCAGTCATTATCCTGGGCCACCATGCGTACAACTGGGCATGTCCTTCAACCGTTAAGTCTTTTATCACAGGATTTATTCTGTTTAATGTAGCACTAGCCAAGGCTAGCCTTGCCAGATGTGGGTGGGATTATTCACAGATCCTGGTGTTTGAAGGAGGAGCAAAAGTGAAAAGATGTTGACAGAAAACTGTAAGACAATGAAAGTTTTTTGGTAGTAAAAGGGAATAAGATACCATTTAAGACAATGTAGATTTGTTTTTATAAGGGATTACGCCCCTCCCCCATGACCCAAAAAGGATTAAGCGGAAGATGATGGATGTATGGATTTATACCCACAAGAGTGCATCTTTGAATGAATGAATGAATGAATGAATGAATGAATGAATGAATTTATTTCGGATAATACAGTACAGGTTGAAGAAACTGTATAATATAACAACAAGGTCAAATTAGACAAAGACTCCTTCTACTAAACAATTCAACGTGAGTTATCCGAAATGGGTGATGGCTGAAGCCGCAGCTTATATTGCCCACCCATATTCCATCCAAGAATTCAAAGAAAAAAGAGTAAACAAGACAAGAGTGATTACAATTTAGAACAAAGCTAAGACAAAGTGTGACTGAGAGAAGAAAAAAAAAAAAAAAAAGAAAACTAAGCTAAGCTAAGTTAAGCAGTTACTATTCGAGACAAATCTAAGACAGAATGTCACAGAGAGAAAAAAAAAAAAACTAAGCTACAACACAACACAGGCTGGAAATGTCAATCCTTATGTGAGTTTACATGTCGTCTTGTAAATATGTTTGGAGTATTTCTTCCTTTAGTTTTTGTTTAAATTGTCCAAGCGTTGTACATGATTTTAATTCAGGTCCAAAATCGTTCCATAATCTGACTCCTTGCACTGAAATACAGTGTCGCTTGGTGGTTGTTCTCACTGTAGGCTTTTGAAATATACATGTTCCTCTGAAGTGATATCGTTTCTCCCTTGTTTGGAACAACTTTTGGATATTTGCAGGCAGTGATAAATTCTTCACTTTGAACATTATTATTGCGGTTTTAAAGTCAACCAGATCTTTCAACTTGAGAGTTTTTTGTTTAAGAAAAAGTGGGTTTGTTGGTTCCCTGTAAGCTGCTTTGTTTATTATTCTAATAGCTCTCTTTTGAAGCATAAAGACTGGATATATGTTTGTTTTATATGTATTTCCCCATACTTCATTACAATATGTCATGTATGGGAGTATTAATGAATGATACAAGGTGTATAGTGTGGGTTGATTCAGCAAATATTTCACTCTGTGTAATATTGCAATTGATTTGGAGACTTTACCTTTAAATTAAAGATGAAAAAAAATCAGCTCAACTTAAAAAAAAACATAAAAATGTTGATAAACTTATCTGTATATATAGAAAGACAAAAAAGTGATGTATATGATCTTGATGTGCACATGACATGAACGCGTGAGTGTGATGGACACCAGCGCGTTTGCGCCTGTTTGCATTTATGATCTCTGACAGTGGAGAATGGAGCCGTGCAGGAAGAAGACCGAATAGCTCCCTCTGCTGGCTGCTCAGCAGCAGTGTCCACAGTTTCCTGAACTGGAACCAGAGAAACAGCAGAAGAACCATCCTGTCGGTCCATGGACAACTTTAACAACTTCATATGAGATGGAAGAGCTTGTGCGTCTGCTCAGCAGCGCAGCTGCGAACCCGCACGATGAAGCCAGAAGTCCGTGCGCTGGCCACCACACAGCTGCAGATGTGGAGCTGAGGATGCGGGACTCACAGGCACTGATGCGCCTTTTTGGTGACGTTGCTCCAGGGGAGTTTGTCAGTATGCTGTCGTGCCGAGTTCTGCTCTCTTCCAGAACTCGCCACGACAGAACCCATGAACCTACGTCATATACTACTGGCTGCCAGTATATTCTAAACATTACGGTAGAAGACCTCATGCTACCAGGAAGGCCATTGTGTTGATTCAAAGCCGACACACTTTGACAGTTTTGCAGGCTTCTGATGGAAGAAGTCGAATTCATTCAAGTTCAGATGTCATGAATTCATACTTGGAGAAGGAAAAAAGAAAATTGGCAACAAACAACACTCTTAACCCTTCAGCAAAGGAATATGAGCCTACAGAATGGATAACAATGCATCAAATGGAGAATTTAAATGTAAAGAGGCAAAACAGTCTTTAATGACCAACAGTGCTTGGAAACGTCACAAAATTTGCAACTGGGAACAGCAGCCCCGCTCGGGAGAATTATCTCTGCTCATGCTTTGTCGTAAGGTCACCAGTGTGGAGAATGTGTTGAAGGATGAGACTAAGTTTATTCCTCAGGTTCAGCTTTATTCACAATAGGGATGGGCATAATTTACCGATTAACCGATAATTGATCATTAAGAATTTCACCGAGGAAGTTCATTTTCGTCGACAAACCGTTTTTTTTTTGAAACAATCCGAGGTTATTAGGCCTAGTGCACGGCCGTCCTCAAACAATGCAATGGCAAAATTTGGGCACCAGGGGGCAACATTACACTACCGCCGTACCCTGGCGTGCCTCAGTTGATACATGCGAGCTTCCGTAGGGCAATCGCCAAATCATGAAGCGGTTACGGCAAAGTGTTGCGTGGGACCATTTCAATTTAAAAAATGACCAGGTGTACTGCAATCACTGCAATGCAGCATACAAATATACCTCATCGACAGGGTCCATGGAACACCCTTATTACGCGAAGCCATTTTTGATAGAGAATAAATGAAAATAGCACAGCAATACACTGAAAAGAAACCGCCAACAGTGGTTGCGCGCTGAGTAATGGCGGTCGTGAAGATTCTTTTTTTTTTTTCAGAAACTTTATTGAGAAGGTCATGAAGATTCGGTAGAAGACACACACACACGTGTGTGTGTGTGTGTAAGTGTACATACATACGTAGATGTAAATAAAGTGTACATAAATATGTTTTTAGAACTCTTTTATTCTTATAACAAGATACGTAACTCAAGATGAAAATGATTTACTGCACAGGTTAATGAGAGCTTTACTGCTCCTCAGGTGCTAGAGGCGCAGGATCGTCGAGGGAAGCTGCAGGAGGCGGCGTAGTGGCTCGACGGGAAGACTATTTCGCACAAAATGGCACAAGAGAACAGCAAAAAGTTCCACGCGGCTAGACTAAGTAACACGAGCGATAGAGCAATGAATGCGGGCTTCGTTTGTTGGGTGGCCGCTCGGCAGGGACAGAAGCTGGGTAAAACGTCTCGGCCAATCAGCTTGCGGGGTGAAACGTCTCGACCAATCAGCTTGCGAGATTCCCGAGCCGAGCCAACACGACAACAGCAAACAGAGAGAGAGGGATTTGAGAGAGAGAGGTGGATTTGAGTTGTGCGGCTCTCCGTGCTGATACCTGATGTTCTAATGTAGTCTACCTGCCTTGTTACGTACCTAAAAATGTTAATGATTAACCGATTATTAATCATTAATTCTCCTGACGATCGGTGAAGAAAATTTCACCGAATGCCCATCCCTAATTCACAATCACATACTCCAACAATTTCAAAGCAGGAAAAAGAGGATGAATCTTCTCACATCTCTCCTTTTATACCCCGGACATCAAAACTACAGTCACATGGTGTTTAATCAAACATACAGTCACATGGTACTTAATCCTAGTCACAATGTAACTTCCCCCGATCTTAACACCATTCACCCCTTAGTCTCCGGTGGTCAGGAAATCTCTCCAGGTCATCTCCCTGAAACAAAAGGCCAAATCTCACACTCTCCCGTTACCTCTAGGAGGCTCAGTCCCTTTGTTCCCCTGAGACGTGCAGCACACAATAAACACACAGCAATATATTTGTGGAGCATATGTAACCAACATATGTGTCCACAGTATTGCCATTTCTGTACCCCAAAAAGAAAAATATACAGCGAAAAAAAAAATTATTGAGAGAACCTAAAATCAACTGAACAGTAATTCGATGCCTGGCAAAATTGAGCACACCTAAGCAGTCTTTTTGTGATTTTCAAAATGGCTTCATGCAGCGCGCCGCTGGCGAAGAAAACAAAGCTTGAAGAAAAGGGAAATGGAGGGACTGGACGTCACCGAAAAGAATGGGAGAGTCCGAGCTTCAAGAAGGGAAAATACGCTCATCTGCATCAGATCGTACCTGACAGCCAGACCCATACTGCAGGTCGGCACCTTTTTAGTCCTTCATGCTTCCTAGACACACTGGATATAAAGTATCAAACTTCAGCTTTCAGTAGATCAAACCCAATGAAGGTGATGATTTACAGTAGGTGAGAATAGGGAAACACCATCTTTGACTGACAGTGCTGCAGATTCAGCAGGGCATATGCTGCTCCATGATAGCTATGGCACTAAAAAACAGGCTTTTCAATTTTATATAATTTAGCTAAAATATAGAAATGTTACACATTTATGAGGGCTGTTCATAAGAGATTTCCCCTGAGTCATCTTCCATGGACTGAGAAGACTTAACCTTGGCACATTTATTAGTCTTTCTCTGCATAGTTACCACCAAGGGTTACACATTTCTCCTATCGCTTTATGCAGCTGCGGAGACCTCACCTGTAGAAGTCTGCAAGCTGTGCCAGAAGCCACAACTTGACCATGGAAATCAGCATTTCATTGTCTTGGAAGGGCTTGCCCTTCAAAAATGACTTCATTGTTGGAAAAAGGTAGAAGTCAATGGTGTAAGGTAGGGAGGGGAAGTGGGGTGAGGAAGGATTAAATAGCCACAGGACTGTGCTTCCCTCTGGGCAACGTGTAAGTTGTGAACCCAGCATTATCTTGCAGGAAGCAGACACCTTTGGTCAGCACGATGAATGCTTTTGATGACCTTCTGCAATTTCTGCAGCAGTGAAGTCCCAGTAATTGTGGTACCCTTTACCAGGCAATCCATCATCACTACTCCATGCTGGTCCCAAAAGACCGTGAGCATGACCTTGCCTGCCAAGGGTTAAACATGTGCCTTCTTCAGAGGTGGTGAGTCCTAACGCTTCCATTGCTTCAACTGGGCTTTAGTTTCTGTATCGTAGTGATGGACCTATGTTTCATTCTATGTGATTAGTCTGTCAAAGAAGTTGTCTTGTTTTTTTTTTTTGTTACATGGCCAAAAGAGACTGACAGCATGTGACTTGTTCCTGCTTCTCAAGTTCATCCTGCCTATCATCAACAACTTCAACACCATCTTTCAAGCAGACGAGAGCAAGATAGGCAGTCTCCTCCCTGAAATGGATCATCTCTTGAGAAAACTATTGGTCAAATTTGTTCAAATGAAGTATGTAAAGGCGACCAATGACCTAAGAAGGCTGGATTTCCTGGACAGTGACCTGCAGCACTCTGATGAGTTTATCGCCATTGGACTGGAAACCAGAGAAGCCCTACAAACCCATGAACTTGACCCAGGCACAGAGCAGAAGTTCTTTGAAGCAGTAAGAGGCTTCTATGAAGCTGTAGTGAGAAAGATGCTCAACAAGTTCCCCTTTGATGACAAAATTCTGCCACACCTCTTTGTCCTCGACCCCAGGAAAACAGAGTCCCTGACCTATGGCCCCATTGTAGAGCTTGCTGCTGCATTTTGCCCCACTGTTGATACAGAAGAGCTGAAAGAAGAATGGGAGGACCTGCAACTGCTGCCAGAAAACACAGTGCCTGTACAAGACAAGGATGGCAAACCTGTCTGTGTTGATGTCTACTGGGGTCAAGTGATGGCCTTTTTTTTTTTTTGTTACTTATTTGTACCCATAGGTAGATTTGTTTTGCAGTCTGGTGACAAGCCACCAGCTGCCGGTCGCTGCATGCGCAAGCGCCCCGTATCCCTAACCTGCATGTTTTTGGCGTGTGGGAGGAAACTGGAGAAATCCCGGAGTAAACCCACGCAACACAGGGAGAACATGCAAACTCCACACAGATCACTGTTGGTTGGGGGCTGGGATCGAACCCACGATCCCCGCGCTTCCCCGGCCAAGGGTAAAAACTGTGCTGCCACAGTGCTAACCACTGCGCCACCGTGCAGCCTTGAAGACAACCCTTGATGTGCCCCGCTTCCCCCAGCTCCTCAAAGTGTACTCAGCACTGCTTTGCCTTCCTCACAGCAGTGCTGACAGTGAGAGGGCTTTCAGCATGGTCAGGAAAATTCACACCGACTTCAGAAAAAGTATGCTCCCAGAAACTCTGACTTCTTTCATGCAAGTGAAAATGAATTGTGACACTCCATGCTTCAAGGTCAAGAGAAATGCTAGAGTCAGCAAAGGCTGCTACTTGGAACTATAACAAGCAGCATCAGTGAACATTTTCTTGTTTCAAGTTCATCCAAGTGCATTAGTGGAACAAAGCTGACAATTAAAAACTCTTTAATTCCAAGTGTATATATCTAGCTGACAATTAAGAACTATATTCAGAATTATTCTTATTGTGTATTTTCAAATTAAGCAATCTACCTTGTGCTAATGTAAATTTGAAAAATATTGTTTTTTTTAATTTATTTTTATTTATTTATTATTAATATTATCATTTTTAAAAATTTATTTATTTATTTATTTATTTATTTATTTATTTTTTGTGCTACTTGGCTTATTATTTTCACATTACCAAAAAGTTATGGCTCAAGATTGTGTCCATATAAGTGTACATTTGAATAAATATGTTTGAAATAGTTCATGTTGCAATTGTTGTTGTTTGTTTGGTTTTTGTTTGGGGTTTTTTTTTGCTTCAGTTTTCTTTCATCTGCCGATAAATACAGTTTTTAAGTACTCAGTACAGGTGTGAAAGCCCCCCCAATAAGGGAGGCATGAGGTATGCCTTGACAGGCATGGCTGTCGTGCCGAGTTCTGCTCTCTTGCAGAACTCGGCACGACAGAACCCATGAACCTACGTCATATACTACTGGCTGCCAGTATATTCTAAACATTACGGTAGAAGACCTCATGAGATGCTACCAGGAAGGCCATTGTGTTGATTCAAAGCCGACACACTTTGACAGTTTTGCAGGCTTCTGATGGAAGAAGTCGAATTCATTCAAGTTCAGATGTCATGAATTCATACTTGGAGAAGGAAAAAAGAAAATTGGCAACAAACAACACTCTTAACCCTTCAGCAAAGGAATATGAGCCTACAGAATGGATAACAATGCATCAAATGGAGAATTTAAATGTAAAGAGGCAAAACAGTCTTTAATGACCAACAGTGCTTGGAAACGTCACAAAATTTGCAACTGGGAACAGCAGCAGCAAGTCTGTTAAATCAAGCTGACAGCGCTAATATTAGGCACCAAATAAATCATAATCCATCTGGAGATGTACTGAGTATTATGAACAAGCAAAATGAAATTACAGCTGCTTTGCTGAATAAGCAGTGTCTATTGTCTTTGCCACCATGTGACATCCCTGTGTTTGAAGGTGATCTGTTTCAATATAAGCCATTTATAAAAGCATTTGAACAAGGAGTAGAGGCCAAAGCCAACAAAGCTGATTGTTTTTACTACTTGGAACAATTTACTAGAGGACAGCCCAGAGAACTGGTCCGTAGCTGCCAGCATCTGCCTCCTGAGCCTGGCTATATGATGGCAAAAGGTCATTTGGAAGAACATTTTGGTAACAAGTACAAGATTGCTGCAGTACATATTGAAAAGGCATTAGCTTGGCTTACAATAAAATCTGAGGCTGCTGATGCCATACAAGCCTGTGCTTTGCTCTTGTGTGGTTGCTCTAATGTGATGATGGATCTTCAGTACATGCAGGAATTGGACATGCCAGCCAATATGAGACAAATTGTTTCAAAGTTACCATTCAAATTCAGAGAACAATGGAGAGCTACAACTTATGACATAATGGAATCCTCCAATAATAGAGCTCACTTCATTGATTTAATGAAGTTTTTGAGAAGCAAGTAAAGATCCTCTTTGACCCAATCTTTGGAGATATTGGAAACGTGTCACAAAGTTCAGCAAGTTCACATCTTAAGTTTAAATCACCATTAAAGAACAGAGTAGAGGGAAGCAGTTTTGCTACTACAGTTGTATTAGTGGAGCCTGTAAATGGAAAACAAATAACTGGTATGAAGAAAGGGGATTGTCCTGTTATTATTGTTCACGTGCTCATCATCTGGAGATATGTCAACAGTTTAAGAATGTGAAGCACAAAGAAAAGATTCCGTTTTTAAAAGACAAAGGACTTTGTTTCGGATGTTTATGTACTGGACATATCAGTCGTGATTGTAATAAGCATTTGGCTCGTGAAGCATGTAAAAGACAACATCCAACTGCGCTACATATTCAAACGACCAATCTTGATCTGGAACAAACAGATGAGTAAACAGAAACAAAGGTATCAACTTCTTCCCAAACCTGTGGTCATACAGGGGCCGGAAAGGATTGATGTATTCTCCCCATTGTTCCAGTACAGGTGAAATTGACAAAAAGAAATGAAGTTGTACAAACATGCATTTTTAGATCCTGGTAGTTCAGCAACATTTTGTTCTGAACAGCTTAAGCAAAGACTGAAACTTACTGGAACAAAAACTAAATTTCTCTTGAAAACTATGGGTCAGGAAAAGATTGTTCCTTCATATTCTTCGACTGGGCTGAAGGTCTCAGGAATTGAAAATAATGAATTCCATCCTTTGCCAGAGGTCCTCACACAAAAGAAAATGCCAGTTACTTCAGACTGCATTGCTTCAGCAGCAGATATGAAAAAAATGGCCTTACTTGTCAAATATTAACATCTCTAATATCAATGCTAATATTGACTTGTTGATAGGTACCAACGTGTGATGATTCGCTCTGCCTGCTTATTATCCTCAGCTGTACGCACACCTGCTCTCCATCATCACTTGAGCTATTTAGACCACGCTGCCCTCAGATCAGCGCGGAGTCGTCTTTCTCCATGGTCAGAGGAGACCAGCACGCGCCTTCGTCTTCCTCGTAGTTTTCCTCGTCCCAGCCTACACTTTCCTAAGAACCTCGCTTCTCTTCGTCGATCGTCAGGAAGGATTCACACCGCTACGACATGTAAGCCATCTCTATACTCATCATTGTCTACGCTTATCCCCTGTGCACAGGCGGAGATCCGTGGAGGTGGACCTCTCTCCTCTGGCGGCAGACCGAGCTACACCTCACATCCACAAGCACTTCCATCCTCTCCAGCAGCAACCGGGACAGCAGGCACTGTCTCCCTGGCCGGAGCCTTTGGGTCGAACCTGAGCACAACACCATCTCATCGCACAGTAAGCACTAGACATTCCTGTATGTCCCCTCTGGGGTCAGACACTAATCCTCCCTGTCTCTGCTTATCCATAGGGTTGTTAGGCTGCACGGTGCTCATCCAACCCCACATCCTACCTCAGCACAGGACCTTGATGGGGACCCTGGTGTTATGGGGCACTCCTGATCTGTTCTTTTCTGTGTGTGCTTTATTATGTACTGAGTGTGTGCGTATGCACACACTCAGTACATAATAAAGACAATTGAATCTGCTTTTCAGTCTGTGTCTGCTCACTAGGTCCTAAAACCATGTCAGTATGACTCTGCCAAAATGACCCAGCAGACAACGCGCTAGCGTGCAAGGTAGATATCTTAGAGGCTCGAGTGGATCAGTTATCTTACCAGCAACAGGTTATTGGTGGGCGCATCAGGTGGGCGCATGCGCACGCAGTGACTGGCAGCTGGTGAAAAAGTCCGTCGTCTGTGTGTCTGTTTTTATGCACTTTAATGTGTTTTTACGAAATTCTCTGTGTCGTTTTTGTCCTGGAATGTTTGTGGACTGTATGGTGAAGAGCTCCCTGGTTCCATCAATATGGATTTCCTCCCCTTTTTTGCACTGCTGCTACTTTTCCTCCGGCTCTTTGTCTCTGAGGTAAACGCGATCGGGATCATGGCGGGCAGAATACATTATTCCAGGGACATGTTGCTGCATTTAAACATGGTTGATGCAGCGTCTGTGATTGAGTCTAAGCCGCAACTGCCGGACTTTATTTTGAGAGATGCTCATGGACACAGTGGTGAAAAGAGAGACTGGAGAAGGAAACGCGGAAAGCGTGGAGGCGTGAAATTGCGCCTGAGAAGACGTCAGTTTGGTAACATTCCTCTTCCTTCTATGATTTTTGGGAACGTACAATCTCTGAGGAACAAGGTGGATGAAATTCAAGGGAATGTACGCTACCAGAAGGACTTTAAGAACTGCTGTGTCATGGCTTATACCGAGTCTTGGCTTACTGCGCATGACCGGGATGCAGACCTGTGGATTGACGGCTTTGGAGCCCCACTCCGCTCTGATCGGCAGGAAGAGGTAACGGGGAAATGTCAGGGGGGCGGCGTAGGTTTATATATTAATAAGCAGCACTGCACATCTGTCACGGTCAGAGAGCGCATCTGTACACCCGATGTGGAGCTGCTGTCTGTGTCACTACGCCCCTTTTATTTGCCTCGCGAGTTCCCCCAGCTTTTTATCACGACTGTGTACATCCACCTGAGGGCAGACGCTGACTCCGCCTCCAGCACCATCTTTGATGTGGTCCAGCGGCTGCAGTCAATTTCTCCAGAGGCGCCAAACTTTATTCTTGGGGATTTTGACCATGTTTCTTTAAAGAAGACACTTAAAAACTTTTATCAGTATGTCTCCTGCCCCACCAGGTGAAAAAAGACACTGGACCTGTGCTATGGATCCATAGAGAGGGCCTATAAATCACTCCCCCTTCCTCCTTTAGGATCCTCAGATCACAACTGTGTACATTTGCTGCCCACATACAAAACTGCTCTCAGAAGAAGCAAGGTGGAGACCAGAGACATAGATGTGTGGACAGAGGATTCAGTGCACTGCCTCCAGGAATGCTTTAACTGTACAGACTGGGAGATGTTCACACTGTCCTGCGGGGATGATTTGGACTCTTTGGTGGACATCACATGCTCATACATGGCTTTCTGTAAAAATACGATCGTTCCACGTAAACATGTCAAAATATTTCCCAACAACAAGCCATGGGTTACAAAATCAGTTAAATCCTGCTTACAGAGGAAAGCACTTGCCTTTAAACAGGGGTCTGTTTCTGAGCTACAGGTTGCCACAAAAGAGCTGAAGGCCGAAATTTTAAGAACAAAACAGAATTATAAATCAGAGTTGGAAAGCAAGATGGCAACAAAGAAACTTGGTTCAGCCTGGGCCAGTATGAAAACTATTGCAGGCCTTCAGAGCACATAACACAGCAATCGTGTGTTTTTAGATGGTTTTAGTTCAGACACAGAGCTGGCTAATGCTCTTAATTGTTTTTATAGTCGTTTTGACTCCTTTGATTTTAGCACAGAAACCCAAGATTTGAAACAGAAATTCAAAGACAATCAGCACTTTAATATTGAGGTGCAGGATGTTAAAAGGGAGTTCTGCACTGTGAAAGTGAACAAAAGTCAGGGCCCTGATAATATATGTGGGCGCTTGGTAAAGTCCTGTGCACATGAACTGAGTCCTGTGTTTCACTACATTTTCAATAAGTCCTTACAGACACAACATGTGCCTAAGATCTGGAAAGAAGCCGTGGTTGTTCCCGTTCCAAAATCCAGCTGTCCTAAAATGGTAAATAACTTTAGACCAGTTGCTTTGACTTCAATTTTAATGAAAATTTTTGAAAAACTGGTCAGATGTGAGGTCCTAAAGCAGACTGAGCATGCATTGGATCCTCTGCAGTTTGCCTATAGGCCTCACAGAGGAGTGGAGGATGCCACTGTCACTCTGTTTAACATGCTTTTTAAACATCTGGATTTTAATGGGACACACGCCAGGCTTTTATTTGTGGACTTTTCCTCCGCCTTTAATACAATCCAACCTCATATCTTAGTTGAAAGGCTCCTGCAACAATTCGATTTGAGCAATAATCTGGTGGGTTGGATTCTGGATTTCTTAACCAACAGGACGCAGAGAGTAAGGGTCAATGGTACATTGTCTGACCTAAAGTGTTCTTCTACTGGCTCTCCTCAGGGGTGTGTGTTGTCACCACTACTCTTCATCCTGTACACAAACATGTGTCGGAGCAGACATGACAACAGACACATTATAAAGTATGCTGATGACTCAGTTATTGTCAGTCTCCTCCAGGATGGTGAGAGTGGCCACGGTCCAGTAGTTGATGATTTTGTTAACTGGTGTGAGGATTCCTACCTGCAGCTGAATACAACAAAAACTAAAGATATGATTATTGACTTTAGGAGAAAAACTCCCAGGCACAAAGTCACCGTACTAAAAGGCCAGACCACCGAATGTGTACAATCCTACAAATATCTTGGGACGATTATTGATAGTAATTTAAACTTTGAAGAGAACTGTGAAAGGGTGTGCAAAAAGGGTCAGCAACATTTGCATTGCTTGAGAAAACTTGCACGCTTCCAAACTGACCGAACCATAATGACAATGTTTTATCGGGCTTTTACTGAATCTGTTTTATCCTTTTCTTTAGTGTCATGGTTTGGTCAGATAAAACTGAGACAGAGGAAATCCTTGGATCAGGTAGTTAGATGGTCCAGTCGTTTGCTTGGTGAGTCACAGCTGAGCCTGACATCCCTGTACACCAGACAAGTACAGAGGATGGCTACCTCCATTTTAAATGATGACTTCCACCCTTTGCACTGCAACTTTCAGCTTCTTTCCTCAAGACGGAGGTTTTCTGTCCCAAAAAGTAAAACCCAGCGCTACAAAAACAGCTTTGTTCCTTCTGCTGTCAAAGAGTTGAACAAGTTGTAACAATATATTGCACATAATTTAGGTACCTATTTATTAACTCCACTTTATATTTACTTATTTTTTAGGATGTTATTTGGGTTCTAAATATTTTATTGGGTGTTAGACCTTTGAGTTTTTAACCTATTTGACTAGTTTTTAACTTTTTAATATGACCCTTCTCTCTTACCTCCGGTTTTTCTCTCATCTCTTTGTCTTTATACCCTGATTGATGGAGCCTTGAATATTTTTATCATGTTTATAGTCAATTTCATGTGTGCCTGTGTTTGTGTCTATGTTGAATGTAATTTGTGGCTTGTAAATATGGGTGTCACCAGACTGCAAAACAAATCTACCTATGGGTACAAATAAAGTAACCTGAACCTTGGTAGTAACCTGGACTTACTTCCGCCCTCCCAAGAGAGCAGACGCTTTTTTCTTCTCTCCTGCTGATTTTTTCCTCCCCTCCTACTGGATCCCAGCTTGCTGTTGTCTGTCTGCGTCTAACTGCGACCGCCGAAAAGAAATTATGGAGTTAATAAGCTGGGCTTTGAACACAATTGACACTATTTTTTCAACAAGGAAAAGTGCTCCGGGGGAAGCTGTTTGCCCCGCTGGAACGGCTCCAGTGGGCTATCTATGTGACACAGGTAATTGGAAAATGCTGTGTCTCTCTAATCTCTCTATCGAAAATATTGAAGATTTGTTTATCTTCGTAATCTTGGTGATTGGGATAATTCTGATTGGGACGGGAATTGTCTTGGTTTACCGCAAATTGCTGAAGATGGATTCAACCTATCAAAATGCTGGCCAGGCGAGGTGCATCCAACAAATTGAGAAACTGGAGAAGACCCTGATAGCGACTACTGGAGAACTGTCTCGTAAGGTGGATTACATCATGGGTTCGCTCAGGTCTTTCCACGACGAATTCAAAGCTGCGCAATGAAGGATTAATGTACTGAATCTACAGAAGAAATACAAGTCTTCTCTGTGATCAGTCCTATTTGGCATTATTATTCCCCATGAAAATTCCTCCTGGCTGTCTGCAGACTGTGTTTTTTCAAAATCATGAGCACAAGGCCTTGGACAGCCAGCTGCAGCGCCAGATAAGACTGGGCGCCAGACAGACAAAACATCTTCTGCCAAGGGTCCTTGGGTCTCTCTTATTATCATCAACACTGCTCAACACCGCACACACATTGATTCATGAACTGATTAAAGATATACTGTACACTGCTCTCTTGTGTCTTGTGAAATTCTGAGTTGTTGCTCTGTGCTATTGAGAGATTTTTTTTCATTGTAATCACAATCTGCTTAAAAATAAGCTGTATTTTGATAACGAAGTTTTTTTTTCTCCTCCCCCCTTGTGTCGTTCCCTCCCTTCCCCTCCCTTTCTTATCTATCTCTGTTTGATGAGGCTATTATGGCTGCCGTGTCGTTGTGTCGCGCGCATGCGCACCAATGTCAAGTCAAGTTCCTCGTGTGTTTTTTACATGCTTGGCAATAAAGTTTATTCTGATTCTGATTCTGACCTGAACCTATTCTCACTCAGCTGGTTCAAATTAATGATCCGTTTAACTGCCTGACAGGTCCGCAGGCCTTCCCTCCGTCTTCAAGTAGTGCCACTGCTCCTGCTAGCTCCTAACCTGTTCAGGCTTCATCATCCTGGCTGACAACGATTCCCATGCCCACTCGCTTTAGCGGCAAGCTAGGGGAGGCTAGGGGATTCCTACTCCAGTGTGGGATAGTTTTCCAGCGGGTGCCCGGGGACTTCCCCACCAATCACAGCTGAATAGGTTATGTTGTCAATCTTCTGGAGGGGCGGGCGTTAGCCTGGGCTTATGCAGTGATGGCTAGGGCTGATTATGCTAAAATGGCATATGACCAGTTTGTCAGCGAGTTTAACAAGGTGTTCGACCACTCCAACCGTGACAGTACGCTTACCTCCCGGCTGCTTAACTTAAGACAAGGAAGCAAGTCCGTAGCCGACTATGCCGTCGATTTCCTGGTGTTGGCCACGGAGGTGGGGTGGGAGGACGCCTTGCTCTGTACCATATTTGTCAGGAGCCTTAGCCCTAACCTGAGGGATGAGCTAGCCCACTTAGAAAAACCCAGCAGGTTAACCGAGCTAATTTCTCTAGCCATTAGCCTAGATAATAGGCTAAGGGAGTGGGCCACCGAGCGTAAGAATTCCGGTCACTTGGGCGGCCAGTTTCGCCGCTACCTGCAGCCCCCCTCCCGTTGGCCCTATCTCCCTCTGATTCTCTAGATGCCCCTGAGCCAATGGTAGTTGGGCAGTCTAAACTGCCGTTAGCAGAGAAACACTGCGAGCTTGGGCTATGCCTCTACTGTGGCAGCGAGGAGCACGAGGTAGTGTCCTGTCCTATACGGCCAAAAGAGGGAGTCCATGCGTCGCAGTAGGGGGACTCACGGACTCACCTCAATCTAATCCCCTCACTAGATTCCTTTTACCCATCTGCTTTATCCACAACCAGAGTGAGATAGCCACACACGCTTTAGTTGATTCGGGGGCCGAGCAGAGCTTCATTTTGGAGGAACTGGCAGCCTGGCTGGGGCTTCCCTGCCACCCATTAAAGACCCCACTGAAACTTATCGCCCTGTCAAAAGCTCCCCTCGCCGTAGTGTCTAAACAGACCGCTCCTGTGTCAGTCATTGTGTCTAAGAACCATCAGGAGGAGCTCAGGCTGTTTGTTCTGCTGGTTTCCACCTCCCCTGTTATCCTGCTACCCCTGGCTCTGATTGTACAATCCTTCCATCGACTGGCACTCGGGGAGCGTAGTTTCGTGGAGCTCATTCTGCCTCAGTGCCTGCCTGCAGTCCGCTGCTTGCTCGCCATCCGTGCCCCTCGGTGTCCCCGTCACCCCCCCTCCCGATCTATCCAAGGTTTCCCCGGAGTATCACGACCTGGGAGCCGCCCCCCACACACACCACCCATACGATTGTGCCATCAACCTCTGGGCTGGAGCCCCGCTGCTGTTGAGTCAACTTTACAGCCTGTCAGCACCAGAGCGAGAGGCTATGGGGACTTATATTAAGGAGTCATTAAACCCGGGCATAATCTAGCCTTCATCCTTGGCAGTAGGGGTGGGTTTCTTCTTCATGGGGAAGAAGGATGGCTCACTGAGGCCCTGCATCGATTTCTGGGAGCTTAATAATATCACTATCAAGGACAAATACACGCTTCCCTAGATCAATACGGTGTTCGATTCCCTCCGGGGGGCCTCCTGGTTCACTAAACTTGACCTCCATAACGCATACCATCTAGTGCAGATCCGGGAGGGCGACGAGTGGAAAACAGGGTTCTGGACCCCTAGCGGTCAATTTGAATACCTAGTTATGCCATTTGGGCTGACCAACACCCCAAAGTATTCCAGCGTCTCATCAATGATATGCTGAGGGACTTTTTGGACTCATTCGTTTTTGTATACTTGGATGATATTTTGATCTTAGTCCTTGGATGAGCATCGGGTGCACGTGAGGCGAGTCTTGCAGCGGCTCCTTGAGAACAACCTCTTTGTGAAGGCTGAGAAATGTGAGTTCCATGCCTCCAAGACGTTATTCCTCGGGTTCATTATTAAATTAAATTAATTAAAATTAAATTAAATCACCCTTATTATCATTCAACCGTACAACCAATCATGTACAGTAGAACAAGATTGTGTTTTACCTATCTACAGTGTAAATCACACCCCCCCCAAGTGCAGAATCAGAATTATGTCATCAGAATTATTTCTCACAATGAAATCATCGCGGACCCAAATAAGGTAAAAGTGGTGGTAAAGTGGCCCACTCCCTCCTCCAGAAAGCAACTCCAACAGTTTCTGGGATTCGTTAGTTTCTACTTCCGTTTCATCAGAAACTACAGTGTCATTGCCCTTCCTCTGACCCGTCTCACCTCCTCCAAGGTGCCCTTTCAGTGGACGGAGGAGGCTGAGGGGGCTTTTACCAACCTGAAGTCTCAATTTTCTTCCCATCTTGGCACAGATGGACCTCGCTCTACAATGCCTGATAGAAGTGGACGCCTCGGAGTCGGGGGTTGGAGCCGTGATGTCCCAGTGCTCTCCGATTGATGACAAGATCCACCCCTGTGCGTTCTTCTCCCGTTGTCTTTCTTTGGCGGAGAGAAATTATGACATCAGTGACAGGGAGCTCCTGGTGGTCAAGCTTGCACTGGAGGAGTGGCATCATTGGCTGGAGGGGCTTCCCAGCCGTTCGTCGTTTGGACGGGCCACAAAAACCTGGAGTACCTCAGGACGGCCAAGCGCCTGAACACGCACCAGGCCCACTGGTCCCTGTTTTATTGGCCGCTTCGATTTTACCATTACCTACCGTCCCAGGTCCAAAAATACCAAGCCTGATGCCTCGTCCAGACAGTTTGCCTCGGATGCAGCAGAGGTGTCAGAGCATCCCAACATCCCCCCATCGTGCATCGTGGGCGCCCTCTCGTGGGGCATCAAAGACAAGGTTCTGAGATCGCAGGAGGCCGAGGCAGACCCGGGCGGGGGGCCAGCGGGGAGGCTGTTTGTCCCATCTGCCATCCGGGGTGATGTGATCAATTGGGCCCACTCTTCCAAGCTCTCGTGCCACCCTGGGATGGCACGCACAGTGGTGCTTCTGCAGAGGACGCTTTGGTGGCCTTCGCTCTGGAAATACATCAGAGAATACATCACAACCTGCCCTCAGTGCACCATCGGCAAGATGTCCTCTCCTCCGGCCGGTCTGCTCTACCCTCTTCCCACCCCTGGCAGGCCCTGGTCCCACATGACCCTGGACTTCGTCACTGGTCTCCCACCCTCTAACTACCACACCGTCATCCTCACCATAGTGGACAGATTCTTGAAGGCAGCCCACTTCATCCCCCTACAGGGGCTGCCCACGGTGAGGGAGATGGTGGATCTACTCGTTCTTCACGTGGTGAGGTTGCATGGCATCCCCCTGGACATCGTCTCCAACCAGGGGCCCCAGTTTGTTTCCCAGGTGTGGAGATCTTTCTGCAATGCCATTGGGGCTATGGTGAGTCTGTTTTTGGGGTACCACCCGCAGAGTAATGGACAGTGTGAACAGGCGAACCAGGAGTTGGAGGCTGCCCTCCACCACCAACCCAGCGTCTTGGAGCACCCACCTCTCATGGATTGAGTATGCACACAACACCACCATGTCATCAGCAATAGGCATGTCCCCTTTTGAGGCCTCTCTGGGCTACAATCCTCTGTTGTTCCCTGAGGGGGAGGGGGACATTGCTGTCCCATCCGTCCGAGCCCACCTTAGGCGCTGTCGCCGGTTGTGGAGAGTGACCCGGACTGCACTGCGGCACACGACGGAACGCAAAACCACGATCGCCAATCATCGCAGGATGCCAGCTCCCCCCTACCGGGTGGGCCAACAGGTATGGCTCTCAACCAAACACATCAACCTCAAGGCTGAGGCGAGGAAACTGTTTCAGTGGTTTATTGGGCCCTTTGCCATAACCCATATTGTTAATCTTGTGGCTGTGCACCTAGCTCTCTCCCCCCTCCCTCCGCATCTGTCCCACCTTTCATGTCTCGCAGGTCAAGCCGTTCTGTTCCAGCCCTCTGTGCCCTCCTCCCAAGACACCACCTCCACCAGTGGTGATCGATGGTGACCCGGCATGGAAGGTCAATGCCATCCTGGATGTCTACCACCGGGGTCGCGGCCTACAGTACCTGGTGGACTGGGAGGGTTACGGGCCGGAGTGGAGGTCTTGGGTGCGTCCATCCTTGGTGTTGGATCCTCAACTCATCAGGGACTTCCAACGGACGCACCCAGGTAAGCTGGATCGGCTGCCGGGAGGCGCCTCGTGGGGGGGGGGGGGTACTGTGATGATTCGCTGTGCCTGCTTATTATCCTCAGCTGTGCGCATACCTGCTCTCCATCATCACCGGAGCTATTTAGACCGTGCTGCCCTCAGATCAGCACGGAGTCGTCTTTCTCCATGGTCAAATGAGACCAGCACACGCCTTTGTCTTCCTCGCAGTTCTCCTCGTCGCAGCCTACACTCTCCTAAGAACCTCACTTCTCTTCGTCGGTCGTCAGGAAGGATTCACACCTCCACAACAAGTAAGCCATCTCTATATTCATCATTGTCTACGCTCATCCCCTGTGCACAGGCGGAGATCTGTGCCAGCGGACCTCTCTCCCCTGGCGGCGGACCGAGCTACACCTCACATCCACAAGCACTTCCATCCTCTCCAGCAGCAACCGGGACAGCGGGCGCTGCTAGACCTGAGCTGAGTTGTGCTGAACCTGAGCACAACACCATCTCATCGCACAGTAAGCCATGGACATTCCTGTAAGTCCCCTCTGGGGTCTGTTGATAAAATGACTTGATTTCTTTGTCTCTCTCTCTCTCACACACTTCTTTATCTGCTTGCTTTACACGCTACACTGCAGAGTTTAGATTACACCCCATAATTCATTCCTTGAAATCAGTTAGAATCAGCACTGTACACAGCTGAGCTGACACGTAAGCTTAAAATATATTACAGATACAATGAGGTAAAAACCCCTCCCTCTTGCACGAGGGGGGTGGTCAGGCTATAAACACCATAGGGCTCCATTTTGGGGTGGCACACTCTCTCGAGGAATTGCCTAAGAGGTGTGTCCCAGTGCTGTTGTAATTCCATATCTCACTTTCAGTAAATCCAGTGAAAATGTACTTCATCTCTCAGCCTGGTTGTTTGACTGTTGTATCAAAGAACTGGGGTTTAAGGTAGTTTCTGCCTGGTTATGAGGCTAAATTTTAGTTTTAGTTTTGTAAACGGTGTGAGGATTTTTTCTCTACAGACTGGCGGCCGCAACATGATAAGAGATGAGCAGAAAACCTTTTTCAATAAATTTCTGCCTGTCCCTTTAGGAACAGCCCTTTCTGTAGAGATGAAATATTCATGCATGTGTGATTTTATTTGTGGAATGAAACTGAGATATGGTCTTGAATTTATATGTTGTTTTAAGAGATATATTTACTGAGTTTGATGAGGAAATCTCCAAACGGTTTTGACCCCGAGGGATAAGTCATACACGTTAAAACTGTCCCTGAAAGTCTGGTGGACATATAAATAAAGACAAAAAAAATCCTATAGGGCCACCGGAAGGGTTGAGAGAGCTTGGGTAAGAGGTTTAAAGTCCGGGGTGGCTGAAACAGGGCCACCAAAAGTTTACCCCGTTACGCATAGCAAAAGGTTAGACCCCTTGAAATCATTGCTCGATTTCAAAAAGGAGAAGGTTGGCACCCCTCGTGTATTTTAGCTCAGACCAAGCGGTTGAAACTCCCAGAGAAACTGCAATGAGCATGTTTCTAAAATATAGTTGGTCTTACCGCAATAGATAGGGACCTACTGTGTGTGAAAAAAATGCATAAGTTTTAAGTTACTCGATCGGCACGATCAGTTCATAGGTGATATATAATTATATAACTAAACTAATTATAGTACAAAACACGGTGATGTGTGAGGCAATATTGTCGTGAGGAAGTGGAAATAAATAAAATTATAATAATAACTTTATTCTATGTGATAAGATATTGATACTAGACTATAATATTTAAAAATGGTTGGATTAAAATGGCAACAAAACTGGATAACGATAAAAGACAATGGTAAAATGGATAATGATAATGGGGGGGGGGGCTACCGAAAGCTGTTTGTGTGTGGGTTGTTTTGTCTTTCTGTAATCTCTTTTGTCTTTCTGTAGTTTCTGTAATCTGCTCCAGCGTTAAAAAAAAAAAGGATGAGAGTTCTCCGCAGAGGTGGAAGGAGCAGGTTTTAAACTATTGGAATTTTTAGCATAAAAGGATTGATTAATTAATTGTTATCCTTTTTAGAAATGTTTAAAATTATAGGTATTTGAAAAAAGTAGCTCTGAGCAAAAGGAGTCAACTAGTTTTGTGTTATGGCAGTGTAGAAAAAATGGAAGGACCTGTATCGACCTTGTGGAGATAATAACAATTCTGTGGGTGTATGTGGTTGATCTGTGTGAAAGAAAAGTAATCTAAATATGGGTATTTTTACAAAGTTTTGGGGTTTTACTTTTTCAATCTAATTTTGCGGGTTTTTAACTAATGTTGCGTACATGATAAATTATTTACATATTTTTAAAGCAATTTTTGACGTATTACTGACCTTTTTTCTTTGACTGAAGCATAATAGTGCACTTTACAGGAAGAAGGACTGACGTGTGACAGCGTGACTACAGACCGGCCCATAGGATATTAAGTATAACTGTTTACATCTTAATCAGTGGTACCAGCATGGCAATGATGAAATTAATTGAATATTACAATATGATGATGTCATTTAATAATGCCTAATCACTGAAGCTTTATGTATACCCTATGTTATATGATTTAAAGCATAGAGGTTCAAAAGAGATTGATAATTAATGTGTCTGTGCATATGATTTGCCAGAGGCTACGGATTATCAAACAAAGGTCTTGGTAAGTGTATGTTATATTGTTGCCATGTTAAAATAATACTATACTCACCTTTTAATAAATGACATATGCAATCTTATTTACATTTTGACCTTAGGTCTGACTTTTTCCTCCTGGAGAAAATAGCAAGATGAGGATGAAGTTTTTATTATTGGGAGATGGTAAATTTATGAACAGAAAAGACAGAAATACCACAAGAATTTTGATAGATACTGAGACTGATTAGTGGGTTGTGTCAGTCTGACCTAGATAAGAATAGACAGAATCAGCCTTTTTTTAAAAAAGCCACAGGCTGTGGGTTTATGTCATAAATTTTTGAAAACAGAGATTAGGTTTCCTGCTAACACCAACTCCCTAACATGTGTTCAAGGCCCTGACTTTATCTAGGCTAGACTGGCAGAAGCCATCTCTCCAAGAGACTGCTTCTAATCTATGGTCAGCACTGAACATTCTGCTATGATCTTTGCATGACCTGGTCAAGCTAAGTCACCCTAGCTTCAGGCATACAGTACAGTACAGCTTGGTATGATAAAATAATGAAACCTTCATCATTATTTACAATCTTGTTCAACCTAATCTCACACTGAAAAACAGACAGTCTTTTCAAGCTCTGAGACAATGGAAAAATACAGTGAATCAGACAGTGGCTCATTTTATGCACCAGCTACAATTATAATATAAAATAGAATAATATAGCATTAAAATCACATAGAATAAGCAATGAAATCTGAAAATATCCGATCAATTACCTTTTAATTTAATAAACCTTTGGTGACACATGCAATATGTAATAAAATAATAAAAAAGGGGTGACACTGACATTGACTGACCACAGGAGAAAGGACCCCTGAATTGATAAGCATTTTTTGAAGCTAAGTCTGACTTTGCATGATATTGTAAATGACATAAAGCATAATGATTTAAATGACTCTGACTTTACAAATGTAATGTTTACATGATTTTGCACTGCAGGATACATTTGATGTTACTCACCACATAATGGTGTGACAACATCATATTTCAGAAATGTGACAGTAATGAGGAATGTGTTTTCCTGATTCGGCCGTGGCCAAGCTGGGTTAGGGTGAACTACATTCCACCCCATAATTTACCAAGGAATGTATAAAATGAGGCATTCCTTATACAAAATTAAACCAAATTCTAATTAGGCAAAATGTCGACCTTTCCACTGATTGAAAGAATGTGACGCAATCTTTATTCATTTATACAAATTCAACCTATCTGTGTTCAGTTCGACAAACTGACCTTATTTATCAATGCTAGCTTATATCAAATCTGCACAGACAGCTATTTTGTTTTTCTTAAATGGAATTTGTAAATTAGTTCAAGAGACGTCACAAAAGATGCTGTGATTATTGAAATCTTATTTTGAAGGAGCTGTACTACCCACAAATTTTCATCTAAATTAAAAGTGGTAACACACTTCCTTTCAGTAAAAGAATCAAGCAAATACCCTGTAACTTTGCTGCATGTGCGTCTCCATGCATCAAAAAAGGGGGTATCAAAGAAATTAATTAGCAAAATAATTAGCAATCCTCAGAAAAATAGATAATACATAAAAATTATCAATAGATGATCAATAATGAATTCAATTCAATTCAACTTTATTTATGTAGCGCCATTTCCCAACAACAGTCATCTCATAGCACTTTCAACTGTAGGGGGAACCCTACAAAACTTAAAGAATTTTAAACTTTATTCTAACCTCTATGGGAAGCCAATGAAGGGAGGCCAGAACCGGAGAGATATTGTGGCACATATGTTGGATTCATATTTTCCACAAATGTATTGCTGTATGTGTATTGGGTGCTTCACGTCTCGCGGGACAAAGAAGGTCTGGATCTGCAGAGGTCTGCAGGAGATAACGAGGAGGTGTGAGATTTGGCCTTTGTCTCAGAGAAGACGCCCCAGAAGGATTTCCGGATCATCGAAGAATGAGAGACAATGGTGAAAGATCAAAGAGTTGCATTGTGACTGGGATTAAGTACCATGTGACTGTGTGTTTGCTAAAGCACCATGTGACTTAGGTTTCGATGCTCCAGGAGTATAAGAGTGTGATGTTCCATTGATCAGCCTCTTTTCTTGTTGAGAGGTTGATAGAGTATGTGTTCTGACAATAAAGCTGAACCTGAGAAATAAACTCAGTCTCATCCTTGAGCACATCCTCTACACTGGTGACCCTACGACAAATCATGGCCGGTGATGACCTTCCCGCACCGGACTCTTCAGGAGCCAGCCGGGCTAATGCAGCTACTGCAGTCCAGCTGCCTGATTTCTGGCAGCATAGCCCGCGCTCCTGGTTTAACACTGTCGAGGCACAGTTCCATCTTCAGGGAATTTCAGCGGATGCCACGAAATTCTACCATGTAGTCGCAAAGCTGGACAGCCTCACAGCCCAGCGGGTGGAGAACCTGACTAACCACCCACCAGACGACGACAAGTATGGCGCATTGAAAGCCGCTCTCATCAGTGCTTTCACCCCCTCGCTGGGAGAGCGAGCAGAGAAGCTCCTGGTGCTGACTGAAGGCGAGGCAGACAGGCCTGCAGACCTGATGGCGAAGATGCTGAGTTTGAGAGACGACGAAGATGATGGCTTTATCTTCGCCCATCTTTTCCTCAGGACGCTACCGTCAGCGGTGAGAGTTACCCTGACCAGTTCACAGCTGCTGG
The DNA here is from genome assembly GCA_020510985.1 of Pholidichthys leucotaenia. NCBI lineage: Eukaryota > Metazoa > Chordata > Actinopteri > Cichliformes > Pholidichthyidae > Pholidichthys > Pholidichthys leucotaenia. Next base: position 168,286,164 of record CM035850.1, read on the forward strand.
CCCACCGAGATTACCACAAGCTGGGCCAGGAGGCGCAGCGACTCGCCGACGCCCATAGGCGACACACGGCCACGATGGCAGCAGCGGAGCTGAGTGCAACGCCCGGAGACGGCAGGGGGCCTGAGGCTGCAGCACCAGATTCGTTGATTTCAGCAGCGGCGGAGGCCAGGAGACACGGAGCGGGCGACGTCCTCTGCTTTTACCATCGCCGTTTCGCCGAGAGGGCACTCAAGTGCATTCCACCATGCCAGTTCAAGCGCTCAGGAAACGCCAGGACCGGGAGTCAGTAGCAGCTGCGGCTCTCGGCGTGACGAACAAGCTGCTGTACCTGACGGACGCGCGATCAGGGAGGGAGTTCCTTGTGGACACAGGCTCCCAGCTGAGTTTCATCACACCTTCCTACACTGACCGGCTGGCGCCTTCCAGCGGACCCCTGGTGTTGGCGGCGAACGGCTCAACGATCAAGACCTTCGGGGAGAAGACCCTCACCCTGTCTTTTCACGGCCGGGCATTCGAGTGGACTTTCGTCATAGCGGCAGTCAGTTTTAACATGTTAGGTACTGATTTTTTGTGCTTGAATGGTTTATTGGTTGATCTTGCTAATAGACGTCTAGTTAATGCACTGTCTTTCCACTCCATTTCCTGCACAGCCCGGGTGGTCCCGCCTACTGCACAGGCCAACGTCACAGCTGCGGGTGGTAAGTTCCAAGCACTACTCACTCAGTTCCCAGCACTCACAGTCCCAACATTTTCGGCGTCAGTGGCTAAACATGGGGTGGAACATTTTATCACTACCACCGGGCCCCCCGTTTTTGCAAAAGCTCGACACTTGGACTCAGCTAAACTGGCCATTGCGCACGAGGAATTTGCCAACCTGGAAAAGCTGGGCATCATTAGACGCTCTAACAGCCCCTGGGCTTCACTGCTACACATGGTCCCAAAGGCTGATGGCTCGTGACGGCCTTGCGGTGATTTCCACAGGTTGAATAACGCTTCAGCACACGACCGCTACCCGATTCCGCACATCCAAGATTTTTCGGCTCATTTAGCGGGGGTGCGCATTTTTTCTAAAATACATTTGGTGCGTGGTTACCATCAAGTCCCAGTGCGCGCTCAGGACATACCCAAAACAGCGGTAATAACTCCTTTTGGGCTTTTCGAGTTTTTGTGCATGCCGTTTGGACTCAAGGGTGCCACGCAGACTTTCCAGCACATGATGGATGCAGTTTTACGCGACCTCCCTTTCGTGTTCATCTACTTGGATGACATTTTGGTAGCCAGCACGTCCGAAGACGAACATGAAAGCCACCTCACAGCGGTTTTTCGGAGGCTGGCAGAGCACGGGTTAATAATTAACCCAGCGAAGTGTCAGTTTGGGGTGGCGCAAATTGATTTTTTGGGGCATCGCGTTTCACCAGAAGGAGCAGTCCCTCTGCCCAATAAAGTACGCGCAATAACAAACTTTCCCCAACCTCAGACGGTCAAAGCATTGCAGGAATTTTTGGGAATGGTTAATTTTTATAACCATTTCCTCCCTAGCGCAGCGCAGCTCATGCAACCATTGTACGCGGCACTTAAAAAACAAAAACCCACAAGTAAAATCGAATGGTCTCCGGAGCCGGAGCGCGCATTCTCCCAAGTCAAATCAGCCCTGGCAAACGTGGTTTTGTTAGCACACCCGGTGCCAACGGCCCGCATGACGCTCACCACGGACGCTTCCGATTTAGCGGTGGGGGCGGTCGTTGAGCAGTTTGTAGCAGGGAGCTGGCAGCCGCTCGCGTTTTTCAGCAAAACCTTGCGCGATAACGAGCAAAAATACAGCGTGTTCGACAGGGAGCTTTTGGCCCTGCATTTGGCCATCCGCCATTTCCAGTTCTGGCTGGAGGGGCGCCGTTTCACCGCGTTTGTGGACCACAAACCGCTAACATTTGCGATGGCCAAGATTTCAGAGCCTTGGTCGGGCCGGCAGCAAAGACAGCTGGCCGCGATATCGGAGTTCACCACCGATATTCAGCATGTCGTGGGCAAACATAATGTAGTGGCAGACTGTCTTTCGCATGCGGTAGCAGCGCCAGGCCCCGTGGGGGCAGACTCGGCAGCCGTGGCCGCGGGCCAGGGTTGTGGTGCGGAAGCGCACGCAGCCCCGGTCCGCGTAGGTTTAGATTATGCAGCCATGGCCGCGGAGCAGGTTAGCGACGCGGATGTGCGCGCACTCTAGTCTGGACCAACAGGGTTAAGGCTGGAGCACAGGGTGCAGCAAATAGGTATGCCCCCCCTAATCTGCGATGTCTCCGCCCCGTGGTTCCAGCTGCATGGCGCCGCCGTGTTTTTGACTCAATCCATTCTCTGGCGCACCCGGGGGTGCGCGCATCGATTAAGATGGGTGGGGGAGAAATTTGTTTGGCCGGGGTTGCGTAAACAGGTCAAGGAATGGGCAGCAGCCTGCGTAGCGTGTCAGCGAGCCAACATACACAAGCACACTAGAGCTCCTTTGGAGCCTTTTCACATTCCGGCTAAGCGTTTTGATCATGTGCATGTGGACTTGGTGGGTCCTCTTCCGTTGTCGCAGGGGTGCACACACCTTTTGACGATGGTAGACCGCACCACGCGTTGGCCAGAAGTGGTTCCTCTGGTGTCAACTACAGTAGAAGAAGTTGCACGCGCGTTTTTAACAGCTTGGGTTGCGCGTTTTGGAGTTCCGTCGGACATAACGTCCGACAGGGGTCCCCAATTTGTTTCTGAACTCTGGTCATCGATGGCCCACAGCCTAGGGGTGAAGATTCCCCGCACTACCGCGTATAACCCCCAGGCTAACGGTTTGTGTGAACGCTTTCGTAGGTCATTGAAAGCAGCCCTCAGCGCGTCTCTTATGGATACAAATTGGGTGGATAAACTTCCATGGGTTTTATTGGGGTTGCGTTCTGCACCTAAGGAGGATTTGCAGGCCTCCCCAGCTGAATTAGTTTTTGCACAACCCCTCCGTTTGCCAGGGAATTCCTTCCCGACAATCCTGCGCCAAATTGCCCCCCCCCCCCGATCAACTGTTGCAGAGCGGCACAGGATCAAACACCCTTCCTGGCCCAGTTCATCACAGTTTTCCATGCGTTTTTGTGCCGAAGGCTTTAAAAAATGCGGAGTTTGTTTTTGTTAGACATGATGCTCAATGCCCAGGTTTGCGGCCGCCTTATGACGGGCCTTTCAGAGTGTTGGAAACAGGGGAGAAGCATTTTTTGCTAGATTTAGGAGGCAGAAAAGAGTTGATTTGCATAAACAGACTCAAACCCGCTTTTGTTCTGGCTGATGAACACGTGCAGTTGGCGAGGGCCCCCCGCCGTGGCAGGCCGCCGAGAAGGCATTCTTCGGATCCCCCACAGAGATGTGCTAACAGTTCTGATCCACAGGTGCAGGAAGACGCTGCTGAAGGAACAATGCCGGCTTACAGCAGATATGGCAGGAGGTTAAGACCTAAGCAATTGGTAGATTGATTTTTGATATGTGGTTATGTTTTCAGTCATACATCTCTGATTATGTTTTGTCCCTTAGTAGACGTTTGGGGGGGGGGGGGTTATGTGGCACATATGTTGGGTTCATATTTTCCACAAATGTATTGCTGTATGTGTATTGGGTGCTTCACGTCTCGCGGGACAAAGAAGATCTGGATCTGCAGAGGTCTGCAGGAGATAACGAGGAGGTGTGAGATTTGGCCTTTGTCTCAGAGAAGACGCCCCAGAAGGATTTCCGGATCATCGAAGAATGAGAGACAATGGTGAAAGATCAAAGAGTTGCATTGTGACTGGGATTAAGCACCATGTGACTGTATGTTTGCTAAAGCACCATGTGACTTAGGTTTCGATGCTCCAGGAGTATAAGAGTGTGATGTTCCATTGATCAGCCTCTTTTCTTGTTGAGAGGTTGATAGAGTATGTGTTCTGACAATAAAGCTGAACCTGAGAAATAAACTCAGTCTCATCCTTGAGCACATCCTCTACAATATGATCTTTCTTTCTAGTACCTGTTAAAACTCTTGCTGCAGCATTTTGGATCAGCTGAAGACCTTTTAAATATGTTATAGGACAACCTTGATAAAGAATTACAATAATCGAGCTAACAAAAGCGTGGATCAGTTTCTCAGCATCACTCTGAGACAAGATGCTAATAATCTTGGTAATATTACGCAAAGAATAGAAAGCAGTCTTAGAAACAAATTTAATATGTGAATTGAAAGACAGATCTTGATCAAAAATAATTTCAAGGTTCCTTACAGAGCTATTAAGAGAGTAACTGCATCCAAACTGAAAGTTTGATTTGGAAAGGTATTTCTAAGTTTTTTTTGGATCAACAAGAATGACTTCAGTCTTATCTGAATTTAATAGCAGGAAATTGCAAGTCATCCAATCTTTGATTTCCTTAAGACAGACTTCCAATTTGGCTAATTGATTACTATCATCTGGCTTCAGCAACAGGTATAATTGTGTCATCTGTATAACAATGAAAATGTATACAGTGCTTTCTAATAATGTTGCCTAACGGAAGCATATATATATATATATATATATATATATATATATATATATACTGTATATATATATATATATAAACTAAAGAAAATTCATTATTGACATGAACAAACTGGAACCCATCAGATAAATAAGATCTAAAACCACTGTAATGAAGTTCCATTAAGTCCAACATAGTGTTCTAATCTATCAAGTAACTATTTCCCTGCAGGTGGTCAAATAATTGCGTAGCAGCAACTCTTTCTAAAATTTTTGAAATGAAAGGGAGATTAGAGATTGGTCTATAGTTAGCTAAAGCTCCTGGATCTAGCGTTGGCTTTTTGAGTAAGGGTTTAATTACAGCCGTTTTAAAAGCCTGCAGTATATGGCCTAAAGTTAATGAAGAATTGATTATATGAAGAATAAAGCTACCAATAAGTGGGAAGACTTCTTTAAATAACCTGGTAGGAATAGGGTCTAAAAGACAAGTTGAAGGCTTGGATGAGGAAACTATTTTGTCTAACTCTAAAAGGTCAATTGGAGTAAACTCATCAAGACAGATATCAATTGAAGGAATTGTGGTAGTTACTGTATTTAAGTTAACGGTGGGAAGAATCTGATTGATTTTATCTCTGATAGATAAAATTTTATTATTGAAAAAGTTCATAAAGTCCTGACTAGTAAGCTCTAAGGGAATGCTAGGATTGACAGAGTCCTGACTCTTTGTCAACCTGGCTACAGTACTGAGAGGAAACCTGGGATTATTTTTGTTATCTTTTATTAATGCAGAATAATAACTCACCCTAGCTTTTCTAAGAGATTTTTTATAAATTAAAGGTGATTTCTCCAAGCTAAATAGATTTCATCTAAATCAGTGGAGTGCCATTTTCTTTCTAATTGACGAGTTTTCTGTTTTAAGCTATGAGTTTCTGTGTTGAACTAAGGAGTTAGAAACCTCTGATTAGACTTTTTTCTTTTTAAGGGTTCCACAAAGTCTAGAGTCTGATGCAGAGAAGCTGTAACACTATCTACCATGCTATCAATTACAGAAGGAGCAGGCTCTCTATAGCTTATTTCCGTTGTGTTGACACATGGCATAGAGGAAACAATCTGCGTAAATTTGGTGACAACATCATCTGAGAGGCATCTACTGTAGTAATATTTTTCTTTAGGAGCCAAATAGTCAGAAATAGTAAAATTAAAGGTTAACAGACAATGGTCTGACAGTACAGGGTTATGAGGAGACACTACCAGATTTTTATTTCTATGTCATATGTCAGAACAAGGTCGTATGGTGGAGATAATGAGTAGAATTTCCTACTTTCTGAGAAAACCCCATTGAGTCTAATATTGAATTAAATGCCACATTAAGGCAGTCACTATCTACATCTACATGTATATTAAAGTCCCCTACTATAATTATTTTATCTGATTTCAGCACTAAATCAGCTAAGAATTCAGCAAATTTGGATAAAAATTCTGAGTAGGTTGATGGAGGACGGTAAACTATGGTAAATAAAACTGGGTTTAGCCTAAAATTGCTAAAGTGCCCAATACTAAGGACCAGGCCCTCAAAGGAATTATAACATGTTTTTTGCTTTACATTAACTAGTAATTTGGAATGGTAAATTGTTGTTGCTCCTCCTCCATGATCAGAACTTCTGGGATTTTGACAGTTTAAATAACCAGAGAGAGTTGATTCATTTAAACCAACATAATCCACTTGCCCTAACCAAGTCTCTGTAAGGGATATTAAATCAATCTGATGAACAATTAACAGATCATGGACTAACAGAGACTTAGGAGTTAGAGACCTAATATTTAATAAACCATATTTAATTTTAAATTATGAGGAGGAAGAGAGGCCAAATCATTTTATTTAGAGGCTTCATGCTTAATTTGAGTTTTACCAGTTTTTGTTTAATCACTTTGGAATGCTTATACATTATATTTTTATTTAAGATGAGTGCCCAGAAATGAGCTCCAATTGTCAATGTAGCCCACGTTGTTTGCAGGACACCACATAGACAATGATAATGAAGAGAAAAATACAAATGAAACCGTTTGGTAATGAAATCACAACATTCAATAGAAGAAGTTAAAAGTTACATCAATAAATTTCCAGATATTTAAGGAAATACCTGTAGATTATTGTAAAGGAAATATCATGTCTATAAGGAACAAGGTAAATTGGTAAGGAAGAAAACCTCTATGAGAAATCTATGAGAAAAGTTCCAAATGTCTAAGGAAAGTTCAACTTGCTGAATTTATGTTTACTGTGGGACTTGATTTAGAATCTTCTATAAAGACAATACAGATTTTTACATTTATTAAGATTGCTTTACAAAAAATTAAGTGGGTACTGGCACAAGTCCACTGTATCAAGTGCATAGTGCCGCCAGGAACTCGGACATTGGCAGAAGTCCGTGAATTATTATTTTTGTAACACTAAAATTCTAATCAGAAGCAAAAGATGCAAAAAGACATATGATAACATAAAAATACACTTCATAAAATTTTGAAATTTAAATATTCATTCATTCATCTTCTTCCGCATTATAATAATGATTAGAGAAAGGGAGGAATTAGATAAATTTAAATTTTGTGTGCTTTTTTTTTCTTTAGTGTTTCTTCTTTTTTCTTCCTTTTCCTTATTTAATAATGGATGTGTATTAGGGTAAATTGGAGCTGAAACCTTTGTCAGTATTGAACAGCAATCACAAGACATTTTAGGAGATATTGACCCAGAATATAATTATTTTAATCATATCAACAATAAGTGTACTTATTATGATCAACAATTAAATGGAATTATGAATTTGGATCAGACATTGACAATAATACATATTAACAGTAGCAGTCTCTATGCAAACTTGGATAGAATTAAGGAGTTTTAACTCAATTTAACACCCCATTTAGGATTATTACAATAAGTGAAAAATGGATTAAGGAAGAAAAAGATATAAATTTTGAATTATATGGATATGAAATGTACACACAAAATAGGAAATGTAAAAGTGGTGGTGGGGTTGGATAGAAAATTAAAAGTGGACACAATTGACACATTTTTTCAAAAATTTACAACCTCTGCCCAATTGGCTGCTCCTCAGGGACAGCATTTGTTGGCCATAGGGAGCAGTGCATGCTATGAGTTTAAAGACATAACAGGCCTTTAAAGAAGATCTGGCCTTTTGTTTCAGGGAGATGGCCTTGAGGGATTTCTTGACCACCGGAGACTAGGGGGTGGATGATGTTAAGATCGGAGGAAGTTACACTGTGACTGGGATTAAGTACCATGTGACTGTATGTTTGATTAAGTACCATGTGACTGTATGTTTGATGTCCTGGGCATAAGAAGGACAGATGTGGAAATATTCCTCCTCTTTTTCTGCTTTTGAATGTTGGAGAATGTGATTGTGAATAAAGCTGAACCTGAGGAATAAACTCAGCCTCGTCCTTTCCACACATCTCCACACTGTATATATATATATATATATATATATATATATACAGTATATATATATACACACACACACACACACACACACACACACACACACACACACACACACACACACACACACACACTTTTTCACATATATTCATATCTATGCATAGATGAGGATAGTTTAGTTTTGAATATATTTTACACATATAGGATTGTTAGTTATATTTACTCATGATGTCTGCACCACACCCGATGTCCTCTGGAGAGATGGTGACCTGAGGGGGGCAGGTCTATGCGAATGCCGGAAGGAAGACATCACGCACCTATAGAACTTAGAAACACTATACACATGGGGGCAGACTAGGGTTATGAGATGGGTTTTAGACCCATCTCAACACTGGGAGATGCAAAAACGTAGGTTTAGATTGATAGATAGATAGGTAGATAGATAGTTAGTGAGGTGCCCTGATAGGACACCTCAACAGGGGGTATTGTTGATAAAATGACTTGATTTCTCTGTCTCTCTCTCTCTCACACACTTCTTTATCTGCTTGCTTTACACGCTACGCTGCAGAGTTTAGATTACATAATAAAGATAACTGAATCTGCTTTTGAGTCTGTGTCTGCTCACTGGGTCCTAAAACCATGTCACAACTCTCCCAAGTAATTGGAACCCTGGGAAGTTGTCAACAGCTGTGGAGATGGCCCATATGCTGTAAGGACAGTATTGGGATGGATTGTCAATGATCCTGTAAAAGAAAATGGCAGTCATGATGTGAGACTTTCATCTGCTGCAGTTAAGAGGATTTCAGTCTCCAAAATCAAGTTGAATAATCATGATTTCAATGAGAAGACCTTGGAGGAGGAGGAAATGTTTAGAGAGGACATGAAATTTATGCAAATCATGGAATCATCAATAAAACAAGATGAGTATTGTTTAAAATTGCCCCTTAATAATCCAGATTTTCTGTCGCCAAACGATCTTGCAGTGGCAAATGGGGTTTCTGCCATTGGAGAGGTAGGAAGTCGGTTTCTAGGGAGGCATGTTGGGTCTAAAGAGAACTTTGCTGATGTTGCTTCAAGAGGAATGAGTGCATCTGTTTACTTAAACAACGGTTGGCTCAATGGTCCTAGTTTTCTTTGGAAATCTAAGGAAAAAGGGCCAACAAATGAAAACTGTGACATTGTAGATAAATCTGAAGATCCAGAAGTCAAAAGGGATATCTTGGTGAATTTTGTTGCCAGCAATTCATTTAATTCCACTGATCTTATCTATTCTTTAGACTGGACCAGACTTATACAACCAGTGGCCTGCTTTCTTGGGCTAAAGGAAATGTTGTTGGTAGCCAGTCATAATAAAAGGTGTTTGAAGGACTCAGATGGACAGACTGGTAAAGTGGATAAACCAAACGATTGCAGTGAGCCTATGTTCAGTCAAATACGTCATTTTTCTGATCCCAGTGAGGATGAACTCAATGCAGTCATGTGTGCGAACGATACTATACTGAATGCTCACCCAATAACAAAGCTTCCGGATGATCCAAATGATCTAGAATTCCTTGCACCGAATCATCGGTTTCTATTAAAAACAAAACCAACTTTGGCTCCACAACTTGCTGAACCATCTCATATGTATGTGAAACGTCAAAGGAGACAAGGTCATCACATTGCTGATCTGCTTTGGAAAAGGTGGCTTTGAGAATCTCTGCCATTGCTCCAGTGGCGACAGAAGTGGAATCAGAAAGATTTAGTTATGGGTGAGGTTGTTGTGATTACGGATTTTTTTTTTTTTTTTTTTTTTTTTTTATCATCACATGGTTCCTGGCCTCTTGGAAAGGTTGAAGGTGTTTTCAGATAAAGGGGGTGTGGTATTTTCTATAGCACAACTAAAACTAACATCATTGAAAGACCAATAACTAACCTGTTGTCAGAAAATTGTACATATGTGCATACATATTATCATTTTATATGATTCAATGAAGTGTATATGTAACTATTTGCTGAAAAATACTAAAACTGCCTGTGTGCTAGAGGTTCTGTACATGATGCATGAAGACTAAAGTTGTTTTTTTTAATTTTAATTATGTTGAAATTCCAGTTCTCCTTTCATGGTAGATTTATCTTAAAAGCACACGATGACCTGGCCTGCACAGTATGACCTGCCCTTAGAAACTGTTACTCCTTAGAGCACAGGGTGCACTCTGATAAAATGAAATTGTTCCTTTTTCTTTAATGTCAGCATATTTCATCATGATTGTGTAAGGGAGTATATGATAGATGTTTCTGTTTGATCATGCAACTGCTGTGTATAAAATGTCTGAATTCTGATGATTACCTTCAGTGCTGATACGCTGTAAAACAGGTACGCACTCCTTGCTTGCAAGTAAAAAAAGCTCATGAGAAATAAAATTCTGTGTCTTGAATCTTTACTGAGGTAACGAACTAATATACGATCACTCTGAGTTCCAGATTCATGACACCTGTTTAATGTCTGAGGTGTAAACTTTATTTAATCATGTGATATGTAATGATTGATTATTTTTTGTTGTTGTTGAATGGTTATGTAACAATTAGGGGCCGGTATGTAGGAGCCAATTAAGCCCAATTGTTGAAATAGGAACCATCATTGTCCAGGTAGGTGTTCTACCCAGAAGGAAAAAACAGTTTTTGACCGCTGAGACGGCAAGATGTGTTTGTGTCTTCAGGAACTTTTATTGTAAGAAACTTTATTGTTGTCATGGATTTTTAATGTTAATTTGGAATAAAGTTAGTGTTTTTAAACGAATTGTACGTCTTGGACACTGATTTTATCACGTCAAGTTTAATCAGCATGTCAATATGAATCATCCGGGCCACAGCATCTCAGGGGCTTCAAGCATTGGGCGTAGCTTCTATAGGGTTCTTTAAAGGATTTAACAAATCATGGCACGAAACAGTCTGGCCTACAGTCCTCTGTTGTCCTCACTGTCTTTGAAGCCTCAACAAGTACCACTGGATTGGCGTTTGGTAGACAGCTTTGACTACTAAATTAGAAGTGCACGTACCTTTCTCGTTCTGTCATTTTGACGGTTGTAAAAATTCTGTCATGACCCATCATGACCTGTCATTTTAATTTTTATAAGACATGCAGGTGCATCTCAATAGATTAGAATGTCAACAAAAAGTTGATTTATTTAGATAATTCAATTCAAAAAAATTAAACTTCTATATTATATAGAGTCATTACCCAGAGAGTGATACATTTCAAGTGTTTATTTATTTTAATTTTGATGATTATGGCTTACAGCTCATGAAAACCCCAAATTCAGTTTCTCAAAAAATTAGAATATTACATAAAATTAATTTAAAATTTTTTTTTTAATAGAAATGTTGGCCGACTGAAAAGTATGTCCATGTACACACTCAATACTTGGTCGGGGCTCCTAAGATAAGTCTTTATTAGTCCCACAACGGGAAAATTTCAGGATTGATTCTCCTTTTGATACTCCTTTTGATTTAATTTTGATTTAATTACTGTATCAATGTGGCATGGCATGGAGGTGATCAGCCTGTGGCACTGCTGAGGTGTTATGAAGGTCCAGGTTGCTTTGATAGTGGCCTTCAGCTCATCTGCATTGTTGGGTCTGGTGTCTCTCATCTTCCTCTTGACAATCTTCCATAGATTCTCTATGGGGTTTAGGTCAGGATAGTTTGTTGGCCAATCCAACACAGTGATGCCATGGTCATTAAACCAGGTTTTGATACTTTTGGCAGTGTGGGGGGTGGGGGGGGGGAAGTCCTGCTGGAAAATGAAATCAGCTTCTCCATAAAACTTGTCAGCAGAGGGAAGCATGAAGTGCTCTAAAATTTCCTGGTAGACGACTGTGTCAACTTCAACCCCGACCTCCCGGTTGTGGGGCGGGCGTTACAAACTATCGCTCAACAACAAAGAAAGCTAGAGTCACCAAACTTGCTATACAGGTTCGCCTTGGGATCCTGACCTCAGTGAGTTTGGGGTCAAAAGGTCAAGGTTAACATTCCTTATGCCTTATTACTGTACAACAAGTAAAGCTAGGGCCACCAAACTTGGTACACAGGTTCACCCTGTGACCCTGAAGTGTGACTGCAGTTTTAGGATCACAAGGTTGTGATTATAAACTATATCTCGACAACAAAGGAAGCTAGGGTCACAAAACCTGGTACACAAGTTCACACTGAGCCCATGACCTCTGACTACAGGTTTGGGGTCAAAGGTCAAGGCTGGCACTCCATATGCTCTCTTATGCTGGTTATACTCCTGTGGTAACACATTGTCACTTCCTGTGTTGCTGGCTGTCTGTGTGGTTTGCTCTGTGGTTAGCTCTGTTCAATCTCCTGAGGATTAATGCCTTTAATTGTATTTTAACCCTTTAAATGCCCTAGGTGCCATGTGGCACCTGGGGAAATGCAAGGCAAATCACCCCCCCCCCCCATAGTGGTCAAGAGTGGTAAAAAATGTTCTCAATAAAATAGTTCAGATTTCCAAGGCTATAACATGAAAGTTACAAGAGATAATGGCTTACTGTCAATTAGAAAGATGTAGAATATAAGATAAGATAAGATAAGATAAGATAAGCCTTTATTAGTCCCACAACGGGGAAATTCCAGGATTGCAACAGCACAGGGATAGCAACACTCAGAGCAACAATCAGAAGGCAAGAAAAAAAAAAAAAAAAAACAAGCAAGAGCAGCTAATATACATATGTACATATTACTATAAAATATATATATACACACACACACACACAGACACACAGTGCAGAGCATTGTAGCTGGATGGAATAAATATATGAATATATGAACACACAGTGCAGAGCATTGTAGCTAGATGGAATAAATATGTAAATATATAAACACCCACAGTACGGAGCATTGCAGCTAGGTGGAATAAATATGCAAGTATATAAACACACACAGTGCGGAGCAATGTAGCTAGATGGAATAATATGTAGATATATAAAAACACAGTGCGGAGCATTGTAGCTAGATGGAATAAATATATAGATATATAAATATAAACACACCCAGTGCTGAGCATTGTAGCTAGATGGAATAAATATATAGATATATAAATATAAACACACCCAGTGCAGAGCATTGTAGCTAGATGGAATAAATATGTAAATATATAAACACACACAGTGCAGAGCATTGTTGCTAGGTGGGATGAAACAGCATAACCGTCTATTTAGTTATCCTACATGGTATGATTATGTGCCCATACATATTCTCACCCTCCATAGCGACCGGTATGTTCCTAGTTGTATGCCGGAGAGGACCATTGTGTAAGTCTATTGCATCTTTTGCATTCAAAAAAAAAAAAAAAACTATTAGTTTGTTACGTCTTTTTGCTATCTCTGCGAGCAGCCCTGCTTAGGTTGTACAGTCTGACAGCCGTTGGTAGGAAGGACCTACGAAACCTCTCGGTTGTGCACCTGAGATGATGTAGTCTGCTGCTAAATGAGCTCCTCAGTGCATCCAGTATGTCCTGCATAGGGTGGAACTCGGACTCCAGCAGAGATGACAGTTTAGCCACCTTCCTTCTCTCTCCTATCTCCTCCATCGGATCAAGGCGTTGCCCCAGGACAGAGCTAGCTTTCTTAATCAGTTTGTTCAGTCTCTTCCTATCGGCTGCAGTAATGCCACTGCCCCAGCAGACCACTCCAAAAGTGATGGCTGATGCCACCACCGTGTCATAGAATGACTTCAGCAGCGCCCCTTGTACACCAAAAGACCTGAGTCTCCTCAGCAGGAACAGCCTGCGCTGTCCCTTCTTGTAGAGTGCGTCAGTATTGTGTGACCAGTCTAGTTTATTGTTCAGATGAACACCCAGGTACTTGTAGGATGTCACCATCTCGATGTCTGTTCCCTGTATATTTACTGGTGCTGAGAGGGGCTGCCCATGCCTGCGGCAGTCCACCACCAGCTCCTTAGTTTTCCTCGCGTTGATCTGGAGGCAGTTCCGATGGCACCAGTCCACAAAGTCCTGGATAAGCCCTCTGTACTCAGCTTCATCTCCGCTGGAGATGAGACCAACGATCGCAGAGTCATCAGAGAACTTCTGTAGATGGCAATGTGTTGTGTTGTGTGAGAAGTCCGCAGTATAAAGAGTGAACAGGAAGGGAGCCAGCACCGTTCCCTGGGGGGCCCCCGTGCTACTGATGATCGTGTCGGAAACACAGTCCCGGGTTCTCACAAACTGAGGCCGGTTCGTGAGGTAGTCCAGGATCCATGATGACAGGTGCTGGTCCACCCCTGCGCGCAGCAGCTTGTCCTTCAGGATCATCGGTTGGATGGTGTTGAAAGCACTGGAGAAGTCAAAGAACATGATCCTCACCATATTCCCGGGCTTCTCCAGGTGGGACAGAGAACGGTGAAGGAGGAAGATCACCGCATCCTCCACCCCAATGCCATGCTGGTAGGCGAACTGGAGTGGATCCATCGCTGGTTCCACCAGGGGGCGGAGATGAGCAAGGAGCAGTCTCTCCAGGGTCTTCATCAAGTGGGACGTCAAGGCCACCGGTCTGAAGCTGTTCAGGTCTTTGGGGTGGGAAGTTTTTGGTACAGGTACCACACAAGATGTTTTCCACAGCTGTGGTACCCTCCCCAGTTTCAGGCTCATGTTGAAGATATACGTCACAATCCCACACAGCTGGTCTGCACAGGACTTGAGGAGCTTTGCGCTGATGCCGTCCGGTCCCGACGCCTTCCTCGCCTTGATCTTCCTCAGCTCCGTCCTCACCTGGGTCTTGGTCAGGGTCAGGATGGGGGGCTGTGTGTTGGGAGGGGGGGGGGTGTCGGTGGAGTGGGGAGTGGGTAGCAGGACTTGATTTCTTAGAGGCAGCAGTGGTTGTTGTGCAGACAGGGGGGAGGGCGGTTGGTCAAATCTATTGAAAAACAGATTCAGGTTGTTCGCCCACTCCCTGCCCCCCGTGTCCTGGGGGGAGGTATTCTGGAGCCCCGAGATGGTTTTGAGGTTTCTCCAGACCCCGCTGATGTCGCTCTGTTGCAGCTTGTCCTCCATCTTCTTCCTGAAGCTGTCCTTGCCTTCTCTGATCTTTCTCCTCAGCTCCCTCTGTACGGACTTCAGCATCTCCCTGTTCCCCGACCTGAAGATCCTCTTCTTCTCTCTCAGAAGTGTTTTTATCTCAGGGTTGATCCAGGGTTTGTTGTTTGAGTGACGCCGTATGGTCTTGGTGGGAACGGATTTGTCCACACAGAAGCTGAGGTAGCCCGTGAAGGTGTGAATGAGGCCATCAATGTCCTCACCATGTGGATCGCAGAGCTGCTTCCAGGCAGTGGCTTCAAAACAGTCCTTTAGAGTGTCCATTGTCTCCTCAGACCATAACTCCACAGTGTGCATGGCCGGAGGTTGTCTGTGCACTAGGGGTTTGTACACCGGTCGGAGATGAACCAAGTTGTGATCCGATCTCCCAAGTGGGGGGAGTTGTGATGAGGTGTACGCCTCCTTAGTGTTTGCGTAGAACAAATCCAGTGTTTTATTGTCTCTAGTGTGGCATGTGACATACTGGGTGAAAGTGGGCAGAATGGGAGACAGTGAAACGTGGTTGAAATCGCCTGAGATGAGGAGAAGAGCATCTGGGTGTTCTGTCTGCAGCCTGCTGGTTACTGAATGGATGACGTCACGCGCTGTCCCAGCGTTCGCCGTCGGATTTGCATAAACAACAATGCAGATCACGTGTGAGTGTTCTCTCGGGAGATATGTAGGCCTCATGCTAACAGCTAGCAACTCAATGTCTTTGCTGCAGTGTCGTTGTTTAACAGTGATATGTCCCGGTCTGCACCAGTTGTTGTTAACATACATTATCACTCCACCGCCCCTAGTTTTGCCACTCTCTGGTGTTCGGTCAGCTCGTATCATGTGAAAACCCTCCAGCTCAATGTTAGCATCTGCTGCTAGTTCAGTTAGCCACGTCTCAGTAAACAAAAGGAGAGAGCACTCCCGGTAAGTGCTATCATAACGGGAGATAGCCGCTAGCTCATCTAACTTTCCCAGTATCGACCGTACATTTCCCATGACAACAGATGGAAGGGAGGGTCTGTACCTTATATTTTTTGTCCTCCGCCTTACTCCAGCCCGGCAGCTGCGGCGTTTTCGCCTCAGTTCTCTCGGTATGTCGAGTTTTTCCAGTGGGACCGGGTGGCGGTTAAATGCTAGCAGCTCTTCCCTGTTATATCGTATCCTGCTATAAACAGTGGCTCCGTCCACCGGCTCAGGAGACATTTGTGACGATCTGTGTGTCCGTGATATAAGTGGGGTGAAAAAAAAAAGTGATCAAAAGAGAGAGGAAGGGAAAAAAAAAAAAAACTCGGAATCGAGCCGCTGTTGCAAAAGGCAGCCGACTGGTGTGGCGCCGAGTGCCCCAAAGTTTGATCCAAAGTTATGATCCAAAGTTTCAGATAGGAATAAATTTACACATCTAATTTGCATAATGTCACAGCAGCTATATAAATTTCATAACTCAGTCAAAAGTGGACTTTGGACACATTTACATAAATGGTCCATTTTATTTTTTTTTGACGCCGATTTGTCTACAGGGGTATGTTTTTATCTAATCTTCAAAGTATATGAACCAGAAAATCAATAAAATGTCAAAAACAAATATTTCTCTTACCTGTTGTCAGGTGGGGAGCCCACGTGACCGGTCTGTTTTCGTCCATCGTAGTCGATGTTTGTGTGTTTGCTCAGCCATTTACATAGTGTACCACATCTACAAACTCTTATGATTACCACACGTGAATTTCGTTTGTATTATGCAGCTATTTTTTCTGTTTTGTGCATTATTCCTGTGAGAATCCATGCCCCCCGTGGGCGCCGCCATCTTGGGTATGGGAGCTCAGTTTTTCGTCCATCGTGGTCGATGTAACACGTTTACTTTGCAATTTACACCCATGTACCACATCTACAAACTCTTATGATTATCCCATGTGAATTTTGTTTGTATTACGCAGCTATTTTTCACATTTCATGCAGTGTCAGTCATCATCGCGGCAGCGATGACCAAACATGGCGGCATCCACATTGGTGTGTGAGCTCAAAGTAGAAAAAGGAAGAATAATAATGAGGATTTCTTTTTCTTTGCTATATTCCATGTCAGCCATGATTCCTTCGGCACGTGTGTTATGTTGGGAAAATGACACAGCAGGGAGAACTTCTTGAGGGACATCCAACTCCTCTTTATTATGCCGAACAGTCAACTATATACAGAGTGGGCCGTGCCCACCTGACGTCACCCTGTGGGTGGGCACGGCATCTCAAACACATTTCATACATCACCCCCCCCCCCCAAAAAAAATAGTCAAGCATACAGGAAACCCACCCAAATTTGTTAACCCGAATCACACACTAAGAACAGGGAGAGTAATATACTGTAACAAAACAAACTATTACATTCACACCAAAATAACCAAAAATGGACTGCGTCTCTTAAAATACATAAAATAATCCCATATTACACACATTCGTTCACACATACGTATATATACTGCTCAAAAAAATTAAAGGAACACTTTGAAAACACATCAGATTTTAATGGGAAAAAATAAGCTGGATATCTACACTGATATGGACTGGATAATGTGTTAAGAATGAAAAGATGCCACGTCTTTTGATGGAAATGAAAACACTCCAAAACTTAAAGTGAAGAAATTGTGGCAGGCTAGTCCAGTTTACTCAGATTAAAAAGTGTTCCTTTAATTTTTTTGAGCAGCATATATATATATATATATATATATATATATATATATATATATATATATATATATATATATATATATACACACGCACACAGGTATTTACACCAGAAGAATAAAATCTTAGGTAACCTCAATGTCTCTGGGTAGCCACCATCTTCTATACAGCCACGGAGGGCCTGGGCACCCCCACGGCATTCTTAAGTCTGGCCGCTGCCGCCCTCCAGGGTCGAAACATCCCTCTTTGGCCAACCTTTCTCCACCCTCCCAAACTGGTTTCTTCTTTCTGGGCCAAACCCTGCCGTCAACCCGCAGGGAAACCCAACCCGGTCTCCCGTACCCGCCACGTTGTCTCAGGACCTCTTTCCTGCGTCGCGCTGTCCCGCTGACCCAGTCCACACTCTTACCTTGATGATGGCGTTTGGTGCTCTGTAGGACCTCGCCAATCTTTCCCGCTCCACTTACATGTCCTCCAGTTTCAGCAGCCCTCTGCACGGGGACCCCACAGTGCCCTCCAGCACCCACACAAAGGGTACCACGGTCACCAGCACCGGGGTCAACCCTCGCTGGGTTATCAACACACCAGTCACCATTTACACCCAGTTCGCCAGACCAGCACGTGTCCCGAACCGTGCCGTCAACCATGTCTGGCTGTAGCTGCTGTCCCTCGGGGCACTCTGTGACACTCCCATCGGCTCCATCTCCCGACCCGGGCACGTCGTTACTGCTCTCGGCCCCCTAGCCCAACATGTCTAGCTGCGTAGCCTCCATATTCAGCTCCTGCTCACCTCCGGGACATGCACCATCACCCTCGTCGGGCCCACTCACTGACCTGGGTTCCTAACTGCCTCATCCAGTGCTCTCAGTGTTTGTGCTCTGCTGCCCCATCACTGTGTCCTGCGGCTGCTGCTCCTCCTTGGGGCCTTCAGCCTGCCTGGCCTCGCTCGCCCTCTTTTGGCACGAAGTTGGCTCCACAGCTAGCCCATCAGTTCCTGGTGCCACGAGCTCCATCACATGCAGCTTCATGGTCCTCATCTGACCGTCGAAGTGCCTGGCCAGCCGCTTGACAGCATCCTCATAGAGGTCCGATCCACCCAGAGCACCGAGGATCCTTTGGCCCTCCGCACCGAGACTGTGGGCCAGGAGCGCCCGCCGATTTCTGCTGTCTAGCCTGTGTAGGCCCAGTGCCCTAATATACTCATCAAATGAGGCTCTCCACTCCCACCAGAGGATCACAGGCTCCCCCTCATGCTCCAGAAACGGCGCCAACGGCCGAGGCAACCAGCACACTCCCATTAGACTCCTCGGTGCCAAATGTTATGTTGGGAAAATGACACAACATGGAAAGCTTCTTGAGGGACATCCAACTCCTCTTTATTATGCCAAACACTCAACTATATACAGAGTGGGCCATGCCTGCCTGATGTCACCCTGTGGGTGGGCATGGCATCTCAAACACACATACAGTATTTCATACACCACAGCGTGTCTGCCACCTTCTAAACTGTCAGATCAGTAGAGATTAGTACAAATTCTCAGTATAGCTGGGGGGCGTCAATAAGTTGACATGTGCAGTTGCTGCGCTGTGCCACTGGGGGTGCATGACCCATCCATTTAATCCGGGCAGTTAAAGGGTTAATCATTTTTTTTTCATCTACCGTCACCTCTCAATTCTGTTTAACAAGCCTAGAATAGGGCGGCCTGTTAGCGGTCCTCCGGTCCTCCTGAGCAGCCAGGAGAACGGGTGAGTGACGGTGAGAAGGAAGCTTAGCTGTAAGCCCCTGGTACACAGCCAACCTGTTCACATTTCTAATCGTTTTTCCCCGCTCAGCAACACACCCGCTGAGGAAAAAATTCTGATCATTGGCGACTCTGTAGTCAGAAACGTGAACCTAGAGATTCCAGCGGCCATAGTCATATGTATTCCTGGGGCCAGAGCAGGCAACATCGAGTCAATTTTAAAAATGCTGGCTAAAAGTAATTGTAAAAACTCCACAATTGTTATTCACGCCGGCATTAACGACATCTGACTCCGGCAGTTGGAAGTCACAAAACTTAATGTGGAATTGGTGTGTGACTTTGCCAAAACAATGTCTACCTCTGTAGTATTCTCTGAGCCCCTCCCCAATCTGACCAGTGATGGCATGTTTAGCCGCTTGTCATCCTTCAACCGCTGGCTGTCTGTGTGGTGTCCTGCAAACGATGTGGGCTACATAGACAATTGGATCTCATTTTGGGGAAAACCTGGTCTTATTGGACGAGACGGCGTACATCCCACTTTGGATGGTGCTGTGGAGGAATAAGTTCAGGCCAGATATGACGAGCTGGAAGGTTGCAGAGTTTATTTCCTCCATGAAAATGAGACGCACTTGTAGCGCTGTGCGCTACGGTGCTGTACTGTGCTGGGCTGTCTGTGCTGAGTTCGCTGTGTGTGCTGTCCTGAGGCATGTATCGTCAGCTCTTTTATATGTTATAGAAACAGGGAGAATGCATGGCATATTAGCATATTGATATACATATCAGTCAATACATATAATTAACCTGACCAACTGGCGCCCGGACGTCTTCTCCTTAATCCGAGGATGTATAAACAATAGTCCATTGTTCTGGTTGTCCCCCCAGGGGTTCTCTGTCCATATGTGAATGGTCCTCTGCTTCTTCCGGACTTTCTGAGTGTGAGAATGAATGCCCCTGTAGATTATGGGTCACCACAGGTCTCCGCCCCAGAACACTCAGAAGGGGCTGTGACCCTCCCCCCCCCCACACCCTGTCGTTTGGGCTCCAGTTCTGGTAGAACTGTCAGAGGGCATGTCAGTCCGTGGGGGGGATGGGGGAGGGGTGGAAAAAAACAGCGTGCTCTGCTCCGGGTTCCAGCACGTTGAATGGGCGTGGATCGTGGGCACACGGGGCCGATGTGCGTTGTGCGTAATGGAACCAGACGGCTATCGGCCAGCTTAGGGTGTGAGGTGCGGGAAGAGCGCTGTGAAGGAGGAGGGGGAGGGGAGTAAGTGAGTGCCGGCCCGGGATGTCAAAGGTGTCTGGGCCGCACAAAAATTGCGTGTGGATCCGCGATGGTGAGGGACTTTCCCTGTAAACCTGGCGGAGATCCACAGCAGCTGTGAAAAAAAATTACGTCTCTGACTCCTCTCGCGGCTCGATCCAGCGAGTATGTGGGGAAGGCGAGTGGCCAAATTCCCCGAGGATGCATAGCAGCTGTGGAGCAACTGCAACTGTGTGAGGGACTTGGCGGTTTGACTTTTAGGTGCAGAAGCAGCCCTAAAGCCACTGGGGACAGCAATCGGCTAAATTCCCGATGTGCGCTGTGGCTGAGAAACCTATACAATGTCCTGTGTGCGAGCTGTACGTCTGCTTTAGGTGCATGAGCAGCCCTGAAGGTTCCGAGGGTGGCGATCGGAGGTGTTTCTCGGGCATGTGCAGCGGCGGAGGATGATGTGTCAGTCTAAGGAGCCGGTTCGTCTCTGCGTGGTGTGCGCATGGCGCAGTGACCACATAGCTGGCAGTTGTGCTGTCCTCGTTATCCTGCGGTGTGCGTGCGGGGCTTCGTTGTCGCGAGCTGAGTCAGGGTCGGAGAGCTTGGTAGAAATCAACGCAGTTGGCGCCAATGTCCTTCCCTGTTCAGGCTGCTTCCTTCGGTTCGCTCGTGTTGCCGTTCATGGTGCGTGTCGGTCCCAGCGCTGCCCGCTTCGGGGAGCGCAGGGACCGGTGAGGATGAAGAGGATGAGGATGAAGAGGTTGCAGGCATTCTCTGGTCCTCTGGGGTCCACAGCACGGTTAGAGGGAGCAGATGGTCATTCTCTCTTGTCAGGTCACCAGTGTGGAGGGAAAAGATCAGGCGAGACTTGACGAGCTGGAAGGTTGCAGAGTTTTATTTCCTCCATCAAAATGAGATGCACTTGTAGCACTGTGCGCTATGGTGCTGTACTGTGCTGGGCTGTCTGTGCTGAGTTCGCTGTCTGTGCTGTCCTGAGGCATGTATTGTCAGCTCTTTTATATGTTATAGAAACAGAGAGAATGCATGGCACATTAGCATACTGATATACATATCAGTCAATACATATGATTAGCCTGACCAACTGGTGCCCGGATGTCTTCTTCTTAATCAGGGGATATATAAACAATACTCCATTGTTCTGGTTGCCCCCCCCCCCCAGGGGTTCTCTGTCCGTATGTGAATGGTCCTCTGCTTCTTCCGGACTTTCTGAGTGTGAGAATGAATGTCCCTGTAGATTGTGGGTCACCACAGTGCGTCTCTTTTATCTAACAAACTGGCATCATTTTTATCTAAATTTCCCAAACCTTGACAACTCAGAGTTGGGACCTGGAAGCAGAGTCGCAGTCTTACACGCCTCTCTGCAGCTCCTCTTCATCTGCCACCCCTCAACTTAGCCCCTGTTTTCCCCATCATAGAATCATTGTCTGCTCCCTCCAAAGTAAATAAAAATATAATGTATAAGCATCCCAAAGTGATTAAACAAAAAGTTGGTAAATCTCAAATTTAACATGAAGTCTCTAAATTTAATGACTTGGCCTCTGTTCCTCCTCATAATTTAAAAATTAAATGCAGTTTGTTAAATATTAGGTCTCTAACTCCCAAGTCTCTGCTAGTCCATGATCTGTTAATTGATCATCAGATTGATTTAATATCCATTACAGAGACTTGGTTAGGGCAAGAGGATTATGTTGATTTTAATGAATCAACTCCCTATGGTTATTTAAACTCTCAAAATCCCAGAAGTTCTGGTCATGTAGGAGGAGTAGCAACAATTTACCATTCCAAATTACTAGTTAATGTAATGCAAAAGAAAAAAAAAACACGTTATACTGTAATTCCTTTGAGGGTTTGGTCCTCAGTATTGGGCATTTTAGCAATGTTAGACTAAACAGAATTTTATTTGCCATAGTTTATCTTCCTCCATCAACCTACTCAGACTTTTATCCGACTTTTTATTTGACTTTGCCAAATTCTTAGCGTATTTAGTGCTGAAATCAGAAAATAATTATAGTAGGGGACTTCAATGTCAGGTCAGGCATTGGCTTGCTTGCTATCGGATAACCATGAAAACCAGTACTACCTGTCTCATGGGTCGGGCTGTCGATGACTCAACCGGCATCCCCGCCATTCCGAGGGCGTGGAGGGTGAAACAGGGCATCCTGGCAGAACTAAAAACAATATCTGCCACAGGTTTGTGGTGGACCACTCCCAGTTACAGACTGGACATCCTGGCAGATAAACACATCTGTTGCAAGGTCTGTGGTGGACTGTGCTAGTCAGTGCATTGTGACATGCACTACACAAAGAGCAGAGATAAACAAACCTATCATCTGGTCAGTCACTGTCTTGGCTTGTCCTTGCCACTGATAATACCTTTATCTGCCAAGAATGTGCTGCTAGTCCAGCAAAAGCTAGCAGTACTCAAATACTTTGCAAGCAGTTTCATGAAATGGTCAGTCAGAAAGCAACTCATTCCAGCTCGGACGTCGCCCGGGCTTACAAGGTCTGTGCTGATCTGTTCACACTCCGACAGGCAGCGAAAAGTAAGCTAGGAGCGGGAAGACAAAAGAAGAAGAAAACAGCAGCCTTGTGTGTAGCAGAATGGAATGTATGCACTCTGTTGTACAGAACAACATCACAGCACGGACATGTTGAGAGGATGGACCACCAGCATCTCCCTCGGCAGTTACTCTACTCACAGTTATGCGAGGGCAAATGCAATCAGGGTAGACCAAGGCTCAGATTTAAAGACACTGTAAAAAGAAACTTGAAGAAGTTGGACATAGACAGGAATTCCTGGCAGTAGAAGGCTAAGGACAGAGCTGTGTGGAGGAATCTGATCAGACCTAAATGAAACAGTCATTGTCGCCCATGATAGACTGCTATGATGAGGGGACTTTAATATACATGTACATGTATATAGTGATTGTCTTCATATGGCATTTGATTCAATATTATACTCAATGGGGTTTTCTCAGAAAGTAGGAAATTCTACCCATTATCTCCACCACACGCTGAACCTTGTGCTGACATATGGCATAGAAATAGAAAATCTGGTAGTGTCTCCTCATAACCCTATACTGTAAGACCATTGTCTGTCTACCTTTGATTTTACTATTTCTGACTATTTGGCTCGGAAAGAAAAATATTACTACAGCAGATGCCTCTAAGATGATGTCGTTACCAAATTTATGCACATTGTTTCCTCTATGCCATGTGTCAACACAACAGAAATAAGCTATGGAGAGCTTGCTCCTTCTTTAATTGATAGCATGGTAGATAGTGTTACAGCTTCTCTGCATCAGACTCTAGACATGGTGGCCCCTTTGAAAAAGAAAAAGTCTAATCAAAGATTTCTCACTCCTTGGCTCAACACAGAAACTCGTAGCTTAAAACAGAAGACTCGTCAATTAGAAAGAAAATGGTGCTCCACTAATTTAGATGAAATCTATTTAGCTTGGAGAAACCATCTTTTAATTTATATTAAAAAAAAGTCTTAGAAAAGCTAGAACAAGTTATTATTCTGCATTAGTAGAAGAGAACAAGAATAATCCCAGGTTTCTTTTCAGCACTGTAGCCAGGCTTACAAAGAGTCAGGACTCTGTCAATCCTAGTATTTCCTAAAAGCTTACTAGTCAGGACTTTATGAACTTTTTCAATAATAAAATTTCATCTACCAGAGATAAAATCAGTCAGATTCTTCCCACCGTTAACTTAAATACAGTAACTATTACAACTCCTTCAACTGATATCTGTTTGTATGAGTTTACTCCAACTGACCTTTTAGAGTTAGATAAAATAATTTCATCATCCAAACCTTCAACTTGTCTTTTAGACCCTAGTCCTACCAGGTTATTTAATGAAGTCTTCCCATTTATTGGTAGCTCTGTTCTTCAAATAATCAATTCTTCATTAACTTTAAGCCATGTACCGCAGGCTTTTAAAACTGCTGTAATTAAACCCTTACTCAAAAAGCTAACGCTGGATCCAGGAGTTTTAGCTAACTATAGACCAATCTCTTATCTCCCTTTCATTTCAAAAATCAGCGTTGTTGCTATGCAATTATTTGACCACTTGCAGGGAAATGGTTTATTTGAAGAGTTTCAATCTGGGTTTAGAATCCATCATAGTACTGAAATAGCCTTAGTGAAGGTCACTAATGACCTCCTGATCACATCTGATAATGACTTGTTTCTGTACTTGTCCTTTTAGACCATAGTGCAGCTTTTGATACTATCGATCATATTATTCTACTTGTTAGATTAGAACACTACGTTGGACTTAATGGAACTTCATTGCAGTGGTTTAGATCTTATTTATCTGATAGGTTCCAGTCTGTTCATGTCAATAATGAGTTTTCTTTCAACTCAAAGCTCAGTCATGGAGTTCCACAGGGATCTGTGCTAGGCCCTACTCTTTTTAGTTTATATAAGCTTCCGCTAGGCAATATTATTAGAAAGCACTGTATACATTTTCATTGCCAGGCAGATGACACACAATTATACAGTACCTGTCAATGAAGCCAGATGATAGTAATCAATTAGCCAAGTTAGAAGCCTGTCTTAAGGAAATCAAAGCTTGGATGACTTGTAATTTCCTGCGATTAAATTCAGATAAGACTGAAGTTATTCTTGTTGGGCAAAAAACCTTAGAAATACCTTTCCATATCAAACTCTTAGTTTGGATGTGGTTACTCTTTCTCTTAATAGTTTTGTGAAGAACCTTGGAGTTATTTTTGATCAAGATCTGTTTTTCAATTCTCATATAAAATTTGTTTCTAAGACTGCCTTCTATCATTTGCATAATATTGCCAAGATTAGGAGCATCTTGTCTCATTGATGGTGAGAAACTGATCCACACTTTTGTTAGCTCTAGATTAGATTATTGTAACTCTTTATCAGGTTGTCCTAAAACTGTCATGTTTGCCCCCTTCAGGGCATTAGTGATGCGCCAGATGCCGACAGTGAGTTTGTGTATATTTGTTAAAGAGAGGTAACAAAATAACAAGCCACGTGGGGCAAAATACAAATAACTATACATGCAATCCCGAAGGGTAAAATAAGGAGAGAAAAAAAAAAGTCACAAAGCACTTACATACAATGAGCGAGGGCGAAACCTGATGCTGGAGCGAGACTGGAGCCGGGCGTAGGGACTCCATTCTAAGGTTGACGACGAGGTTGCAGTGAGGAGTAAGCCTCAGCTGCTGCCTTAAATACTTAACACCAAAGCTAAGGGCCAAACAGGTGAAGTGAAAATGTAATCACAGAATCATGATCAGCTGTGACAAGGCCGGCTCGACTTGACAGCCGGAAGTCCGGCTGCGGCGCTATCACAGTAAAAGCCCCTGTGGTACAAATAATAACAGAACTAGGAATGTGGAGGAAAAGGGAAAATGTTGAGTGACTCGGATCACCACAGTGCTCCCAGTTTTAAGGGACGTTTTAAGGGATGTCTCTCCTGTGACATCCAGGAGAGAGAAAAAAGAAAAAAAGGGACTGCCCCCCCACCCCCTTCCAACCAGAGAAACAACCTGGGGTGGGTGGTGGGGAAATCCCGGCTAGGAGGGACAGAAACTAGAAGAAAAATATACAAAGATGCCTAATAGCAAGATACAAGAAAATAGAACCCCACACAGACCAATTGAAAAACATCCACGACTCTGAACCAAAAACAGCATGGCCAACACTAACATTACAAGTTCAAAATAAAGAAGTGGTGAAAAACCAACCACAAATCCAAAGAGAGACCTTCCCAACAGAAATGTCCAAATACAAATAAATCAGTCTGAGGATACACACAAAAAACCCACAGGTACACTGCAACAACAAAAACATGTACGTATGTACACTTTCACTCAGACATTAATGCAAAGCACTAGTGTGGGGGAAACCAGAAGGTAAAGCAAAAAATAATTCTGGTGGCCTCACAGCATCCATACTCCAACCAAAGAAAAAAGGTTCATGCGGCCTACCAATGTCTCAGAACCGTCGAAACAGCTCTTCAGGCGGCCGACCCAGGTTGCAGAACCAGCAAAACAGCTCTTCAGGCGGCCGACCAAGGTTGTATAATGGGTAAAACAGTCCTTCCGGCGGCTGACCCACATCCTTACCCCACCAGGACCGGAGGGGTGAGCTTGGAGGTGGTTTCTCAACCACGAGGCTCAACAAGAGAAAGTCAGACTGGATTAGAGGGACCCCAGCAACGTCCAGTGGTGAAGAATAGGGGGGGAAAGGGGGAGAAAAGGGAACCAGCACGGTGTCTAGCAATGGGGGATCTGCAGCTCCCTCACCGACCTCAGACCGGGCCAGCGCAGCACCCACGGTAGACCCCGACTGGGCCGACGTTGCACCTGGGAGGACCTCCAGAAGTGAAGCCATAGCCTTGGCGACATCGGGTAGAGCTGATTCATCTCCGGTGACCCTGGAAGAAGGCTCGAAAAAGTAAGGAAAACAGGGGTCAGGGTCACCGGCAGCAGCAAAGCCCGGCGAGACAAGTTCGGATGCAGTAGCCGACTGCACCTGACTCTCCTCCCCAAGATACAGTCAAGATTGCTCTAATACAGAAAATAGGAAGACAAAATAGAGCACTTGCCTGATCTCAAGCTCTACCGCCATCCAGGACTCCAACAATCCAGGCTCAGTGATCAGAAGGTCGATTCCAGGCTCCCACTCAGCCAGCATGATGGTCTCAAAAGACTGCAAACTCCCTGGTGCTGAAACCCACGTCGCTGGCTCACTTGGCGTGGTGGCAGGAGATCCGTTACCTGCTGGGGCTGAATGCTGCTCTGCAGAGACCCGGGGACGCTTACTCATCAGCACAGGCTCCAAACAGCAATCAGCCCTCCTCCTCTGCCCATGGCATGGCTGCAGGGCTGGAGCCAGGTTCTCCAGGGCCGCAGGTTCCTCCTCCATCTGGTGGTCTAATCCTGGGACTAGGGAACGCTCGAGGAGAATAGGAGGAAACATGGGGTAGTAGGATCAATTTCAATGACTGCAGCAGGTGGTGAAGGCTCAGAGAACTGTGAAACCTGAGCTTCACCCCTAGGAATCAGACAAGGTAATTCATCAAAATGAGAAATGAAAAAACACTTGCCTGCTTTCCTGGGGAATGATGGTGACTGCTGCAGTGGGTTCAAATCTCTCCTTCTCTCTGACTGTGGAGGATGTGGACCCCTCTGATGGACAAAGAGGAGCTGTTCCTACAGGCATGGTCATGGGCAGGGCCAGGGGAAAAACAGCTGGGCTCTCAGCAGTGAAGGATGTCATGGAGGAGGGGGTAACAGCTGCAAAGACCCGGGAACGGGAGGCTGGCAGAACAGCCAACCAGGGAAACCCAAGGGCTACAGCTGCTGATTGTCCTCTCTGCCGTGGCGTAAAACAAGTTGCTGGCTGAGAGATGGGGAAATTCTTCTGACCATCCGTGGCTGGGTAATGGCGGGAGCTTTGTGGCGCTTTCACCTGGTTATTCCCCTCCACCCGCTTAGGTACAGCTGTGTCACAGGGAGGAGTAGACTTCTGCGCCGGAAGGCGACATTTGTTAGCCGGTGTAGCAGGAGCTGGAGCCAGAGCAGGAGCCTGGCGAGGAGTCGCTTGGGCCGGGCCACGGAAGTGCCTTCCCGACGGTGCCTAACTAGGCTTCCTGGAGGGTTTCTTGTCCCACTCCCGATTCCTCTGGAGAAGCGTCGATCCCTCAGCCATCCTCTCCCTGCCCTCGGCATGATCAGCAAGGCGAGGATGGCGTTTAGCCACCATCGCGAGGCCCAGGTACCATGCAGCGCCTTCGGGGGAGCGTTGGCGAGTGATGCATAGGAGGTCCCTAAGTGATGCCATAAACTCCTCCTGAAAAAAAAAAAAAAAACTGCAGACACCCAGTAAAAGGGAAAAAACAGAGCCGAAACAAAACTCACTGTGGCTGGCACCTGGCTTGGCTGCAACCTACTGTCATGTATGCCCCCTTCAGGGCATTAATGAGGCACCAGATGCTGACAGTGAGATTGTGTGTATTTATTAAAGACAGGTAACAAAATAACAAGCCAGGTGGGGCAAAATACAAATAACTATACATGCCACCCTGAAGGGTGAAATAAGGAGAAAAATAAAAAGCCACAAAGCTGTCATGCGCTGGCCCTCACGAGCCAGCATAAGACGCACACAGTCACCAGTGAGTTTACAGTGAGTTTTATTACGGTGAGAAGTGAACAACACAAGATGCAGGGGCAATGACACATGAGTCTACACACTTCCGGAGGCGTAAGGCTAGACAGCTCACTTACGAGTCCATAGGAGGAGACAGTCAAACACAGGCAAAGGTTGTTTAAGTAATTGGCTACACAGGCTGCTGAAGCAAAGACACACAAAGGTCTACTTTCACCGGAAGGGGTAAGGCTAATAGCTCACTTACTGGTGCCGGAGAAGTGACGGTCAACCTCAAGCAGACAAGGTAGATGATAGTCCAAGTCATCCGTAGCTCAGACATATAATGACTGACACTGCTGCGTCTTACCGTCGCCAGTGCTGGGCTTATATGGCGAAACACTAACGACGGTAATGACACTCAGCTGGCCGACCGTTGACAGGCGGAAACCCCACCGAGCTCCTTCACAATAAGAGCCCGGTGAGGCCAGAATACAGCCCGCAGCTGTCAAGGCCGGCAGCGAGACATAACTTTAACCCGAGCGCGATCAGAACCGGCGCTCGGGTCATAACAGTACCCTCCCTCCACGGGCGGACTCTGAACGCCCCAAGGAACCACCCTGCCCCCCGCCCCCCCCCCCCCCAGTGTGGGAGGTGGGAGGACAGGTGCGGAGGGAGAGAAACCAACCCCTGAACAAGACCATGACCAGACCAAAAAAAAAAAAAAACATACGAAAACTATGGAAACAAGGAAATAAATACAAACACATGACTCTGGAAAAAAAGCATACATGACTGTAAGAAAAGATATACGTGCTAAACACGATGACCATGAAAAAACAAAACACACAAAAACCAAGAAATGCATGTAAATACCTGGAAACAAAGAACAAAATCCCCATACAATGGCCCCTCAAGGAAAGAGGGGAAAACAAAAACAAAGACAAGACTTGACCATAGCCCCTCAAAAAAAGAGGGGAGAAAAAAAACAATTAGCAAAACAAGACCAAACTATGGATACAAAACACAAAAGGCAATATAGATTGCTTTACCTGACTATGGCATTTAAAACACGAACAAAACAAAAAAAACCACACCAACACGCAGGGAGCAATCTAAAATTGCTTTGCTTTGGCTATGACTATGACTATGGTTTTCCAAAAGAACAAGAACAAGAGGCAATCAAAAATTGCTCAGAACTAGACTGTGACTAAGACTGTGGCTTACAAAGAAGAAAAAAAAACAAAAAAAAAACAAAACAAGAGGCAATCAAAAATTGCTCAGACTTGACTGTGACTATGACTTTGGCTTACAAGAGAAAAAAAACAAGAGGCAATCTAAAAATTGCTCAGACTTGACTAAGACTATGACTTCGGCTCACAAGAAAAAAGAAACAAGAGGCAATCTAAAATTGCTCAGACTTGACTATGACTGTGACTTCGTGAAACAACAAAAAATCTCTAGACGTGCTTAACATGACCAGGCCCCGTATGGGCCCACAGATAGTCCCGCAAGCACAGTACACAATCAGGTGGCCTGCCCCAGTCCCAGGCCCCCAGAAACAAGTCCTCTGGTGGCCGAACCAGGTCACCCCGTAACACATACAGTTTATAGGGTGGCCAACCCAAGACGCCGAATGCTCCAAGCAGTTCCTCAGGTGGCCGACCCGCATCCCACAACCACCAGGACCGTGGAGGGATTGCATGCAGCCGCTCACCTGAACACGACAAGACAGGGGAGCGCCAGTCCGTCAAACAAAGCCCTCTCACGGCCCCCAGCTGGTGGCTCCTGAGAGGGGGACAACCAAAAACTTGGACCCCCTCGATTCCTGATTGGGTCACAGCTGCACCTGCGCTGGACCCCCACTGGACCTCGTCGGACCCCGATTGGGTCACAGCCATACCTGAGTCGGACCCCGACTGAACCTCGTCAGACCCCGATTGGGTAATCGCTGCACCCACGTTGGACCCCAACTGGGTCACCTCAGCCCATGCGTCGGACCCCGACTGGGCCAGGACGGGCCCCGATTGGGTCACCACTGCACCCACGTTGGACCCCGACTGGGTCACCTCGGCCCATGCGTCGGACTCCGACTGGGTCACCTCGGCCCACGCGTTGGACCCCGACTGGGTCAGGACTGCTCCGGCGACGACCTCCATCTCCGAACCTGGAACCCCCAGTCCTGTGACCTTGACTGGCTCCGGACCGGTAACGCTGTGGAGGTGCTCAGAAAACAAGAGAGGACCGGGATCAGTTCCACCGGCAGCGCCAGAGCCCAGCGAGACGAGCTCGGGTGCAGCGGACGGCTGCCCCTCACTCGCCTCCCCATGAGGCAGGCAAAAATGCTCTAACACACCATACAGGAAAACAAGAAAGAGCACTCGCCTGCACTTGGGCTCTGGAGCCGTCCAGGACTTCACCGATCCAGGTTCAAGAAGCAGCTCGTCGTCGGGCTCCCACTCGGCTGCGTCGGGTTCCACAGCCGGCCTGATGGTCTCTGCAGCTGGATCCTCACGCGCTGGCGTCCACGCCAATAACCCGTATGGCGTGGGGGCAGAGGACCCTGGACCTGCTGACTCGGGCTGCATCCCTGAGGAACCCTGGGGACGCTCTCTCGTTGGCTCTGGCTCCTCACTGCAGTCCGTTCCTCTCTGTCCAAAGCTAGGCTGCAGGGCCGGGATATTTCCCAGAGCTGCAGGCCTCCCCCTCGTTCGATGGCGTGGGACTGACGCCGAGGACCGCTCCACAGGAGGAGACACAGAGGCAGCAGGTTTAATATAAATGGCCACAGCTGTGGAAAGAAACTCAGGGAGCTGCAAACCCCGAGCTTCACCCCCAGGAGTCAGACAAGACAGATCACTATGATCGATAGGTAAGTGAACTTGAACTTGCCTGCCTCCCGGGGGGAGGATGGTATCAGCTGTAGCGGACATCGCTCCTTCCCTCGCTCGCTGGGTGGTAGAAACGGACCCATGGACGGAGCCCACCGGCACAGGACTCAGCTCACTCACAGCAGCCGGCTGGTTGAGGGGGTCATCCCGGCGGCCCGGAACTGGATCCGGAGCAGGAGCTTGCCGAGGATGCGCCCGGCCGCGGCACCGACGCCTTCGCCGGCCCCCAGACGGTGCGAACTCCCAGAACGGATTGAGGACAGGATCGGGATCCATGAGCAAAGAGCAGGAGTGCCTCTTCTCCTGCTTCATGCCGCGTTCCTCCTCCATCATCAGGTAGATTTCGCGTTGCGCAGCGATGTCCTCCCTCCTCGCGTCGACTTCTGGGTGGTCAGCGTAGCGGGGAGAGAGATGACAAAGTATATCCTCGGCGGCGTCCAGGTACCAGTGTATGCCGTGGTCATAATCTAGCAGAGAAGCGGAGATGAGCAGCTCATCCACCACTTCCAGCACATCAGTCAGCTCGTGGCTCGGACTCCAAGCGCGGTTCCTCCGCGACGGCATTCTTCACATACACGGTACCCAGACAGGAAAAAGCAAATGTCCAAAAACTCAAACCCACTGGCGAATAGCGTCTCAGGTTGGCGTCACCGTAAACGCTGTTTTGGCAGCAGTGTACTGTCATGCGCTGGCCCTCACGAGCCAGCATAAGACGCACAGAGTCACCAGTGAGTTTACAGTGAGTTTTATTACGGTGAGAAGTGAACAACACAAGATGCAGGGGCAATGACACATGAGTCTACACACTTCTGGAGGCGTAAGGCTAGACAGCTCACTTACGAGTCCATAGGAGGAGACAGTCATACACAGGCAAAGGTTGTTTAAGTAATTGGCTACACAGGCTGCTGAAGCAAAGACACACAAAGGTCTACTTTCACCGGAAGGGGTAAGGCTAATAGCTCACTTACTGGTGCCGGAGAAGTGACGGTCAACCTCAAGCAGACAAGGTAGATGATAGTCCAAGTCATCCGTAGCTCAGACATATAACGACTGACACTGCTGCATCTTACCGTCGCCAGTGCTGGGCTTATATGGCGAAACACTAACGACGGTAATGACACTCAGCTGGCCGACCATTGACAGGCGGAAACCCCACCGAGCACCTTCACAATAAGAGCCCGGTGAGGCCAGAATACAGCCCGCAGCTGTCAAGGCCGGCAGCGAGACATAACTTTAACCCGAGCGCAATCAGAACCGGCGCTCGGGTCATAACAAAAGCACTTACTATATACAATGAGCGAGGGTGAAACCTGATGCCGGAGCGAGACTGGAGCCGGGCGTAGGGACTCCAGTCTAAGGTTGACGATGAGGTTGCAGTGAGGAGTAAGCCTCAGCTGCCACCTTAAATACTTAAAAGGAACTCTGATTATATTGGCATGTTAGCTCTATATGCTTTATTTTGATGTTAGTAACATAACTATAATATAATTTTTTTTGAAAATAATTCCCAGTTTTATATTTTTTAAAAAAACTTTATTACGATGTAAATCGCCATTTTTGTTTATGTTGCAATGCATTCTGGGTAGTGACGTAGATTGGGGGTGCCCGGTAGCAGCAGCGGTCTGTAAACAGCGATGAGCTCTTCTGTTCAGCCTTTTCAGTTTGAACCAGTGCAAAGCAGTAAAGACAATGACGAAGACACACAAAGTGAAAATGGACTTCAGAATGAAGACAGCAGCCGCGAGGAAGCTAGAGCTGGTCCTGTTGGATGGTGTTTTTGTGGCAAATGTTCGCCAATGCCGACGGAGAAGGAGAGTATCTGTTGCAAAGAGCTCCACTTCATTTCTGCCGCTGTCCATGGTACCTGATGCTATCAGGTGAATCAGATGAACAAGGGATGAAATCTGTATCTGATTGACTACACAGGGGCTGGCTATGCTCACTGAAGTCATGTAAGCTGAACATATCACCTGAGTTACCGTCACTTTCTCTGTCTGTCTCTGTATCACTGTCGACATTACGTTTCCCGGCATAGATGTGGTCCGTGTCCGGCGAGTGCACATTAGCTTGCCACTGTACAGCTACATCGGACATGCATGTTTCTGTCTGAGTGGATGCATCTGACATGCGGGATGAACACTGTTTCCTCTACGAGCTCCGTGTCCAGTGGCTGAGGGTCCTCTGTAGCAGCTGCTGCTACCGGAGCAGCGGGCTGTCCAGCTGCTCTCAGGTACTCCGCCAACACCTCCTCTCTCTCGTGTCTTTTAGACCTGTTTTCACTCGTCCGCCGCAGGCGTTTAGGCTCCTTGTGAGGGAAGATGCTGGGCACTACATTTGGTTTAAGCCGTTGTTTGTAGCCAGACACACCTGTGAGCTCTTTCATGAGCTGGGGGCGACGAAAATCCTCAAAATCCTCAGGGCTAAAGTGATGAGAGCACAGCCGCGGGTCTTTGGGAAGTTGGACTCTTCCAACTGCATCCTCCCACTTTTTCCTCAACTTTCCCTCTTTAGGAAAGCTATGGAGGCTCACCTCGCTCTCTTTATTTCCCTTTGATTGGAAATTACATCCAAAAGCCACGCAATGTGGCATTTTCACTGACAAATGGCAGTAGTTCGTAGCTTTGCTTCTTGGCTTGTATAAGACGGCTGCAACCATTCTACGTCATCGCCCCCAGAATGCATTGCGCACCTGAAAACATGGTGGCCGCCATGTATCGATTTACATTGTAAACAAAAACGATTTTTATAACTACAATAAATGTTTATGTAGTTCTAACAATGTATTTTAA
Organism: Pholidichthys leucotaenia; assembly: GCA_020510985.1. NCBI lineage: Eukaryota > Metazoa > Chordata > Actinopteri > Cichliformes > Pholidichthyidae > Pholidichthys > Pholidichthys leucotaenia. The sequence goes on from CM035850.1 coordinate 168,320,665, forward strand.
TAGTGGAGGCCAGTGTTTGTATTTTTAAATCTATAAGTCGTTATAATCGGAGTTCCTTTTAACACCAAAGCTAAGGGCCAAACAGGTGAAGTGAAAACAAAATCATAGAATCATGATCAGCTGTGACAGGGCTGGCTTGACTTGACAGCCGGAAGTCCGGCTGCGGTGCTGTCACAGTAAAAGCCCCTGTGGTACAAATAATAACAGAACTAAGAATGTGGAGGAGAAGGGAAAATACTGAGTGACTCGAGCGCGGATAAGCTCCATGCTTGGATCACCACAAAAACATCTTTAAAAAGTCTTCAGTTGATCCAAAATGCTGCAGCAAGAGTTTTAACAGGTACTAGAAAGAGAGATCATTTCTCTCCGGTTCTGGCCTCCCTTCATTGGCTTCCCATAGAGTTTAGAATTAAGTTTAAAATCCTTCTTCTCACTTACAAAGCTCTAAACGGTCAGGCCCCTTTTTATTTAAAAGATCTGATACTACTGTATTATCCTAACAGAGCATTATGCTCCCAAAATGCAGGATTACTTGTAATACCTACAATCTTCAAAAGTACAATGGGAGGCAGAGCCTTCAGTTATCAAGCGCCTCTCCTGTGGAACCAGCTGTCAATCTGGATTCAGGAGTCAGACTCGATTTCATTTTTTAAGAATAGGGTTAAAACCTTCCTTTTTGATATAGCCTACAATTAGGGAGGGATTATGTGTTTCTGAACCCTCCCTTAGTTATGCTGCTAATAGGTTTAGACAGCCGGGGGACCTCCAATAATGCACTGGGCTTCACTTCTTTCTTCACTCTCAATGAAATATTTTTGCCAGTCATTAACTTCTGATTGTTCTCTCCCAAAGACTGAGTCCCCGTCGTGCTGTTTGCTCTCTACATGTCTGTTCTTTTCTTCTTCTTCTCTATCCCCTCACCCCCAGCCAGTTGCAGCAGATGACTGCCCCTCCCTGAGCCTGGTTCTGCTGGAGGTATCTTCCTGTTAAAAGGGAGTTTTTCCTCTTCACCATCACCAAGCGCTTGCTCACAGGGGATTGCCTGATTGCTGGAGTCTGTCTGCAATTGTGGGGGTTTCACCTATAGTTGAAAGTGCTATAAGATGACTGTTGTTGTGAAATGGCATTATATACACTACCGTTCAAAAGTTTGGGGTCACCCAGACAATTTTGTGTTTTCCATGAAAAGTCACACTTTTATTTACCACCATGAGTTGTAAAATGAATAGAAAATATAGTCAAGACATTGACAAGGTTAGAAATAATGATTTGTATTTGAAATAATAATTTTTTCCTTCAAACTTTGCTTTCGTCAAAGAATCCTCGATTTGCAGCAATTACAGCATTGCAGACCTTTGGCATTCTAGCTGTTAATTTGTTGAGGTAATCTGGAGAAATTTCACCCCACGCTTCTAGAAGCCCCTCCCACAAGCTGGATTGGCTAGATGGGTACTTCTTGCGTACCATACGGTCAAGCTGCTCCCACAACAGCTCAGTGGGGTTTAGATCTGGTGACTGCGCTGGCCACTCCATTACAGATAGAATACTAGCTGCCTGCTTCTTCTCTGAATAGTTCTTGCACAATTTGGAGGTGTGCTTTGGGTCATTGTCCTGTTGTAGGATGAAATTGGCTCCAATCAAGCACTGTCCACAGAGTATGGCATGGCGTTGCAAAATGGAGTGATAGCCTTCCTTATTCAAAATCCCTTTTACCCTGAACAAATCTCCCACCTTACCAGCACCAAAGCAACCCCAGACCATCACGTTACCCCCATCTTGCTTGACAGATGGCGTCAGGCACTCTTCCAGCATCTTTTCAGTTGTTCTGCGTCTCACAAATGTTCTTCTGTGTGATCCAAACACCTCAAACTTCGATTTGTCCGTCCATAACACTTTTTTCCAATCTTCCTCTGTCCAATGTCTGTGTTCTTTTGCCCATATTAATCTTTTTGCTTTATTGGCCAGTCTCAGATATGGCTTTTTCTTTGCCACTCTGCCCTGAAGGCCAGCATCCCGGAGTCGCCTCTTCACTGTAGATGTGGAGTGGTTAGCATTGCGGCAGCACAGCAATTCACCCTTGGCCGGGGGATCCTGGGTTCGATCCCAGCCTCCGACCAACAGTGATCTGTGTGGAGTTTGCATGTTCTCCCCGTGTCTGCGTGGGTTTACTCCGGGATTTCTCCGGTTTCCTCCCACATGCCAAAAACATGCAAGTTAGGTTAATTGGCATCAAACTGGGGATTCTAAATTGTCCTTAGGTATGACTGTGAGAGTGAATGGTTGTCTGTCTCTCTGTGTTGGCCCTGCGATGGACTGGCGATCTGTTCAGGTGGACCCTGCCTCTCACCCAAAGATGCTGGGATAGGCTCCAGCCCCCCCGTGACCCGAAAAGGATTAAGCAGAAGAAGATGGATGGATGGATGGATGGATGGATGGATGAGTCTCACTATAGAAAGTGTAAAGCTCTGTAGGGTCACCATACTTACTACACAGGTTCACCTCAAGATCCTGACCTACAACTATGTGTTATATACTTTGTTGTATATTCATGGATGATGGGTTTATCATAATTTGGTTCTGCCACAGCATTTGTATTGAAAAGCTGAAAACTGCTCTCCGTCAGTAAGTATTGGGATCTTCAAAGAAAACGGAGGTGGGGGATGTTGCACTTGTCTCTGAGTTCTCTTGTTATATTCTGACACAAAAAACCTTTGAATTGATATGGCTACACATTCTTTTTCAAATGACTGTATATTTTAATAGATTGTGCTTATTAAACAAGACATGCCTCTTTGTGAAACAATGGTGTATAACATAATAAACCTGGAGTTATGTTCAGTTATTGCTTTTAAAAGCCAAGTATTTTCCAATCTGTCTTGTTTCTTCTGGTGCATGGTGTCAATTACTACATCATGGTAACAGTTTTACAGTGGGAAATAAAACTGATGATTTCTAGCTTTATGCTTGGTCATACAGGCATTAGAATATGTGTTTAAGGTTTATGTATATCACAACAAAATTACTCAGAATAATTCAACAGGTTCGTTATTCTGTCCCAAAACTTAAAAAAAAAGGTTTATTACATTGCCATTAATTAGGAACAGAAACAGCAGTATACTTATTACACAGGTTGTATAGGGCTACATGTTTGAAAAAAATATGGAATAAAAGAAAATATTATGGACATGTAAAAGAAAAATATGGAGACATGCCTCGTATGTCTAAGTAGAAAAGCCCTCAGAGTGCATACCTCTGCTAAGGCTCTTTCCTCCCCTGCCTTTGTTCATCCATCTGTCCGTACCTCCTGCCTCCATCCCACCATACATTGCAAGAGAGGACCTTGGTAGAGGTATGCACTCATAGAGCAGCTCCAAAATCTAATGGATCCTTCTGCAGCCCAAGGACCATCTTTGGTGAAAATTTAACCAAAATCTGTTAATAACCTTTTTGAGTAATGTTGCTAAAAAAACAGAAACAAACAAACCAGTGCCACCAAAAACATTTCCTCCTCCCTTGGTGGAGGTAATAATATCAAAGGAGCTTGTATTTAGAAACAAAATACTGAACTTTGAAATGGTCTTCTGTAACCTGAAACTTACTTGTTCTGTTGCTGGAAATCAAAACTGCTACATTATGTCCATTACCCATACATTGCTTTCCAAGACTTTGTTCATTTCATGTCAGAAATCAGGGAAATTCTCACAATTATCTGGCAACTTCAAGTAGCAGCCACATGTGTGGGCGACAGGGCTTCTCTGAATGCCTGGCATATGTGAGAAGCTGACTGATGCTTTTTTCAAGAAACAAATCAGATCCAGTACAAAACCGAAGGAAACGGGACAGGTGCTGTGCGTCTGATTCCCTGAGATCTGAGCTCAGATATTTACCGCCGCCAGGAGGTTATGTTTTTGCCGGGGTTTGTCTGTCTGTTTGTTTGTCTGTCTGTTGGTTAGCAAGATAACTCAAAAAGTTTTGGACGGATTTCGATGAAACTTTCAGACGTTGTTGGAAATGGTACAAGGAAGAACTGATTAAATTTGGGGGATGATCCAGTGGCCGCCATTATGGAAAATGCCATTTTCGTGAATAACTACTGAACCACTAATCCTATCATTGTCAATCCAATTGCTAGTCATATGTTTTCGTGGTCAAGGAATCTGAAAACGTACACACAAACACTGTATGGGCGGAACTGTGGCGCTTGGCGGAGGTCTGCGCTCTCCAAGTGCTTTTCTAGTTACTCATGTTATTCTGTTGGTCACTCTTGGTAATGGGATATGTAACTGATCTTATGACCTTTCTTGATGTTGGCTGTAGGTTTTCATATGCAGCTGTAATGCCTTCCAGCTCTGACCTCAGGGGGGCAAGCACTTTGCTCCTCTGTTCAATAACGAAGGCAGGTTCTTGAATTAGCTTTTGGTGCGCAAGCTCCTCCAGCAGTTGTTCAATATTATCAGCTGTTGGCACTCTTCGACAGCTGTGGAGATCCATGAATTCCAGCAATTCTTCTTGGTCCACACTTTCAAAATCTGAACGGAAGGATTCAAGGACAACTCGATCTGACTCTGCAGCATAACTGAGAAAAATGTCAACAAGAGGACTGTATAATATTCAACTTCAGCCAAAATGAAGAAAATGCAGTACATGCCCATGTGGCTCAGTGGCTTCTTTGTGTTTCTTATCAGCACCAACATGGCGTCCACGCTTGGCCACCTAAAACTAGCCTGGTGGCTAGAAATGAGCACTCTAGCCTATTACCTGTGATCTCTGCAATGCTGGTGTATGGTGAATACCAATTTTTGACAATTCCCTTAACAAGCTAACTACCTTATCCTTTTCCAGTTGCTTGTATGATTTCGTCAGAAACATTCCGTGACCTTAAGAAGTCAGAAAGCTCACCCATCCTGTGGCAGTTCAGCACAAATGTCTAAAAGCCTTGACATTTTAGTTTCTCTCTACTATTGTTTCTAACAGTTAAATTATAAGACTCAAAACCTATGTATCTATTTGATGAATATTCATACTGGCTCTAATATTGAAAAAAAATTCAGTCACTTTGGAGAAAAGAATTCAAGATCAGTCAGGGTGAGAAAAAAAAACACCGTTACATCCAGTCACTACAAAATTCCAATCTTAAAAAAAAACAATATGACAGTAATAAGACCAGAAATGGGCAGAGTAACCATGAAGTCTATTCAGCTGTAAGTGACTTTGTAAGACTCAAGCATAAATAAGAAATTATCTGCTAAAGCAGACCATCAGTGAATGAGTAGCTCATTGCAACCTGACAAAAATCACCCCGGGACTGCTCACATCTGATTGTTGACCTTAAGTACAGCCAAAGTTCAGACCAATCTAGGATGTGTTTAAAGTCAAGGTCAGTGGCCTGGGAGGAGTAATGTTTTTCATGAAATCATAAATGCCCAGATCTTCTGACCTTTGACAATGATCCTGACCTCAACCTGAATGCAGACCTACTTGAGGGACATTGTGAGTGAGTTCCATGAGAATCAAGGTACTTTCCTAGGAGTGATTTTTCTAAAATCATGCAAGTGCCCAGATCTTCTGACCTTTGACCCTGACATTCGAGTGCCACATTCGAGTGCCACTTGGATCCAGACCCTTCTGAGGGTCATTGTGAGTTTGGCGAGAAGTGGGGCAAATGACAAGGAGTAGCAATTTTTCTGAAATCACATCAGTGCCCAGATCTCCTGACCTTTGACCTTGACTTGATCCTCAGCACAACATGGATGCAGACCCAGCTAAGGATCATTGTGAGTGAGTTTGGTGGGCATCAGGGCAATTATTACTGTGAAATGTGGATGGACAGAAGCAACGTCATCACATTAGCTCCTTAATGAGCTAAAAAGTTACTGGAGTTGTAAATATTTGGTCTTGCCAGTTTGTTAAGCTTTTCTCTTGAATTTGTGACTTGTCAAATTTAAAACTTCTCCCTCAGACAAAAATTTTTCTCTCCAATTGTATTTCTCATAAAGCTGCAACTTTTTCTTTTAAATTTACACATTTTTGAAAAATGAGATTTTTCCTTTATTTTGCTTATAAATTATTTTTCTTTTAAAGTTGCAAGTTTTGTGATTTTTGTGGCCTTTTCTTTCCAATTTGAAACTTTACATACCAACTTTTAACGTTTTTGTATTAATATGAACATATAAAGTAGCATGTGCCATATAATATAATCCAAATTATATAAAGAAACTAATATGTCATGATGGCCTCTGGGCCGTCATCTGTCTCATCAGCTCCAGCTGCGCTCAGACCAGCAGGTGCTAATCAGCAGCTGTTAAAAGCCAGTGTTGCTGACAGCCCGGCACGGAGTCGTCTGTCTTCCTCGTCAGAGTATGAGCCAGAGCTTCGTTCTCAAGCCAGGCCAAGAACGTCTCGTCAGGACCAACCACGTAAGAGAACTGTTTGTTTTTCAACCCCTTGCCTTTACCCCTGTGCACAGGTGGACCACCCAGGCGGCGGACCAACTTCCCCAGCCGACGGGGCGTTGCCACCTCCATCACGGAGCTCCTCGCTGCCACCAAAACTACTAGTACTATCGTCACTGCTACAGCTATTATTAACTGCACAGCTACAGGAACAACCACCACCTCTGCTACAGGAACAATCATCGTCACAGTTACAGGTGCGACCACCACCTCTTATCAGAGCAACCATCATCACAGCCACAGGTACAACTATCTTCTCTGTCACAAGAACCCTCATCACCACAGTTGCAGGTGCAACCACCTTCACAGTGTCAGGCTCAGTCTCCACCACGTTGCACGGACACTGGAAGTCAACGGAGCATTATCTGCGGCACATCCCAGTAAGCATTACTATCCACAATTACCGGTCATCGCTGAACAGCTGTAATTGTTTCTGCTTGTGTGTTCCAGGGTTGCCAGGTCGCCATCTGTACTGCTCAGTTCCAGTGACCAGAATCCTATACTCGCACTCACACACACACTACACTCCCTCACTTTAGATAGATTAGATTATAGATAGATTCAACTTTATTGTCATTACACATGTATGAATACAAGGTAACGAAACACAGTTTAGCATCCAATCAGAAGTGCAAAGGACAGCAGTGCAGTATATACAGTAATTAACAGTATGTGCAATTTAAGCAAATATATGCAAATATATGCAGCAGTGCAGAAAGTTAAGAGTACTGTTATGTGCAAATAATGTGCAATAAGTTAGATGTAGTTATGTAGTTATGCAGTTATGTACAGGTGAGGATGGTAAAAGATGATTGTAAGAGAGTCAGCGGGGAACTAAGCTCAATAACGTGACAGCTGTTGGAAAGAAACTGTTCCTAAACCTGCTGGTTCTAGTCCGAAGGCTTCTGAAACGTCTTCTGGAGGGGAGAAGCTGGAACAGTCCATGAGCAGGATGGTTGGAGTCCCTAAGAATGCTGCGTGCCCGGCGCAGACATCTTTTCCTGTAGACGTCCTCTATAGCTGGAAGTGGAGTCCCTGTGATGCGTTGGGCGGTTTTCACCACCCGCTGCAGCGCCTTGCGGTCAGCTACAGAGCAGCTCCCATACCAGACTGTGATACAGTTGGTTAGGGTGCTCTCTATCACGCAGCGGTAGAAGTTGCCCAGGATGTCAGTTGACAAATGGTTCTTCTTCAATGTCCTCAAGAAGAAGAGGCGCTGATGGGCCTTCTTGATCAGGCTGGTGGTGTTAACTGACCAGGACAGGTCCTCCGAGATGTGGGTCCCCAGGAATTTGAAGCTGGGGACACGTTCAACAGCTATGCCATTGATATGGATGGGGTCATGTGTCTCTTCCCTCTCCTTCCTGTAGTCCACTATGAGCTCCTTGGTTTTGCTGGTGTTAAGGAGCAGGTTATTGTCATCGCACCAAGTAGCCAAGTGCTCAACCTCTGCCCTGTAATCTGACTCATTGTTGTCCCTGATGAGTCCAATCACCGTGGTGTCATCTGCGAACTTTATGATGGAATTGGATCCATACATAGGCCTGCAGTCATGGGTGTAGAGGGAGTAGAGGAATGGGCTGAGCACACAGCCCTGTGGTACACCAGTGTTGAGTGTGATGACGGAAGAACGGTTGGGGCCTGACCTAACATGCTGGGGTCTGTTGGTCAGAAAATCCATGATCCAGTTGCAGGTGGAGGTACTGATTCCCAGGTCCCCAAGTTTAGTGAGCAACTTGGAGGGGATAACTGTGTTGAATGCTGAGCTGAAGTCAATAAACAGCATTCTTGCATAGGTGTTCTTGTCATCCAGGTGTGAGAGTACATAGTGCAGCGCTGTAGAAACCGCATCCTCTGTACTCCTGTTGCTCCGGTAGGCAAACTGATGAGGGTCCAGTGTAGGGGGCAGGCTTTTTTTGAGCTGTGCCAAGACCAGTCGCTCAAAGCACTTCATGACTATGGGCGTCAGTGCCACAGGGCGATAGTCATTTAGGCACGATGGTGATGAATGTTTCGGCACTGGTACTATTGAAGTGGTCTTGAAGCACGCTGGTACCACGGCCTTGGCCAGGGACAGATTGAAGATGTCTGTGAAGACCCCTGCCAGCTGCTCAGCGCATGCCCTCAGCACACGCCCAGGAATGCCATCAGGGCCAGCAGCCTTACGTACGTTGACATGACTCAGTGCATTACGGACGTCGGTGTGGGTGAGTGTGAGGTGGTGGAGGTCATCAGAGGGTGGGAAATTGATGTTCTTTTCGTTGTTGTCCTTGTCAAAACGAGCATAGAAGTTATTTAGCTCATTGAGAAAGGGCACAGTCATGGCTATAGGTATGGAGTTGCTGGGCTTATAATCAGAGATAGCTTGAATGCCCTGCCACACTTTACAATAAAGAATTATTGTCTGTATCTGCTCGTGTCAGTGTCTGTTTTCTGGGTCCAGAACATGTCATAATATATATTTTCTGAGCCATAACTGAAGAGATATGATTTCATAACTCATGGGAAGAAACACTAATAACAGAAAAATGTAGTTAAACATACTTTAATAAGTGTACAATATTGGTTTTGTTTTTTCCCCAAAAAATGTACTTAATGTGAGAGTAAAAAGTATCCTGACATAAAACTACTCACATATGTAAAATTTTGTGAAGTTACTTGAGTACATATACTTGAGTAAATGTGAGTAGTTACTACCCACCTCTGAGTATGACTGCATAACAAGCACAGATTATTAATCGGAGGCTCTGGCTCCAATTCCCTGTTAATAAATTGTCTAAGTCTGATGTATAGATCTACAGTTGCAAGCACCTTGTCTGTTACTTCCAGATTATGTTCTGAAGTAAGGGCCACAGATATAGTAACGCATCTTTGTCACATGGATAGTATTTGAAAGCACAATGTTCCAAGCAGGCTTCAGTCTTATCCAGACCCATGTGATGTAGCTAGTCCCTGGCTCCATACAGTTGAGGGACTGCATGCATGATGGATGGGCGGCCATGCGGACTTCGTGAGTTAGTATGTACTGGGCGTATCCTGTGGATATTCCAAGCTGAAACAACCTCATTTAGTTCTTCCTAGGAAGAAAGAGATACAAAAACCAAATAACTCCTTACATGCACACAGTAAGTAAAACTGAGATGGGAAACATGCATATTGTGTGCAGTATGTTCAGGAGTGGAGAAGAAGCGTTTTGGTACCAATTTTCAATTACAAAGGTGATGCTCAGAACTGCAGCAGCAAAAGAGGCATAAAGTAAGTTGGTTAGTAAAGGAAAAGCTTAAACAGAAATTTGTCGACAAGCCATGGTTAACCAAGGGATTACAAAAAGCGTGCAAAAAGAAAAATTCACCATATAAAGTTTTTCTAAAGAAAAGGACAAAAGAAGCAGAGCAGCGGTATAAAACATACAAAAATAAGTTAATATATATAATGAGATGTAGAAAAAAGAGACTATTACAGTAAAGAGCTGGAGGAAAAACAGAGATAACACTAAAAATACATGGACAATACTTAACAATATTCTTGGAAATAAAAACAGAAATACAAGCTACCCAACCAATTTTTCAAAAAAAAAAAAAAAACGACTCAGAATGTGAAAGCAGTCTCACCTGCAGATGAATTTAATAATTTTTTTGTTAACATTGGTCCTAATTTAGCTCAAGAAATACCCATTACAGCATCTACAGGTGATACAATAAGCAAAAACAGTGCTATAAAAGATTCCATTTTCATAAAGAACACAGACGAGAGAGAGGTCATTGAAATTGTAAAATCGTTTAAAAGTAAAACATCTATGGATTGTGATGGCATTGACATGCTTTTAGTCAAAACTATCATTGAATGCTTAGTGAAGCCACTGACGTATATTTGTAACCTGTCTCTCCAAACAGGTATATTTCCCAATGCAATGAAAATAGCCAAAGTAATTCCGATAAACAAGACAGGTGACAGAAGTTCAGGTTCAGGTTCAGGTTACTTTATTTGTACCCGTAGGTAGATTTGTTTTGCAGTCAGATGACATCCATATTTACAAACCACAATTACATTCAACATGAACACAAACACAGGCACACATGAAGCTGACTATAAACATGATAAAAGTACTCAAGGCTCCACCAATCAGGACATAGGACAAAGAGATGAGAGAAAAACAAAGAGATAAGAGAGAAGGGTCATATTAAAAAGTTAAAGACTAGTCAAAGAGGTTAAAAACTCAAAAGTCTAAAACCCAATAAAAGATTTAGAACCCAAATAAAAAACCGACAAAAATAAGTAAATATAAAATAAAATTAATAAAAGGTAACTAAATTATGTGCAATATATTGTTACATCTTGTTCAACTCTTTGACAGCAACAGGAACAAAGCTGTTTTTGTAGCGCTGGGTTTTACATTTTGGGACAGCAAACCTCCGTCTTGAGGGAAGAAGCTGAAAGTTGCAGTGCAAAGGGTGGGAGTCATCATTTAAAATGGAGGTAGCCATCCTCTGTACCTGTCTAGTGTACAGGGATGTCAGGTTCAGCTGTGACTCACCAAGAAAATGACTGGACCATCTAACTACCTGATCCAAGGATTTCCTCTGTTTCAGTTTTGTCTGACCAAACCATGACACTAAAGAAAAGGATAAAACAGATTCAATAAAAGCCCGATAAAACATTGTCATTATGGTTCGGTCAATTTGGAAGCGTGCAAGTTTCCTTAAACAATGCAAATGTTGCTGACCCTTTTTGCACACCCTTTCACAGTTCTCTTCAAAGTTTAAATTACTATCCATAATCGTCCCAAGATATTTATAGGATTGCACACATTCAATGGTCTGGCCGTTTAGTACAGTGACTTTGTGTCTGGGAGTTTTCCTCATAAAGTCAATAATCATGTCTTTAGTTTTTGTCGTATTCAGCTGCAGGTAGGAATCCTCACACCAGTGAACAAAATCATCAACTACTGGGCCGTGGCCACTCTCACCATCCTGGAGGAGATTGACAACAACTGAGTCATCAGCATACTTTATAATTTGTCTGTTGTCATGTCTTTTCCGACACATGTTTGTGTACAGGATTAAGAGTAGTGGTGACAACACACACCCCTGAGGAGAGCCAGTAGAAGAACACTTTTGGCCAGACAATGTACCATTGACCCTTACTCTCTGTGTCCTGTTGGTTAAAAAAAATCCAGAATCCAACCCACCAGATTATTACTCAAATCAAATTGTTGCAGGAGCCTTTCAACTAAAATATGAGGTTGGATTGTATTAAAGGCGGAAGAAAAGTTCACAAATAAAAGCCTGGCGTGTGTCCCATTAAAATCCAGATGTTTAAAAAGCATGTTAAGCAGAGTGACAGTGGCATCCTCCACTCCTCTGTGAGGCCTATAGGCAAACTGCAGAGGATCCAATGCATGCTCAGTCTGGTTTAGGACCTCACATCTGACCAGTTTTTCAAAAATTTTCATTAAAATTGAAGTCAAAGCAACTGGTCGAAAATCATTTACCATTTTAGGACAGCTGGATTTTGGAACGGGGACAACCACGGCATCTTTCCAGATCTTAGTCACATGTTGTGTCTGTAAGGACTTATTGAAAATATAGTGAAACACAGGACTCAGTTCATGTGCACAGGACATTACCAAGCGCCCACATACAGTATATTATCAGGGCCCTGACTTTTGTTCACTTTTACAGCACAGAATGCCCTTTTAACATCCTGCACCTCAATATTAAAGTGCTGATTGTCTTTGAGTTTCTGTTTCAAATCTTGGGTTTCTGTGCTAAAATCAAAGGAATCAAAACGACCATAAAAACAATTAAGAGCATTATCCAGCTCTGTGTCTGAACTAAAACCATCTAAAAACACACAATTACTGCGCTCTGTGCTCTGAAGGCCTGCAATAGTTTTCATACTGGCACAGGCTGAACCAAGCTTCTTTGTTGCCATCTTGCTTTCCAACTCTGATTTACTGTATAATTGTGTTCTGCTCTTAAAATTTCAGCCTTCAGCTCTTTTGTGGCTACCTGTAGCTCAGAAACAACCCCCTGTTTAAAGGCAAGTGTTTTCCTCTGTAAGCAGGATTTAACTGATTTTGTAACCCATGGCTTGTTGTTGGGATATATTTTGACACATCTAGGTGGAACGATCATGTCTCTGCAGAAAGCCATGTATGAGCATGTCACGTCCACTAAAGAGTCCAAATCTTCTCCGCAGGCGAGTGTGAACACCTCCCAGTCCGTACAGTTAAAGTATTCCTGGAGGCAGTGCACTGAATCCTCTGTCCACATGTTTATGTCTCTGGTCTTCGCCTTGTCTCTTCTGAGAGCAGATTTATATGTGGGCAGCAAATATACACAGTTGTGATCTGAGGATCCTAAAGGATGAAGGGGAAGAGATTTAAAGGCCCTCTCTATGGATCCGTAGCACAGGTCCAATGTCTTTTTTCCCCTGGTTGGGCAAGAGACATACTGATAAAAGTTTTTAAGTGTCTTCTTTAAAGACACATGGTTAAAATCCCCAATGCTAAAATTTGGAGCCTCTGGGGAAATCGACTGCAACCGCTGTGCCACATCAAAGACGGTGCTGGAGGCGGAGGCAGCATCTGCCCTCGGGTGAATGTACACAGTCGTTATGAAAAGTTGGGGGAACTCGCGGGGCAGATAAAAGGGATGTAGTGACACGGACAAAAGCTCCACATCTGGTGTACAGATGCACTCTCTGGCTGTGACAGATGTACAGTACTGTTTATTAATATACAAGCATACGCCGCCCCCCTGACGTTTCCCCGTTACCTCTTCCTGCCGATCCGAGCGAAGTGGGGCTCCAAAGCTGTCAATCCACAGGTCCGCATCCTGGTCATGCGCCGTAAGCCACGTCTCTGTGTAAGCCATGACACAGCAGTTCTTGAAATCCTTCTGATATCGTACATTTCCTTGAATTTCACCCACTTTATTTCTCAGGGATTGTACGTTCCCCATAATAATGGAAGGAAGAGGAATGCAGTTAAGCTGACGCCTCCTCAGGTTTAATCTTATGCCGCCACACTTTCCACATTTCCTCATCTTGTCTCTCTTTTCATTGCTGTGTCCATGAAAATCTCTTAAAATAAAGTCCGGCAGTTGCGGCACAGACTCAAACACAGATGCTGCATTATCCATGTTTAAATGCAGTAACATTTCTCTGGAATACTATGTTCTTCCCGGCATGATCGCGATTGCACTTACCTCCAAGACAAAGAGCCGGTAAGAAAGAAACGACAGTGCAAAAACAAGAAGGAAATCCATACTGATGGAACCAGGGAGCTCTTCGTTATATAGTCCACAAACATTCAAGGACAAAAATGTTACAGAGAATTACGTTAAAACACATTAAAGTGCATATAAACAGAAACACAGACGTCAAACTTTTTTCACCCGCTGCTGGTCGCTGCGTGCGCATGCGCCCAAAACAAAATTCCCAGAGGGGAATTTTCAAACTATAGGCCTATTTCACTATTGCCGCAATTTTCCAAGATATTCAAAAAAAAAATTTGAGAGAATTGACAACTTTATAATGAAGAATAATTTGTGTGAGCAATAATATGGGTTCAGACACAAGAGGACAACTGCATTTGTTCTAATGGAATTCATAGAAAAAATATCAACTGCTGTAGAAAATAAAGAGTTTTCAGTTGGGGTATTCCTGGATCTTAAAAAAGTATTTGATACAGTGGATCATAAATTATTGTTAAAGAAACTACAAAATTATGATATTAGGGGGGTAGCATTATCCTGGTTATGTAGTTACTTAAAGAACAGATATCAGTATGTATGTGTTGGTAGCAAAAACTCACAGTTACTGAAGGTTACTTGCGGAGTCCCACAGGGTTCAGTTTTGGGGCCATTGTTATTCAATATGTATATAAATGATATTTGTAAAGTTTCGAAAAAATGGATTTAATACTGTTTGCAGATGATACTAATTTATTATGCAGTGGAATCAATTTGGAACAACTTTTGAATACACTTGGAAAGGAATTAGGAAAGCTTAAACTGTGGTTTGATTCAAACAAATTAACGCTCATTTTAAGTAAGACAAAATTTATAATTTTTAACAACCATCACAACAACTTAGTATCTAAATTCAGTGTAAATGGTGTAGAGATTGAAAGGGTATCCAAAATCAAATTCCTTGATAATAAACTGTTTATCAATTATAATAAACTGTTTTTATAAGAAAAACAGTTTATTATAATTGATAATAAAGTGTGTTGGAAGTCACATATTAATTATATTAAAGGTGAAATATCCAGATCAATTGCAATACTACACAGAGTGAAATATTTGCTGAATCAACCCACACTATATACTTTGTATCATTCATTAATACTCCCATACATGACATATTGTACTGAAGTATGGGGAAATACATATAAAACAAACATATATCCAGTCTTTATGCTTCAGAAGAGAGCTATTAGAATAATAAACAAAGCTGTTTACAAGGAACCAACAAACCCACTTTTTCTTAAATTAAAAGCTCTTAAGTTGAAAGATCTGGCTGATTTTAAAACCACAGTAATAATGTTTACAGCGAAGAATCTATCACTGCCCGCAAATATCCAGAAGTTGTTCCAAATAAGGGAGAAACAATATCATTTCAGAGGAACATGCATATTTCAAAAACCTTCAGTGAGAACTACCACCAAGCAACACTGTGTTTCAGTGCAAGGAGTCAGATTGTGGAACACTTTTGGAGCTGAATTAAAATCATGTACAACACTTGGACAATTTAAACAAAAACTAAAGGAAGAAATACTCCAAACATATATACAAAACGACATGTAAAATCACATAAGGATTGTCATATCCAGTCTGTGTTGTGCTGTTGCTTAGTTTTTTGTCACGTTTTGCCTTGGCCTTGTTCTAATTTGTAATACTTTCATTTTATTTTCCTCTTGAATTCTTAGATGGAACATGGGTGGCCCCCTCATGGATCGTCACCTTATCGTGGTGGGGGATTTTTGCGTGCCCCAGTGATCCCAGGAGCTATGTTGTCCGTGGCAATTTGCCTCTGATAGGGTCACCCAAGACAAACTGGTCCTGGGTGAAGGGCCAGACTAAGAACGATCCAACAGACTCTCATGATAAATTGTATATCAAGGATTCAGTGTACCCCGCCCAGTATGGGGTTACCGGGGCCCCACCCTGGAGCCAGGCCTGGGGCAGGGGCTCAAAGGCTAGCGTCTGGTGGCCAGGTTTCCACCCATGGGACCCGGCCGGGCTCAGCCCGAAGGAGTTACATGGGTCCGCCCTCCAGTGGGCTCACCACCTGCAGGAGGGATCATGGGGGTCCGGTGCTATGTGGATTAGATGGCGGCCAAAGGCGGAGACCTTGGCGGACTGATCCCAAGCTTTCTAAACTGGCTTTTGGTACGTGGAATGTCACCTCTCTAGTGGGGAAGAAGCCTGAGCTGGTGCATGAGGTTGAGAGATACCGGCTAGATATAGTCGGCCTCACCTCAACACACAGCTCCGGTTCCGGAACCAGTCTCCTGGAGAGGGGCTGGAGCTTGGCCTTTTCTGGAGTTGCCCCGGGCGAGAGGCGACGAGCAGGGGTGGGTATTCTTGTATCCCCCCACCTTGCTGCCTCTATATTGGAGTTTTCCCCGGTGGACGAAAGGGTTGCTTCCCTGCGCCTTCGGGTTGGGAAACGGGTCCTGACCATCATTTGTGCCTATGCACCAAATGATGTTTCAGAGTACCCACCCTTTTTGGAGTCTGTGACTGGGGTGCTGGAGGGTGATCGTCTTGGAGACTCCATTGTCCTACTGGGGGACTTCAATGTGCACGTGGGCAACGACAGTGAAACCTGAAGGGGGGTGATTGGGAGGAACGGCCTGCCCGATCTGAACCCGAGTGGTGTTCAGTTATTGGACTTCTGTGCTAACCACAGTCTGTCCATAATGAACACCATGTTCAAGCATAAGGGTGTCCATATGTGCACCTGGCACCAGGACACCCTAGGTCACCGGTCGATGATCGATTTTGTTATTGTGTCATCAGACCTGCGACCGTATGTCTTGGACACCCGAGTAAAGAGAGGTGCAGAGCTGTCAACTGATCACAACCTGGTGGTGAGTTGGATCCGATGGCAGGGGAGGAAGCCATTCAGACCTGGTAGACCCAAACGTATAGTGAGGGTGTGCTGGGAGCGTCTAGCTGAGGCCCCTGTCCGGGAGGTCTTCAACTCCCACCTCCGGAAGAACTTCAACCACATTCTGAGGGAGTCTGGAGACATGGAGTCTGAATGGGCCATGTTCTCCACCTCTGTTGTTGAAGCGGTGGCCCAGAGCTGCGGCCGCAAGGTGGTCGGTGCATCTCGTGGTGGCAACCCCTGAACCAAGTGGTGGACACCAGTGGTGAGGGGGGCCATTAAGCTGAAGAAGGAGTCTTATCAAGCTTGGTTGGCTTGTGGGACTCCCGAAGCAGCCGAGGTGTACCGGCAGGCCAAACGGAGTGCAGCTCGGGTGGTTGCTGAAGCAAAAACCTGGGTATGGGAGGAGTTCGGTGAGGCCATGGAACAAGACTTTCAGTCGACCTTGAAGAGATTCTGGCAAACTGTTCGGCGGCTCAGGAGGGGAAAGCAGCTCCCCGTCCACACTGTGTATGGTGCGGATGGGACACTGTTGACTTCGACTGGGGATATCGTCGGGCGGTGGAAGGAATACTTCGAGGATCTCCTCAATCCCACTGATACACCTTCCACGGAGGAAGCAGGGTTTGGGGACGAGGGGGATGACTCGCCTATCACAGGGGCTGAGGTCGCCAAGGTGGTTAAAAATCTCCTTGGTGGCTGGGCCCCGGGGGTGGACGAGATTCGCCCTGAGTACCTCAAGGCCCTGGATGTTGACGGGCTGTCATGGTTGACACACCTCTGCAACATTGCGTGGAGGTCGGGGGCAGTGCCTTTGGCATGGCAAACCGGGGTGGTGGTTCCTCTCTTCAAAAAAGGGGACCGGAGGATGTGCTCCAACTTTAGAGGGATCACACTCCTCAGCCTCCCTGGGAAGGTCTATGCCAAGGTACTGGAGAGAAGAGTCCGGCCGTTGGTCGAACCTCGGATTCAGGAGGAGCAATGTGGTTTTCGTCCTGGCAGTGATACATCAGACCAGCTCTTTACTCTCTCGAGAATCCTTGAGGGTTCGTGGGAGTTTGCCCAACCAGTTTACATGTGTTTTGTGGACTTGGAGAAGGCATTGGACCCCGTCACTCGTGGATTTTTGTGGGGGGTGCTTCGGGAGTATAGGGTATCGGGCTTGTTGTTACGAGCTATTCGGTCTCTGTATGACCGTTGTGAGAGTTTGGTTCGTATTGCCAACACTCGGTCGGATTCATTCCCAGTGAGAGATGGACTCCGCCAGGGCTGCCCTTTGTCACC
Organism: Pholidichthys leucotaenia; assembly: GCA_020510985.1. Taxonomy (NCBI): domain Eukaryota; kingdom Metazoa; phylum Chordata; class Actinopteri; order Cichliformes; family Pholidichthyidae; genus Pholidichthys; species Pholidichthys leucotaenia. The sequence continues at coordinate 168,338,523 of CM035850.1, forward strand.
AATCCTGTTTATAATTTTTATGGACAGGATTTCTAGGCGCAGCCAGGGAATGGAGGGTGTCCTGCTTGATGACCACAGGATCTCATCTCTGTTGTTTGCAGATGATGTTGTCCTGTTGGCTTCATCCAGCAATGACCTACAGCTCTTGCTGGGACAGTTTGCCGCTGAGTGTGAAGCGGCTGGGATGAGAATCAGCACCTCCAAGTCGGAGTCCATGGTCCTCAGCCGGAAAAAGGTGGATTGTCCTCTCTGGGTTGGGGACAGGCTCCTGCCCCAAGTGGAGGAGTTTAAGTATCTTGGGGTCTTGTTCACGAGTGAGGGGAAAATGGAGCGAGAGATCGACAGACGGATTGGAGCAGCATCTGCAGTAATGCGGACGTTGTACCGGTCTGTTGTGGTGAAGAGGGAGCTTAGTTCTAAGGCAAAGCTGTCGATTTACCAGTCAATCTATGTTCCTACTCTCACCTATAGTCACGAGCTTTGGGTAATGACCGAAAGAACGAGATCGCGGATACAAGCGGCTGAAATGAGCTTTCTCCGTAGGATTGCTGGACTCACCCTCAGAGATAGGGTGAGGAGCTCAGTCATCCGGGAGAGGCTCAGAGTAGAACCGCTGCTCCTCCACATTGAAAGGAGTCAGTTGAGGTGGTATGGGCATCTGATTAGGATGTCTCCTGGACGCCTCCCCCTTGCTTGAACTGCTGCCTCCGTGACCCGGACCTCCGGAAAAGCGGTAGAAGATGGATGGATGGATGGATGGATGGATGAAACATGGATGGGCAATATAAGCTGCGGCTTCAGCCATCACCCATTTCGGATAACTTATGCTGAATTGTATAACCTGAGGAGTTATTGCTTAATTTGACCTTGTTGGATTTTTTTCCTTTTGTTATATTATTCTGTTCCTATCTATTAATCTAATCTCTCCGAAATAAAGATTCATTCATTCAAGTTGATCAGCCACACTATGAAGATATGGGAAAGAGTTGTTGAAGCCAGGTTAAGAGGAGAGGTGACAATCAGTGAGCAGCATTACGATTTTATGCCAAGAAAGAGGACTACAGATGCAATGTTTGCTCTAAGCATGTTGATGGAGAAGTGTAAAGAAGGTCAGAAGGAGTTGCACTGTGTCTTTGTGGATCTAGAGAAAGCAGATGATAGGGTGCCCAGAGAGGAAGTGTGGTCCTGTATGAGGAACTCAGGAATGAAAGGAGTATGTGAGGGTGGTGCAGGACATGAATGAGGACAGCGAAACAGTGGTGAGGTGTGCTGTAGGAGTGACAGATGGATTCAAGGTGGGGGTGGGGTTCTTGTTTGCCCTGGTGATGCACAGGCAGACAGACGAGGTCAGGCAGGAGTATCTGTGGAACATGATGTTTGCAGATGGCATTGTGATCTGTAGTGACAGTAGGGAGCAGGTGGAAGAGAACCTGGAGAGGTGGCGGCATGCACTGGAGAGATGCAGGTGCAATGGTGAAGATGGGAGGAGTAGCTGTGATGAACTGAGCATGGAGGAGTCCGCCATGATCAGCCTTCCTGTATTAGCTCATAGTTCAACTTGTCCTAATTTTTGTTCTTGTGTCATAGTTGTATTTTTGATCCCGTGCTCTCTCTCTCTCTCTCTCTCTCTCTCTCTCTCTCTCTCTCTCTCTCTCTCTCTCTGTCTCTCTCTCAGTCAGAGCTACAGCTGTAAGTGTGCACTTCCGAGGTTTGCTCTGTTTGGAGCAGTGCACCTCTCAACCCTGATCCCTCTCCACTCATGTGACTCACAGCTGATTCTGACTGTAATCATTCTCACTGCCTTATCTAAGCCTTGTTTCTCCGTTTGGTATTCGCTGGGTTATTTTCTACCATTCCTCATTCTTGTCACACTGTTCCCATTGGCTCTTCTAAAAACTCAAGTCCAGCAGCTGCTGGTTTCGTAGTTTGTTTCCTCGTATGTCCAGCCTCTGCTGGGAGATCGTAGCCTTAGTCCTCACTTCTGTATTTTGTACTTGGTGTTGTGAAAGAGATGGAAGTTACCCAATGGAACAGAATTAAAAAAAATCCCTTTTAGGTTCCTGCTACAAGGATGAGCAGCACTTAGTAACTATCAGACACCAAAGTTGCAAGCACAAACATTTATTACACAAGGCAAAATAAGATAAAAATCAAATATTGCTAATGTGACCTTAAAAATGAGGCTGTGGCAATGCATATTGTAGAGGAGTCAACAGACAGCGTCTCAGTCAGGAGGCAGTGGTTAAACATAAGAGAATAATAGGCAGGGACGTCATGGGGAGTTGGCAGGAAGAGGGAGCTGGGGGTTTAAGGGAGATGTATTGTGGGGTTAGATGCCATGCAGTGTGATGTGAAATGTCATGCAGATGTGAGATGATCTGTTGAGTTTATAAGAAGAACCTGGCTTGACTGATTCATTACTTTCTGTGTATGGATGATGTGAGAGTGTTAATAAAGCTTCGTCTGTTCGTAAACTGGCCTCATCATTTCCCACACTCTCCACACTGGTGACCCTAGACGTATTATGGAACACGAGGCAAGAACCCCGGAGTCGGCCCGGACGGGAAGCCCCAGCAACGCGGCAAGCATCCCACAGACGGCCCGGACGGGAACCCCCAGCAACGCATGCGCTGTTGCAGTCAAGCTACCGGACTTTTGGCAGCACAACCTGCGCTCTTGGTTCCACCACACCGAGGCCCAGTTCGCCCTCCGGGGAATAATGGCAGACGACACCAAGTTTTACCATGTGGTTGCAGCGCTGGACGCTCGCACAGCTCAGCAGGTAGCGAGCCTGCTCGACCAGCCCCCAGCCCACGGCAGATACGAGGCTCTCAAAGCTGCGCTGACTCGGCACTACACGCTCTCGGACTGTGAGAGAGCAGAGAGGCTCCTGAGGTGTTCCGAGTTAGGAGATGGTTCGGCCGTCGATCTGATGGAGAAGATGTTGGCATTAATGGGCACGGACGATGGGCATTTTCTGTTTGCCCACCTTTTCCTCCGGAACCTTCCAACAGAGGCGAGAGCGGTGCTGGCCAATTCGCCATTGCTGGCCGTGCATGACTGCCGTGTGCTAGCCCAGGAGGCTTCCCTGGCTGAGCTGTTTTTTTCTCAGCCACTGCGGCTGCCCGGGGAATTTTGCCAGATAATCCCGCGCCGGACAGCTGCTCGTCTCAGCATTTGCAGCATAGTGCAGACACAGGCACGATGCTGGGCCCGGCCCACCACTGTTTTCCATGCACTTTTGTGCCAAAAACTTTGAAGAACGTGGAGTTCATGTTCGTCAGACACGATGCCCACCGCTCGCCATTGCGCCCACCCTATGATGGCCCGTTCAGAGTGCTGGAAACAGGGGACAAGCATTTTTTGCTAGACTTAGGGGGGCGTCGGGAGAAAATATGCATAGACAGACTTAAGCCCACCTTTGTAGTGGCGGATGAGCAAGTGCTGCTGGCCCGGGCACCTCGGCGTGGAAGACCCCCACGGAGAGCTCCCCAGGCAAACGATTCACCAGAACAGCCACACAGGCAGAGCAAAGTCCCCCCCCACTCGCCTTGGCCCACCCGCAGTCAGACACACATCCAGCAGCCCCCCGCCAGCACAGAGACCCCAGTTACAGCAGATATGGGAGGAGACTGAAGCCCAAAAGACGTGGTGACTGAAACTCTGTCTGGGGGTGGGGGTGGGGGGTGGAAATGCGTATTGTAGAGGAGTCAGCAGACAGCGTCTCAGTCAGGAGGCAGTGGTCAAACATAAGAGAATAACAGGCAGGGACATCATGGGGAGATGGCAGGAAGAGGGAGCTGGGAGTTTAAGGGAGATGTATTGTGGGGTTAGATGTCATGCAGATGTGAGATGATCTGTTGAGTTTATAAGAGGAACCTGGCTTGACTGATTCATTACTTTCTGTGTATGGATGATGTGAGAGTGTTAAAGCTTCGTCTGTTCGTAAACTGGCCTCATCATTTCCCACACTCTCCACAAGGCAGCCTTTAAAAAGGCAAAAGTCATTAAAACGTTCTTATCAGTCCCAGAGGCTCGGTGTCACACTCCAGGCCTTGTCCTTCAATATCCTCGATTGAGTCCACACATCCAGGAGTCTTCATCACCCACACCTAGAAGAAAGGAAAGTGGCCAGCAGTCTATTAACCTCACGACAAACGTGCAATGCATTCTGGGATGAGTAGGTTCAGTGATTGTAAAGGGACTGCAAGCACACAGCGCCTCGGCATTTCTTGTGAATGAACGGAAAAAAAAAATAAAATCACAAAATGGACCGTGCGAAGGAAAATTTAAAGGGACCGTACTCCGCCAAATTGAATGGGACTGCAAAGGCATGCTATTTGGCGAAGCTTGAAGAGGTTAAGATCCCTACCAACATATCACATGGAGTTCGGATGTAAACATTCTGCCAAACTTCGAACTTTAGGTCTTTGAAGCAAGAAAAAGTGCAGTTCACAGACGAATGGGTGCATGACTTGTAGATGTACAAGGTAGACTTGAAGACAATTGTGCTCACAAAGATGTTTTTTTTAATTTTTTGTCTTGATTACAAGTATTTATTTACTAAATAAAATAAGTGCATGCCATAAATTGAATTATGCACCCAATATACATGTGAAAGTGTGCTTATAATATTTTGTAATCAACCCCTCCTTTCCTGAAGTTGGTGCAACCCCTGATACACTTGTGTCCTGCACCTGTTGTGAAAAAGGCTGTGTGGAAATAAAATCCCCATATAAGCACCATAACATCCTGCAGGCCTGTGCAGACAAGGATTTTTACCTGAAACTCTCTGATGGGAGACTAGAACTCAAGCACAGTCACAAGTACTACAAGCAGGTACAAATGCAAATCTTTGTGACAGGCTCAAATTTCTGTGACTTGTTGTGTGGATCACAAAAAGTTGTGTTGTTGTACGCGTCACACCAGGTTCTGACCTGTGGGAGCAAACACTTTTACCAGTGGCCCAGAACTTTTTTTTATAAGGTTTTTCCTACCTGAGCTTGTTGCCCGTCACTTCACTGACTCTGACCCCACAACACAAAAGAGGAAAGCTGCAGCTGATAAACCCACCCAGAAGCCCAAAAGACGATGTCTAATTGCATTACAGCCAGGTCCCACACACAATCCCAGAAGACAGGCACAGAACACAACAGAAGTGTGGTGGACTTGCAGGCAGCCAGAAGAGCTGGATGACATGGTTGCCTGTGAAAAGCAAAACTGTGAAATTCAGTGGTTCCATTTAGGATGTGCGGGACTCTGAAGCACCAACCCCACAGTAGCCGTGGTTTTGCAATGTGCACATTAGAGTAATGCTGTAACATGAGACAGTTATGTGCTATAACGTTGTGTGAACAATGATACATGTCGATCATGCATGTCAATTTATATTCTTGTATTGTGTTATGGTTACAGTTTTGCATCTTTGAAATAAAGAGCTGGAGTTTGTAAGCCATTGTGTACTTTATTCCAAAAATTGTTACAAAGCAAGCAAGTGCATTTATATAGCACATTTCATACACAAGGGCAACTCAGTGTGATTTGCATATATAAAAATAAGAGAAAGCAAAATGCTTAAGCAATGTGTGCTTCAATATTATTGACGCAGTTAAAGACATTATGTCAAAAGGGCTAAACCACACCAAAAACATGTCAGTGTCTACATTCTAAAACTAAAAAGTTCAAAGCAGTCAATAATAACTGACCTTACTGCCAAACATTTCAACGTACTGATGTGGCGTGCTAGCCTGCAAACAAGGTGTCTTTGGCCAGGACACCAAAGGGCTGAGGTGTGCATGGAGCACATTTATGGTGTCGCAGAATAGGATGGAGGTGGTTTGTCTGCTTATGTCAAAAAGGTGTGCAATATGTTCAAGAGGCAAATTAAGCCCCAAACGCATCATAGTTAAAAGGAGAATTTGAAAATGGGAATTTTTTTCTGTCTTTGGTGGGCTGGGAAAAAAATTGCATCAGCAGAGCCATTAAACTGAAAGATGGAAGCCCAGTGTAGTATTTCCCCTTTGAGTCATTATCTTTGAGGAAATTCTCATCCAGAGTATTTCTGGAGAGCTCTCCCTTTAACTTTCTGTTCTCTTCTTGCAAGAGTAAAATTTCTTTAAGTCTAAGGTGACATGTGCTGCAGTTCTGTAGTTCTTGAGCATTTTCCACTGGAGCATCATCAGCCTGACAGATCAGTGCTGCTTCATCAAATGTCGTCTCCTCCATCTCAGCCAGAGGTGTGGTGTCATCTGCTGCTGATCAGGATAATAAACAACTGTAGTTAATATATTTTGTAATCAAAAGGAATCCCAAGACACATTTTAGAAAGAAAAACATAGGTTAAAAAAAAAAAAGACTACCTGAAGGAGCTACATTATCCATCTCAGTCATGGGGCCAGTGGTGTTGGGGGTCTGTGCTGGGGGGTCACTTGCATGCCCTGCTGATTCTTTTTGCTATAATCTCGCCCGTCTGCATAAGCGGTTAAACCTGTCAGGACTGGTAGCTGAAAGCTCTGCATGCCCAAGGTTTAGAGAAGGTGCCCAGTCAGGATCGCAGTCTAGCATTTCATAAGCTGGTCTGCCTGTTAAAGCAAAGGAAACGGTAAGAAAATACTTTGGTGTAGAACAAATTAAACCCGTTTACACAGGTGTGTGAGTGATAACTTTTTGTAGGTACTCGGATATCGGAGTCTTTCTTAAGCTTAGCTCTGTTTAGCTTAGCACTGCTAACGTAGGGTAAAAGCTATGACCAAGCAAGTCTTAACCACAACACAAGCACGTTTTAACCACAACAGACATACACAACAAATCAAAACGTACCTTTATGAAAATGCTTTGAGAACACCACCATTGATTCAGCTGTGTTTGAAAGTTATGTTGGGTCTTCTGACTGCTGCAATCCAGGCCAGGCGTCGCCTCTTAGTTACATCCGAAATGTGGGCTGTGCTGTTCTTCTTCCATGCTGGAAAACGATAAAAGCCTAATCCGTGGTTTACCTTTTCTCCACGACGGCTGTGAGAACGACTATTACAGCTTAAAACACAACTGCTTTGTGACAATGCCTCCTATGTTGAGTTGATCTCAGCGAACTAACGGGTTCTACCCAGAATGCACTTGGTCAGTTCTGCAGACACTACGTAACACTGGCGGAATCAATTCTTCACACAAAGGGGTCAGTTCTACTCAAATCTCCAACAACAATTAGTGTATTGGATTGAAAAAACTCAGAGCTTTGGGCAGAAGCTCCCCCACATCCAAGGCCTCCCAAACACTTCTGACCCATGACACTGGAACTGCCTGGAAGCTGCTGCAGACTGTTCAGCTGCTTGGAAAAATTATGGGCCTCAGTTCAGGAGAAGAAGGGGTCTCTCTCAATGCAGGTTTCTCCCTGCTTATATAGGAAATGGGAAACCCCGCCCCTGTATTTCATTGGGCCATGTGGGCAGCTTGTAGCAGTCATTTGGCTGGTTCAGGCTGTCAGTCAGTGCCTGAGGTTCCTACTAATTGTATGCAGCTGTGTTCAGTCATTCAAAAGCATGCATATAAAAAGTAACAAGAAAACACTACACTCCAAATAATCATAATTATCAACAACAACAAAAGTATAAACATGCAAAAGTATAACAATCAACATACAGATAAGATTAAACCATACATCCAAAACACAGCATGATACTCAGCATGACAGTGTGAACGATTAAACTGGCAAAAACTCACTACCTGTGTTTAGCGTCTTCGATTCGCAGCACTTTGCAGTTTATGACGGTAACAGTAGTGAAAGTAGATGAGCTTAAATACCTGGGGTCAATTCAATTAAACTTTATTTATGTAGCGCCATTTCACAACAATCATCTCATAGCACTTTCAACTGTTGGAGAAAGACCCCAGCAATCAAGTGATCCCTGTAATCAAGCAGTTGGCAACGGTGGAGAGGAAAAGCTTCCTTTTAGTTGGAAGAAACCTCCAGCAGAACCAGGCTCAGGGAGGGGCAGTCATCTGCTGCGACTGGCTGGGGGGTGAGGGGATAGAGAAGAAGAAGAAAAGAACAAACATGTAGAGCGCAAACAGCAGGACAGGGACTCAATCTTTGGAAGAGAACAAACAGATGTTAATGACTGGCAAATATATTTCATTGAGAGTGAAGGTAGAAGTGAAGCCCAGTGCATTGTTGGAGGTCCCCTGGCTGTCTAAACCTATTAGCAGCATAACTAAGGGAGGGTTCAGGTGCACCGGATCCCACCCTAATTAAAGGCCATGTCAAAAAGGAAGGTTTTAACCCTATTCTTAAAAGTCAAAGATCAAGTCTGACTCCTGAATCCAGTTTGGTAGCTGGTTCCAAAGGAAAGGAGCTTGATAACTGAAGGCCCTGCCTCCCATTGTTACCTTTTGGAGATTCGAGGTATTACGAATAATCCTGCATTCTGGGAGTGGAGTGCTCTGCTAGGATGATAGGGTAGTATCAGATCTTTTAAATAAAAAGGGGTCTGATTATTTATAGAGTGTCATTTTGGTTGGTGGTGTGCCCCAGGATTTTGTCAATGTAAAAAATGTGCCGTGGCTTAAAAAAGGTTGAAAAACACTGATTTAGAGGTTTGTAAGTGAGAAGAAGGAATTTAAACTTAATTCTAAACTCTATGGGAAACCAATGAAGGGAGACAAGAACCAGAGAGATGTGATCTCTCTTTCTAGTACCTGTTAAAACTCTCCCTGCAGCATTTTGAATCAACTGAAGACTTTTTAAAGATGTTTTAGGACAGCCTGATAGTGTCATGTCCTGGCGAGTGCTCGCCCCCTCCTTCCCGTATGCACCTGCTGTTCCTGCTGGGCAAGCGTTTATAAGGAAGTGCTCTTCAGTGATTCAATGCTGGTTCATTTGGGTATACTGCCTCGAGCAGGATAATCTAAATAAGTAGCTACTTGTGTTGTGGATTACCTTACCTGACACACTTTTTCCGCCTTCTTCTTCACAGGTTGCTGCCGACGAAGCGATGCATCTTCAGGGGCGCTGGTGCGCTCGTCAGCCTGTTGCTTTCCCCGTCGCAGTCATCATCTCCACCAGGTCAGACTCCACTCCTCATTTCCCCACCAGCAGTCCTGGCCTGCTGGTTCATCTCCTTCGCTGGGTTCTGAGCCGGGCTCTCTTTTCCTCCCACATGAGTGGTATCATTTTGGATTTCCATCTTCCCCTTCATTCCTCTATTAATCAGACTCGCCTCTCCCTCTGCAGGTTTGCTGCTCCTCTGGCGAGTGACTGGTTTTCTCCAAGTTCACGTCTTTTGAAATCAATAAAGGGTCAAACGTTTCTCCTGTGTGTTTCAGTTGGTGTTGCATCTTGCACTGAGGCTGACTGTCCAGTCAATATGACAGATAGTAAAGAATTACATTAATCTAATCTAGCACTAACAAAAGTGTGGAATAGTTTCTCTGCATCAATCTGAGACAAGATGTTCCTGATCTTGGCAATATTACACAAATGATAGAAGGCAGTCTTAGAAACAAGTTTAATATGTCAATAAAAGAACAGATCTTGATCAAAAATAACTCCAAGGTTCCTCACAGAACTTAGAATAGAGAAAGAGTAAACACATCCAAACTAAGAGTTTGATTGGGAAAGGTATTTCTAAGGTTTTTTGGACTAACTAGAATGACTTCAGTCTTACTGAATTTAATAGCAAGACATTACAGGTCATCCAAGCGCTGATTTCCTTAAGACAAGCCTCTAATTTGGTTAATTGATTACTTTCATCTGGCTTCATAGACAAGTATAACATTGTGTCATCTGCATAACAATGAAAATGTATGCAGTGCTTTCTAATAATATTGCCTTGTGGAAGCATATATAAACTAAAGACAATAGGGCCGAGCACAGATGGGTACAGATGTGTCCTCTAAAGCCACATTTCCACTATATAGTTCTGCGCTACTCTTTTCTTTTCTTTTTTACTTGTTTCTCCCGCGGCTGCGCCTCCATCACAACCGCGGAAAGCTGAGAATTGCTGGGGTGGGCGGGATCGAGGTGGCGCTACACTGCTGACGTATAAAGGACGAGACTGACTCCTCAACAACACAGAAGAAAATAGCGGATTACGAGCGGAGGATTTCCACGGTTTTTAACACAATGAATGTCTTTAACGAGACAAGAGAATTTTACAGGAGAAGACGACGTGGATTGAGACAACACACGTTGGAGCAGGAGAGGAGAATAGCGGTTGCCCAGGAGGAATCTGAAGCAACTGCATATGAAGCAGAGGTCATTCAGAGATCATTTCATTTGTTCAGTGTTCATGTGCATACATATGTCAAACGTCTTTTTTAAATAAAATGTTGTGCACTTTTAAACTACGTCGCCTCTGTTGTTCAAAACGGTTAAATGTTAACAGACGGTTAATTAAATGCTGAAACACCGGGGTAATTTAAAATTACGCTGAAGCTTAATCCTAAACCCCTTTAACTTACCAAATAATTTATAATATTATAAAAAAAAGCCAATCCAAATCTAGACCCATTTTGTATATTGTGTAATAATGATACACTGATGATAAACTGACTTCCCAAAAAAAGCAGCAGCTATACAACGCACTTTTGGTTTGATGGAATTGCCAATTGACCTTGGAATTATATGTGGAAACTTGTTATACTTCCAGTTAACTTTAACTTACAAAATAATTAAAAATATTATAAAAAAGCCAATCCAAATCTAGGCCCAGTTTTTGTATTGTGTATCATTTGAGTATCATTGTACAATCTATTGTTATTTATAAGGGTTATCTGTTCAGTGGTGGCTAATTACACACTAAAACAACGTAGAAAATGACTGCAAAGAAAATGCTGCAGCTAGCCAAGTCACTTTTGATTTGATGGAATTGCCAATTGACCTTGGAATTATATGTGGAAACTTGTTATACTTCCAGTTAACTTTAACTTACCAAATAATTGATATTATAAAAAAAGCCAATCCAAATCTAGGCCCATTGTGTATCATTTTTCCAATCTATTGTTATTTATAAGGGTTATCTGTTCAGTGGTGGCTAATTACACACTAAAACAACGTAGAAATGACTCAAAAAAAAAAAAAAATGCTGCAGCTAGACAACTCACTTTTGGTTTGATGGAATTGCCAAAGAACCTAGAAATTTTATGATGAAACTTTTTTTAATCCTACTAAATACACTGACATTGTCACACTGCCAACACCAAATTATAATTTTCTTTTTCAAACCAAAGATCACTATGGATCTATTGAATCACAATCACATAGGTTTATCATATACATGTCAACGTTTACAACATCGAAAATGTTATATTTGGGTTTACATGTATGGGTATTTTCGCTTTATATTATACTAGACTGCTTATAATTTATTGGAATTCTCAGAATTTGGAATGCCGATATAACATTCAATTCACATGTACTTACCTTTTACCCAATTCGACTTTCACCTTTATCAGTGTCTACTGCTGAATGTAAATTACACCTGTGCAACTGCTTACAATTTTACTTAAAAACTGTACCCAATGTAGAGCAATGGATACAGCAGTGGTAATATTTATTAAATTTAACAATAACAATTACATTACCATTAAAAATCTTGACACCTTTATGGCTGAACAGCAGGATTAGGGTCATATGAGGCAATGGAATGTGTATGTAATTATTCGCCTTTATCATCCAGTGTTATAATATACAAACCACACTTTTATCCAAAAGACTAACATTTTATTACATTACAAATATTCCCAAAACATGTTAACAAATGGGGAGCTTTCAGTACTTCGAGCAGACTGCCAAAATGGTTTAGGAAGGCTCCGTGGAAGGAAGCCGTCTCTGTCAGCTCATCCCTTCTTCCATCCATCCATCCATCCATCCATCTTCTACCGCTTTTCCGGAGTTCCGGGTCGCGGAGGCAGCAGTTCAAGCAGAGAAGCCCAGACTTCCCTCTCCCCAGCCACCTGCTCCAGCTCTTCAGAGGGGATACCAAGGCGTTCCCAGACCAGCTGGGAGACATAGTCTCTCCACCGAGTCCTGGGTCTGCCCCGGGGTCTCCTCCCAGTGGGACGTGCCTGAAACACTGAAACACATCCCTTCTTAATGCGGCTAACTGCAGGTGTCTTTCGCGCTGTTCGAGCATCCTTTCATGGATCCGCATCTCCTCAGCATGATTCTGGGCCATCAGTGATGCAAGGTCTGCAATGTTGTTGGACCTTTTCAGCTTGCCTATATGAAAGACAGAAGTCATTGTATTTAGATAACACCGGATCAAAACATGTCAGAAAAAATATTATGGAATTAAACTGTTGAAAGCCTGTGGTGGGATGCTTCGTTGCTGTATTTAAGCTCAACTGTCATGTTGTTGCCCCTCAGTAGAGTGGACTACTTCTGTGGTGATGTGGTTAGGCCCCCCTTCATTTCAAAAAGGATTAATTGTAAAAAGTATTTTGATTTAATGGGTTATTTTTAAAAGAATTTCTTTGTGCTGTGGCCTCATAAATCAGAATGGGTTAATAGTGTTAGCTGACTTGAAGAATTTCAATCAAGCATTTTGATTTGAAGTCTGTACATGTGCTCCTTTTTTTTTGTGAAAATACAACAGTATTTCCACCACCAACACACCTATAACACTGGGCCACTGTGGCTATGAACACCCCTGAATCTAGTATTTTTATAAACGTAGAAAGACATTTTAAATTCCTTGTTATGCGTCTATAGAAAACAATCACATATAAAAACAACCGGGTGGTAATTTTCAGTTTGTTGTGGCTTACCAGCACTTGACTGGGAGATGCCGGGGCAGTCCAGTGAGGCGGACCCAAGGGATTTGAAAACTGTGTATAGAAGGAAAAAAACACACAATAACGCTCACAAAGTGCAACATGTACCGCAAACACAAAACTTTTTAACCAGAATCCAATAAGCTTACGTCAGCGTTTTGTTCACGTGAATACTGAAATAAAAGCGCGATTCTGCAGCTTGATGCCAGGTAGCAGCAAGGTACAGAGGTAGCTAGCTATTAGCGGGCTAGCCATCACCACAATTGCCCACAATCAAACAATTTTCTTTATTGCTAAAATAAAGTGCGCTTTTGACCGAAAGGCAAGAAGACGGACAATAACAAAACAACACTCACCGTCACCGTTTTCCAATTCCGTGGCCGTGTCGAGTCCAAATTCTCTGCCAATAATAGCAGGCCGGACACTTCCTGGTATATTTTTTCATTGCAAGTTGCCCCACCAACTCGCTCTGGATGTAGTCATCGGCTACGAGGGACAGAAAAGTCCGCACCTCCTCGTTTGTTCATGGAATAAACTTGCGCGTGGACATCGTTATATGAAAACACAATTTTGAATCCAGTCACCGCGGTTACTCGCTGAAATTACAAATGGCGGACGTGTAGCTTCAACAGAAAACTAATGGACGCGTTTGGTGACGTTACGCCCTGACCAATCAGCGTTTAGCAATCGATTGACGTCAATTCACACCTCACTTTTCGCTCGCTTGTACCCTGCCTCTGAACAGGCACGAAAATCGTAACGGTTAAACCGTGAGGACTTGGGTGGAAATGGCGAAAAACCGAAACAAGTAAAAAAAAGTAAAGCCCAGGTGATACTGGTGGAAATGGGGCTTAATTAACATCACAGGTGTCTACAAACTTGTAATCTGTCAGTCAGCCTATTTAAAGGGTGATAAGTAGTCACTGTGCTGTTTCGTGACATGGTGTGAACCACACTAAACATGAACCAGATGAAGCAAAGGAGAGAGTTGTCTCAGGAGATGAGAAAGAAAATTATAGACAAGCATGTTAAAGGTAAAGGCTATAAGACCATCTCCAAGCAGCTTGATGTTCCTGTGACTACAGTTGCACATATTATTCAGAAATTTAAGATCCACGGGACTGTAGCCAACCTCCCTGGACGTGGCCGCAGGAGGAGACGGATAATACGAATGGTAACAAAAGAGCCCAGAACAACCTCTAAACACATTCATGGTGAACTCCAAGGTCAAGGTACATCAGTGTCAGATTGCACCATTGGTCGTTGTTTGAGTCAAAGTGGACTTCATGGGAGACGACCAAGGAGCACACCACTGTTGAAAACAAATCATAAAAAGCCAGACTGGAATTTGCCAAACTGCATGTTGACAAGCCACAAAGCTTCTGGGAGAATGTCCTATGGACAGACAAGACAAAACTGGAACTTTTTGGCAAGGCACATCAGTGCTATGTTCACAGACTCAAAAATGAAGCATACCAAGAAAAGAACACTGTCCCTACTGTGAAACATGGAGGAGGTTCTGTTATGTTCTGGGGCTGCTTTGCTGCATCTGGCACAGGGTGTCTTGAGTCTGTGCAGGGTACAATGAAATCTCAAGACTATCAAGGTATTCTAGAGAGAAATGTGCTGCCCAGTGTCAGACAGCTTGGTCTCAGTCGCAGGTCATGAGTCTTGCAACAGGATAATGCCCAAAAACACACAGCTAAAAACACCCAAGAATAGCTAAGAGCGAAACATTGGACTATTCTAAAGTGGCCTTCTATGAGCCCTGATCTAAATCCTATTGAACATCTGTGGAAGGAGCTGAAACATGCCGTCTGGAGAAGGCACCCTTCAAACCTGAGACAACTGGAGCAGTTTGCTCATGAGGAGTGGGCCAAAATACCTGCTGAGAGGTGCAGAAGTCTCATTGATGGTTACAGAAATCGTTTGATTGCAGTGATTGCCTCAAAAGGTTGTGCAACAAAATATTAAGTTAAGGGCACCATCATTTTTGTCCAGGCCTGTTTCATGAGTTTGTTTTATAAAGTAATTCTGTTGAACCACAATTCAAAAGCATTGTCTGATTTTCACTGATTAATTTTCATACAATTTTTATTTATTACCACTTTTGTCAGATTCTCTGTGACCACTGTGTGTTTTTCTTTCATTAGCAGAGGTACCAACAATTTTGTCCACGTCTGTATGAAGGAATGAGCATCATAGTAAAAAGCAGATGAATAGAAGAAAGAGAAGAAAGAAAAATGTTGAAAATTCACTAACATATACAGGAGACAATCTGGAAAAGTGGATACTTGGGTGCTTAAAACAATCATCAGTGTTTAAATGAAATAAAAAATTTAAAACTGAACAGATTTTCTCAGATTTTAGGAACATCAAAAAAAAAAAGCAAATATTGAAGGTCAAAAATCACAAACAGGCAAAAGGGACAAAATCTGCAAATTGCAGAAAAAAAAATCACTGAATCCAAGAAGAATGAGACTGAAAGTGAGAAAAATCTTTACTTTCCCTGTGAACTTGTTTCACACCTCTGATGTGTAAAGTCAGGTTCAGGTTCAGGTTCAGGTTACTTTATTTGTACCCGTAGGTAGATTTGTTTAGCAGTTGGTGACATCCATATTTACAAGCCACTAATTACATTCAACATAGACACAAACACAGGCACACATCTTACAAAATAGGTAAATATAAAATATGTACAATATAATTTTTATAGCTTGTTCAACTCTTTGACAGCAGCAGGGACAAAGCTGTTTTTGTAGCGCTGGGTTCTACTTTTTGGGACAGCAAACCTCCGTCTGGAGGGAAGAAGCTGAAAGTTGCAGTGCAAAGGGTGGGAGTCATCATTTAAAATCGAGTCGGCCATCCTCTGTACTTGTCTGGTGTACAGGGATGTCAGGCTCAGCTGTGACTCACCAAGCAAACGACTGGACCATCTGACTACCTGATCCAAGGATTTCCTCTGTTTCAGTTTTATCTGACCAAACCATGACATTAAAGAAAAGGATAAAACAGATTCAATAAAAGCCCGATAGAACATAGTCATTATGGTTCGGTCAATTTGGAAGCGTGCAAGTTTCCTCAAACAATGCAAATTTTGCTGACCCTTTTTGCACACCCTTTCACAGTTCACCTCAAAGTTCAATCCACTATCAATAATTGTCCCAAGATATTTGTACGATTGTACACATTCGGTGGTCTGGCCTTTTAGTATGGTGACTTTGTGCCTGGGAGTTTTCCTCCTAAAGTCAATAATCATATCTTTCGTTTTTGTTGTATTCAGCTGCAGGTAGGAATCCTCACACCAGTGAACAAAGTCATCAACTACTGGGCCGTGGCCACTCTCACCATCCTGGAGGAGACTGACAATGACTGAGTCATCAGCATACTTTATAATGTGTCTGTTGTCATGTCTGCTCCGACACATGTTTGTGTACAGGATGAAGAGTAGTGGTGACAACACACACCCCTGAGGAGAGCCAGTAGAAGAGCACTTTAGGTCAGACAATGTGCCATTGACCCTTACTCTCTGCGTCCTGTTGGTTAAGAAATCCAGAATCCAACCCACCAGATTATTGCTTAAATCAAATTGTTGCAGGAGCCTTTCAACTAAAATATGAGGTTGGATTGTATTAAAGGCAGAAGAAAAGTCCACAAATAAAAGCCTGGCGTGTGTCCCATTAAAATCCAGATGTTTAAAAAGCATGTCAAACAGAGTGACAGTGGCATCCTCCACTCCTCTGTGAGGCCTATAGGCAAACTGCAGAGGATCCAATGCATGTTCAGTCTGCCTTAGGACCTCACATCTGACCAGTTTTTCAAAAATTTTCATTAAAATTGAAGTCAAAGCAACTGGTCTAAAGTCGTTTACCGTTTTAGGACAGCTGGATTTTGGAACGGGAACAACCACGGCATCTTTCCAGATCTTAGGCACATGTTGTGTCTGTAAGGACTTATTGAAAATATAATGAAATATAGGACTCAGTTCATGTGCACAGGACTTTACCAGGCGTCCACATATATTATCAGGGCCCTGACTTTTGTTCACTTTTACAGCGCAGAACTCCCTTTTAACATCCTGCATCTCAATATTAAAGTGCTGATTGTCTTTGAGTTTCTGTTTCAAATCTTGGATTTCTGTGCTAAAATTAAAGGAGTCAAAACGACCATAAAAACAATTAAGAGCATTAGCCAGCTCTGTGTCTGAACTAAAACCATCTAAAAACACACGATTACTGCGCTCTGTGCTCTGAAGGCCTGCAATAGTTTTCATACTGACCCAGGCCGAACCAAGTTTATTTGCTGCCATCTTGCTTTCCAACTCTGATTTATAATTCTGTTTTGCTCTTAAAATTTCGGCCTTCAGCTCCTTGGTGGCAACCTGTAGCGCAGAAACAGACCCTTGTTTAAAGGCAAGTGCTTTTCTCTGTAAGCAGGATTTAACTGATTTAGTAACCCATGGTTTGTTGTTGGGATATATTTTGACACGTTTACGTGGAACAAACTTATTTTGACAGTGAGCCATGTATGAGCATGTGAGCTCAGCCAGAGAGTCCAAGTCATCCCCGCAGGCCATTATGAACATCTTCCAGTCTGTACAGTCAAAGCATTCCTGGAGGCTGTGCTCTGAATCTTCTGTCCACACATCAATGTCTCTGGTCTCCACGTTGCCTCTTCTGAGAGCAGTTTTATATGTGGGCAGCAAATGAACACAGTTGTGATCTGAGGATCCTAAAGGAGGAAGGGGGAGTGATTTATAGGCCCTCTCTATGGATCCATAGCACAGGTCCAATGTCTTTTTTCGCCTGGTTGGGCAGGAGACATACTGATGAAAGTTTTTAAGTGTCTTCTTTAAAGAAACATGGTTAAAATCCCCAAGAATGAAGTTTGGCGCCTCTGGAGAAATTGACTGCAGCCGCTGCACCACATCAGAGATGGTGCTGGAGGCGGAGTCAGCGTCTGCCCTCGGATGAATGTACACAGTTGTGATGAAAAGTTGGGGAAACTCTCGAGGCAAATAAAAGGGGCGAAGCGACACAGACAGCAGCTCCACATGGGGTGTACAGATGCGCTCTCTGACCGTGACAGATGTGCAGTACTGCTTATTAATGTATAAACATACTCCGCCCCCCTGACGCTTCCCAGTTACCTCTTCCTGCCGATCCGAGCGCAGCGGAGCTCCAAAGCCGTCAATCCACAGGTCTGCATCTCGATCATGCGCAGTAAGCCAAGATTCAGTGAAAGCCATGACGCAGCAGTTCTTAAAATCCTTCTGGTAACGTACATTGCCTTGAATTTCCTCCACCTTGTTTCTCACAGACTGTGCATTCCCAAAAATGATCGAAGGAAGAGGAATGTTACCAAACTGACGTCTCCTAAGGCGCAATTTCACACCTCCACGTCTTCCACGCTTCCTCCTGCCGCTTCTTTTTTCACCGCTGTGACCGTCTCTCAAAATAAAGTCCGGCAGATGAAATTTGGGCGCAATCAGAGACTCTGCACCAGCTGTGTTAAAGCGCAGCAACACGTCCCTGGAATATTGTATTCTGCCCGCTATTCTGCTCGTCATGGAGCCGAACGCGTTTACCTCAGAGACAAAGAGCCACAGCACAGATAGCAGCAGTGCGAGATATGAGAGGAAATCCATGTTGCAGATACTAGGGAGCTGTTCGCCATATATTCCACAAACGCTCCAGAGCAGAAACGACACAGAGGATTTTCTAAAAACGTAAAAAAGTACAAAAAACACACACACGCACACATGCACTATATCACCAAGCTGCTGGTCGCTGCGTGCGCATGCGCATGCGTCAGCAGCTCCCTTGCTGTATTTTAAATGATAAACCTGCTCCATTTCTGTTGACTTGATTCTGTCCTGACTTGGATTGTATTGTATTTGACTGTACTGAACCAGATTAAACTGCTGCATATAATAACTAGAAAAGCACTCGGAGAGCGCAGACCTCCGCCAAGCGCCGCAGTTCCGCCCATACAGTCTTGAGATTCCTTGATCATGAAAACATATGAGAAGCAGTGGTTCAGTAGTTATTCACGAAAATGGCATTTTCCGTAATGGCGGCCACAGTTCCTCCCATACAGTGTTTGTGTGTACGCTTTGAGATTCCTTGACCATGAAAACATATGACTAGCAATTGGATTGACAATGATAGGATTAGTGGTTCAGTAGTTATTGTGCAAAATGGGATTTTCCATAATTGCGGCCACAGTTCCTCCCATACAGTGTTTGTGTGTACGTTTTCAGATTCCTTGACCATGAAAACATATGAGAAGCAATTGGATTCACAATGATAGGATTAGTGGTTGAGTAGTTTTTGAGGAAAATGGCATTTTCCGTGATGGCGGTGTAGCGCTACAGTTCCCCCCATACAGTGTTTGTGTGTACGTTTTCAGATTCCTTGACCATGAAAACATATGACTAGCAATTGGATTGACAATGATAGGATTAGTGGTTCAGTAGTTATTCTTGAAAATGGCCTTTTCGGTAATGGCGGCCACAGTTCCCCCCATACAGTGTTTGTGTGTACGTTTTCAGATTCCTTGGCCCTGAAAACATATGACTAGCAATTGGATTGACAATGATAGGATTAGTGGTTCAGTAGTTATTCACGAAAATGGCATTTTGCATAATGGCGGTTTTCTTGTGGACGGTGATCCGGATCACCACCAAAATCTAATCATCTGTAGGATACCCCATTTCTGACAATCTGTGAAAATTTCATGAAAATCCGTCCATAACTTCTTGAGTTATCTTGCTAACAGACAAACAAACAGACAAACAGACAAACAAACAAACAGACAAACCAATGCCAATGATCACATAACCTCCCCCTTTGGCGGAGGTAATGACAAAGTGGTTCTAGGTGACTGAACTGTAACTCCACTCTCTGACCAATAGATGGTGCTGTAAACCAACATGATGGAGATGAGGATTGACAAACCAAAGAGAAGAAGATGCAATTAAAAAACCAGGTTGATTCAATTAAAGGAAGATGTCAAGAAAATGCATAAATAAGATCAGAAAAATAATTGAATTAAAAGCAATGTATATTTTAAACAAATAATAGATTTTTTAAAAAAAAATATTATACAGAGTGGATATAAAAAGTCTTCACACCCCTGCTCAAATGCCAGGTTTTTGTGGTGTAAAAAATGAGACCAGGATAAATCATTTCAAAACTTTTTCCACCATTAATGTGACCAATAACCTGTACAACCCAACTGAAAAACAAACTGAACTCTTTTAAGGGGGAAAATAAAAAAAATTAAAAAATGACAGTAACCTGGTTGCCTAAATATGCACATCCTTAAACTAATACTTTGTTGCAGCACCTTTGGCTTTTATTACAGCACTCAGTCTTTTGGGGTAGGAGTCTACCAGCGTGGCACATCTTGATGTGGCAATATTTGCCCACTCTTCTTGACAAAAAACACTCCAAATCTATTAGATTGTGAGGGCATCTCCTGTGCACAGCGCTCTTCAGATCACCCCACAGATGTTCGATCGGATTCAGGTCTGGACTCTGGCTGGGCCATTCCAAAACCTTAATCTTCTTCTGGTGAAGCCACTCTTTTGTTGATTTGGATGTGTGCTTTGGGTCATTGTTGTGCTGAAAGATTAAGTTCCTCTTCAGCTTTTTAGCAGAAGCCTGAAAGTTTTGTACCAACATTGACTGGTATTTGGAATGGTTCATAATTCCCTCCACCTTGACTAAGGCCCCAGTTCTAGCTGAAGAAAAACAGCCCCAAAACATGATGCTGCCACCACCATGCTTCACTGTAGTGTAGCATATTATTTAATTATAAGGTGATAAAGATTAATTAGACTGTAGATTGTAAAGCAGAGTTGTCATAGCACTGCAACAATGCATCTAACCTACACCTCCTCCTCCCCATTGCACCATCTCCGGCCACCCGTCTGCCTCCTCTGCCTTCCGTCCAGCGATGGATGCCTGAAGTTGGGTTAGCTCTAAACACTACACTAATAAGGTTAGCAAGTTTTAGCGAGTAAAGTTAGTGCTTCTTAAGCCCCTTTTCCCACTAACACCTACTCAGCCCGACATGCCTCAACTCTACTTGGCTTGACATGGTGTGGTTGGTTTTCCATTACAACTGAGTACCACCTCAAGTGGGTGGGTTCTTTACAGGAAGGCATCCCGCTATCCCGTTATGTTGTTGACATGCTGACATCTTCACTGATAAAATGGTAAAAAATGGTAAATGGCACTCACTTATATAGCGCTTTTATTCTCATCTCTCGATGACCAAAGCGCTTTACAGATCCTGCTATTCACCCATTCACACACACATTCACACACTGATGGTGGCAAAATAATGTAAAAGGTGCTAAAAATCACAAAACACTCACCATCTTCCCCGCGAGCAGCCATCAGCTCAGAGACATCCCGGTATACCTTTTCATTTTGGGTCATTCCACCACAGTAGTGCTGATGGGGCTGAAAAGTTCATAATTGTCAAATTCGACCAAATGTAGTTTATTTTTCAAGCGCAAGGATCTAAGCGCTGCAACACCAATAGAAAAAATCTGCGCACCGATGGATAAGCTGTTGAAAAATAACCACATTTGGTCAAACTTGACCACTATATGAACTCTTCAGCCTGTCTGCGTGGGTTTACTCCGGGATTTCTCCGGTTTCCTCCCACATGCCAAAAACATGCAAGTTAGGTTAATTGGCATCAAAACTGGAGATTTTAAATTGTCCTTAGATATGACTGTGAGAGTGAATGGTTGTCTGTCTCTCTGTGTTGGCCCTGCGATGGACTGGCGATCTGTCCAGGATGTACCCTGCCTCTTGCCCAAAGATGCTGGGATGGGCTCCAACCCCCCCCCCCCCCCCGCGACCCGAAAAGGATTAAGCAGAAGAAGATGGTTTGATGGAAAGATTAATTAATTTCTATTGAGAGGTGTATCAGGACCAGAGACTTACTCCGAGTCGATGCACACCAGAAAACTTTGAGAGGAAATACTCGTGAAGGGGCACCAATTCATTATTGTGAATGATTTATTAATAATTAATCTTTATATATTATACCCTCAATCGGTCTGAAATATTCATGAATTCTATGGGTGACTTAGAAACAGGCACAGGAAAGAACAAAATCCCAACAACTTCTCTCATACAGTTAACAGTTTATTAATGAAACTCTGATTAAATGACATTACATTCAGATGATTTGTAAGCATGTTAACAATCAGATATCAAGCCATACCTTCATTTTAACTGATGATTAAGCACTGCGGCAGCACAGCAACTCACCCTTAGCCGGGGGATCCTGGGTTTGATACCAGCCCTAGACCAACAGTGATCTGTGTGGAGTTTACATGTTCTCCCCGTGTCTGTGTGGGTTTACTCCAGGATTTCTCCGTTTTCCTCCCACATACCAAAAACATGCAAGTTAGGTTAATTGGCATCAAACTGGGGATTCTAAATTGTCCTTGGGTATGACTGCGAGAGTGATTGGTTGTCTGTCTCTCTGTGTTGGCCCTGCAATGGATTGGTGATCTGTTTAGGCTGTACCCTGCCTCTCGCCCAAAGATGCTGGGATAGGCTCCAGCCCCCCGTGACCCGAAAAGGATTAAACGGAAGAAGATGGACGGATGGATTGAGCAACAAAGTGTAACTGTATTTGTGGAATCATGAACTTTAGCATGAATTTGGAACAGTAATAAAATTTAGACTGAATTAACTAACCAAAGTTATGAAAAAAATTAGATGTCAATTTATGAAGAAAATTATGAAACTAATTGTATGAAAAAGGATTTCTAAATTACTCTAAAATAAAATGGAATTTAATGAAAAGATGAATGTCAGTTCTCTCTAATTCTACAGCTTTGATCAGAGTTATGAACTAAGTTGAAACCTGAGACAAATTATGGGATATGTATTTGATGGACTTGCATTAGTCAGCAGATGAGAAAGGAATGTGGCTCACGTGCACCTTGAAGCGTTGTTTCCTTTGTGGGGTTTGTTGGATCCTTCTGAAGATTTATTTGCGGATGATACCAGAATATCTTGCCAGCAGATATTCGACCAAAGTCCACAGTCACAAGCTGAGATTTGACTGCGATGACGAGCTGCTTCCTGGGGCTTTCCGTCTTCTTCGTTGCCCGCTTACGCCATATGCCAGGCAGAAAACACAAGAGAGCTTTTGTGGTTCAGCGGCTTCCCTCCTGAGTCTGATTAAATTGAGTATAGTTCAAAGTCTGATCAAGCCACAGAATGGAAGAGACAAGATTAGAAATAACTAAAATCAAGCCACAAAATCCCAAGTCTCTTAAATTTCGTGGGTTTGGCCAAAATGGTTTCCAGTGTGGAAAAACGAATGGTCAGTTAGTCCCTTTAAAACACACGGTGAGTTTAAAGAAAGTTTAACAGAATAAAGTTAGAGAAACGCCTGCGAACACGAAGTCTGACTTTGTTTAACAAAGGTTTGAACTCAAAGAAGGAAAAATTAATTCCCAGACGTTTAACAGAAAAACATTAAAAGTAAGACACACAATTCACACGAGACAAATAGCAACCATGTTCTGCTGAACTTGGGCATTTCCCCTCTAAAGACTGGTTTGGCAGGGTTCCTCTGACTGACATGACCAGGGACCAACAGTCTTACTGACATGGTTTGTTGACCCAGTGACAAGGCACAGACTCCAAATTGATACAGTTAAGTTTATTAACAACAATGGAGTGAAATGTAGTGTGAGTGCAGGCTGGAACTGCTGGGAACTGAGCGAGACACCGTACGGCCTGGCAACCCTGGAGACACACAGAGAGAGGTGGTTACTGAACGTCACGACTGGAGTTAGACAGTTACTGTGTGGCTAACTGTGGGAACAGATGGCAAAGTTCTCCGGTTCAGCATTACGGCTGTGGCCAGGGAGGCAGTGCTTTTCAGACGGTGGTATTGTTCTGACAGGAGAGTGTAGATGAAGAGGGTGAGGAGGGGAGGCTGGTAAGTCCGTCGCCCGAGAGGAAAAGGAAGAGACTCCGTCGCCACGGACTCCGCCTGTGCACAGGGGACTAGTAGAAAGAGGTAAGTTGGCAATGGAGCTTACGTGGAGGGCTGGTTGGATCTTTCTGGTGCAGGTGAGGGCTGACTCGGCTGTGGCTCTGGTAGCTGAGACGATTCGGCGATGAAGCTCTCCTGGAGCACAGTGAGACATCTCCGCACTGCTACTCCGGGCAGCGTGGAAGATATAGGCCCAGCCTAATGAGAATCAGGTGTGGGTGCAGCTGCGGATAATGAGCAGAGCGGACCATGGCAGTACTCCCTCCCAAATGAGCACCTCTTGGCGGTCGTTCCAGCCCACCTGGATGCATCTGATGGAACTCCCTGATGAGATCTTTATCAAGCACACAGGCAGGATGCACCCAGGACCTGCCCTCTGGTCCATAGCCCTCCCAGTCCACCAGGTATTGCAGCCCATGGCTCCGGCGGCGGACGTCCAGGATAGCAGTCACACCCCACGCCGGGCTGCCGTCAATCATCCTTGGAGGTGGTGGGGACCTGGGAGGTGAACACGGGGGGCTAGAAGACACAGGTTTAACTTGCGACACATGAAATGTGGGACATATGCGGGGGGGGGGGGATCCAGCTGTACAGACACAGGGTTGATGATGCGAGAGAGAGCGAAAGGCCCAATAAACCGCTGCTACATCTTCCTGCGCTTAGCCTTCAGATTAATGTTCTTTGTAGAAAGCCAAACTTGCTGACCCACCTGGTACGCCGGAGCTGGGGTTCTATGACGATTCACCACAGCAGTGTTGCATTCGGCTGTACGATGTAGCATGGCCCGAGTCGCCCTCCATAGACGATGACAGCATCTTATGTGCTCTCGCACTGATGGCACGGCGATGTCACCCTCCTCCTTGGGAAACAAAGGGGGAGAATACCCAAGAGAGGCTTGAAACGGGGACATACCTATGGCCAAAGAGACCGTCGAATTGTGGGCATACTTGATCCATGGTAGGAAGGAACTCCATGCAGTTGAACAAAATGGGCCGCCTTGGAGAATCTGTCCACTAGGGTGAGAATCACGGTGTGATTGCTGGAAGGAGGGAGGCCGGTGACGAAGTCCAACGCCACATGGGACCAGGGCCTGCCAGAAACCGGAAGGGGGTGGAGCAACCCTGCCGGTGGGGACAATGGGGACTTCCCGGTGGCACACTAGGGACAGGCCTGGATGTACTCCCCGACATCCTTTTGAAGAGAGGGCCACCAGAACGAGCGTTGCAACAACTCCTCCATGCGTCGTCTTCCAGGATGGCAGGCAAACTTGGATGCATGGGCCCATTGGATGACATTACCCTGGGCGGCCGATGGCACAAACAACTTCCCCACTGGCCCCCTACCAGGGTCCCTCTCTGACTCCTGGGCCCTCAGGACCCTCTCTTTAATCCCCCATGAGAGAGTGCCCATGACACAGGAGGTAGGAAGGATGGGATGGTCTTCAGCCTCCAGGGTGTCCGTGGCGAATTGCCTGGAGAGAGCGTCCGGTTTATTATTCTTGGACCCAGGGCGGTATGTGATGGTAAAGTCGAATCGACCAAAGAAGAGAGACCAGCGGGCCTGACTGGCATTCAGGCACTTGGCCGTCCTAAGGTACTCCAAGTTGCAATGGTCCGTCCAAACCATGAACGGCTGCGAGGACCCCTCCAGCCAATGGCACCACTCCTCCAAAGCCAGTTTGATGGCCAGCAACTCCCTGTCACCGATGCTATAATTACGATCCGCCGGAGATAGTTGCTTGGAGAAAAAGACACAAAGCCGGACCTTCCCATCCATCAGAGAATGCTGAGAAAGGACCGCCCCCACACTAGAATCCAAGGCGTCCACCTCCACGAGGCACTGCAGGCTGGGATCCACCTGCACCAGGATCAGCGATTCAGAGAACTGCTCCTTCAGGTCTGCAAAGGCCGTAGCCGCCCCCTCCGACCACCGGAAGGGAACCTTCATGGATGCAAGGCGCGTCAGGGGAAGGGCCCGGCTGCTGTAGTTCCTGATGAATCGGCGGTAGAAATTAGCAAATCCCAGGAACTGCTGGAGCTGTTTCCTTGAGGACTGGACCGGCCACTCCACTACCACCTTAATTTTGCCCGGGTCCAGAAGGATTTCCTTATGAGAAATAATGAGGCCCAAGAAGGACGTCTTGGACGTATGAAACTCACATTTCTCATCCTTGACGAATAACTGGCTCTCCAATAGCCACTGAAGAACCCGTCTCACATGTACCCGGTGCTCATCTAAGGAATGGGAGAAGATCAGAATGTTATCCAGGTAAACGAACACAAACACATTCAGAAAATCCCACAGAACATCATTGATGAGCCGCTGGAACACACCAGGCACATTGGTCAGATCAAATGGCATCACCAGATATTCAAAGTGACCACTAGGGGTACGGAAACCTGTTTTCCACTCGTCTCCCTCGCGGATCTGCACCAGATGGTAAGCGTTGCGTAGATCCAACTTGGTAAAGCAGGAAGCCCCCTGGAGAGAGTCAAAGGCAGAATTAAGCAACGGGAGGGTGTACTTATCCTTGATGGTAATATTATTCAACTTCCTGAAGTCAATGCATGGTCTCAAAGAGCCGTCCTTTTTTCCCACAAAGAAGAACCCCGCCCCCACTGCCGAAGAGGATGGGCAAATGATGCCTGAGCTCAGGGACTCCTTGATGTATGTGTCCATAGCAACCTGCTCCGGCGGGGAAAGGCTATACAGCTGGCTAGACGGGAGAGGAGTCCCCGGACGGAGGTTTATAGCATAAGGTCAGTGGGGTGGAAGGGACAGGGCCCGGGACTTGCTAAACATGGCTCCGAGATCGTGATATTCAGGAGGCACTTTAGACAAGTTGGGAGGGGGAACAGGTTGGGCAGTGGCTTGACTCTGCTTGGAGCTTTGCTCGGAGCCGGTCTAGAATGGAGTAGTGAGGTGCCTACTTCCCTCCACTAGCCTTGGGTGCGCACCTTGGGCAAGTGCTAGTACACCCGCAGCCTCCCTTGCCAGCGTCACGGCACGGCAGTTATGTCATCAACACGATGGCATCTCTGGCACTACATCATTGGCGCTTCTGAATGTCAACTCAGCTTCAGTTACGGCAGGCGTCTCTGACTGTCTACTCGGCTTCAGTTTCGGCAAAATGCAACGAGCTTCTCTGCGACCATCTCAGCTTTGCTGTGTTGTCGACCAACAGAGCACCTCGCCAAGGGACACTGCCTATGCGCCAAGCAGTGTTGTCATCACCATAGGTGCAGCCCCACAGTTTTCAATGGAAGTACAGTTAAGGAGAGAAGATATGGCTACCGCATATGGGGGAGCCGATGCGTCACTCAATACGGCAGTGGCGATAAGTGGATGAAGTCCGTATACTGCTACCGTGTCCGGGGTAACAGACGAACAACACCATCGACCTTTTGTTTCAAACTCATGCAAATAATGTCTCAATCTTGGTGCTTGGAATGTCCGTACAACCAACGACAGTGAGTCTTCAATCAGACCTGAAAGAGCAACAGCCCTTATCTGTCGTGAGCTAGAGAAAGTGTCTATTGACATCTGTGCCCTAAGCGAAGTTCGGCGACCTGGCACCGGAAACGTAGTTGAGAGGAGTCACACAATCTTCTGGAGTGGAGGAGAAGAGAGAACAGCTGGCGTTGGCTTTACTATTTCCAACAGGCTAGCTGATCAAGGTATCACCCCTACACCAATTAGCAACAGGCTCATGTCAATGTGCATACAGCTAAAGGGAGGAAACAATCTAACTCTCATTAGTGTATATGGGCCGACCATGCAAAGATCTCAGGAAGAAAAAGAGCAGTTCTATGAAAAGCTTAGCAGCTGCACATCTGCCACCGAGATGGACATCATCATCATCCTGGGCTACTTTAATGCTCGAGTGGGCAAGGACCGGAAATCGTGGCCGAATGTAATTGGAAAACATGGCGTTGGTAAAATGAACTCCAACGGGCTTATGCTCTTAGAATTCTGCACCAGATTCCAGCTCAGTGTCATAGGTACTATGTTCCAACAGAAAGACACCTTAAAGAACACATGGCAACACCTACGTTCAAAGCACTGGCACCAAATCGACCATGTACTATCCAATAAGGCCGCAAAACCATATGTTACAGTGACACGAGTCAATCAAGCAGCAAACTGCTTCACCGATCATAAGCTCCTGGTATCTAAGTGCCTGTTCTTTATTAAAAACAAGAAGAGTGGTACAAGACCTCCCAAGAAGCTAGACACACATTTGGATGATGACAAAAAAGCATTACTGGAGCTCTTCCTAGACGAAAAGTTGTCTACCTGTAAGGCGGACTTTGATGAACTCAGAGTTATTCTCCAGAATGCTGCCATACATGTCTTCGGCAAAAAGAAACGAGTGCAGAATGACTGGTTTGATGATCAAGAACAAGAAATTCAAAAGCTGCTTCAAGACAAGAACTTGGACAGGCATGTTCTAAGAAGGCGGATCAGAGAGCTAAAGAATGACTGGTTTCGGCGCAGAGCTGAGGAGGCAGAGCGGCACTCTCAGGAGAAGAACCACAGAGAGTTTTATGCTACCCTCAATGCCGTCTATGGCCCTAGATCCAGAAGCACCCATCCTGTGAAGTCCAAAGATGGTGAGCTCCTGACTGTTCCTGACAAGATAAAGGACAGATGGGTTGAGCACTTCAGCGACTTGTTAAACCAACCAAGGGATGTTAACTTGAGCATCGTCCATGACATAGACCAGCTTCCAGTTATCTAATCAGTGAGCCTTCCAATTGAAGACCAAGAACTTGACCAAGCCCTTAGAAACACCCGATTAGGAAAGAGCCCAGGTCCAGACGGTATTCTACCTGAAGTACTTGTGCATGGAGGACGTCGCTTAAGAGCTCTCCTACTTGTCCTATTCAACATCTGCTGGACTACAGAGATTATCCCAACTGACTGGATAGATGCCACCATCGCAATTCTGTTCAAAAAAGGTGACAGAAGCCTCTGTGGAAATTACAGAGGAATCTCACTGCTCAGTGCTGTCGGTAAAGTCTTTGCGGGCATTATATTGCAGAGGCTTCACCTGTTAGCAGACTATATCTACCCCCAGTCACAGTCAGGGTATTGAAACTGTAGAAGTACAATAGATGGGATTTTCACCCTTCGCCAGCTGATGGAAAAAACAAGAGAGCAGCGCAGATGTTTGTACATAGCCTTCGTGGATTTTGTGAAGGCGTTTGACATGGTCAATCGTGAGCTCCTCTTCATCATCCTTGGTAAACTTGGCTGTCCTCCAAAGTTTATAAGAATCATCAAGAGACTATACACGGACGTGCACGCCCGACTTGCTATCAATGGTGAACTCGCCTAATCCCTTGAATACAACAGCGGGGTCAAGCAGGGGTATAAACTAGCTCCAACACTCTTTGGCATGTACGCAGCAGTCCTACTTTGGCTCGCTTTCAAAGAAATCAAGCACACCTGCAGCGTACAGATCAGACTGCGTTACGATGGCGATCTTTTTGACCTCCACAGATTAAAACCGAAATCCAGAGTCCTCACAGAATATATTAGAGAAGCTCAGTATGCTGACGATATCGCGATCTTCAATGATACACCAGAGGGCCTGCAGATGTTATTATCCTCCTACAATGACGTCGCTAAGAGAATGGGTCTCTGCATCAACACAGTCAAAACAGAGACCATGTGTATTGGCAATACAGCTGAGTTCTTTATTGACGACATCAAACTGGCCAACGTTACTCGCTTCAAGTATCTCGGCAGTTATGTCAGCAGTGACTGCTCTATGAAGGAGGAACTTGCATCTCGCATTCAAGCAGCATCGTGTGCTTTTGGCCGTCTGCGCAAGAGGGTGTTTGATTCACATGACCTCACAGTCTCTGCCAAAGTCGCAGTTTACAATCAGTGTCTTATGCCCCTCCTGATGTATGGCAGCGAAACCTGGACGCTATACCAGCACGAAGTCAGGCAGCATCACCTTCGCCTGATACTAAACATCAAGTGGGACAATTTCATCAGCAATGAGGAGGTGCTGCGGCGGGCACACGTCGAAGACATCGAGATCAAGCTTGTAATGAGTCGCCTGCGCTGGTTAGGTCATGTCTGTCGAATGAATGAGGATAGGCCGGTGAAGGAACTCCTGTATTGTGAGCTGGCTCATGGTTCTCGCAAAGTAGGTCGACCCAAACTCCGTTTTAAGGACACATGCAAAAATGCATTGAAGTGTGCCGATGTTTTAGATCAATGGCAATTGGTAGTACATGATAGAGCAGAATGGAAGAACCTCACGAGGAAAGTTTGCAGGGTGTATAATACAAAGAGAGTGATAGCTCATGAGAAAAGACGGGCTCGACGCAGAGCGGAAAGAAGTAAGGAAGGAACTGTGGATATACCCATTTCGGGTGAAAGGCAATATGAGGGGGAACAGGGGAAGCCCCTAGGGTCACTGAAGGTAAGCATGCCACTGACTGCAGATAGGTGCTGAGGCAAAACGAACTCCAAGATTTAATACTTCCAGCACTCCAATCAATCATCGGGTTATGGAGGCATAGCCAGGGGTATCCCAGGATGACCGGAGATGTTGAGACTGGCAACACGAAGGATAGTTCCTCTCGATGAATACCAGATACAATAATAGAGACTGGAGCTGTCTGGTGGGATACTGTAGCCATGGGGGCATTAGACAACGCAATCAGCCAGAGTGGAGACTTAAGGGGAATGCAGTGAAGACCCAAACAGGTTGCCAGGTCTCTGGACATAAAGCTTTGCTCAGCCCCGGAGTCGATTAAAGCCTGTGTAGGTATCTCTGTGTGTTTGTGTATGACTCTAATGGGAAGAAGCAAACTAGATAGGGGATTAGACCGGGGTGAGTCCGTGAGTCCCCCTACTCTGACGCACGGACTCCGCCTTTTGGCCGAAGCTGACACGACCCAACCTCATGCTCCCCGCTCCCGCAATAGAGGCACAACCCAAGCTCGCGGCGACGTTGTTTTTCCGCCACAGATAACTTAGAATGCCCCACCATCATAGGCTCCGCGGGTGCTGAGGGATCAGAGGGCGGTAAAGCCAATAATGAGGACTGAGGGGAATGGCAAGATGGTTCCCCGGACCGTCCATAGGACCTACGTTCAGCCGCTAGCTCCCTCAGTCTATTATCCAGACTAATGGCAAGGGAAATGAGCTCGGATAACCTAATTGGTTTCTCTAAAGGGGCTAATTCATCCCGAAGGCTAGAACTGAGGCTTCTGATGAAAATACAGCAAAGAGAAGTGTCCTCCCAACCTACTTCAGTAGCTGCCACCTGGAAGTCTACAGCATAATCTGCCACCGCCTTAGATCCCTGCCTTAGATTTAGTAGGTGGGTGGTGAGGACGCTATCTCGATCAGAATGATCAAACACTTCATTGAGTTCACTAATAAATTGGCCAAAAGTGAGACTAGCATCATTTGCCCTAGCCATTACCGCATAGGCCCAAGCTAGTGCTCTTCCCTCCAACAGATCAATAACGTAACCAATCTTATTGTGGTCAGAAGGGAAGTCCTCTGGCACCCGCTGAAACACCACCTCGCACTGCATAACGAACCCTCTGGCTTCACCCAACTTGCAGTTGAAATGGCTGGGAGTTGGTACGGGAGTACGTCGAACTGGAGGACTCTGCCTGAGCTGGTTAGCTGGTATGCTAGCGGGAGTCGAGGAGCTGCTGGCGACAGGTAAGGCCTGAGAAAAGGGCTGAGAATTAGTTAGTCTATCTAACTGATCTGTGACACGAGTTAGTTGGTTTAGTATGGTCTGCTGCTGATAAACTAATTGATCAGTTTGAATCTCCATGCGGTTGACACGGTGCACCAAAGCACTGTCAGCTGGGTCGTTCTGGTGGAGATGTACTGACATGGTTTGTTGACCCAGTGACAAGGCACAAACTCCAAATTGATACAATTAAGTTTATTAACAACGTGAGTGAAATGTAGTGTGAGTGCAGGCTGGAACTGCCGGGAACTGAGCGAGACACTGTATGGCCTGGCAACCCTGGAGACACACAGAGAGAGGTGGTTATTGAGCTTCACGACTGGAGTTAGACAGTTACTGTGTGGCTAACTGTGGGAACGGATGGCGAAATTCTCCGGTTCAGCGTTATGGCTGTGGCCAGGGAGACAGTGCTCTTCAGACGGTGATGTTGTCCCGACAGGAGAGTGTAGATGAAGAGGGTGAGGAGGGGAGGCTGGTAAGTCCGACACCCGGGAGGAAGAGGAAGAGACTCCACAGCCACGGACTCCACCTGTGCACAGGGGACTAGTAGAAAGAGGTAAGTTGGCAATGGAGCTTACGTGGAGGGCTGGCTGGATCTTTCCAGTGCAGGTGAGGGCTGACTCGACTGTGGCTCAGGTAGCTGAGACGATTCGACGATGAAGCTCTCCTGGAGCGCAGTGAGACATCTCCGCACTCCCACTCCGGGCAGCATGGAAGATATAGGCCCAGCCTAATGAGGATCAGGTGTGCATGCAGCTGCAATGAGCAGAGCAGACCATGACACTTACATTGTGGGTGGGTTGCATGAACGTTGGGCCAATAAGGAAGCAGTCCTTTGTCTGGAACTGACCGATAAAATTGAGAGAATCGTTGCCCAGCAGATGCTGGCTGATTATTGTCGGATACCAGTCAGATGACTTGAGGAAACTTTCCTCAACAGAATGAAACACATCTTATCAGTGAAATTCACTAATATACTTATGTATAAAGTCTACGCTATTTCAGTGATTCATGCACTTTTATACTGGTCCTTCTAAAATTGCATGCATTGGAATAAAATTAATTTCAACATTTTTCAAACATACGCACATTTAAATTCAATGATTAATAAGATAACTCAAACCATAATGATATATCAGAGTCCCACTTGATTTTCCAGGGTGTTCTGACAAAGAAAATAAACTGAGAATTGGGAGTTCTGTAACGAAGGAAGTTATTTCATTCATTAATTTCAACTTGTACAGTCAAAAGTGAACGTCTATTCCAGAGACGTCCACCAGGGGGTAGTGTTGAGCTGTGGATAATTCCATACAGTCAGTAAGATGCACTTCAGAGTCTGTGAAATGTCAAAGATGGTGATCACATAAACCTGTTTGTGTTAACAAAGGAATGTTGTCCAACTGTGGTCCTGAGATGAAAAGCAATTCTTGACCAGGCTTTTTGAGTGAAACAGTTTCTTGGAGGGGAGAGTAATTTTATAGATTTTAGCCAAGTGAGTTGATGCTACAGTAGGTATGCTGTTCTTTTGGTGATGAGCAGTGTTGTGTTTGTGCCAAATATACTTTTTGGAATTATGGTCAAAAAGTTCAATCTTGGTTTCATCGGACCATAATACATTTTCCCACCAGTGTTTGGGAGATTTCAAATGTGTTTTTGCAAAATGTAGCTGGGCTTGAATGTTTTTCTTCGTAAGATGAGGCTTCTGCCTTGCCACCCCAGAGGACAGATTGTTGTCACATGTACTAAACAGCCAGTTCTTGCCAGAAATTCCTGCAGCTCCTTCAGTGATACCAGAGTTATGGTCTAGCTGGTAGAGCATCTGCGCCACAACCAGGAGGTTGTGAGCTCAAATCCCGGCCAGGTCATACCAAAGACCATGTAAAAATTATACTTTCCACCTTCTAGCGTGGTGCTCAGCATAGTAGAATGGGGAAAGTTAATGCTACCAGCGGACTGACCCCCCCCTCTGTAGCTTTCACTACTTACAGTAGCTGTGTGGCCGAGGGTCAGAGAAACAGAGATAGGTGCCTCCCCTATACACCACATGGTGTCCCACATGCTGTGGAGGGGAATTAACTAACTAACTACTTCAGTATTGCTGTCGACCTCTTGGCAGCCTCCCTGACCAGTTTTCTTCTTGTCTCTTCATCAATTTTGGAGTGACGTCCAGTTCTTGGTAATGTCACTGTTGTGCCATATTTTCTCCACTTGATGATGACTGACTTCACTGTGTTCCATGGTATATTTGATGCCTTGGAAATCCTTTTGTCCCCTTCACCTGACTGATACCTTTGAACAATGAGATCCCTCTGATGCTTTGAAAGCTCTCTGAGGACCATGGCCTGTGCTGTAAAAATGGTATTCAATTTTATAGCACTTTTTCTCATCTCTTGATGACCAAAGTGCTTTATAGATCCTGCTATCCACCTCTTCACACACACACATTCATACACTGATGGCGGCAGAGCTGCCATGCACCAGTGCTAGCCTGACCTACCAGAGGAGCAACTGGGGGTTCCGTGTCTGCTCATGGACACTTTGACATGCAGACTACAGACAGAGCGGGAATCAAACTCCTGACCCTCCGATCAGTTGTCGGCCACACTACACCTGCGCCACAGCCACTGTGAGAACAAAAATGTCAGGAAAAGCCTGCAAGAACAATTGAACTTTATTTGGGGTTAATCAGAGGCACTTTAAATGGTGTCAAGTGTGTGCTGACTCCCATTTAACAGGAGTTTGAATGTGGTTAATTCTGAACACAGCCACATCCCCAATTACAACAGGGTGTGCATATTTAGGGATAAGGACCTGTACTTAGTGCTTTTCTAGTCACACAGACACCTCAGCCAGGTTATTGTAAGTTTTTTTATTTTTCCCTTTAAGAGATATCAGTTTGTTTTTCAGTTGGGTTGTACGGGTTATAGGTCACATTAATGGTGGAAAAAAGTTTTGAAATAATTTATCTTGGTCTCATTTTTATCCATCACAAAAATCTGTCATTTGAACAGGGGTGTGTAGACTTTTTAGATCCACTGTCAGTATTTGATCCTCTACCAAGCAGCAAGAATTCTGACCCACACAGATGAGGACTGACAAACCAAAAATAAGAGGAAAATTCATTTGCTGTATATAAGCCACTCATTTGATATCTTAGCTGTGTGCTTAGGGTCGTTGTCCTGCTGAAAGATGAACCGTCGCCCCAGTCTGAGGTCAAGAGCACTTTGGAGTAGGTTTTCATCCAGGATGTCTCTGTACATTGCTGCATTCATCTTTCCCTCCATCCTGACAAGTCTCCCAGTTCCTGCCGCTGATAAACATCCCCACAGCATGATGCTACCACCACCATTAGTGATGGCCTGATGAGGCTTTCTGGAGCACCTGAGGCCTTTCATCAAAATGGCTCTCATTTTGACGAGGCCTCATTTGAAAGATCATTTTCTCTACTAGGCCATCTAGTGGACAAAACGTATACAACATGAAGATTTTCACAAGAGTGTGATTGGTTTCTTGCAAGGTGGCGGAGTGGTTTGCACTGCGGCAGCACAGCAACTCACCCTTGGCCGGGGGATCCTGGGTTCGATCCCAGCCCCTGACCAACAGTGATCTGTGTGGAGTTTGCATGTTCTCCCCATGTCTGCGTGGGTTTACTCTGGGATTTCTCTGGTTTCCTCCCACATGCCAAAAACATGCAAATTAGGTTAACTGGCATCAAACTGGGGATACTAAATTGTCCTTAGGTGTGAATGTGAGAGTGAATGGTTGTCTCTCTGTGTTGGCCCTGCGATGGACTGGCGATCTGTCCAGAGTGTACCCTGCCTCCTGCCCAAAGATGCTGGAATAGGCTCCAGCCCCCCTGCAACCCAAAAAGGATTAAGCGGAAGAAGATGAATGAATGATTGGTCTGTGTATTTTTTTCATTTCAATAAACTAGTACATACCCATGCGTTCCCATGAATGGCCATAGAATACCAAGTATAAGCAAGTATTTCTGCATGCTCGTAGACAGCAGGTGTAAGCAAGAGTGTAAGCAAGCATGTCAGCACTCATTCAGTGATGCCTGCCTTTGATCTATGCGAGTGCTATGATCGTGAGTCATGCCTGCATTTCTTTGAAGATGTCCTATGATCTTTGATGATGGCATAGCGATGATGTACTGCTGTGAATGGGTGTGATTTCCAGATTTACACTCAAACTGACAGATTTCTGGAATTTATCGAGTGATATTTTTTCAGATTTCCAGATTTACTGCTTTGAATGGGTGTGGTTAAAAGTGCTGTGTCCCACTGTGTATATGACGGCATGATCCTTTTGTCTATATGACAGCATCGCGAGTCCTGATGTTCACTGTATATGACATCATAAAGACATCAAGGACAGCATCATATCATACGCTGTCAGGCAGAGTTGCCACCGCCAAGATGTGTAGAGTGATGATGTAGAGTGAAGTGACGATATAGAGTGAAGTCCGAAGAGACGAAGAAGAGTGATTGGACACAGCAATGATAGGACTACAACTCTTGACCAGATAGAGTAATGATATAGAGTGAAGTACGTGGCGGTAATGCACCTGTAAGCTGGTTGCCAACCACCAATCAAATCTAAAAGAAGAAGGCAGGCTTGATGTACTGTATATGACATCATAAAGACACGA
The DNA here is from genome assembly GCA_020510985.1 of Pholidichthys leucotaenia. Taxonomy (NCBI): domain Eukaryota; kingdom Metazoa; phylum Chordata; class Actinopteri; order Cichliformes; family Pholidichthyidae; genus Pholidichthys; species Pholidichthys leucotaenia. The sequence continues at coordinate 168,374,729 of CM035850.1, forward strand.
AGGCCGGCTTGACATCAGAGGCTCTCCTATGATGCAGGCAGACACAGGCCGTCTTATGATGTCCTATGATCGTGACACACACACACACACACACACACACACACACACACACACACACACACACACACACACACACAGATTTCTTGAATTTATAGAGTGATGTGCTGTCTTTCAAGAAATATCAATATTCATAAAGGAAAAAGAAATAATTAAAGTGGGGTGACTACAGTGAATGTGCCTCTGTTACTTGGTGTGCTTGTTCTACTTTGTGGAGAAAGGAAGCAGGCGAGGCAACGAGCTGAACAACACATGAACTTTATTCCCTCTCCAACATTCAGTACAGCAAAATGTCCTGGATCTCTGTGCAACCTCTTTTTATAATCTTTAATTCCATCCACGAAGACCCAGGAATCCCGACCATACACTGGTCAACACCAAATTCATTGTCTAAGTTTTTTTAGCTGATTTAGGACAATTTTGATGTGCTGAATCCAAAAATTACATTGGTTTTGCTCAATCAGGTCAACTTTTTGAACTGTGATCACATGTTTTTTACGTGTTTGTTTACATGTATGGGTACTTCCGGCTTTCTGAGAGAGCAGACGCTTTTCTCCCCTCTCCTCTCCTTTCCTCCTCCCGAATACTGATTCCCTGCTTGCGATGTCCCGTCTGTGTCTCGCTCTACTTCTGCTGAATCGACCCAAATGGAAACTATGGAAATTGGATTGTGGCTTAATGCTATTGACACCACTTTTCAACAGGAATCGGGCCAGGGGGGAGCCCAAGAATTGGAACCTGCGTGATTCGACTGAAGATTGGCATGATCACAGGATTTTCTGTTTGGCCCTGGAGTTCCTGGTGTATCGAAATTATAGTTGGATAAGCTAATAAAAATGCCCCGGCGTAGCTCCCTCAACAAATTCGTCCAGCTGGGGGGAGCACTGATAGCGGCAAATGGGATTAACATGGAATTTACCATCTGGCATGCATTGAAGAAAGATGGACTCTCTTGGACATGTTACCTATGTTTCGGTAGGTGGATAACATCTTGGAATCGCTGAGTGCTCTCCAGGGAATGATTCTAAAGCCTGTAAATTGTGATGCACAGAATCGCATGAGGGGTGAAATTTTTTTTGCTCCAAGTGAACTGTGCCTTTCGACCTTGATTTGGCGCCCTTGATGACTTCATTCATTCCTCCTGGGAAGATAAGGCTGAAGGGAGTCTGGTTCTTAACCCAAACATCGACAAACAATGGCTATTGTTCTGCAGACTTGAGCTCTTCAAGGACGGCGTTATCATGTGTCCACAGAACTGCCATCTGCATGCACCTGGACATGCTTTGTGTGGAACACATGATTATCCGTTGCCAGAGGGTGCCCTCTGCTGTTCACTAGCAATTGACGCATCCACACTGCATCATACTGATCATATGCTGATTACACACACTGTCTCTCTCGTTGCTTGCTGTTTGTTAATGTGTGATCTATTGTCTGCTAATTGTGCATAGAGGGTTTTTTTTCTGTGTAATCATAATTTGGCTCATTTGAGCTTATATGAGCTTATACGAGCGTTATTCTGATAACTATGTTTTTTCTCTCTGCCTATTGTGTTTTCCCTGACCCTTGCCCTCTTTACCCTCCTGTTCGACTGGCGCCTTCGGGCTGCCGCGGCTATGGGATGCGCTTAAAGAGCGCGCCCAATGTCAAGTCAAATTTCAATTCTCCTGTATGTATTGCACGTATGGTAGTATTGACAATAAACCTTTTCATTCATTCATTTTATTTTTATATGATGCAAAATTCTTTTTCATTTCTTGTAATTCTCTGAATTTTGAACAATGATGACGTAACATTCAATTTACACATACTTACCTTTATCACTGTCTACTATTCAATTTACAGGACAACAGTACAACTGCTGTACAAGTGCTTTCAACTTAGCATACAAATCTGACCTGATTGAGAGAACCTGATTTGATTTTCAGATTCAGTGGTAAAAAATTGTCTTAAATCAGTTGAAAAAACAGACAACTTACAAAAAAATTATTTTTGTTATGTTGTGTAATAACTGTGTGGAACAAAGACATGAGTGGCACATTAACCCCTTGCACTCCGGGCAATTTTCCTAAAAATGCCAAAAAATAACATGCCCTAAGTAAATCGAAAGCTGTTATTCAACCCTTTGCAGCATCTTCATGGGGTTGGTCTCATTTAAAAGAAAACACTTTGAATTTTTTGGCAAAAAAACCATAATCTTTCTACATGCTCCGGCCACTGAGTTACAGTCATCTAAACATACTGAACTTGAAGAAAATTAATTTGGCCACGGTGTTTTTTTGGATACAAATGCTTGCAAATAACACACAGCTGTCCGATCCGGCTGGAAAATGCAACAGAAATGTAGAACCAAGTGTTATCAAGCTGAGATCCAAATTTGGTAACAATACCACAAAAATTGAATATTTTACACAGCTTTGTTCTCAGGCTGTTCCCAGGCGTTTTGGAAGTGTGCCAAATTGTGCCAAATGGCACAGTTTGGAAAAATGTCTGTAACTTTTGAATAATTCAATGTAGAATCTTCATTTTAGGCTCTAATGAAAGGTCACATTCAGGGCTGTGTCTGTGTGTGTGTGTGTGGGGGGGGGGGTTGTCCCCCCCCCCCAAGCTACAAAGGACGGAGTTCGGCCCTCGCTACATGACGGATTACACTCGTTGCATGTCTCCACAGCAACGCTGTCACAGCGGCTCCCCCCCCCCCTCGCTACTGTGTGTGTGTGGGGGGGGGGGGACAACCTCTGTAGCGAGGGGGGGACAACCCCCCCCCCCCGCTACAGAGGACGGCCATCGCTACATGACGGAATAGACTCATATGCTTCCCCCCGCGGACCGGGGGGCGTTCGGACCGTGAACGCCCCCCCCCCCCGCTCCTCTTCTGCAACACGGCAAATGAACCGTTTATCGCGGCGCACGCACTTCGTACTTCGTGCGCCGTACAGTTGTAATTTACCGATCGGTCAAAAGTCATTTTTTGATTCCAATTTTCAGGGATAAATAATAAATTTAGCTTATAACACCTTACCTCTTCACAGCAGCAGAGTCCTGGCGAACTTCTCTTCCCCATTGTCAGACGAACGCAATGCTGGTCTGCTCGTGGATCCCGGTCAAAACATAATTCCATTATTGCCGTTTTGGCGAATGATTTACGACTTTTGTCGTCGGCCTCCGTCAGTCTATGATGATGGAAGAGAATCCTAAACGTCTATTCTGCTGGAATGAGTGCAGGTCCCACTTGTGGGTGTTCTCCATGCTGCTGGGTCTGTAGCAGGTTCGTCCAGCGTTCTTTTTCTCATCAGCTGCAACAGTAAATCTCTCTTCACCCAGCCCGAACTTCTGTGCTTCAATTGGCTCCTGCATTCACAATAGGCGGGTCCTCCTTCCTAGGTTTTCATTCATTGGTTCTTCAAGGTTTCAGAAACCCAATTCAAGGCTCTTATTAGTCGAATGAGAGGTCAATCAGATGAACTAATCTGTTCGCGGCTGTGTCTGCAGCTTTTTTTTTTCAGTGGCGCTTGGACGCCAACACCACCTACATCACCACCATCTGGACTATGCGCCGAGAGCGCACGAGGGCGCAGGAGTGTGCCCTCGTGCGCCCTAGGATGCAGAGACTTGCCCGCCCGCGGAACAACGGCACGCAAGTGGTTAACACAACGCCAGTAGCCAGTACCGCATTCTCACACCCTTTCCTCCTCCAGTGGTCCTGGTGCTTCCTCCTCTCCCTGGAGGACGAATAGTCCTTACTGTCCCCTCTGAGACCCCCTGGTGACACTTCGTCCTTCAGCACATTGTTCCCTCTTTCTCCCAGCTGCTGTCTCTGGGTGGAGAATCCCCCACCCGTGCCACCACAACTTATCCATTTTTTCATTCATTCATTCATTCCTCTTCTTCTGCTTAATCCTTTTTGGGTCGCGGGGAGGCTGGAGCCTATCCCAGCATCTTTGGGCGAGAGGCAGGGTACACCCTGGACAGATCGTCAGTTCATCGCAGGGCCAACACAGAGAGACAGACAACCATTCACTCTTTTTTATTAAGAAATAATGAATTTTCAACAGTCTTATACTGTCTTTCCCAGTATATTCAGCTCTGGCCTTATTCTCATGCAGGGCACAATAACAATAGTGCCTCAGCATAATGATGCGTAATAATGATCCAAGCTCTTTGAAACAACAGACACTCCACCTTGCAAATAAAAATAAAATTACAAAAATGACACAGCTGGGATTCAAACCTGGGCCTCCCACTTGTAGAGCAATGCTTTACCACTAAGCCATCACCTCAGTTACAATAAATATCCACTATTTGTGGAAAATACATCAATGGGAGAAATGCACTCACAATGTTACCAAACAGGAGAAGTCCATGTTTTTGGTGCAGCCTCCATCTGAAAATTAGCTATGAGAAATCCCTTACACAGTCAAACATCGACAACACAAAATGTGAGGGACAGGGATTTCCATTGTGTATCGCTGCTCACTTTATTTCATGTTGTGTGCAAAATCATGAATGGCTTCCAGACCCAGTCATGTGGTACGACGTCAACACATACTGTACGTCAGCAGTACACGCCTCGAAACACGGTTCACCAAATATTTCCTAGATAAGCTCAAAGCACCCTCGAAGCTGTGGAGCCTGCCATCCCATTACTAACCACCATGCTTCACTGTAGGGATGGCATTGGTCTGGTGTTGAGCGGTGCCTGGTTTCCTCCAAACATGACGCCTGGCATTCACACCAGAGTTCAATCTTTGTCTCATCAGACCAGAATTTTTTTTTTCTCATGGTCTGAGTCCTTCAGGTGCCTTTTGGCAAACTCCAAGCAGGCTGCCATGTGCCTTTTACTCAGGAGTGGCTTCCGTCTGGCCACTCTACCATACAGTCCTGACTGGTGGATTGTTGCGGAGATTGTTGTCCTTCTGGAAGGTTCTCCTCTCTCCACGGAGGAACGTTGGAGCTCTGATAGAGTGACCATCAGGTTCTTGGCCACCTCCCTGACTGTCTTGGAGGTCTACAGACAATTCCTTTGACATCATGCTTGGTTTGTGCTCTGAGATGCACTGCCAACTGTGGGACTTTATATAGACAGGTGTGTGCTTTTCCAAATCACGTCCAATCAACTGAAATTACCCCAGGTGGACTCCAACTAAGCTGTAGAAACATCTCAAGGATGATCAGTGGAAACAGGATGCACCTGAGCTCAATTTTGAGCTTCATGGTAAAGACTGTGAATACTTATGTACATCTGATTTCTTTGTTTTTTTATTTATAATAAATTTAGAAAAATCTCAAGTTTTTTTTCCACATTGTCATTATGGGGTATTTTGTGTACCCCATTTGTGTAGAATTTTGATGAATTTATGAATTTAATCCATTTTGGAATAAGGCTGTAACACAAAATGTGGAAAAAGTGAAGCCCTGTGAATACTTTCTGGATGCACTGAGTCATCCTCGCTCTGGAGCTCCATGCAGGATTTCATCTGGTGGGGTAAGTATGATTCTGAGAAAGGTGAGGAATCAGCCCAGAAATACACAGAAGGAGCTTCTTAATGATCTCAAGGGAGCTGAGACCACAATCACCAAGAAAACCATTGGTAACACACTTCACCATAATGGATTGAGAGCCTGCAGTGTTCGCAAGGTCCCTGTGCTCAAGAAGACACGTCTGAAGTTTGCCAATGAACACCTGAATGATTCACAGAAGGTTCGGGAGAATGTGGTGCGGTCAGATGAGACCAAAATTGAGCTCTTGGCATCAACTCAACTCACCGTGTTTGGAAGCAGAGAAATGCTGAATATGACCCCAAGAACACCATCCCCACTGTCAGACATGGAGATGGAAACATCATGCTTTGAGGCTGTTTCTCTGCTAAGGGTACAGGAAGACCACCACATTGAGGGGCCGATGAATGGGGCTGTGTACCGTAGAATCTTGGATGAGAACCTCCTGGCCTCAGCCAGAACACTGATGATGGGTCGTGGATGGGTCTTCCAGTATGACAATGACCCAAAACATACGGCCAAGACAACAAAGGAGTGGCTCAAGAAGAAGCACATGAAGGTCCTGGAGTGGCCTAGCCAGTCTCTGGACCTTAATCCCATAGAAAATCTGTGGAGGGAGCTGAAACTTTGAGTTGCCAAGTGACAGCCTGGAAACCTTCAGGATGTGGAGAGTATCTGTAAAGAGGAGTGGACCAGAATCCCTCCTGAGATGTGAGCAAACCTGGAGACCAACTCCAAGAAACGTCTGACCTCTGTGATGCCAACAAGGCTTTCTCCACCACGTACCAAGTCACGTTTTTCTTGGGGATCAAATACTTATTTCCCTCCATCACATGCAAATTAATTTATCATCTTTATATAATATTTTTTCTGGATTTATTTTTTTGTTGATCTTCTGTCTCTGTTAAAATAAACCTGCTATAAAAATTATGGACTGTTCATTTCTTTGTGAGGGGATAAACTTACAAATTCAGCAGCAGATCAAATAATTATTTCCCCCACTGTATACAAGTGTTAATTTTGTCCATTAAAACAATTTAGGCAACTCAATTTTTGTTATGTAAAACTAGACTAAAACCACTGATAATGAGCAGACTAAAATAAAACAAAGACTAAGACTAGACCAGATGAACTCTTGACTAAAACTGGTGTCAAAAATTAAAGTAAAATGTCATTTTAGTTTAAATTTCTAGCTTTCATTGACAAAATAATTTTATTCAATTTGATGTCAACAAAATTATCACTGATATACACAAATACATTCAAACACTTAAAAATGGGATTTTTCCCTCAAATTTTCACCAACTGAGGTGCAAATTTGAGGATGACTGTGTCCTCATCTGGACCCACAGTTGTGCTGTTTTTAACACATCTGTTTTAAGAGCGGACCGTCCCAAAACAAGAACAAAAATCAGGTTCTATTAACTCAGGGGGTTTCAACCTGTGGCTCTGGATCCACACCAGGCACCACGAGAACCATAGCGTCTCCTGGTGGGTTTGGCAACAAAATATTAAAAATAAAAAACAAAAAACCACAAATACCTCAGAAAGAATAAGTCACAATTTTGGAGGAAAAAAAATCAGAAAAAGTAACAAAACTTGAAGAAAAAATGTCCCAAATTGTCAAGAAAAGCTGAAGATTTAACAGCTAATTCTCACAAATTTAAAGAGAAAAAAGCAAATTGATCAGAAAATTGTCTGGCTTTCATGATGAAGAAATGTCCACAAATTTACATGAAAATCTTCCAAATTTGAGCTAAAGCCCAAAATGCACAAATACTCTGTCAGAGGTGTAAGAATGAAAACATTATTGTGAGTTCTAAACTTTTAATGAATGAATGACACATTTACAGTGATGAGGTTTCTCCACATGATTTCTATAGGAATTAAAGTCCATCTAAAAACAGCAGAAGTCAGGAGGCAGTTGAACAGGAAGTTTAGAGTCTGCAGGTTAAACAGCTGATTTTTACATCAAAGGTTCTAAAAAAAAAATCAAACTTTAAGGCACCAACTTTACACCAAAATCCAGAATCTGTTTGCAGCAGCTGAGAAACTTCAGTGAAGCTTTGACTGAATCCAGATGTTGTTCAGCTTTGATCTTCTTCTTCCTGTTTGTTCCAGCAGTGATTGATCTGTGGTCACATGACCAGCTGATAGATAGATAGATAGATAGATAGATAGATAGATAGATAGATAGATAGATAGATAGATAGATAGATAGATAGATAGATAGATAGAGTGGGGCAAAAAAGTATTTAGTCAGCCACCAATTGTGCAAGTTCTCCCACTTAAAAGATGAGAGAGGTCTCCAATTTTCATCATAGGTATACCTCAACTATGAGAGACAAAATGAGAAAAAAAATCCAGAAAATCACATTGAAGGATTTTTAATGAATTAATTGGTAAATTCCTCAGTAAAATAAGTATTTGGTCACCTACAAACAAGCAAGATTTCTGGCTCTCACAGACCTGTAACTTCTTCTTTAAGAGGCTCCTTTGTCCTCCATTCATTACCTGTATTAATGGCACCTGTTTGAACTCGTTATAAGTATAAAAGACACCTGTCCACAACCTCAAAGTCAGACTCCAAACTCCACTATGGCCAAGACCAAAGAGCTGTCAAAGGACACCAGAAACTAAATTGTAGACCTGCACCAGGTTGGGAAGACTGACTCTGCAATAGGTAAGCAGCTTGGTGAGAAGAAATCAACTGTGGAAGCAATTATTAGAAAATGGAAGACATACAAGACCAGTGATAATCTCCCTCGATCTGGGGCTCCATGCAAGATCGCACCCCGTGGGGTCAAAATTATCATGAGAACGGTGAGCAAAAATCCCAGAACCACATGGGGGGACCTAGTGAATGACCTGCAGAGAGCTGGGACCAAAGTAACAAAGGCTACATCAGAAACACACTACGCCGCCAGGGACTCAAATCCTGCAGCGCCGGAAATAGCTGAAACATTCGCAGAATTTTATAAATCCCTCTACCAAGATACTGATACATGCCCCGATGAGTCCAATATTGCTCAATTCTTACAGGATATTAATATACCTCAGTTATCTGGTGAAATTACTGCAAATTTGGATGAACCAATCCAAGACTGGGAAATAAAACAATGTATTTTATCTCTCAAAAATAATAAATGTCCTGGTCCAGACGGATTTATCAATGACTTTTATAAATGTTTCCATGAAGAACTTATTCCACTCCTCTTAAATGCCTATCACTATTCATTAGAAACAAAAACAATGGCTGTGTCATGGGCAGAAGCTACTATAGTGGTGTTACAGAAGGAAGGTAAAGATCCCACTGATTGCAGCTCCTACAGGCCATTGTCTATGTTAAATGGAGATGTTCGTATTCTGACGGGTGTATTAGCACGGCGACTAAATGACATAATAACTAACATTATTCATCCAAACCAGACTGGGTTTATTGTCGGAAGACATTATGCAAATAATTTACGTCGTTTGTTAAATATCTTATCATACCAAAAACAAAGCAAAACCAAGACAGTTGTATTATCACTGGATGCCCAAAAGGCTTTTGATAGAGTGTCATGGAAATATCTTATTCAAACATTAAAAAGATTTAATTTTGGCCCTAAATTTATCGACTGGATTGAAACCATCTACTCTTCACCTCAAGCAGCTGTGAGAGTTAATGGGTTTCGATCTACAAGGTTTAATTTGGAGCGTGGATGCAGACAAGGGTGTCCTCTGTCACCCTTGCTCTTTGCTTTAAGTATAGAGCCATTGGCTCAACTCATTAGAGATGACAATAATATTAAAGGGGTGCTGATTGGCAAAGAAGTACATAAAATATCACTGTACGCGGATGATGTCCTACTGTATCTGACAGAGCCATCCTGTACAATTCCATGTTTAATGAAAATTATATCAACATATGGATATTTCTCAGGATATAAAATTAATGTTGATAAAACTGAGGCAATGGACGTTTTGGACAATATTTCACCAGAGTTTAAACAACAAAGTGGCTTTCGTTGGCCTAAAGAAGGTATAAAGTATTTGGGCGTTTATGTTCCCCTTTCACTAGACAAGATATTTGATGCAAATTATGGTAGGATAATTAGTACTATAAAAAATGACCTAAACCGTTGGTCATCATTGCCTTTGTCTCTCCTAGGTCGCATAGAAGCCATTCGTATGAATGTTCTGCCTAGGCTTTTATATCTGTTTCAAATGTTACCAATACTAATACCCAAGTCAACATTTGAAGAAATGGACAAAACATTCTCAAAATTTATATGGCAGGGTAGGCGCCCTCGGATAAAATATAAAACACTTCAAAGACTTAAAGAAGAAGGGGGGCTTAACCTGCCAAACTTCAAATATTATTTTTGGGCTTCACAATTAAAACCATTGATTTCATGGATGCAGAATGACATTCATACGAGATGGGTGGACATTGAACAAAACCTGAGCCTCAAACCATTACATGCTTTGCCATTTGCTAATATTCCAGTTGTGGGCTTATCAAGGTGGACTAAAACCACACTTGATATTTGGAAGAGAGTTGGAATTGCCTTTAAGTTACCAACTAGTCTATCTGCCTTGTCTAGTATTGGGCATTTAAAATCCTTTATACCAAGCAGATCGGATACGAGTTTTCTCAAGTGGGCTGATCATGGGCTTATTTACATACATCAGTTAATCGATAAGGATGGTTTTGTATCGTTTGAATATTTGAGAAGACACTTCCAACTCCAAAAAAATGATTTTTTCAGATATCTGCAAATACGATCTTTTTTGGTTTCTCATAAAGAGTGGGATAAAGTGCTAGACCCATCACTTATTGAACATCTTTTAATTCAAACTCAAAAACACAAAGAGGATAAAAAAGTGATCTCAAAGTTATACAAAATATTTGGCTTAATGGCTCAAAATAAACCTATTCTGGCAAAACAAAGGTGGGAGGCAGAGGCGGGTCAAATTTTCTCTGATCAAATGTGGGAAGAGGTATGTACAGTGGCGCATAAGACCACAAATTCAAATACATGGAGGGAATTTAAATGGAAGATATTTAGTAGATATTTCAGAACACCAGATATTGTGGCTAAGATGACACCAAATGTTCCAAGCCTGTGCTGGAGAAATTGTGGTACAGAAGTGCCTAATCACACACACATTTTCTGGTCGTGCCCTAAAATACAAACATTTTGGGATGAGGTGTACAAGGCAATAAATCATATGTTTCAAGTTACAATACCAAGGGACTTGACAGTAGCAGTTCTTGGCACCACCCCTCCGGAAGTGCATGGGAGAGCACCAACATACCTCCTAAACATACTTTTTGTAGCAGCCTTGAAATGTGTTACTGCCTCTTGGATGAAAACAGACCCACCCCCCTTCAGTGCATGGCTTCAAAAAGTACAAGAACTTTATCACATGGAGAAGATTACTTACGCGCTGAGACTCCAATTACCTACTTTTAAATCAAGATGGCATCCAGTAGAAGTTTCTTTACTATAGTTATTCAAGGTGGCTATTAAGCACCTGGTTCTATTATTTTTTTTTTTTTTGACAGATGCTGTTTCTCTTATATTGATGTGGAATTTGTGTATTAAATAATCTTGACTACATATGGTAATTATATCTGTAATGACTCTGTTGTTAAAAATTTTAATAAAATATAAGTTCAAAAAAAAAAATCCTGCAGTGCCAGACGTGTCCCCCTGCTTAAGCCAGTAAATATCCAGGCCCGTCTGAAGTTTGCTAGAGAGCATTTGGATGATCCAGAAGAGGATTGGGAGAATGTCATATGGTCAGATGAAACCAAAATAGAACTTTATTGTAAAAACTCAACTTGTCATGTTTGGAGGAGAAAGAACACCATACCTACTGTGAAGCATGGGGGTGGAAACATCATACTTTGGGGCTGTTTTTCTGCAAAGGGACCAGGACGACTGATCCATGTAAAAGAAAGAATGAATGGGGCCAGGTATCGTGAGATTTTGAGTGAAAACCTCCTTCCACCAGCAAGGGCATTGAAGATGAAACGTGGCTGGGTCTTTCAGCATGACAATGATCCCATACACACCGCCCGGGCAACGAAGGAGTGGCTTCGTAAGAAGCATTTCAAGGTCCTGGAGTGGCCTAGCCAGTCTCCAGATCTCAACCCCATAGAGAATCTTTGGAGGGAGTTGAAAGTCTGTGTTGCCCAGCGACAGCCCCAAAACATCACTGCTCTAGAGGAGATCTGCATGGAGGAATGGGCCAAAATACCAGCAACAGTGTGTGAAAACCTTGTGAAAACTTACAGAAAACGTTTGACCTCTGTCATTGCCAACAAAGGGTATATAACAAAGTATTGAGATGAACTTTTGTTATTGACCAAACACTTATTTTACAGAGGAATTTACCAATTAATTCATTAAAAATCCTTCAATGTGATTTTCTGGATTTTTTTTTCTTATTTTGTCTCTCATAGTTGAGGTATACCTATGATGAAAGTTGGAGACCTCTCTCATCTTTTAAGTGGGAGAACTTGCACAATTGGTGGCTGACTAAATACTTTTTTACCCCACTGTAGATAGATAGATACTTTATTTTGAACAAAAAAGTTAAAAAAAACAAAAAAACAAGTGCAATAAAGTAACAGTATACAGTGTTCGAAAGGGAGAAGGAAGAAGTGAACACTTATTAATTCCAAGCCCTCTTTTCCATAAATACAACCCATGTGAAATATATACAAATTACCACATTTAAGACCCCAAGTAAACAACTATATTTTGTACATATCAACATTAACACCCATCCATCCCAACATACATACAGTCCATACATCAAAACCAGCCCCAAACAACACAGATATACACAGTGCTGTCCCACCCACCATTCCATTGTGTCCCAGAGTGAGCATAATGAATTGTACATATAAATACTACCCTTCTAACGTATATTCTTTCAGCAAATAATGTTTATACCTATTTTTGAATTGATTTCTATTTGTACATAGTTTCAGTTCCGGCTCCAGACTGTTCCACAAATCCACCCCACAGACAGATATGCACATACTTTTCTTAGTTGTTCGTATCTTAGGTTTTGTTCAGAAGAGAAGAAGAAGTTCGTCCTCTCTCAGCACACACACCATCAGGTTTATCATCACCAACAGCTGCAGAGAGAATGAGAGAGGAGAGAAATGAGTGTTTCAGAGACTCACTTCATCAGCTGTCAGTCAGTGATGCAGCACATCCAGCACATTTCAACATCTGGATGAAACCAGTGACACAAGGACACAGATACAGATGTGATTGCTGGACTTCAGCAGAGCTTCTGGTCTGGAGGAAGAGCTCATGGTTCCTAAATGTAACGCTGGTTCTCTGGAATCAGAGCCAGTGATCAGAGGCTTCAGTCAGACTGATCTCAGAGCTGTGACAGAGATGAAACTGATCAGCTGTTTAGTGTTGAAATGAGAGAACAAAGAGTGAGAGATCAGATTTGATGCTGCCACAGTTTGATGAATGACCACCACTGTCTCTATACATGTTGAAGGCTGCAGCTGCAATCCAGCTTTATTTCCTGCAGACATGAACACAACAGCAGCAGTCGTCTTCACATCAACTCAAACACATGATGTAGCATCATCTCACTTTGGCTCAGCAATAATTATTCTTCTACTTACAGACATTTTGTTTCACCCAGGAGAAGGACAGTCAAGAACTGAGGCCACAGCTGAACTCGCCATTTCTTTGTTAAAGCCAGTCTAAAGAATTCAACCTATTTCCTCCTGCACCTTTTTATTGCCCCATAAACATGGAGATGGAAAGCCCCTCATCACCACACAGATCCACAGCTCAATTAAATTTCCTCAAACTCTGGGACATGCTGGATTTAACCAGTGAACTTTAAAGTACATTATTACAAACTCAATTCTAAACCTTCTCTTCTTTTCCAAGACCAAGAAAAGCAAATGGACTCTGATGTTTTAATGTGGAAAATCAATAATATGTTGAAATGTATTAATCTGTGATTTTATATATATGCATGTTAAAAATGTTTAAATGAATGTTTATTCCTGCATGTTAATTTAGAAGCACTGCTTATAAGTTACATTAATCACTAAGGTTAGCTTAGTTTATACATAAGGGTATAAAAGCATATTCCAGTGTATTAACCACTTGCACTCCGGGCAATTTTCCTAAAAATGCCAAAAAAAAATGTGCCCAAAGTAAATCGAAAGCTGTTATTCAACCCTTTGCAGCATCTTCATGGGGTTGGTCTCATTTAAAAGAAAACACTTTGAATTTTTTGGCAAAAAAAACATAATCTCTCTACGTGCTCCGGCCACTGAGTTACAGTCATCTAAACATACTGAACTTGAAGAAAAAAAATTTGGACACAGTGTTTTTTTTGGATACAAATGCTTGTAAATAACACACAGCTGTCCGATCCGGCTGGAAAATGCAACAGAAATGTAGAACCAAGTGTTATCCAGCTGAGATCCAAATTTGGTAACAATACCACAAAAAATGAATATTTTACACAGCTTTGTTCTCAGGTAGTTCCCAGGCGTTATGGAACTGTGCCAAATTGTGCCAAATGGCACAGTTTGGAAAAACGTCTGTAACTTTTGAATAATTCAATGTAGAATCTTCATTTTAGGCTCTAATGAAAGGTCACACTCAGGGCTGTGTCTGTGTGTGTGTGTGTGTGGACGGGGGGTCGTTCCCCCCCCCGCTACCAAGGACCAAATTCGGCCCTCGCTACAAGACGGAATACACTTTTTTTTTTTTTTTCCTTGCATGTTTTCACAGCAGCTCCCCCCCACCTCGCTACTGTGTGTGTGTGTGTGGGGGGGGGACCGTGAACGGACCGTGAACGCCCCCCCCCCCCTCGGTACAGAAGAGGGCCATCGCTACATGATGGAATAGACTGATACGCTTCCCCCCGCCGACCGAGGAGCGTTCGGACCATCGCCCCCCCCCCCCTCTTCTGCAGCGGATGGGGGGGGGGGGCGTTCACGGTCCGAACACGGCAAATGAACCGTTTATCGCGGCGCACGCACTTCGTATTTCGTGCGCAGTACAGTTGTAATTTCCCGATCGGTCAAAAGTCATTTTTGGATTACAGTTTTCAGGGATAAATAATAATTTAGCTTATAACACCTTACCTCTTCAAAGCAGCAGAGTCGTGACGAACAGCTCTTCCCACGCGTCAGACGAACGCGACGCTGCTCCACTCGTGGATCCCGAGCAACATAATTCCATTATTGCCGTTTTGGCGAATGATTTACGACTTTTGTCGTCGGCCTCCGTCTATTCTGCTGGAATGAGTGCAGGTCCCACTTGTGGGTGTTCTCCATGCTGCTGGGTGAGCCTGGGTCTGTAGGAGATTTGTCCAGCGTCCTTTGTTTTCATCTGTGGCAGCAGTAAATATCGCTTCACCCAGCCAGAATTTCTGTGCTTCAATTGGCTCCTGCGTTCACAGTAGGCGGGTCCTCCTTCCTAGATTTTCATTCATTGGTTCTTCAAGGTTTCAGAAACCCAATTCAAGGCTCTTATTAGTCAAATGAGAGGTCAATCAGATGAACTAATCTGTTCGCGGCTGTCTCTGCAGTTTTTTTTTTGAGTGGCGCTTGGACGCTACTACATCACCATCACCACCATCATGCGTCATGCGCACGAGGGCGCACGAGCGCACTCTCGCGCGCCCTCGTGCGTCATAGGACGCAGAGACTTGCCCGCCCGCGGAACAACGGAGCGCAAGTGGTTAAATTGTGTGTATCCCTGGGGACCGGTATCAAATGTCACCCAGCATTCACTGGGCTCCAGCTCCTCCATTCCATTGGTTCCTCGCAGACAAAGCCTGTCATTGGACTAAAGTTCATGGAGCCCGCCCACAAAGGAAGCTTATTGGCTGGAGTTCCTGTCAACCCGGAAACCCGCGAAAGCTCGACTCAAGTTATAAAAAGAAGCGACGCATGCACTTCTGTCTCTTCTCTTTCCCTCTTTCTTCGGATCCCTTTCTCTTCGACACATCTCCCATTTTCCACACAGCAGTTAGAGATTTTTCAGATGCCCTTTCTTCTTCCTCGTTGACACAGAACTTTTCAGGAGAACATTGGGCGGTCCGAGCAAAGCCTTCTCCCACGTGTTGCTTTTCTGGTCACAGAGCAGAGAATTCACAATTTGTTTATGTAACTATGTATTTTAATGTTTTTTCCTTTTCTCTTAAATGCCTAGGAATTCCCTTTTTTCCGAGCTCATTCTAATAGGAGTTAAACTCCAATCTTTTTTATTTATCACTTTTTCTTTGTTAAACTTTCTGTAAAACCACCGTTTTTAATTTTAACGTAAGCTTTAATCTTGACTTTATTTTTATAATATTTTTCTTGACCAATCACACACCAGAAGCTATTATTTTTATCTAAAGTCTGAAACTCTTTAATTTGAGATCAGATTAGATATCTTTAATTATTATCGAAGGCCTCTGAGAAGACGCAGCTCCCCACATCACGCGCAGCTGAATAATCAGCGTGCTTCTGCAGGATTTCAACCATTGGGATCAAACATACGATCTCATCCATCCATCCGTCTATCCATCCGTCTATCCATCCATCTATCCAGCTCATCCATCGTCAAGAGAGTATTTGCTGGCCCTGATCAACACATCGGAAAGTTTCACAAGGACGACAAAAGAACGCAACTTGGAATCATCACCAAGGAGACACGTGAGCTGGCAACTTTTCTCTATCCATCTGCTGAATCAAACGTCTGAGGTTCGATAATAATTTGATATCTAATCAGATGCAAATTAAGAATCCATTAACCCCTTGCACTCCGGGCAATTTTCCTAAAAACTCCAAAAAATAACGTGCCCAAAGTAAATCGAAAGCTGTTCTTCAACCCTTTGCAGCATCTTCATGGGGTTGGTCTCATTTAAAAGAAAACACTTTGAATTTTTTGGCAAAAAAAACATAATCTCTCTACGTGCTCCGGCCACTGAGTTACAGTCATCTAAACATACTGAACTTGAAGAAAATAAATTTGGCCACGGTGTTTTTTTGGATACAAATGCTTGCAAATAACACACAGCTGTCCGATCCGGCTGGAAAATGCAACAGAACTGTAGAACCAAGTGTTATCCAGCTGAGATCCAAATTTGGTAACAATACCACAAAAAATGAATATTTTACACAGCTTTGTTCTCAGGTAGTTCCCAGGCATTTTGGAACTGTGCCAAATTGTGCCAAATGGCACAGTTTGGAAAAACGTCTGTAACTTTTGAATAATTCAATGTAGAATCTTCATTTTGGGCTCTAATGAAAGGTCACATTCAGGGCTGTGTCTGTGTGTGTGTGGGGGGGGGGGTTGCCCCCCCCGCTACAAAGGACGGAGTTCGGCCCTCGCTACATGACGGATTACACTCATTGCATGTTTCCACAGCAACGCTGTCACAGCGGCTCTCCCCCCCTCGCTACTGTGTGTGTGTGGGGGGGGGGGGTTGTCCCCCCACTCGCTACAGAGGACGGCCATCGCTACATGACGGAATAGACTCATATGGCTATGTGGCGACCGCTGCGCAGTCACCGTGGCTTCCCCCCGCGGACCGGGGGTGTTCGGACCATGAACACCCCCCCCCACCAGCTTCTCTTCTGCAGCGGGGGGGGGGGGGGCGTTCATGGTCCGAACACGGCAAATGAACTGTTTATCGCGGCGCACGCAGTACAGTTGTAATTTACCGATCGGTCAAAAGTGATTTTTGGATTACAGTTTTCAGGGAGAAATAATAATTTAGCTTATAACACCTTACCTCTTCACAGCAGCAGAGTCCTGGTGAACTTCTCTTCCCCATTGTCAGACGAACGCGACGCTGGTCTGCTTGTGGATCCCGGTCAAAACATAATTCTAATATTGTGGTTTTGGTGAATGATTTACGACTTTTGTCGTCGGCCTCCGTCGGTCTATGATGACGGAAGAGAATCCTAAACGTCTATTCTGCTGGAATGAGTGCAGGTCCCACTTGTGGGTGTTCTCCATGCTGCTGGGTCTGTAGCAGGTTCGTCCAGCGTCCTTTTTTTTCCATCAGCTGCAACAGTAAGTCTCTCTTCACCCAGCCCGAACTTCTGTGCTTCAATTGGCTCCTGCATTCACAGTAGGCGGGTCCTCCTTCCTAGGTTTTCATTCATTGGTTCTTCAAGGTTTCAGAAACCCAATTCAAGGCTCTTATTAGTCGAATGAGAGGTCAATCAGATGAACTAATCTGTTCGCGGCTGTGTCTGCAGGTTTTTTTTTTTCAGTGGCGCTTGGAGGCCACACCACCTACATCACCACCATCAGTATCTCTATCATGCGTCATGCGTCCGAGGGCGCACGAGTGCGTTCTCGTGCGCCCTCGTGCGCCCTAGGACGCAGAGACTTGCCCGCCCGCGGTACAACGGAGTGCAAGAGGTTAACATAACTGTTTTTATTAAAATTCCGTTTTTATTTTCTTAACATTAATCCAGAACTTTTCATATAATTAGTAAACTTTCTCCATAAATTTATGTTGTTTCCATAATCTGTAAACTCAGACCGATCGAAATTCGTTTCTCAGTTTAACCCTGGTTCCGAAAATATTGACATAGTTAATCTATCATTTACAAGATTGATTTTATGATTAATGAAATTACTGCAATATCTGTTAATCATTTCGTTTAATAAATATGTGAAAATGAGAGAAGCTGTTGAGAATTTATTTCATTCTGAGTCTGTTTCAAGCCTCGGTATCGAATTCACGGAAAATTTTTGAGACTGATTAGTAATTAAATTATTGAGTGATTTAACAGGTATAAAGTGAAATTAAAATCAAAATTGCTTCTCAAAGATAGAAGCTGGTGCCCCTACGAGGGTTATTAACTTTTCTGGTGTATATGAAACGAAATTTGATCTCAGATTCCAATACATCAATATAAATTAAATAAATTTTATACCTGATCATAATTATTAAATTCATATTTCCATTTACACATGATCACAACAAGCTTCTGGATGATCTGATTGGCTGACTGTTGTCTCCCTCTCTGTGTTTCTGTCCAATCCTGAAGCCTGTCACCATTCTCCTCTCACAGCTTCACTGAGGAAAGCAGCCACTGAGAAGATGCAGCTTTACAGCAACACTGGATCTTTGCTTTCACACCAACTGGCTTTAGTACAATCCTGCTGAAAGCAGCACAGACTGACTCCAACCCTCTACTGACCTCAGAACCTTTAGTCTGTAGTCTGGACTCTCCTGAAGGTCATACAGCTGCTGAAAATCTGGATCCTTCAGGTTGTTTCCTCCCAGGTAGAGCTCTCTGAGACAAGAAGGATTTGACTTCAGAGCTGAGACCAGATAATCACAGCTGATCTTTGACAAACTGCAGCTCCTCAACCTGAATAAAGAATAAAAGAATAAAAGATGTGAGTTTATCAGACAAGGTTTCATCTTGAAATCCTTCAGTGTTTCATCATGTGTTCAGAGCTGAAGAAGGTTCAGAATGTAGAAGTTTAGAACCTGGAAACTCCAAGCAGCTGAAGCCAACAGGATGCAGGTTCAAAGAGTCCAAGAGAAGAAGAGAAAAAGACTCTCATTAATGTGAATGACAACATGCTGCTGCTTCAATGAAGACGGAGGGACTTCAGCTCTGAAACTCTGCAGCTGAAACATCACAGCTTTGCTCACAAAAACCCAAGTTCTTCAAGGGTTTTTCTCAAACATTTCTGCTCTTTTCTCTCAACTTTCAGCCTGTTTTTCGACTTTTCAATCTGACAACTTTTTCCTCACATTTTTGAAATTGTTTGAGAAAAAATTATTTTTTTCTCTCAGAAATTGTTTCACTTAAAATTGTAAAGTTTTTCATTCTGACATTTTTTCATCTTTTGTCCAAGTCACATATTGATGAAAAAATAGTTTTTAATGTTATTAATGTCACACATCTGAGAAAAGCTGAAATACACCAGTTTAATACAGTTACACATATTGAAAATTCAATAAAGGAGCAAATAGTTGTTTAAATGGATTGATGAGACTTTGAAACAAATCTTTAAAAGCATATTTAAAGAGTCACAAATTGATGATTGAAAAAGTGGAAAATAAAGCAGAAAAGCCACACATGTTTACAAAGAAGCCAAATTCATTTAAAAAAAACTAGCAGATGCATCAGACAAAAGTCAATTCAGCTGCTGAGTCTCCGTCTTTCTTTGACTTGATGGACAAATGCAGCTTGAAGACAGAGTCCAAACATGCACAAAGACATGCAGCCTATCACTGGACTCCATCTAGAAACCTCCAAAAACCACATTTACACCACTCAAGCTTGCTTTAGAATGACCTTTGACCTCCAACCAGCATTCTTCTGCCTTCCTGTGGTTGCATGAAGGAGTCACACATCAGCAACTAGTTACATTTCCTCCACTACATTTTCATCACATCCACATGGAGCCACTGGATGTGCTCAAAGGGCCACATGTTGGAGAGCCGTGTTCTCCAGCACAGCTCAGGAACCTGAACTCCACACAGAGCCAGACTGAGGGGTTCTGGTCCAAAACAAACCTGCATGGAGGCAGAAAAATCTCAAGCTGCAAACTAAAGTCAAACAGCACAAAACTGCCTTCCTTTTAGCACCAAAATCAAACTTTGTCCAGGAAACTGCAGATTTTTGAAGCTTGGGGGAATTTTTGGTTGCCAGTTTGTGGGCAGCTTTTCCTCATTAAATTGCAACTTTTCTCCAAAATATCTAAGATTGTTGGCAGACATTTTCTCAGTTTTGATTCAATTTGCCACATTTTCCTTTCCACAATCGTTACCTTTTACAGCTAAATTTGCAGACATTTTCACATCAATTTCTGACATTTTTTCATGTAAAACTCGAAGTTTTTCCAGTAAATTTTTGAATTGTTTCTTTCATATTTGTGAGGCTGGTTTTTATTTGGTCGACAATATTTTTTTTACAAAAATGTTTGATTGTTTGGGCAAAAATTTTCTGATTTTTGAATATATTTTTCTGTTGAAATTTTTAACCTTTTCATGTAAAAAAGGCTGCAGATTTCACACATTTGTGACTTTGGAAAATAAAACTTCGACTTTGTCATCAGAAATTTTAATCTGGATTACTATTGAAGATTTAAAGCCCCAAAACTGCTGTTGTGGACAGGCCTGCAGGTTGAAGACCTTTAATCAGTCAGATCCAACCTAGGGTCCATGGAGCACATCTGGGGCCTCATGTACAAAGACTTGCGTGGATTTCCTACTGAAAGATGACGGACGTTTAAATCAAGAAAACACTGTAAGCAAAAAAAATCCAGACGTACAAAACCGTCCATACGCAGGAATCCAAGAACATTTCCTTTGTACATTCCAACCTACTTGAAACTGAACGCACGTGAGGAAATACCAGACTCCTCCCTTGACACGCCTCCATTTGAATATGCAATTATATGCAAATAGATAAATACAAGCCCAGCACGTTTGATTCTCCTGTATCCACCATCGAAAATAACGGATTGAATGGAATCTCACGGACTGTGAGTTGGAGGTGCTGCTGAATGAGGTCGAGGCTTGTAAAAACATTTTGTTTGGCACGCTGTCCTCCGCCATTAGCGCCAGATACAGGGAATTCAATAGGCTGCTCACAGCCCTATAAGATGAGTTTATTCATCCATCCATCTTCTTCTGCTTTTCCGGAGGTCGGGGTCGCAGAGGCAGCAGTTCAAGCAGAGAAGCCCAGACTTCTCTCTCCCCCGCCACCTGCTCCAGCTCTTCAGAGAGGATACCAAGGTGTTTCCAGACCAGCTGCGAGACATAGTCTCTCCACCGAGTCCTGGGTCTGCCCCGGGGTCTCCTCCCAATGGGACGTGCCCGAAACACCTCAAGTGGGAGGCATCCAGGAGGCATCCTAATCAGATGCCCATACCACCTCCACTGACTCCTTTCAATGTGGAGGAGCAGCGGTTCTACTCTGAGTCTCTCCTGGATGACTGAGCTCCTCACCCTATCTCTGAGGGTGAGTCCAGCAATCCTACGGAGAAAGCTCATTTCAGCCGCTTGTATCCGTGATCTCGTTCTTTCGGTCATTACCCAAAGCTCGTGACCATAGGTGAGAGTAGGAACGTAGATTGACTGGTAAATCGACAGCTTTGCCTTAGAGCTCAGCTCCCTCTTCACCACAACAGACCGGTACAACGTCCGCATCACTGCAGATGCTGCTCCAATCCGTCTGTCGATCTCTCGCTACATTCTCCCCTCACTCGTGAATAAGACCCCAAGATACTTAAACTCCTCCACTTGGGGCAGGATCCTGTCCCGGGGCCCCACCCTGGAGTCAGCCCTGGGGGAGGGGCTCGATGGCTAGCGTCTGGTGGCCGGGTTTCCACCCATGGGACCTGGCCGGGCTCAGCTTGAAGGAGTTACATGGGTCCGCCCTCCAGTGAGCTCACCACCTGCAGGAGGGATCATGGGGGTCTGGTGCTATGTGGATTAGGTGGCGGTCAAAGGCGGAGACCTTGGCGAACTGATCCCAAGATTAGTTTATTGTTTCCTTTTTTTCAGACAGGGATAAGAAGGAGATGTTTTTAACTTGGGACATGTGTAGACTGACGTCTGCAGTCGTCCTTAGAAGCGTCAGCTGATTGCTGTGATTTGTACCGTACATAGCTCAGTGGCCAAACTACCAGATTTCAAAGCAAAAGGCTGCAGATACGAGACCAGCTGCCGTCTCTTTTAGGGACCACAATGGAAATAAGAGTGTGCACTTTCTTGTGTCGTCCCCTTGTTTTTAGATGCATGTTGTATCTTTTATACGTTAATTGATTCATCATTTAAAATAATCAATTTGTGACCAGCTGGGTGGATCTGCTGGTTGAATAAAGAAAAACCGTCACGAAAAAGAAGCCAATATGAACCTATTTAGCCATGGTCGCCTGGCAGTTGAAAGCAGATCATATTAGACTCGGCAAGTACATATTTTATGTCCAAAATGCAAATCTCATGCTTTATAGCTCTATATAACTTCCATGGATTACACACACTACTCAATGAATGAAGCCAACTTTATTGTCATTCAATCCATGCAGCCAATCATGGACAGTCGAACGAAATGACGTTTCTCTGATCTACAATGTTAATCTCATCTAGAATCAGAGGGTCGCTGCCATGCAAGGTGCCGCCACAAATTCCCTCCTCCTTTCCATTATTGCTGAGCACCAAGCTGGACGACAGGAAGTTCCACTTTTATCTGGACTTCCGCATGACCCGGCCGGGATTTGAACCCCGGCCTCTCGGGTGTGGGGGCAGATGCTCTACCAACTAGGCCACCACTCCGGTGGTGTGCTGGAAGTGCGCCGGGGAACGAGTGAGACTGTTGCATTTCAGACTTTACACATGTGTTTATTGACATAACTACTGTACACACAGAGGCAGCTGGGGGCTTGGTAGAATGCTGTGAAACTGCAGTTTAATCAGCTAAAAAAGAAAGTCACTGACTCACATCACTGAGTTGTAATGAAGCCTTGAAGACAGGGTGATATTTGGGGCGCACAGGCATGTTCCACAAGTACTGCCCGTGGAAACCTAAACTGGCTGACAAACCAGTCATCATCCTGAATCAGAACATCTTCTGTCTCTAAATACCCTTTCTCTCCTCACTGCGCCATTTGCAATATCCTCTAATCCTCTGTTGTTAGATGCATTTTCTGCACTTCTTTGCGCTTGCTTTTATATCCACTCATCTACTTGTGCACACTTGGATGTTTGTTCATCACGTGTCTCTGGTGTGTACAATCATTTTCACATCATTATCAGTCTCCCAACATCACCTCTAAGGGTGCTTTCACACCTGCAGGCTGTAGTCCGTTTCAATCAAACTCAAGTTCGTTTTCTCCGTTAGTGTGGTTCGTTTTGTCTGGTGAGAACATGGTAATCGCACTCAAGTGTGTACCAAAACAACCGTACTGAGACCACCTGAAAGAGGTGGTCTCGGTCCGAATCAAATGGCGAACTCTGGTGTAGTCCTGCAGGTGAAAAAGCGACCGCACTAAAACGGGACCAGCGGCAAACGGTAAAACATTTAATGTCACTGTACATACCTGATAGATCTTTGAAAATATCTGTGGCTGAGCACGTCACGGTTCTGGAGGATTAATGAACGTTAACATGTTAGTTCCCATCCGTAGCAGCGCTTCATTTTCAAACTGTACCATTTGCCGAAAGTGGGATATGCACGTATGTAATAAACTCTAACCAGGGTGATGAAAACCCCCGTAGATTACGCTACAATTTGGATTATTGTCATCACCCGCAGCTCACGGGCTTCCACCTCAGCTGCGAGCACACCTGCTCCTCATTAGTGCGCAGCCATTTATTCCACCTCGCCCTGAGCTGCGGCCTGGAGCCATCTGTCTCCCAACGCAGATCGTCAGCTGCATCCTCTACATCAGGCCTGCTGATCATCTCCTCGGACACATAAGCTGTCTGATATTTCCCTCACCTTTTCCTCTCAGCCTCCCCTGTGCACAGGTGGATTACCCGGCGGCAGACTCACCTCTCTTCGTCCCCCCGCTCCTCTGCCTGGCCGCTTCCTCCGGACGCACAGCAGGACGTTGTCTTCCAGGCTCAGAACCTGCCAACGCCAGCCATCGCTTCACTGCAAGTAAGCACAGTTCACTGTCACGTTCCCGTGTGGTTGCCTGGCTAACCCCTCTTCTCCTCTCTCCCATAGGGTTGTCTGGCTGCACGATGTGCTGTTCTGTCTTGGTTGCATCCTCCACCCACAACACATACTATCCCTCACACACGCATCCATTCACCCTCCTGGTTGTCAAATAAAGCTTTCAAATTCACCTGAGCCTGCGTGCGTGTTTCCTGGGCCGACAATATGTCAATTATTTTCTCCCCAGAAATGCATAAATACACAGTAGTCATTCTACTTCCTGTATTTACCTTTCCTGTTCTCGCGGCAAAAACCAATAAGAACAGAGAACATTGTGACGTACACTACCGTTCAAAAGTTTGGGGTCACCCAGACAATTATTTTGTGTTTTCCATGAAAAGTCACACTTATTTACCACCATGAGTTGTAAAATGAATAGAAAATATAGTCAAGACATTGACAAGGTTAGAAATAATGATTTGTATTTAAAATAATAATTTTTTCCTTCAAACTTTTGCTTTCGTCAAAGAATCCTCCATTTGCAGTAGCAGACCTAACATGATGGCACAAGGGTTTTCTAATCATCCATTAGCCTTCTGACGCAATGAGCAACACATTGTACCATTAGAACACTGGAGTGATAGTTGCTGGAAATGGGCCTCTATACACCTATGAAGATATTGCACCAAAAACCAGACATTTGCAGCTAGAATAGTCATTTACCACATTAGCAATGTATAGAGTGTATTCCTGATTAAAGTTATCTTCATTGAAAAAAAGTGCTTTTCTTTCAAAAATAAGGAAATTTCTAAGTGACCCCAAACTTTTGAACGGTAGTGTAAGTGTCGCGGGATTTAACATGATACAGTTTGGTCTGCTTGAATATTTGCCTGTGTGAAAGGGGACCGAACCGAGGAGAAAATGATAAAAAGTAACAAACTTGTCAACTGATTCAGACCAAATTAAACAAATTTAGGTGTGAAAACACCCTAAAGGTGCGTTCACACCAAACGTGAATGGGCGGCACAAATCCATACAAAGTCAATGGAAAGACACGAGTACACGCAAAATTCCGCATTCATGCATCTGCGATTTGAGATTCGGCTGTTACAAAAGTAAAAGTATCACCATTGCAGAGTAAACTAGCTTGAAAATAAAGCTCACTCACTGGGAGACAGGAGGACCGGGAGCTCTTCAGCTGAATTGGGATTTCGGAGTTATTTACCCATGGTTTCTGGCCATGGACGTCCTAGCAAGCTAGCAACGTAAACACCCATCATCTGTGAAGTTTTGGAGGCTTGAGACGACATTTTCAGGTGAGCCCCGGTCGGATAATGTAAACATAAGCATGACGTTATTTGGGGAATTTCCACAGCAGGTTGAACACAGCTGCAGAATTTTTAAAGGCAACTTCACCTGTCTGCATGGAATTCATGTCTGTTCCTGTGTTTGCACTGAGTTATAATGTAATCGTACCATGCAAAAAATTTGCCCGTTCGCGTTTGGTGTGAACGCACCTGAAGTGATGCCAACGGACCAATAACGGTAGAAACGTACTTACGCCAGCCATGAAGTTGGCGTGGGGCTGCGCATATTTCAACAGTCATTTCACTCTTGATACATCTGAAATTTTCCATGGAAAAGGACGTACTTCATGATTTTGTGCATAAGTACCCTTTGTACATGAGGCCCCTGGTCCACCACAGGGTGCTGACTGACCTCCTGACCTTTCCTTGATCAGAGAGAGGGGACCCCTATTAACTGGCAACCATTCTGACTCCCAGTTCTCACTTCAGGACACAACTATCTACAATCCACAACTAACTCTCTTTAACAGCTCACAAACCAAATGTGCTCCATGGGCCACAGCTTGAACCTCACTGGTTAAAGCTTGTAAATGTGTAGGGCTGTCCTCACACCAGTGTTGGCACTCTTCATTCAGCAGCAATCCAGAGTGAAGATCAGAAGATTCTGGATTCTCTTTCTTCTCCTCAGTGGACTGCATCAGCATCAATGTCTTCTCCAGCTTCTTCTTTAACGCTGACCCACTCTCCTCTCCACACTTCTGGCAGCTCTCCACCTCCTCAATGCTATGCTTGGAGCACATCTTCACTTAGTCCAGGCTCACAAACCTCTACAACCAGCTGCAACATTTGGCCTTAAAAAGTGGCTCTGGAGGCATTTGGGCCCAAAAAACTTCTGCATGTAGAGAGCAGTGAATTCTATTAAAGCTGGAAAATTCAATCAGTGACAGAAAAAACTGGCCTGTCAACATCCACAACTTTTTCTGCTCTGAAATAAGTCACATTTCTCTCAGAAAATTACCAACTTCTTTCACATAAACCTTCATTTTAACTGAAACTGGTCTTTTTGTCTCATAAAATTAGAGCTTTTCTCATCATTTCAGATCTGGTTCTGATCATTTTTTAAATTTTACTGATATTTTATTGTAGGTATGTGGAGCCCATAATTCTAACTTATGTGACTCACATGTGGCAGGCTGGAATTCAGCCGAGAGAGACGTTGAGCTAGCCAGGTGTATTGACATCACACCTCAAGAGGACGAGGTGTCTACACCCCAGTGGACTCAGAAGAAAGGAGAAGATTACCCGGCCTGACCTTTTGGGGGTCAGAGAGGAGAATAGAAGGACGCTGGGTGTTCTATAACAGATGAAAGGATGTAACTGGGTCGTGTGACTTGTGTGTGATGTATTGTGACTTGTGTGTGAGGTATTGTTCGAGATAAGTGTATAAATGTATGTGTGTGACTGCGTCCTGTCTCTTTTCACTCCGATCGAGAGAGGACGTAGGATGAATGAGAATTAAAGCAGATACTGGAAAATCATCCAGTCTCCTCAATTCTTGACTCCTACAGGTATTTTAATTTTATTCATAAAAATTTTTATGCTTAACTAATTTTTCATTTATGTCACAGCAAATTCCTGCCTTTGTCCTTGGAACTGTGACTATTTTTGTAGTAAATTTATGAATTTTCTCATCTTAAATAGACACTATTTTTTATGAATTTGTGAGCATTTTTCTAGTTTCTGTCCAAGTCAGAGGGAGACACTGGTTCTGGACAACAAAGACACATGTGGACATGAGCTGCAGGTTGCAGAGCCCTGAACACACAACACACATGGACACAACAAAAATGAGGAGTCTGACCTCAGAGCTTCAAGTCTACAATGTGGACTCTCCAGAAAACCACACAGCTGCTTCACTCCTGAATCCTGCAGCTGGTTGTTACTCAGGTCCAGATCTCTGAGATAGGAGGGGTTGGACTTCAGAGCTGAGACCAGATAATCACAGCTGATCTCTGACAAACTGCAGAACTCCAACCTGAATAAAGAATAAAAGATGTGAGTTTATCAGACAAAGTTTCATCTTGAAATCCTTCAGTGTTTCATCATGTGTTCAGAGCTGAAGAAGGTTCAGAATGTAGAAGTTTAGAACCTGGAAACTCCAAGCAGCTGAAGCCAACAGGATGCAGGTTCAAAGAGTCCAAAAGATGAAAAGAAAAAGACTCTCATTAATGTGAATGACAACATGCTGCTGCTTCAATGAAGACGGAGGGACTTCAGCTCTGAAACTCTGCAGCTGAAACATCACAGCTTTGCTCACTAAAACCCAAGTTCTTCAAGGGTTTTTCTCAAACATTTCTGCTCTTTTCTCTCAAGTTTCAGCCTGTTTTTCTACTTTTCAATCTGACAACTTTTTCCTCACATTTTTGAAATTGTTCGAGAAAAAAAATATTTTTTTCTCTCATAAATTGTTTCACTTAAAATTGTAGTTTTTCATTTTGACATTTTTTCATCTTTTGTCCAAGTCACATATTGATGAAAAAATAGTTTTTAATGTTATTAATGTCACACATGTGAGAAAAGCTGGGAATACATCAGTTTAACCCCTTGAATTCTGGTCAATTTCCCTAAAAACGTCTAAAAATAACGTGCCCAAATTAAATCCAAAGCTGTTCTTCAACCCTTTGCAGCATCTTCATGGGGTTGGTCTCATTTAAAAGAAAACACTTTGAATGTTTTGGCAAAACAGTCATAATCTCTCTAAGTATTCCTGCCACTGAGTAACAGTCATCTAAACATACTGAATCTGAAGAAAATAAAGTTAGCCTGGGTGGTTTTTTTTAGATACAAATGCTTGCAAATAACACACAGCTGTCAGATACTGGCTGGAAAATGCCAACAGAAATGTAGAACCAAGTGTTATCAAGCTGAGGTCAAAATTTTGTAATGATACCACAAAAAATTAATTACACAGCTTTTTTCTCAGGTTGTTTCCAGGGGTTTTTGAACTGTGCCAAATTGTGCCAAATGGCACAGTTTGGAAAAACGTCTGTAACTTTTGAATGATTCAATATAGAAGCTTCATCTTGGGATCTAATGAAAGGTGACACTCAGGGCTGTGTGTGTGTGTGTGGCGGGGGGGTTGTTTGTTCATTCAGGAATGAATGAATGAACAAACAAGCCCCCCACACACAAAGAAACATGCCACGTAAAAAATGTGTGGCCTTTTTTTTTACAAGAAAAAATAACCTACAGTGCACTAAAAATTATACTAAAATATCTGCAATTTAGAGGATAACAACTCCCCCCCCCCGCTACAGAGGAGCTCGGCGCGCAAAAAACGGTCCGTCAACGGTCCGTCATGTGGCCATGATGGACCGTTGTAATTATCGATCAGTCAAAAGTCATTTTTATTACTATTTTCATTGATAAAGAATAATTTAGCTTATAACACTTACCTGTCCACAACAGCAGTGTCGTTGGCGAACAGCTATTCCTCATTGTCAGACGAACATGAAGCTGGTCCGGTTGTTATGGACTCGTGGTTCTGGTCACCCGACCCGGTCAAACCATCTCCGCTTCCATGATGGCGGTTTTTACGAACGATTTTTCAAAACAAATAAGAACAGTAGTAATAAAAAAAGACTGGCTAACAGCTGAGAGTGGCGAATGCTACCGTTACACACAGGTCTCAATATGTGTCACCCAGCGCCTTAGACAAAACAGATTTTACGCATGGGACGCACGCGTTTCAATCGTCAACCTTCTCTGCTTCAATTGGCTTGTTGTATTCGCGGTCGTTGGTAGGCAGGTCCTTCTTGCTAAGTTTTCAGTCATTGGTTCTTCAAGGTTTCAGAAACCCAATTCAAGGCTCTTATTAGTCAAATGAGAGGTCAATCAAATCTAAACCAATCAAACACTCCTTTGGCTTTCTGTTCGCGGCTGTGTCTGTACTGGAAGAACGGAAATGCAGCTTTTTTTTTTCAGTGCGCACTGAGACGCACTAGGACACAGAGACGTGACCGCCCGCGGAATCCCGGAGTTCAAGGGGTTAATAAAGTTACACATTTTGAAAATTCATGAGAATAAAGGAGCAAATAGTTGTTTAAATGGATTAATGAGACTTTGAAACAAATCTTTAAAAGCAGATTTAAAGAGTCACAAATTGATGATTGAAAAAGTGGAAAATAAAGCAGAAAAGCCACATATGTTTACAAAGAAGCCAAATTCATTTCAAAAAACTAGCAGATGCATCAGACAAAAGTCAATTCAGCTGCTGTGTCTCCATCTTTCTTTGACTTGATGGACAAATGCAGCTTTAAGACAGAGTCCAAACATGCACAAAGACATGCAGCCTATCACTGGACTCCATCTAGAAACCTCCAAAAACCACATTTACACCACTCAAGCTTGCTTTAGAATGACCTTTGACCTCCAACCAGCATTCTTCTGCCTTCCTGTGGTTGCATGAAGGAGTCACACATCAGCAACTAGTTACATTTCCTCCACTACATTTTCATCACATCCACATGGAGCCACTGGATGTGCTCAAAGGGCCACATGTTGGAGAGCCGTGTTCTCCAGCACAGCTCAGGAACCTGAACTCCACACAGAGCCAGACTGAGGGGTTCTGGTCCAAAACAAACCTGCATGGAGGCAGAAAAACCTCAAGCTGCAAACTAAAGTCAAACAGCACAAAACTGCCTTCCTTTTAGCACCAAAATCAAACTTTGTCCAGGAAATTGCAGATTTTTGAAGCTTGGGGGAATTTTTGGTTGCCAGTTTGCGGGCAGCTTTTCCTCATTAAATTGGAACTTTTCTCCAAAATATCTGAGATTGTTGGCAGACATTTTCTCAATTTTGATTCAATTTGCCACATTTTCCTTTCCACAATTGTTACCTTTTACAGCTAAATTTGCAGACATTTTCACATCAATTTCTGACATTTTTTCATGTAAAACTGAAATTTTAGATTTTTGGTTCAAAATTCTGAGGCTGTTTTTAGTCTAAAACAACATTTTTGGAAAAAAAATGATTGGGGATAAATTTTCAGATTTTTGTCAAATTTGTCTTATTTTTGCATATTTGTTCCTTTTTCAGGTTCAAAAGTCTGCCTATTTTACATCCATTTGTGACATTTTTGTAATCAAACTTATTTGTTTTCAGAAATGTCGTGACTTTTGCTAATTTGTGGGGGTGTGGGGCAAAAAAGTATTTAGTCAGCCACCAATTGTGCAAGTTCTCCCACTTAAAAGATGAGCGAGATCTCCAATTTTCATCATAGGTATACCTCAACTATGAGAGACAAAATGAGAAAAAAAAATCCAGAAAATCACATTGTCTTTTATTTTGATTTTTGATCTTTTATTTTGATCTTTGATTTTTAAAGAATTTATTTGCAAATTCAGTCATTCATTCATTCATTCATCTTCTTCCGCTTAATCCTTTTCGGGTCGCGGGGGGGCTGGAGCCTATCCCAGCATCTTTGGGTGAGAGGCAGGGTCCACCCTGGACAGATCGCCAGTCCATCACAGGGCCAACACAGAGAGACAGACAACCATTCACTCTCACAGTCATACCCAAGGACAATTTAGAATCCCCAGTTTTGATGTCAATTAACCTAACCTGCGTGTTTTTGGCATGTGGGAGGAAACCGGAGAAATCCCAGAGTAAACCCACGCAAACACGGGGAGAACATGCAAACTCCACACAGATCACTGTTGGCCGGGGGCAGGGATCAAACCTACGATCTCACGGTCCCCGCGATCCCCCGGCCGAGGGTAAAAGTGTGCTGCCACAGTGCAGCCCTTATTTGCAAATTATGGTGGAAAATTGGCCAAATACTTATTTTCCACCATTATTTGCAAATTATGGTGGAAAATAAGTATTTGGTCAATAACAAAAGTTCATCTCAATACTTTGTTATATACCCTTTGTTGGCAATGACAGAGGTCAAACGTTTTCTGTAAGTCTTCACAAGGTTTTCACACACTGTTGCTGGTATTTTGGCCCATTCCTCCATGCAGATCTCCTCTAGAGCAGTGATGTTTTGGGGCTGTCGCTGGGCAACACGGACTTTCAACTCCCTCCAAAGATTTTCTGTGAGGTTGAGATCTGGAGACTGGCTAGGCCACTCCAGGACCTTGAAATGCTTCTTACGAAGCCACTCCTTCGTTGCCCGGGCGGTGTGTTTGGGATCACTGTCATGCTGAAAGACCCAGCCACGTTTCATCTTCAATGCCCTTGCTGATGAAAGGAGGTTTTCACTCAAAATCTCACGATACATGGCCCCATTCATTCTTTCCTTTACACGGATCAGTCGTCCTGGTCCCTTTGCAGAAAAACAGCCCCAAAGCATGATGTTTCCACCCCCATGCTTCACAGTAGGTATGGTGTTCTTTCTCCTCCAAACACGACACCAAACGCTCACCGTTCTCTTGATCATTTTGACCCCATGGGGTGAGATCTTGCGTGCAGCCCCAGATTGAGGGAGATTATCGGTGGTCTTGTATGTCTTCCATTTTCTAATAATTGCTCCCACAGTTGATTTCTTCACACCAAGCTGCTTACCTATTGCAGATTCAGTCTTCCCAGCCTGGTGCAGGTCTACAATTTTGTTTCTGGTGTCCTTTGACAGCTCTTCGGTCTTGGCCATAGTGGAGTTTGGAGTCTGACTGTTTGAGGTTGTGGACAGGTGTCTTTTATACTGATAACGAGTTCAAACAGGTGCCATTAATACAGGTAACGAGTGGAGGACAGAGGAGCCTCTTCAAGAAGAAGTTACAGGTCTCTGAGAGCCAGAAATCTTGCTTGTTTGTAGGTGACCAAATACTTATTTTCCACCATAATTTGCAAATAAATTCTTTAAAAATCAGACAATGTGATTTTCTGGATTTTTTTTTTTCTCATTTTGTCTCTCATAGTTGAGGTATACCTATGATGAAAATTGGAGACCTCTCTCATCTTTTAAGTGGGAGAACTTGCACAATTGGTGGCTGACTAAATACTTTTTTGCCCCACTGTATCCTGATAATATCGACTCTTTTCCTCTGAATCTCTCCTGGTTCCAGGATCCATGTCCTGTGTGTGTCCTCGTCCATCAGAGTGGCGTCTCTTGTCCAGCTGCTGTCTAAATGCTCCACAGACCCTGAATGCTGCTCTCTTGTCAGCTCGGGGCCTGTGTCAGGCTGCTCTTTCTTCCTCTTAATGACTTAATGACTTAATGACTACAGACCTGTAGCGCTCACCTCTGTAGTCATGAAGTCCTTTGAGCGCCTGGTCCTGTCCCACCTCAAGTCCATCACCACCCCTCTCCTGGACCCGCTGCAGTTTGCCTACCGAGCCAACAGGTCTGTAGACGATGCAGTCAACCTGGCCCTCCACTCCATCCTGCAGCACCTGGACTCCCCGGGAACCTACGCCAGGATCCTGTTTGTGGACTTCAGCTCCGCATTCAACACCATCCGCCCCGCTCTGCTCCGGGACAAGCTGTCCCTGCTCAACGTGCCTGACTCCCTCTGCAGGTGGATCATCGACTTCCTGACGGACCGGAGGCAGCATGTGCGGCTGGGAAAGACTGTCTCAGACTATACTAGCATCAGCACCGGATCACCCCAGGGCTGTGTACTTTCCCCCCTACTCTTCTCCCTTTACACCAACTCCTGCACCTCCAGCCACCAGTCTGTCAAGTTGATCAAGTTTGCGGACGACACCACCCTCATCGGGCTCATCTCCAACGGCGACGAGTCCGCCTACAGGAGAGAGGTGGCCCAGCTGGCGTCCTGGTGCAGCAATAACAACCTGCAGCTGAACGCTCTGAAGACAGTGGAGATGATTGTAGACTTCAGGAAAGTCACTACTCCTCTGCCCCCCCTCACCCTCTCAGGCTCTCCCATCACCACTGCTGATTCCTTCCGCTTCCTAGGCACTACCATCACCAGGGACCTCAAATGGGAGCTGACCATCAGCTCACTCATCAAAAAAGCCCAGCAGAGGATGTTCTTCCTGCGGCAGCTGAGGAAGCTCAAGCTACCCACCAAGATGTTAGTGCAGTTCTACACAGCCATCATCGAGTCCATCCTCACCACCTCCATAACCGTGTGGTATGCAGGAGCCACTGCCAGGGACAGACTAAGGCTGCAGCGCGTTGTGCGCACTGCTGAGAAGGTGATCGGCTGCAAGCTCCCATCTCTCCAGGATCTGTACATCTCCAGGACCCGGAGGCGTGCTGGCCGGATCATAGCCGATCCCTCACACCCTGGTCACGTACTGTTTGCCCCCCTCCCCTCTGGTAGAAGACTTCGGTCCATCCAGACTAAAACCTCCCGTCACATGAACAGCTTCTTCCCCTCTGCCATTAGACTGCTGAACACTAAGTGACTTATTGACTCTCGTGCACCATGTACAGCAGCTCAACCAGACTCATGTCAATCATCACTGTTTTCTTCCTGCATTACCGACTGCACTATATAGTTCTCCACAGTATCTGCTGCTGGCTAATATATATTTTAACTGTTGACCAGTATCACTTAATCTTATCCTACACTTTATTACATGTGTAGTTTATTTCTCTTATCTTATCATGTTTAATGTTGCAGCATTGTACCAAGACAAATTCCTAGTTTGTGTACTACATGAACAATGGCAATAAACCTGATTCTGATTCTGATTCTGATTCTCTGCTTTAACACACACCTCAGCACAGCAGCTGGGTGGCTCGTCTCTGGAGCAGCCAGATCAGCTTCTCACACCACCATCATCATCACCACACTTCCTCACTTCACCTTCATCAGCTTTGACATTCAGCTCTGTCTTTTCTTCCTCTCAGCGTCTCTCTCTGGTTCCACAGAAGCTCAAAGTGTCTGCAGCCTGTTTTTCTCTGCTACCATCAGATCTTCAACAGCCTCATTCACACCCCTCACACACTCTCCAGCCTTATCAGTCCTGACTTCATCTTCACTGACTGATGGACCACAACATGAACCTGTGGAGGCTGAACAACTGTCCTGTCAAACATCTCCATCATGACTCCACTTCTGTCAGCCTTTAATCAACCCTCATCAAGTCTTTCACTTCTATTTGGAGCCAAAAGCAAAAACTCTTGTTCAGCTGTTTGCAAAGATCCAACTTTTCTGAAAACACTGAAACTGCATCTGATTTGTGCTCAGAAAAATCCTCAATATTGATGAAAAAAGAGTTTGTAGCATCAATGAAAGATGTGAAAAAGAGGAAAAACATCAACAGCTCCATCAGTGAACTAACCTCAGAAGCTCCAGTCGACAGTTTGGACTCTCCAGTCCAGAACACAGAACCTTCACTCCTGAATCCTTCACCTTGTTTCTACTCACGTCCAACAGTGTCAGATGTGACGGGTTAGACTTCACAGCTGAGGCCACAACTTCACAGTGAGTCTCTGAGAGTCCACAGTTCCACAGTCTGTGATGAGAGAAAATATCAAAGTGTTCTTATAAAACAGAACCAGGACCCTATGATGTCAGTGATGTGGAAAACACAGAGGAACCACAGAATCTAACAATGAACATGGAGCATCTCTGAGGTCTGTCTGGGTGGACCTGTTTCTCTGACTCAGGTGGGTTGCCAGGTCTGTCTAGTTCAGGTGATTTTGTTCTTTTTTCTCAGCTTATCAATGATAAATATGAGCAGTCAGAGGCTGCTGTTTTTGTGGCTACATTTAATTGTGACGTCTCTTCCATCTCTGCTGTGTGATACACCTGTCCACCATTTACCATCATTACTTCATCACCTAAAAGTTTTCTACTTCATTACTTCTAACTTATCATGAAAACACAGAATTCATTTTCAAAATAAAAATGGGAAAATGGAATCTGTCAACAGATTAAAAAGTAATCAGTTAAAATCAGACTGGATTTCATGGGTCCCTCCAGACAATCTGAACACAGAGTGAATGTGATTCAAACCAGAGTGACATCATGATGTGATGAACATCTGATCTTCTCATCTGAGCTTCAGTTCATCTCATCTTACTGTGGTGACGTGACACAATGATTCTCTTCAGTCTCTCTCACACCTGCAGACTTTAATGACAATCTGTGTTTGGCTTTAATCTGCAGACGGAGGAGGGAAAATGTTCCATCTAGGCTTCCATAATGCCCCCAGTCTGTCAGTGATGGACCTGGATTCATAGAGAGCTTTTCTAATCTTAGTTACCACTCAGTGTTTTAACTACTAGTCATATTCAGCCTCTATTCTGTGGGCTTCAGACAGACAGACACCTACAGCCAATGGAGAATCACCAGGGAACCTGACATGCATGTCTTTGGACTGTGGGAGGAAACCTGAGCATCTGGAGTAAACCCACACAGGCTCAGTCAGAACATTCAGAGTCCACACAGAAAGAGCCCTGTCAAGCAGGAGGATCAAACCAGGAACCTTCTAGCTGTGAGGCAACAGTGCTAACCACTGAACCACCATGCTGACAACTTACAGAAGAGACACATGATTATATTGTTCACTCATCTGTTCAATAAAAACAGTCAGATTTTATGTCTATAGGACACAGGGGCAGAAATGTCAGTGGAAGTTCTTGATAATTAGGTTTCCAAGCAGCAGTGCTGCACACTGTGTGTGTTTATATATTTGCATATTTATTCCATCTAGCTACAATGCTCAGCACTGGGTGTGTTTATATATTTATATATCTACATATTATTCCATCTAGCTACATTGCTCCGCACTGTGTGTGTTTATATACTTGCATATTTATTCCACCTAGCTGCAATGCTCCGTACTGTGGGTGTTTATATATTTACATATTTATTCCATCTAGCTACAATGCTCTGCACTGTGTTCATATATTCATATATTTATTCCATCCAGCTACAATGCTCTGCACTGTGTGTCTGTGTGTGTGTGTATATATATATATTTTATAGTAATACGTACATATGTTTATTAGCTGCTCTTGCTTGCTTGTTTTTTTTCTTGCCTTCTGATTGTTGCTCTGAGTGTTGCTATCCCTGTGCTGTTGCAATCCTGGAATTTCCCTGTTGTGGGACTAATAAAGGCTTATCTTATCTTATCTTATCTTATCTTAAAAGTGCACGGGGAGCAAAAACGCTAATATGTAGAAACTTGAAATTTTACAGTGTGATCAGAAACTCTCCCCACTACTCAGACCAAAAATCAAGGCACTGCATACATAGGTGGTGCAATAATAAACACTTTTATGTTTTTGCAAATATCTCCAGAACGGCTTGACCTTGACTAAAACTTCTGTCATCATTCTATTGCCAAGATTCAAGATTTTATTTGTCAATACTACTATACGTACAGGACATACTGGAGAACTGAAATCACGTTTCTCTCTTCAGTGGTGCACAATATAAAAAAAGGGATCAGGCTGGAAAAACAACAACAGCAGACTATGTGTTGCACGGCTGAATAATCCACTCTGT
Source organism: Pholidichthys leucotaenia (assembly GCA_020510985.1). Lineage (NCBI taxonomy): Eukaryota > Metazoa > Chordata > Actinopteri > Cichliformes > Pholidichthyidae > Pholidichthys > Pholidichthys leucotaenia. Next base: position 168,411,658 of record CM035850.1, read on the forward strand.
CCACCGTTTGTGGGTTCCTTGCTCCTTTAATGAAGGATTCTTTTCATGCATTACACTTTTCCATGTCTTCTGCGCTGCACTCGTTTTTACACACGTCAACTTCACTTTTTTTACTACAACTCCCACAATTCCCTGTGGCAAGGCCCATTGTCCTCAGTGCTCAGTCATAGCCAAAACGCCACCTTGTGGGTAATCGGTGAAACAACATGCATGCCTGACTGCAAACCAACTACAATCTGCAGACACAAACATACAATCAAAAAATGATTTGGTGGGGGGGGGGGGTCTTATTTTAAGTCCCTCACACTCTCCCCTCCAAAATGTAATGGCGACCCGACATTCTGCAAATTATTCAGTCCATATTATGGAGCTCTTGTAGCCCAAAAGAGGTTCACACTTTAGTAGGAGTCAGGTTTCTAATAGATGCTGTACTGTGACCAGAAAACAAAATGACATTTATCTCCTCTTAATGTCACACGTTTGCAACAGACGTTATTGTGCACCATAACAATCTACCGCCACTGATGCTTTCAGCATGGATATCTGCATCTTTTCTGACAGTAAATTACTTACATATAGTGATAACTTTCTATATAATAGACATGTGGTAATGCTGACGGGTCACTTCAGTGTCAAAGAGTGTAAAACTATTGGCTGTAGTGAATATCTTTCTTGGTTTTCTTCTTCTTAAAGGAAACTTTTTCTGTCTGGTAGGTGACCGGTGAATAGCCTCTTGGTCGCTGTCTTCGGGCTCAGAGGACTCTATTTCAGTCTCCAGTGTCACTAGGTTCTCCTCCTGGGCAGCTGTGTGCCCTTTTTCTCGTGCTCCCTGTGCTCTTCTGTCCTCCCCCACATGTGAACCTTCATCAGCTGTTGTTCTGTTGTCCATGTGGAATTCTGGAGCCTCTGGATTCAAGAGACTCTCGACTCTTTTGCTGACTTCACCTGCTTGTAGTCCTCTGGTGCCTCTCCAGTCCTCTTCATCTTCTGAGCTGTATTCTTTCCCTTGTTTTTGTCGTCTCTTATGGCTGACTGCACTTTTTTTCTTTACTGCTGCAGGTGAATCTGGTGTCTCTACAGGGAGATGATCACATGGCAGTAGAAGATTCCTGTGCAGAACTCTGATTCTGCCCTTGCCATTTTCTGGTTTCAGTTCATACACTGGACTGTCGCCATACTTCCTCTGTGTTATCACGGACACTTGCTCTTCTCAAAATGATCTCAGTTTTCCTGGACCTCCCTTTTCATTCATATTTCGGACCAGGACCCTGTTTCCTGGGTACAGCTCTGCACCATGGGTCTTTTTATCATACAAAGCTTTACCCCTCATTCTTTCCTTTGAAGCCATCTGGGAGGCTATTTGGTACGCTTCTGCCATTCAGGCTCTCCATTTCTCAGCGTATTCATGATGATATTGGCTCTGATCTCTGGCTGTGAGGTCAAACATGAGGTCAACTGGAAGTCTGGGGTCACAGTCAAACAACAGGAAATGGGGAGCATAACCAGTGGCTTCATTACGTGTAGAGTTATAAGCGTGGACCACCTTTGTAAGAGAAGCTTTCCAGTCTGACTTTGCTGCTTCTGGTAGGTTCCGGAGCATAGCCAGCAATGTCCGATTAAACCTTTCCACCTGGCCGTTTCCCTGGGGGTGGTATGGTGTGGTCCTGGACCCTCTGACTCCACTGTATTCCTCCAGCTTTGCAAAAAGTTTATTGTCAAACTTCTTACCCTGGTCGTGGTGGAGTTTTGTGGGGAAGCCAAACTTCAGCATGAAGTCACCAAATAGTTTTTCTGCTGCAGTTTTGGCAGCTTTGTTGCGACCGGGGTAGGCCTGGGCAAACCGGGTAAAATGGTCCATTATAACAAGTATATATTCATACCGTCCCTGACACTTTTCCAGGTGTAAGAAATCGATGGGAACCAGTTCAAATGGGGAGGTGGTTACAATGTTGGTGAGGGGAGCTCTTGTGGGCTTATTGGGACGTTTGCTTTTTAAACAGATGCACACATTTGTGATGTAGTGTTCAACATCTTTTTGCATGTGGGGCCAATAAAAGCGGTCTCTGATCAGATTTAAAGTTCTCTCTATTCCAAGGTGTCCCATCTCTTCATGTAGTTCTTTAAAAATCAACTTGTGGAACTGAGTAGGCAGGACTAGGTGGAGTCGGCTGGCAGTTTTACGATACAGCAACCCATCTTCAGCAATTTGCAGTTTTGCCTAATATCTCTGATAAGCTCCTCACTGTGGTGTGCGGGAGGTTGTGCTGTCTCCAGTTTTCATTATGAGGCAGACCTGAGATCCTGTGTCCCACAGAGCTTTTGTTTCAACGTCATCTAAGAGGCAGGTAATCATATATTTCTTTCCAATCAGGTTAACCGCTTGCGCTCCGTTGTACCGTGGGCGGGCAAGTCTCTGTGTCCTAGGGCGCACGAGGGCGCTCTCATGCGCCCTCGTGTGCTCTTGGACACATGATCCTGATGATGGAGATGGAGATGGTGTGGCGTCCAAGCACGCACTGAAAATAAAAGCTGCTGACACAGCCGCAAACAGATTAGCTCATCTGATTGACCTCTCATTCGACTAATAAGAGCCTTGAATTGGGTTTCTGAAACCATGAAGAACCAATGAATGAAAACCTAGCCAGAAGGACCCGCCTCCCAACGCTGTGAATGCAGTGAGCCAGTTGAAGCAGAGAAGTTTGCGAGCTGTTTTTTTTTTAAGGCTGGGTGAAGACTGGCTGCTACAGCGGATCCAAAAAGGACTCGCAGGAAGAACCCCACAGACCCAGCAGCACGGAGACCATCCACAAATGCAACCTGTGTGACAGGGAGTGCCATTCGCGGATCGGAATGTTCGGCCACAGGCGGTGCTTAATTTGTTTTGGTTCCAGCAGAGTAGACGTTATGATTTCTTCCATGGTCATAGACCGACGGAGGCTGAAGACGAAGGCTGAGTGACACACACGCCTTCGCCAGTCTTTTTTTAATTACTACTGTTATTTGTTTTGAAAAATCGTTCGCTAAAAACTGCAATCATGGAAGCACAAAACCGCAATAATGGAATTATGTTTTGATCGGGTCGTGAGACCAGAACCACGAGTGGACCAGCGTCGTCTGACAGTGAGGAAGAGAAGTTCGCCAGCTACGCTGCTGCTGTGAAGAGGTAAGCTGTTATAAGCTAAATTATTCTTTACTTCTGAAAATTGTAATCCAAAATGACTTTTGACCGATCGGTAAATTACAACTGTGTGGCGCACGATGGCCCAAGTGCGTGCGTCGTGTTACACGGTTCTTCGCCACCTCCGGACAGTGAACGCCCCCTCCCCCGCCGCTACGATTCTGTAGCGGGGGGGTGGGGGGAGCCGCGGTGACAGCGTTGCTGTGGAAACATGCCACATCCGAGTGTAATCTGTCATGTAGCGAGGGCCGATCTCCGTCCTCTGTAGCGGGGGTGGGGGTGGGGGGACAACCCCCCCACACACACACACGCACAGACACAGCCCTGAATGTGACCTTTCATTTGAGCCCAAGATGAAGCTTCTACATTGAATCATTCAAAAGTTACAGACGTTTTTCCAAACTGTGCCATTTGGCACAATTTGGCACAGTTCCAAAACACCTGGGAACAACCTGAGAAAAAAGCTGTGTAATATATTCATTTTTTGTGGTATTGTTACAAAATTTTGACCTCAGCTGGATAACACTTGGTTCTACATTTCTTTTGCATTTTCCAGCCCTTATCTGAAGCTGTGTGTTATTTGCAAGCATTTGTATCCAAAAAAACACCCAGGCCAAATTTATTTTCTTCAAGTTCACTATGTTTAGATGACTGTAACTCAGTGGCTGGAGCACTTAGAGAGATTATGACTGTTTTGCCAAAACATTCAAAGTGTTTTCTTTTAAATGAGACCAACCCCATGAAGATGCTGCAAAGGGTTGAATAACAGCTTTCGATTTACTTTGGGCACATTATTTTTTGGCGTTTTTAGGAAAATTGACCGGAGTGCAAGGGGTTAAGCAGCTGGGCATTTTGCTTTGGGGAAAGAAGACTGACTGTGACTTTCTCCTGTAACACTCTGTCCTTTGTCTTATCAGGGTTTTTTTTGTCTATGATGGTTGGATATTACCAGGGGTGGATTTGTCTGTTTCCCAAATGATCATTTTGCACATCATTTTCAAGTGATGTCACTGGGAAGGAGGTTACTACATTAACAGTCATTCTTGGTTTTCTACACCCCCTGGACAGATGACCACGCTCTCCACATTTAAAGCAATGGTCACACTGTTCTCCTTGGCCTCTATCTTGACAGGATCTGCATCCACGGATTTCTGCTCGTTCTCTGTGGTGTTGAAGATCTGGGAGACTCATGGATAACATTTTTTATCTCCTTCAGTTAATTTTTTTAGCTCTTTGATTACCTCCAGAAGCTCAGATTCTTTGGGAGTTGCTGCTGGTTGAGATTTCACAGACTTTTCCTTTGTGATCATGGAGAATGAGCGATCTGGCCCCTCAACTGCACCCACTACTGCCTCAGGAACCGGCTGTGTCTCTGCCCGGAGTTCTCGCACTTTAAAGTAGAACTGAACCCACCTTTTGGCGCAAAAAGTAGAATAGCAGATTAATTCCTTATTACCTTTCGTATTTTTCAACACATAAAAGAAATTTTTAGGCCATGCGATGGCCAAGCTATAAGCCGATAAACTTTTGCCTCTGGCTGGCAGTGCCAAACAAACCGGAAGTAGTGCAGACGACGCTGCGTGACATCACGAGTGTGATCCCTAACCAAAACAACAATGGCAGATGATAGCAGTTCCAGCAGTCAAGAACGCCAGAGTTTTCAGAGTGAAGAGGCATTCAGGATCGGTGACGAGACAGAGGAGGATGCAGGAGTGTGGCAGGTGGCAGGTGTGCACAAGGCGAGCCTGGGAGACAGCGACCTGATGCACCTGTGACAGCAGCTGGCAGACGGCGATGCAGAGGCGAGGTCCGCCGCCGGGGAATACACCTGTGCACAGGGGAGAGACTGGAAAGGCAAAGGTAGGTATGCTTACGCTGTAGATCTTGCTGGGAGATGAGGGGGTTCCTCTGCAGCAAGAGGGCTGAAGGAATCAGACGGCTTCATGCCGAAGCCCAGGGCAGAGTGGCTTATATCCCACGCTGCTGACGAGGCGCAAGTGTGTGCGCAGCTGGCGCCGCTAATGAGCGGCGAGTTGTAACATAGCCAGCCTGTGTTGTGTTGTAGCTTAGTTTTCTTTTTTCTCGGTCACATTTTGTCTTAGTTTTGTTTTGAATTGTAATCGCTCTTGCCTGTTTTCTCTTTTGAATTCTTGGATGGAATATGGGTGGACAATATAAGCTGCGGCTTCAGCCATCACCCATTTCGGATAACTTGCGTTGAATTGTATAATCAGATGAGTCATTGTTCAATTTGACCATGTTGTTATATCATTCAGTTTCTTTCAACCTGTACTGTACTATCCGAAATAAATAAATTCATTCATTCATTCAAAAAATTGTGCTATGTATTACAATACTTCTACAGACTATAGTGGCAATACACATGAACAGAACTGGCCTCTGCATTTGACTGTGCTATTTATAAATACAGTGATCCCTCACTTATGGCGTTTAATGGGGACCAGAACCAACTGCGAAAAGTGAAAAACCGCGAAGTAGCGTCACCCCCCCCCCAAGGGCGTCACAAGCACTATTTTGCACAAAAAGGCACAAGCGAACAGCGAAAAATGCCACTAAGCAACACGAGCGATAAAGAACAATGAATGCGGTCTTCCTTCGCTGGGTATGGGCGCTCTGCAGGGAGAGAAGCTGGGTAAAACGTCTCGGCCAATCAGCTTGCGAGGTAAAACGTCTCGGCCAATCAGCTTGCGAGATTCCCGAGCGGTGAAGAGGTGGGCGGAGAGGAGTGGAGCGGTGGTCAGAGAGGTGGATTTTGAGTTGTGCGGGCTCTCCGTGTTGATACCTGATGTTCTAATGTAGTCTCCCTGCCTTCTGCTAGCGCCCGGGCAACTTTCGTGCCATTTTTTCTCAATTTTGAATTTTTGATGAATATTTTTGAAAAATCCGCGATGCACTGAGGGCGCGAAAGGTGTAATATCTATATCTAGAAACGCATCGCTTCCCGGTCGCTTTTCCTCCCCCTTTCTTTTCTTTCGTCGCCATGACAGCTTTCCTTGGCCACTGAACAGATCTTCCCAGGTGTTGGAAGTGTTTCGTAGTCGACTATCACGACAAAATGCACCAAAAACAACCAGTGTCGACGTGCTCGCAATGGTAAACATGAAGGACTGTGTCACACTCGTGACGTCACGCGGAACTCCGGCTGCACTTCCGGTTAATCGGCGGATTTGTCTGATTTTTCAGGGCGGGAAATTCAAAATCGCGATTTTCTCCAAGATTCCGGGATTTGTGGAGGGGGTGCCAATGATAAATTATCTTTATAATTGTATGTACTATCACCCAGTGCCGTTCAATGCCGTTCAGTTCAGTTCTACTTTAATGTCTTGATTATTTTTCTTGAATTTTTGTTGCCTTTCCCATTCAAGACTGGCTGCCTCATTTATTTTTACAATCAGCATGTCATCTGTGACAGTTGGGTTCTCCAGATAGTTCTTCAGCTGCTATTTTACATTGTTGCGTATCAGTCCAGTACCAGTGGCTCTCAGAAACTTCCTCTGGATCAGTTCTGGGCTGTACTGCTCATCTGTGCCAGGCTCTCTAGATGCAGCGAGGAGCCTCTCTTTTAGCTCTATTGCTCGAAACAGGAAATTTTGTGGGGATTCATTACTTTCCTGAGTGATGCTTATTAGTCGATGATACAAATCAGTGGAGCTCTCCTCCTTATAATGTCCCTTCAAAATTGTCCTGAGTTGAAGTAAGGTGAGGTCTTGTTTAATCTCCAACATGCTGCAAAGGCTTAAACCCAGACTTATTGCTCTCACCACAGCCTCAATAATCTCAGCTTCACGGTGGTTTTCAACCTTCAGTCCCATATCAATCTGGTGAATGAGATCAGAATATGACAGATTGTTTTTCTCACCCCTTTCCCCGATTTGGCCGTTTATTGTGAACTCCCTGCAGATAGTGACCTCTCCTGCCTGGCTCAGTGATGGCACGGCTGCTGGTGGTGATGACCCTCTTTCGGGCCTCTGACTAGCCATTCTCTGTGTTAGCCAAAACACATCTCTTGGAGCTGATCCAGCTTTAACTGTACCAAGGCCTCGCTTAGCCGATCCTGCATTAGCTCTAGCTCCATGTTACATTTGTCCAAGCTAACTTTTTCTACTTACTTTTTTCTTTTCGTGGCACAGCTAATCCCACTTCTGACGCCAGTTTTGTTGCACGGCTGAATAATCCACTCTGTACATCGTTTGTGGGTTCCTTGCTCCTTTAATGAAGGATTCTTTTCATGCATTACACTACACTTTTCCATGTCTTCTGTGCTGCACTCGTTTTTACACACGTCAACTTCACTTTTTTACTACAACTCTCACAATTCCCTGTGGCAAGGCCCATTGTCCTCAGTGCTCAGTCAGAGCCAAAATGCCACTTGTGGGTAATCGGCACAACAACATGCATGCCTGACTGGAAACCAACTACAATCTGCAGACACAAACATACAATCAAAAAATGAGTTGGTGGGTGGGTGTCTTATTTTTAAGTTCCTCATATATGTACAGTCATGCTACCCGTAGTGCAAATAGCGACAAAAGATAGACCCAGACGACCCATAGTGCAATAAAGATAAACGATAAAACCCAGTAATCCTATATACAGAAAAGTAGAGCAGTAATACTCGTAGTTGCATGTTTAATGCAGTAGTGTAGGTGCAGACAGTGACAGATATGACTGCACACGATCAGTATTGCAATGACAGACAGCAGCAGATATGGCATTTGTGCAAATGGTTGCAGTAAGGTGCAGAGACATACAGCAGCAGATGTATTATTGTTGGTGTGCCAGTCTTTCTGTGCCAGCAGCTGAGGTAGTTATTGTGCGGGTGAGTGTGTTACGGTCCGGGGGGGGGGGGGGTATAGTTCAGGATCATGATGGCCTGATGAACAAAGCTATTTAGTGGTCTTGTGGAGCAGGCCTGAAGGCTCTGATACCTTTTCCCCAAGGGCAGGGGGCTGAAGAGGGAGTGTGAGGGGTGGGAGGTGTCTCCTGCAATGCTGATGGCTCTGCGGGTGAGGTAGATGTCCAAGAGCGGGAGCAGAGGGGCACCCATGATCTTGCTGGCTGCTTTCACTGTGTATTGTAGTGTCTTCCGGTAGGAGGCGGTGCAGCTTCCATACGGGTTGAGATTGTGTGGAGTTGAACTGAACTGGGGAGATGTCTCCCTGACACTGGGGACTTTGTAGTTAAAGAGGAGGTAAGTGCACTAACTTGTAGGGGAAGCTGAGAGTCCAGTTCCGCCAAGAAAGATATCCACTCCACCAAATAGGAAAGAATCCTGGGCTGACGAGAGGAGAGGTTAGAAATAGATTTTAGGCTTACATGAAATCCCACGTAGGAGGAGGGCACGAGAGTTCAGGTGTGCATGGATGAAGAGCTCAAGCAGAACTGAGACCATGAAGATCTGACACTCCTGTGAAGAGGAGTTCTGGAGCTGCAGAAATAGGCTGGAGTAACTGCCTGCAGGTGGAGCAATCAGGGAAGGTGAAAACATTCAGAGCAATCACAGATGGAACCAAATGTGCACAAACCTGAAACACCACAGTGCCCCCACCCCCCCCACACACACAAGGGGCACCACCTAGCATCCGACCTGGCTTGTCCAGATGTGTACATTTAAAATCACACACCATCCCAGGGTCTATTTTGAAGGAATGAGGGACCCCAGAGAGTTCCTCGGGTCCATAACCGTTCCAGTGGACAAACTATTGGAAGCCTTGGCCCCGCTGGCAGACGTCCAGGATCCTGCTGATCGCATATACCAGCCTTCCGTAGACCATCTTGGGAGGAGGAGGGGGCTTGGAGGGAGGACACAGTGGGCTGGAAGACACTGATTTAACCTGGGATACGTGGAATGTGAGATAGATCCCAAGGGAAGGAGGGAGGTTGAGGCAAACAGCAGAGGGGTTAATGAGCTTGGAGATGGGAAATGGACTGATAGAGTGAGGAGACGCCTTTTTGGAGTCAGTTTTCAGAGGAATGTTTTTGAGGAAAGCCATTCACGATTCACGACACGATTCACCAGAACAGCCACAAGGGCAGAGCGAAGTCCCCCCCCCCCCACCTCGCCTTGGCCCACCCGTAGTCAGACACACGTCCAGCAGCCCCCCACCGGCACAGAAACCCCATTTACGGCAGATATGGGAGGAGACTGAAGCCCAAAAGATGTAGTGACTGAAACTCTGTCTGGGGGTGGTGGTGTGGAAATGCATATTGTGAAGTTATCTGCAGACAGCATCTCAGTCAGGAGGCAAGGATTAAACATAAGAGAATGATAGGTGAGGACATCATGGGGAGTTGGCAGGAAGAGGGAGCTGGGGGTTTAAGGGGGATGTATTGTGGGGTGAGATGTCATGCAGATGTGAGATGATCTGTTGAAGTTATAAGGAGAACCTGGCTTGACTGTTTCAGTACTTTCTGTGTATGGATGATGTGAGAGTGGAAATAAAACTTCGTCTGCTCGTAAACCAGCCTCATCATTTCCCACACTCTCCACACTGGGTGTTGCAATTCATCGCACAACCGCGTACAACCCACAGGCAAATGGGTTATGCGAACGTTTTCACAGGTCACTGAAAGCAGCACTCAGGGCTTTGTTGACAGATGCAGATTGTGTAGACCGGTTGCCGTGGGTTTTATTGGGGTTGCGTTCCGCACCAAAAGAGGATTTAGAGGCTTCCCCGGCTGAGCTGGTTTTTTCCCAGCCACTGCGGCTGCCCGGGGAATTCTTGCCAGATAATCCCGCGCCGGACAGCTGCCCATCTCAGCATTTGCAGTGTAGTGCAGACACAGGCACGCTGCCCGGCCCGGCCCACCACTGTTTCCCATGCGCTTTTGTGCCAAAAACTTTGAAGAACGTGGAGTTTGTGTTCGTCAGACACGATGCCCACCGCCCTCCATTGCGCCCACCCTATGATGGCCCATTCAGAGTGCTGGAAACAGGGGACAAGCATTTTTTGCTAGACTTGGGGGGGCGTCGGGAGAAAATATGCATAGACAGACTTAAGCCCGCCTTTGTAGTGGCGGACGAGCAAGTGCTGCTGGCTCGGGCCCCTCGGCGTGGAAGACCCACACTGAGAGCTCCCCAGGCAAACGATTCACCAGAACAGCCACACGGACAGAGCAAAGTCCCCCCCACCTCGCCTCGGCCCACCCGCAGTCAGACACACGTCCAGCAGCCCCCCGCCGGCACAGAGACCCCCGTTACAGCAGATATGGGAGGAGACTGAAGCCGAAAAGCCGTGCCAACTGAAACTCTGTCTGGGGGGGGGGGGGGGGTGATGTGGCAATGCATATTGGTGATATGGCAATGTATATTGTGGAGGAATCTGCAGACAGCGTCTCAGTCAGGAGGCAGTGATTAAACATAAGAGAATAATAGGCAAGGAAGTCATGGGGAGTTGGCAGGAAGAGGGAGCTGGGGGTTAAGGGAGATGTATTGTGGGGTTAGATGTCATGCAGGGTGATGTGAAATGTCATGCAGATGTGAGATGATCTGTTGAGTTGATAAGGAGAACCTGGCTTGACTGATTCAGTGCTTTTTTGTACATGGATGATGTGAGAGTGTTAATAAAGCTTCGTCTGTTCATAAACCAGCCTCATCATTTCCTACACTCTCCACACTTTCAACACCCAATTGAAACAGAGGAAATCCTTGGATCAGGTAGTTAGATGGTCCAGTCGTTTGCTTGGTGAGTCACAGCTGAGCCTGACATCCCTGTACACCAGACAAGTACAGAGGATTGCTACCTCCATTTTAAATGATGGCTTCCACCCTTTGCACTGCAACTTTCAGCTTCTCCCGTCCAGACGGAGGTTTGCTGTTCCAAAAATTAAAACCCAGCGCTACAAAAACAGCTTTGCTCCTGCTGCTGTCAAAGAACTGAACAAGTTCTAACAATATATTGCACATAATTCAGTTACCTATTTATTAACTCCATTTTATATTCACTTATTTTTGTAGGATTTTTATTGGGTTCTAAATCTTTTATTGGGTTTTAGACCTTTGAGTTTTTAACCTCTTTGACTAGTCTAACTTTTTAATATGACCCTTCTCTCTTATCTCTGGTTTTTCTCTCATCTCTTTGTCTTTATAACCTGATTGATGGAGCCTTGAGTATTTTTATCATGTTTATAGTCAGCTTCATGTGTGCCTGTGTTTGTGTTTATGTTGAATGTAATTGTGGCTTGTAAATATGGATGTCACCAGACTGCAAAACAAATCTACCTACGGGTACAAATAAAGTAACCTGAACCTGAACCTGATACAATGTTGGTCGATGGAGTATCTGGGAGCAGGGGTTCGTTAGTGGTTGGTGATGGCAGAATTCTGGTCAGCAGTGCATAGAAGGGCAGTGTGGAAGATGAAAGCAGATGAGACAGCGAGCTGGACGACACACAAACTTTATTCACCTTCCAACATAAAACACAGTAAACTGACTCCCTTGAGTGCCTGAGCAAACTCCTTTATACACTTTTATTCCCGCCTCCAGCACACAGGGTAAACACATGAACATACAGACTGAAAGACATGTCCACACATTAACATAACATTGACACACACGTCACACAGCAGGTCTTGCTACAATACATTCACACCCCTGCGTCCTCAGGTATGAACCTGGCACGGCGGGGGCAAAAGGCACATCTTTGTTTGTTTGACTCCTCTCACCTTTCTCCATTAGCATCTCTAACTATCTTCTCCCCCATCAATCCCCTTGTCCTGGGTGGAGTGCCATGTGTATTGTGTCCACCACACAGCCCCCACCCCCAAACACCCAGAAGGGGCCCTAACCCTCTGGCACCTTGGGCTTGAGCCGGCACCCGTGATGACTGTAACGTGGAGTCGCCGGACTGGCCTAAGTATCTTGCTGTTGAGGTCGGCAGGAGACAAACTCGGTCTCCGTGGTGCAGTCCTGTGGAGGAGGAAAGGGTGGGGAGGGGAAAGGCCTAGCCTGCTGCCAACAGTTCTCTGCAGGGGGAACACCAGCTTGCGGAGCCACTGTAGGTGGGCGTCCGTGCCGGGGAGCTTGTGCCGACACCACCTGTTCGTCTGCCAACACATAACCAGGCTTAAGCCTGTTTATGCAGACGACTTCCTTAAGGCCCCCCCCCCCCCCAAGTCTAACACAAAGTGTTTTGCCCGTTTCCAGCACTCTGGACGGGCTATCGTACGATGGATGCAGCAGGGTTCTGTGTGCATCGTGCCTGACAAAAACAAACTTGGCGCTCTGTAAGCACTTTGGGACGAAGGTGTGGGGAAAACAATGGTGGGCCCGGCACGTTAGCAGCCCCTGTACTGTAAAAAATTGCATGGGCAGGTTGGTCCCGGGTGCGGGGTTTTCCAGTAAAAATTCCCCGGAGATGTGCAGTGGCTGAGAAAAAACGAGTTCTGCCAGGGAGGCTGCCAGATCCTCCTTAGGTATGGAGCACAACCCTAATAGGACCCAGGGCAGGCGGTTGACCCAATTTGCATCCATGAGTGAAGCTCTGAGCGCTGCTTTAAGCGACCTATGAAAACGTTTGCATAACCCGTTAGTTTGGGGTGGATTTTGACTCCCAGGCTCTGGGCCATTGCGGGCCAGAGTTCCGAAACAAATTGTGGACCCCTGTCAGAAGTGATGTCTGATGGGGATCCGAACCGTGCAACCCAAGCCAACAAAAAAGTGCGAGCCACTTCTGCGGGCGTGGTGGAAGCCAGCGGGACCACTTCAGGCCAACACGTAGCGTGGTCCACGATTGTCAAAAGATGCGTTGAATCTTGCGACGGCGGAAGGGGGCCCACCGAATCCACATGGATGTGGTCTAACCTCCTGGCCAGAATTTGAAACAGCTCGAGGGGGACTATGGTTTGCTTGTGCACTTTGGCCTGCTGGCACGCGACGCATGCTGCAGCCCACTCTTTCACGTCCCTGTGTAAGTGACGCCAGACAAATTCCGCCTCCACCAGTTTAACCGAGGCACGTATGCCAGAATGTGAAAGGGAGTGGACTGACTGAAAAATGCGGTGGCACCAAGAGCTCGGAACCACCGGGCATGGGCGGGATTTGAACCTCCAACCCTCCAGTTATTGGACGACCCGCTTTACCTCCTGAGCCACTGCTGCATGGCAGGGGAGGTACACGTTTGGGCCCCAAGGTGCCTCAAGGGTTAATCTGTTTTGCTGAATGCAAAATTGTTGTTTAAATTCAAAACTACTGTTGGGATAATTTCATTTTGAATTATTCTGTTCAAAGAATGACAGTGAAGGAGGTTCTCATTAGATAATGATGAATGTCAGTTTTGTGGGGACCTGCCACCTTTTCTCTGTCTTCTCTACCGGACCACAGCGGACTGGTAGTTAAATTAAAAAGAGGACTAGATCGTAAACCCAGGAACTGTTGGTTTTTTCCTCTGTGCAGTGAAAACCCCTGTTGTGTCTTCGAACAGTTTGTATCCAACTGTGCTCATTTAACAGAAAACACCAGCTGAGTGTGTTTCTTCATTAATCAGGACATGCGAGCACAAACGGACATGAGAAATGACGATGTGATATGATGACTCAACCATGACAGATTAGTGGACAGAAGACTTTGTCACAGAAGAGGTTTGTCATTTAAAATCTTCAGAATTACAGTCTCCCACCACGGCTCCCCATCCACAAACTTATTAACTTATTATTTAATGTAAAGTTCCTGAAACTAGCACCTACCACACAACTAAAAGTCAAAACTTAATGGGGAAAGTCAAACATTTACAAGAAAAAAAGTCACAAATCTGAAAGAATTTTGGAAGAAGAAAGGTGAAAATTTAAGAGTCAAATTTACAAATTTACAATAACAATGTTAAAAATCAATGAAAAAGTGAAATATATTGTAAAATATTTGAAACTATACCCTAACTACAACCACATGTTACAGCCTGATGGGAAAAAGACACAAATTTAATAAGAAATTGTCACATTTTTGAGAGAAGATTAAATGGAAGAAAAAGCTGCAAATTCACAAGAACAAAAAAAAAAAAAAAATCAGAAAAAAAGCTGGAAATCTATGAGAAAAAAACTTAAATTTTGGAAGATTACAAGAAAAAGTCACAAAATAACAAGAAAAGTTGTAATTTAAAGAGTGGTAAATTTACACAAAAAGTTGCACACTTACAAGAAAAAGATAAATTAATGAGAAAATATAAAAATGTTCAAGAAGAAATTGCAAATTTATTAAAAAAAACCTGTAAATTGTGACAAATTCCACTGACTTCTTTTCAGTTCTACTGATGCGAAATGAGTGACTCCAAATGAACAAAACCAATTCTGAGCATTTCAGTCCAAAGAAAACAGAGTTCTCACCTTTATCATATCTGTGGGATGTTGAAAGAAGATTTAAGGCTGAATTCTTATTTTCAAGGATAATTGAGGACATAATTTTGGATAAATTAATTAGAGACTTTTAAAAGACTCATTGACGCCCAGTATGAAGCGCAAGTAAAACATGTTAAAAAGTAAATCAAATCCCAGTTTCATGAAGTCAGCAGTAACAATCAGCCAACTGAAGAAATCTGATGATAATTTAATCCTGTGTGGATCTACTGATCTACAATGATTTATAATCACATCTGGACTCACCGAGCCTTCCTGCAGTTCCTCACAGCTGGAATCAGTCTCTGTTTTCCCTGATATGATGTGTTGTACTTCTGAAGGTCCAACTCATCCAGAACCTCCTCTGACATCTGCAGCATGTAGGCCAGAGCTGAACAGTGGATCACAGAGAGTTCCTTCTCTGATCTGTTCTCTGACTTCAGGAACTCTTGGATCTCCTGATGAACTGAGAGGTCATTCATCTCCATCAGACAGTGGAAGATGTTGATGCTTCTGTCAGGAGAGATTTTATCACTGTTCATCTCCTTCAGGTTGTTGATGACTCTCTGGATGGTTTGTGGACTGTTCTCTGTCTGACCCAGCAGGCCTCCTAAGAGTCTCTGGTTGGACTCCAGACAGAGGCCATGAAGGAAGCGAACAAAGAGGTCCAGACGGGTATTTTCACTTTTAAGGGATTTCTCCATGACGTGCTTGAGGAAAACATGCAAAGAAGAACTGTCCTTCCCAAGAAAGTTCTTCAAAACCTCAGTCTTCTTGGTGGTGAAACAGTTGAACATGTAGACTGCAGCCAGAAACTCCTGAATGCTCAGATGAACAAAGCAGTAGACTGGTTTCTGGAACATCACACACTCTCTTCTGAAGATCTGTGTACAAACTCCTGAGTACACCGAGGCCTCTGTGACATTCAGACCACACTGCTCCAGGTCTTCTTGGTAGAACATGATGTTTCCTTTCTCCAGATGTTCAAATGCCAGCCTTCCCAGCTTCAGAAGAACTTCCCTGTCAGCCTCTGTCATCTCCTCTGGACTTGTCTCACGTCCCTCATGGTACTTCTTCTTCTTCCTCTGAGTCTGGACCAGCAGGAAGTGGGAGTACATGTCAGTCAGGGTCTTGGGCAGCTCTCCTCTCTGCTCTGTAGTCAACATGTGCTCCAGAACTGTAGCAGTGATCCAGCAGAAGACTGGGATTCTACACATGATGTGGAGGCTCCTGGATGTCTTCATGTGGGAGATGATTCTGCTGGACAGCTCTTCATCACTGAATCTCCTCCTGAAATACTCCTCCTTCTGGTCATCAGTGAAGCCTTGTACTTCTGTCATCCTGTCCACACATGTAGGAGGGATCTGATTGGCTGCAGCAGGTCTGGAAGTTATCCAGAGGAGAGCTGAGGGAAGCAGATTCCCCTGGATGAGGTTTGTCAGCAGCTCTCTGACTGATGACTTCTGTGTGACATCACACATGAGATTGCTGTTGGTGAAATCCAATGAAAGTCTGCTTTCATCCAGGCCATCAAAGATGAATAAAAGTTCACAGACGGCGAGCTCCTCTGCTGTGACCTTCTGTAATGTTGGATAGAAAACATGGAGCAACTCCAGAAGACTGTACTGCTCATCTCTGATCAGGTTCAGCTCCCTGAATGGAAGCACAATCACCACACTGACATGTTGGTTCTCCAAGCCCTCTGCCCAGTCCAGAGAGAACTTCAGCACTGAGAAGGTTTTTCCAACACCAGCGACGCCGCTGGTCAGAACCACTCTGATGGGTCTCTGTTGGTCAGGGAAGGCTTTAAAGATGTCGTGGCACCTGATTGGAGTGTCATGGAGGGAGTCCATCTTGGAAGCCGTCTCCAGCTGCCTCACCTCATGTTGGGTCTGAACATCTTCACTCTGTCCCTCTGTGATGTAGAGCTCAGTGTAGATCCTGTTGAGGAGGGTTCCACTTCCTGTTTCATCACTTCCTTCAGTCACACGTTCACATCTCCTCCTCAGACTGATCTTATGTTCATCTAAGACCTCCTGCAGACCAACATCTGCTGAGAAAACAACCAAAGTCACAGAGACACAGAAACATCTGAACATCTGAACATCTAAACTATGGAGAAATATTCTGTTCTAAGAATGGATGTGTTTAGAAATCTGAAGATTTTTACAATCTCACCAGTTTTGGATCTTTGTCCATACTGGGGACAGGAGGAGGATCCTGATGAAGCAGACTGGTCCCAGTATGAGGAGATGCACTGTCTGCAGAACCAGTCAAAAAAAAAAACCCCTCAGGAATAAAACATTGGACACTGGTGTTCTAGAGAAATAACAACAATAACTGATAGAAAGTTCATGAAGTGTAATTTGATCCTGAGTTGAGCTAAAAGACAGAAAACCTGTCTGGGTTACCAACAGTTTGGGGACAGATATGTAGTGAGGGGCCACACCAGTGAGAGACTGATGGTTTGTAACAGGAACTCTGTGTTGTAACAGCAGTCAGTGACGTGATTTCAGTAGTGGATTAATATCTGTGAGCATGGAAGAACTCTGGCTGATGAATATCAGACACGGACCTACCATTAGGCAAAGGTAGGCGGTTGCCTTAGGCCCCAGCCTGCTAAAAGCCCCATATATTTTTTTTAAATGTTTAGCACATTTAACTTGATGTCCATCCCCCCTTCTGCTCAAACTGTCGGACTGTTCCACGTATGTCAGCACTGCATTATGAGTTGCAACACTCTGGTAGACTTCAATAGAAACTGTGAAAGGCGGAAGTCACGTGGGTCATGGAGCGGCGAATAGTTCCAGACAATGGAATTTTCCCCATAGACCACTATTCTTTTCATGGAGTGTCTGCTTAATAATCCTGGGTAAGTTAATGAATGGCCATTGTTTTGGTCATTTAACCACTTCAGTTAACATGTAGATTCTGTAGTCTGTGACCTTGTTTTATTTCGCCAGCTATTTTTCTTGTTTATGTGCAGTAAAAGCTCATAAACTTGCAATTGTTATTAGCCTGTGCTAGCTCAACTAGCTAGCCGGGTCAGCCCTTATTTCAAAAATCTGTTGTACAGTTATTGGGTGAAGACACAGTTTCTGAGAGACATTAGAGATGGGTAGTAGCATTATATGATGGGACATGACATTAATAAAACTTGTGACAGAGCAGATGTGACTTATTATTTTGTTCAGAACAACTGTAGTAGCATTAGCAGCATAACTGCAGGTGGGATCAGGTCAAGTGGACCCCTGACCAAGTGAGCACTACAAGTGGACCCCAGGGTCCAATTTGTATGTGTACAGTGCATCTGGAAGGTATTCACAGCACTTCACTTTTTCCACATTTTGTTATGCTACAGCCCTATTCCAAAAGGTATTAAATTCATTTTTTCCCTTAAAATTCTACACACAATACCCCATAATGAGAATGTGAATTTTTTTTTTGAGATTTTTGCAAATGTATTAAAAAAAAAAAAAACAACAACTAAGAAATCACATGCACATAAGTATTCACAGCCTTTGTCATGAAGCTCAAAATTGAGTTCATGTTCATCCTGTTTCCACTGATCATCCTTGAGATGTTTCTACAGCTTAACTGGAGTCCACCTGTGGTAAATTCAGCTGATTGGACATGATTTGGAAAGGCACACACCTGTTTATATAAGGTTCCACAGTTGACAGTGCATGTCAGAGCACAAACCAAGCATGAAGTCAAAGGAATAGTCTGTAGATCTCTGAGACAAGATTGTCTCAAGGCACAAATCTGGGGAAGGGTACAGAAAAAAATATTCTGCTGCTTTGAAGGTCCCAGTGAGCACAATGGCCTCCATCATCCATATGGAAGAAGCTCGGAACCACCAGGACTCTTCCTAGAGCTGGCTGGCCGTCTAAACTGAGCGATCGGGGGAGAAGGGCCTTAGTCAGGGAGGTGACCAAGAACCCGATTGTCACTCTGTCAGAGCTCCACTGTTCCTCTATGGAGAGAGAAGAACCTTCCAGAAGGACAACCATCTCTGCAGCAATCCACCAATCAGGCCCGTATGGTAGAGCGGCCAGACGGAAGCCACTCCTTAGTAAAAGGCACATGGCAGCCCACCTGGAGCTGCCATGTGCCTGGAGCTGTTTGGAGGAAACCAGGCACTGCTCATAACCATGCCAATGTTGGTGGCAGCATCATGCTGTGGGGATGTTTTTCAGTGGCAAGAACTGGGAAACGAGTCACGATAGAAGGAAAGATGAATGCAGCAATGTACAGAGACATCCTGGATGAAAACCTGCTCTGGAGCGCTCTTGATCTCAGACTGGGGCGATGGTTCATCCTTACGCAGGATAACAACCCAAAGCACACAGCCAAGATATCAAAGGAGTGGCTTCAGGACAACTCTGTGAATGTCCTTGAGTGGCCCAGCCAGAGCCCAGACTTGAATCCAATTGAACATCTCTGGAGAGATCTGAAAATGGATGTCCACCGACACTTCCCATCCAACCTGATGGAGGTTGAGGAGTGTTGCAAAGAGAAATGGGCCAAACTGGCCAAAGATAGGTGTGCCAAGTTTGTGGCATCATATTCAAAAAGACTTGAGGCTGTAATTGCTGCAAAAGGTGGATCAACAAAGCATTGAGCAAAGACTGTGAATACTTATGTACATGTGATTTCTGAGTTTTTTTATTTTTAATGAATTTGCAAAAATCTAAAAAAAAAATAAATCACATTGTCATTATGGGGTATTGTGTGTCGAATTTTGAGAAAAAAAACCCCAACAACTTAATCCCTTTTGGAATAAGGCTGTAACATAAAATGTGGAAAAAGTGAAGTACTGTGAAGACTTTCCGGATACACGATGCATGGGCTGCACGGTGGCGCAGTGGTTTAGCACTGTGGCAGCACAGTTTTACCCTCAGCCGGGGGATCGCGGGGATCATGAGATCGTGGGTTCGATCCCAGCCCCCGACCAACAGTGAGCTGTGTGGAGTTTGCATGTTCTCCCCGTGTTGCGCGGGTTTACTCCGGGATTTCTCCGGTTTTCTCCCGCACACCAAAAACATGTAGGTTTAGGGCGCTCGCGCACGCAGCGACCAGCAGCCAGTGGCTTGTCACCAGACTGCAAACCAAGTCTACCTACGGGTACAAATAAGTAACAAAAAAAAAAAAAAAAATACACTGTACAAGTACATTTTCAATCCGGTGATTTATAAAGTGATTCATAATTTCCTGAAGGCTCATTCAGAAGATTATAGTCACAAAAAAGTGTAAAAGAATCTATACAAATATACAGTAT
The DNA here is from genome assembly GCA_020510985.1 of Pholidichthys leucotaenia. Taxonomy (NCBI): domain Eukaryota; kingdom Metazoa; phylum Chordata; class Actinopteri; order Cichliformes; family Pholidichthyidae; genus Pholidichthys; species Pholidichthys leucotaenia. The sequence continues at coordinate 168,431,464 of CM035850.1, forward strand.
ATGCATTAAAAGACCCAGAGAAGGTTTTGGCTCCGCTTCTGCTTTCAAAAGGCTTCTTTTTTCCATCGCTACTGCTCGTCATGGCTGACTGCCCCCACACGAAAATCCACAAGATTCAAAATTCAAAGGCTTTATTATCATGTGCACAGTTAAGAAATGCTACATTTCCTGAGCAATGAAATTCTTACTTTGCTCTCCGAACGAATGCCAAGGTAATAGGTACAGAAACAACAATATCTACTAAGGTCATGACACACTAACGCGGTAACTCATCCTAATACTAATGGATGCTAATAACACACACACCAGCACACATTTGGACAGTTAAAACAAAGCAGTCAGACAAGAGGAATGAAACTGAAAATTCACTGGATGACTAAAGTGATAGTGGTACATTGATATCAAAGATGATGTGAACCTGAGATGGCATCAGACGGGTGAGACTATATCTACTGTGCAGGTGAGCAGTGTGCAAATTTAGTGGTGTGTGAGTTCCTATATGCAAAGCTGTGTTATGGCGTTTTGGGAGTCATTATCTGTTCAGGAGTCTGATGGCAGTGGGAAAGCAGCGGTTCTTCAGTCTGGTTGTCCTGCATTTCACACTTCTGTACCTCCGGCCTGAGGGTAGAAGTGTGAACAGTCTGTGCTGGGGGTGGGTGGGGTCCCGGAGGATGGCGTCAGCTCTCCTTTGGACTCTGCGGTGGTAGATGCTCTGCAGAGAGGGGAGTGGAGTCCTGATGATCTCCACTGTCTTCACCACTCTCTGCAGGTGTTTGTGGTCCAGGGCAGTGGTGCTGCCATACCACGTAGTGATGCAGTTGGCCAGGATGGTCTTGATGATGCAGCTGTAGAAATTGTTGAGGATCCTGGAGGACATGCCAAACTTCTTCAGCCTCCTTAGAAAGTACAGTCGCTGCTGAGCTCTCTTAACCACAGAACAGGTATGTGGGACTATAATGTTCTGAATGAGGCTTTAGAAAATTATGAATCAGTTTGGAAATAACTGGATTGAAAATGTACTTGTACGTGTACAGATTGGATCCTGGGGTCCACTTGGGATGCTTACTTGGTCAGGGGCCCACTTGACCTGTATCCGTTGTAGACAATATGGCGGCTGCTAGCCCATGTTGCTTAAATGACACACCCACTGTGTCAATGGCTACCCTTCACAGAGGAGGAGATGATGAGAACTATAGACTACCAGTCTGACCAGTTTGTTCTTGAAAATGACCCATCATTATGGCCTAAGCACCTGACAGACAAAGAGTGTTGCTATTTAGTTCAGAGACTGTTTAATATTTTTTGCATTTATCCTTATTTTTTGTGGGATCTATTCTCCCTAGTGTCTACACAGTACAGAGGAGGGAGCACAATGGATGCCTCTGCAAAATGAACCAGTAGCAGACCGTAAACAGGATCCTGCTGGCTAATGTGGGGATGTGTAAACAAACAACAGATATTCAATGTGAATTGTTGTTTTGAAAATAATGCACAAGACTCTACATTTAATGCATTTGTTAAGATATGAGATTAGTAATCCACTTCAATACAAAAACGGGATGTCATTAGATAATTAACCCTTCTTGTGTCTGGATTTCATGGACGTAGAGAGCGCCCTCACTGTCTATGTCGCAGTTTTGCACCTGTCATGTCATGTGGCCATCAACCATAAAAAATCCCCAGTTGTACTAAGTATTCCGCCTCACAAGGTGGCAGATACATATAAATTACTGCTCTTGCTTTGGAGGACTGATGTCTCCCAAATAACCACCCGAAAACCTCATTTCTGGGACACCAAAGAAGAAGAGTTTGTAAACAAATGTTGATGTGCTCCATCGCAACACGGAGGAGGCATTTGCTCCCAAATTTGCCAACTATGATTCTAAATAGAGATTGTTTAGCTTATGAAGGTAAATAGCTACATTTTGTTATAACAGAAGGTGGCTGAAGCTGGCTGATTTGCCCCTGCCATCAACCCCAGCTCCATGTGACTGAACAGAACAATCGCGCTGGTTCCGTGTCATCATGTAAGATAAATTGCGGTGGAGTAAAAGTGAAATTGAGGTGGAATAATTATAAGAGTTTCTGGATGTGGGAGAGAAAGCAAAAATGACCGAAAGAAGACAAAATAATGACGGGGTGATGAAAATAGATGAACCAAGCCTCCTGGCCAGCGGTAAATCTGACAGATTTCTTTGTTCATTTCCATTGTACTGATTTTCTGGCTCATATACTTTGAAGATAAGATAAGAAAAAAACGGTGACAAAAAACAAAACCATTCTTTGTGTAAATATGTCCAAAGTCCATTTTTGACTGAAAGTTATGTAATTTGATATGGCTGCCGTGGCATTATACAAATTAGATGCATAAATTTACTCCTCTCTCAAACTTTGGATCATATTCTACATCTTTCTAACTGACAGTAAGCCATTATCTCTTACCAATTTCAAGTTATAGCCTTGGAAATCTCTGACATCTAAACTGATTATTTTCTTGAAAACAATTTTGACCACGGGGCGGGGGGTAGATTGTCTGATGCAATAATGCACCACAGATAGTCAAGAGTTAAGTTACTTGAGCTGCATATATGCAAACTGCCCCCACCACCACCACCACAAACATCATTGCAGCTGGTTTGGAGACATTTTTTCAAAAACCAACGCAATTATTCTTTTATGCTTTCCATGTAAATTTTCATCTTTATTCTTCTAAATGGCATTTTCAACAAAATTTTATGACTTTCTCAGTAATCTGCAGTTTCTTCTTGCAACTTTGGCCTTTTTTCCTCATATAGTGTCACTTTAAACTTCTTTGTTTTTCTACAGATGTAATTCTTGATACCTGAATGATATCATCACTTGAAGACTATTGAGGACAATAAGTTAATTATAACAAAAAGTTATGCTGCTAATAGGTTTAGTCAGCCGAGGGATCTAAAATAATTGCACTGGGCTTCACTCCTTTCTTCACTCTCAATGAATTTTTTTTTTTTTTGCTGGTCATTAACATCTGTTTGTTCTCTCCCATAGATTGAGTCCCCATCATGCTGTTTGTTCTCTACATGTCTGTTCTTTTCTTCTTCTTCTCTGTCCCCTCACCCCCCAGCCAGTTGCTGCAAATGACTGCCCCTCCCTGAGCCTGGCTATGCTGGAGGTTTCTTCCTACTAAAAGGGAGTTTTTCCTCTCCACCGTCACCAAGTGCTGCTCACAGGGGATCAGCTGATTGCTGGGGTCTTTCTGCAATTGTGGGGGTTTCCCCAACATTTGAAAGTGCTATGAGATGACTGTTGTTGTGAAATGGTGCTATATAAATAAAGTTGAATTGAATTTTTTTTTCCTCTCCCGGCGCCACACGAGTAGGCTGCCCTTTGCAACAGTGGCTCGATTCCGAGTCTTTTTCCCCTTCTCTTTCTTTTTGATCCGTCTTTTTTCACTCCACTTATATCACGGACACACAGATCGTCCCAAATGTCTCCTGAGCTGGTGGACGGAGCCACTGTTTATAGCAGGATACGATACAGCAGGGAAGAGCTGCTAGCATTCAACCGCCACCCGGTCCCATTGGAAAAACTCGACATACCGAGAGAACTGAGGCGAAAACGCCGCGGCTGCCGGGCTGGAGTAAGGCGGAGGACAAAAAATATAAGGTACAGACCCTCCCTTCCATCTGTTGTCATGGGAAATGTACGGTCGATACTGGGAAAGGTAGATGAGCTAGCGGCTATCTCCCGTTACGATAGCACTTACCGGGAGTGCTCTCTCCTTTTGTTTACTGAGACGTGGCTAACTGAACTAGCAGCAGATGCTAACATTGAGCTGGAGGGTTTTCACATGATACGGGCTGACCGAACACCAGAGAGTGGCAAAGCAAGGGGCGGTGGAGTGATAATGTATGTTAACAACAACTGGTGCAGACCGGGACATATCACTGTTAAACAACGATACTGCAGCAAAGACATTGAGTTGCTAGCTGTTAGCATGAGGCCTACATATCTCCCGAGAGAACACTCACACGTGATCTGCATTGTTGTTTATGCAAATCCGACGGCGAACGCTGGGACAGCGCGTGACGTCATCCATTCAGTAACCAGCAGGCTGCAGACAGAACACCCAGATGCTCTTCTCCTCATCTCAGGCGATTTCAACCATGTTTCACTATCTCCCATTCTACCCACGTTCACCCAGTATGTCACATGCCACACTAGAGACAATAAAACACTGGACTTATTCTACGCAAACACTAAGGAGGCGTACACCTCATCACAACTCCCCCCACTCGGGAGATCGGATCACAACTTGGTTCATCTCCGGCCGGTGTACAAACCCCTAGTGCACAGACAACCTCCGGCCATGCACACTGTGGAGTTATGGTCTGAGGAGACAATGGACACTCTAAAGGGCTGTTTTGAAGCCACCGCCTGGAAGCAGCTCTGCGATCCACATGGTGAGGACATCGATGGCCTCATTCACACCTTCACGGACTACCTCAGCTTCTGTGTGGACAAATCCGTTCCCACCAAGACCATACGGCGTCAGTCAAACAACAAACCCTGGATCAACCCTGAGATAAAAACACTTCTGAGAGAGAAGAAGAGGATCTTCAGGTCGGGGAATAGGGAGATGCTGAAGTCCGTACAGAGGGAGCTGAGGAGAAAGATCAGAGTAGGCAAGGACAGCTTCAGGAAGAAGATGGAGGACAAGCTGCAACAGAGCGACATCAGCGGGGTCTGGAGAAACCTCAAAACCATCTCTGGGCTCCAGAATACCTCCCCCCAGGCCACGGGGGGCAGGGAGTGGGCGAACAACCTGAATCTGTTTTTCAATAGGTTTGACCAACCGCCCTCCCCCCTGTCTGCACAACAACCACTGCTGCCTCTAAAGAAATCAAGTCCTGCTGCCCACTCCCCACTCCACCAACACCCCCCCCACTCCCAACACACAGCCCCCCATCCTGACCCTGACCAGGACCCAGGTGAGGACGGAGCTGAGGAAGATCAAGGCGAGGAAGGCGTCGGGACCGGACGGCATCAGCGCAAAGCTCCTCAAGTCCTGTGCAGACCAGCTGTGTGGGATTGTGACGTATATCTTCAACATGAGCCTGAAACTGGGGAGGGTACCACAGCTGTGGAAAACATCTTGTGTGGTACCTGTACCAAAAACTTCCCACCCCAAAGACCTGAACAGCTACAGACCGGTGGCCTTGACGTCCCACTTGATGAAGACCCTGGAGAGACTGCTCCTTGCTCACCTCCGCCCCCTGGTGGAACCAGCGATGGATCCACTCCAGTTCGTCTACCAGCATGGCATTGGGGTGGAGGATGCGGTGATCTTCCTCCTTCACCGTTCTCTGTCCCACCTGGAGAAGCCCGGGAATATGGTGAGGATCATGTTCTTTGACTTCTCCAGTGCTTTCAACACCATCCAACCGATGATCCTGAAGGACAAGCTGCTGCGCGCAGGGGTGGACCAGCACCTGTCATCATGGATCCTGGACTACCTCACGAACCGGCCTCAGTTTGTGAGAACCCGGGACTGTGTGTCCAACACGATTATCAGTAGCACGGGGGCCCCCCAGGGAACGGTGCTGGCTCCCTTCCTGTTCACTCTTTATACTGCGGACTTCTCACACAACACAACACACTGCCATCTACAGAAGTTCTCTGATGACTCTGCGATCGTTGGCCTCATCTCCAATGGAGATGAAGCTGAGTACAGAGGGCTTATCCAGGACTTCGTGGACTGGTGCCATCGGAACTGCCTCCAGATCAACGCGAGAAAAACTAAGGAGCTGGTGGTGGACTGCCGCAGGCAAGGACAACCCCTCACAGCACCAGTAAATATACAGGGAACAGACATTGAGATGGTGACAGCCTATAAGTACCTGGGTGTTCATCTGAACAATAAACTAGACTGGTCACACAATACTGATGCACTCTACAAGAAGGGACAGCGCAGGCTGTTCCTGCTGAGGAGACTCAGGTCTTTTGGTGTACAAGGCGCGCTGCTGAAGACATTCTATGACACGGTGGTGGCATCAGCCATCATTTTTGGAGTGGTCTGCTGGGGCAGTGGCATTACTGCAGCCGATAGGAAGAGACTGAACAAACTGATCAAGAAAGCTAGCTCTGTCCTGGGGCAGCGCCTTGATCCGGTGGAGGAGATAGGAGAGAAAAGGACGGTGGCTAAACTGTCATCTCTGCTGGAGTCCGAGTTCCACCCTATGCAGGACATACTGAATGCACTGAGGAGCTCATTTAGCAGCAGACTACATCATCCCAGGTGCACAACCGAGAGGTTTCACAGGTCCTTCCTACCAACGGCTGTCAGACTGTACAACCTAAGCAGGGCTGCTCGCAGAAATAGCAAAAAGACGTAACAAACTAATAGTTTTTTGAATGCAAAAGATGCAATAGACTTACACAATGGTCCCCTCCGGCATACAACTAGGAAAATACTGGTCGCTATGGAGAGTGAGAATATGTATGGGCACATAATCATACCATGTAGGATAACTAAGTAGATGGTTGTGCTGTTTCATCCCATCTAGCAACAATGCTCTGCACTGTGTGTGTTTATATATTTACATATTTATTCCATCTAGCTACAATGCTCCGCACTGGGTGTGTTTATGTTTATATATCTATACATTTATTCCATCTAGCTACATTGCTCCGCACTGTGTGTTTACATATTCATATATTTATTCCATCCAGCTACAATGCTCTGCACTGTGTGTCTGTGTGTGTGTATATATATATTTTATAGTAATATGTACATATGTATATTAGCTGCTCTTGCTTGCTTGTTTTTTTTCTTGCCTTCTGATTGTTGCTCTGAGTGTTGCTATCCCTGTGCTGTTGCAATCCTGGAATTTCCCCGTTGTGGGACTAATAAAGGCTTATCTTATCTTATCTTATCTTAATTAAGTTTCAGGTAGGATGTCAGTAAGGCCTGATTGAATGAATGAATGTGAATTTTATTCGGTAATGAACATAGTGTGGTGGCACTGTGTAGGGGATTCTCCACCCAGAGTCGAGAACCGGGGGGAAGAGGGAACAATGGACTGAAGGAGGAAGTGGTACCGGGGGGGCTCAGACGGAACAGAAAGGACTGTTCATCCCCCGGGGAGTTTAGGAGATGCCAGGGCCGCTGGTGGAAGAGAAGGTGTGAGAAGTGGTACTGGCATTATGTGATGTTAATGTGCCACGCGTGTCTTTGTTCCACTGAATGTATTATTGCTGGGCTCCCTGGTCTCATGGCATAGAATTAAAGGTTATAAAAAGAAGGTGCCCAGAGACCCAGTGAGAGTTTTACTGTGGTTGATGTTGGAGGAGGAATAAAGTCCGTGTGTCGTTCAGCTTGCTGCCTCGTCTGCTTCCTTCCTCCACAATACAATCAAAACAAAAATATGTAGGACACATAAAAACAAAGGGTGTAGGCTGAAGCTAGTGCCGATATAGCACCTACCCCATTACAATTTTAAACTCAGTAACATAAAAATTTAAGTCATACCCAAAAAAGTGAAAAGAAAGTGTAGAACAAAGAAAAAGTAGGGAACCATTTCTGTCTTTGCCTTCGGTCCCAAATGGACTAATTCTGCCCCTGACAAATCTTAAACCATCCTGTAAATGAGCTGCTGCTATAATCTAAGCTGACAGATGATGAAAGCATGAAGCAGTTTGTCAGAGTTAGTTTGTGAGATGAAGGTAACAGAGTTGAAGGAAGCAGTGAGGTCCAACAATACTAACATGAACCTTCTGACTGACATCACTGACAGTCCAGAAAATGTTCTCCCTCTGTTCTATGAGCTCAGACACATCCAGTCAACTTCCCCTCTGGAGCCTGCAGGTGGATGCTGGGGTGGAGGAGGGGTCTGAACATCAGTCAGCAGCAGAGACACCAACTTATCAAAGGAGAGTCAGCAAATTCTGTTGCTGAAACCCATCAGCACATCAGAAGAGTTTTTCTGGGATGTGACTGCGTGGAGAGTGAGGCGTGTTCTCCTGCTGACTGATAGAAGGAACTCACAACTTTACTCCATTTATTATCTCTCTGGAATCAGATTACAGGCAGCACGGACCATGTAGCAGTAGTTTGGTCAAGTCCAGATAAATGCTCATTTAACTAAAGTCTGACTCTAACAAAGGTTTACTGAAGTTACTGAGCTCCTTTAACCAGAAAAATTCACTTCTAGCAATTGTGGCTCAGTGCTGCAGCCTGAAAGTTGGAGGAGGAAAGTTCAAGTTCACATTCATCTACTAATATTTCAGCAGCTCAGTTAAAGTAGAAACTGACTCTCACTTTGAGTCTGAAGGTCCAGGTTCACCACTGAGGGTTGGAGGATAACTTTTGGACCGACAACTCCTCATAGACAGACATGGGGATCCTCCAGACTCTGCTCTGTCCTTCATCTTGATGATGTCAGTCAGTCTGAGAAATAAACCACAAATCCTCAGTTAGTGTTCCTCTTCTGGACTGTGTTCCATGTGCTTCTGATGTTCTCATGGTTGCTACATGGACAGTAAAATATCAGAAACACCTCTCAGTAGAAAACAAACTAAAACCTCATTAATAAACTGAACATCACTGCTGTGTTAAGGTGGAATTCTTCTCTGAGCTGCTGGGACTTAAATATCCCACAAAGGACTAATAAATTAAAGGGCCTATATCATGCAAAATCGACTTTTTTGAGCTTTTAAGCATGTTATAATGTTAATTCCTCACCAAAAACACCCCCAAAGTGGTATTTTGCTCCATTCACGCATCTCTGAGTATTCCTCCTCAACCCCGCTCTCTGAGCTGCTGCTCCGCCCTGTCCCTGATAATGACTGGGTCCCCACGTTCATACGTATGAACGTGGGTGAGCCGCCCACTCCAGGAAGTGTCTGTGCTGCCAGCACCGCCCCCAGGTTAACGCACACACCCACTTTCTCCGCGCAGCTAACGGAGCGGTGATCGGCAAAACTCTTTCACTTTAGCATTGACGCTGTGAAGAAGTAGTTCCTCTCGCACCTAATCTGCTCAGTGACAACAACTGTTTGCTTTTTTACGTAAGACAATGTCTTCTAAGTGGCGTAAATGTGTCTTTGGCTGTGAGAGATTTAGGAGTTTGTTCAGCCTTCCTAGAGCCTACTCGTCAGAAATGGTTAAAATAGACCAGAATGCAGAGGCTAAAATCATAATATTAAACGTGATTAACCATACACTACATAAGAATAATATTATAGGCTAAAATAATAACAGGAGGCGCCACAACATGCTCATCCATCTTTTCTAAAGTTTACTGTAGATGTTGTTTTTGTGGGCGGAACCCAGCGACACGCTGCAGCAGCCGGCTCAGGGGTTACGTCATGAAATGGGCGGCAGCCACAAGAAGGAGAGGCGGAGCCTCAGAGATTGGTGATGTTCGATACCACTGATTTCCTTTCCGATCCGATACTGAGTAAAATTCAGGCTGGTATCGGCGATACTGATACCAATATTTTATGCGACTACACCTAATATGTCTTTTAAATCTAAAAAAAGTAGTGTATTTCAAATCATAGCTTCCTTAAGAATACAAGGCAGAGTAATTTATTTATTTTAAACTCTGAAGTATATTGAGGTAGCGGCCTCATTTACAATATAGTCGAGCTAATACAACAATAGAAAAACCAGAGGACACAATCATACAAAATATGTGAAAATGGTGTTTCAAACTCTGAAAAAAAAGAAAATGAGTACAATTATAAAAACATTAAAATAAATTCTTGCTTAATTATTAAGAACTACTATAAAGATAGTGGGCTGCACGGTGGCGCAGTGGTTAGCACTGTGGCAGCACAGTTTTACCCTCGGCCGGGGGATTGCGGGGACCGTGAGATCGTGGGTTCGATCCCTGCCCCCGGCCAACAGTGATCTGTGTGGAGTTTGCATGTTCTCCACGTGTTTGCGTGGGTTTACTCCGGGATTTCTCCGGTTTCCTCCCACATGCCAAAAACATGCAGGTTAGGGAGTTAAGGGGCGCTTGCGCACGCAGCGACCGACAGCTGGTGGTTTGTCACCAGACTGCAAAACAAATCTACCTACGGGTACAAAATAAGTAATAAAAAAAAAATCTTAATTCATGTTACATGAACATGTTAACATGAAAATACTGAACATGTAAATAACACAGCATCCAACATTGACACTGTTGTTCCCTCATTCACAGGTTTTTGTTAAGGAACAATAGCATATTTACTGTCTTCCCCTTTAGTCTGTTTCGTTTTTTTTGCTCAGAACCTCTCCTACCTTTGAAAAGACTCTCTCTGCCGGTACAGAAGTGGCAGTAATTCCCAGGTGTCTCACTGCCAGTTTGCTCAGGGCTGGGTAGCTTGGTTCGTGTTCTTGCCACCAAACCAGTGCATCCCTATCTCGGGGAATCACTTTTTCTTCTGAGTACCGACATACTTCAACGAGCACATCACTGGCAGCTGACCGGTGATGTTGTCCTGACAAAACCTGCATGTCAAAATGAGTCCATATCCCTGCTTTTGATATTGCTGAACCTGGGAGGGCAGGATTCTGGTGTGGCCCTGAAGTAGAAGGCTCTGAAGTAGAGCTAACAGTAGCTATTGAGCTTGGGGCTAGAGAGGGAGCTGCCTGTCCTGCCTGTTAGACTTCCTGCATTTCAGAGAGGAGATGTTTTTTCATTACTTCTACATCGTCTTTGTCTCGAAAACCAAGATGTTTAAACCTAACATCCAGAAACGTGCTGGCAGCTAGACAGTGAATACTCTCAATACCCCTGAATCTGCGCTGACATTGCTGTGCCAGTTGTGTGGCGAGGGGGCTGCCTTGACGTTCACAGGCTGCTACAGACCTGTGAATGAGTGACACGAGCAAAATCACTTTAGAGACTGAAACATACTTTTCAGCTGAAACTTCCCATGTCACTTCTTCAAATGGTCGTAGTGCATCAACTGTTTGCTTGATGAGGGATAATTCTCCCTCATTTAGGCATATTGCATTCCTCCCTAAAAGGCAGAGGACTGTGGTCACAGCTTCATTTTGCTCATAGAGCCTCTCCAGCAGGTAAAAAACTGAATTCCAGCGAGTATCTACTGACTGGATTAACTTGTGCTCTGCCACTTTCAACTGTTGTTGAATACCCCTGAGCTTCTGCGTGGCCTGTGTGCTGTGGTGAAAAAAGGACACGATCGCACTGCATTTCTCCAGCACTTTCACCACTTCTGGGACAGTTTTTAAACTGTCCTTTACAATTAAATTAAGTGTATGTGCAAAACATGGATGATGCCTCCATCCAGCCTTGTGCACTGCAGCAACCATATTTGCACCATTGTCTGTCACAACTGCAACAACCTTGTCAGTTACGCCCCAGTCTTCTGTGATGCGTTTAAGTACTAAACAGATATTATCTGCTGTATGCTACTCATGGAAAGTGGGTTTCCAAAACAAATTCCCTCATTTGCCAGTTTTCAATGAGATGACATGTTACAGTTAAATATGCCTCTGTGGACACAGAAGTCCACATATCAGTGGTAAGTACAACACTAGAAGCATTTTGCAAAGATGCCTTTACTTTGCCTTTGCATTCATCCAACATCTTTACAAGAACAGTCTCTGTCAGTTTTTTTCTTCCTGGGAGTTTATATTTTGGGTCAAGAGCTCTCACAAATCCTTGGAAACCATGGTCTTCCACTATGGACAGAGGCTGGAGATCCTTTGCAATCATCTCTCCCAGGGATCTTGTGAGTGTTGCAGCTCTTGGGGATTCATCTTCAAACGATATAAAATCACAGGGAAAAACAAATGATGGGGCTACTCTGCACTGAATGCTTAATCTTATTAAGTTCAGCTATGTATATAGTCTCCCCAAATAGCCTACAAAAAGGAGGTACAAACACTTACTGTCTTATAATACTGGGTAACTCAAACTGAAATTGCCAGTAAAATATTTAATTAAATAAATAAATAAATGCCACAATAATTGCACAAGTTTGTCAATACCTACATTTTAAAATATTCATTTAACAGTTAAAACAAATTAGGCTGTAAGTAATAATAGATATATTTTATTGATACACTGTTATTTTTTATTCATCTTTTCTAGTATATTTTCCAATGTTCACCATGGCTGTTTTATTGTCATTGCTCTGTTTAATTTAATGATAACTAGTCTATGTGATCCACTTTAAATGGTGAATTATTTAGGAATCCTTACATGAATAAAGCTAGGCTAAGGCGCGGCTGGGTGAGATTATTTCAGTGATACACATACTATTACTCCAAGATGAAATCATGCAGTTATTTGTTGAAGCATGTATTTATTTCGTTGCTTATTTCATAACCATATTTATTCATTTGAACAACTCCAACAGCAACAGTGCTTAGTGTCACTTAAAGTTCCACATTTTCCTTCTCTGTACCTGGATAATGCCTGCCTGTAGCACAGAAGGATTCCACCAGAGACGTCTGTCTTGCCCTGGCAGCAGCACCTGAGGCGGACTCTGAGCTCTGCTCTTCTGTCGGCCTCATCGTTGTGTATGATTCATATTCACTGTGGTGATTTAACCTGAGGTGTTTTACAAGGTTCGTTGTGTTGCCACAACTTCTTATTGTTTTCCTACAAACATCACAGACCGCGTCTTGGCTGTTTGTGGAGATGAAATAGCTCCACACATGACTCCGTTTACGTTCTGCCATTGTGTCCACAGACTGAGACTGAGAGCATGGAGCAGCGTGCCGCTGCGCTTACGCATGACGCACTTACCCAGGCGGAAGAAAAAGTAGTCCCACCAACCGCGTGCCACTTAGACAACATCTCAATAGTTTAGTTACTTTTCACCGTGTTCCTGTTAAGGATATACCATACCTCAAATGACTTAAGTATCAAAAGTATCGATATTTTGATTTGAGAATCGATTTTAGAGCATAAAGATCCGGTATCAGAGGTATCGATATTTCAGGATCGATCCGCACATCACTATCAGAGATCGAGGCATCTTACTTCCGGGATGGAAAAATAGCTCGCGAAAATAACTCATATTTCATAAGAAATTCATTCTCCAGTGTACCAAAGGTAATATACTATCACATACATGCATATAGTTTACTCTGAAAGGCTTAAAATAGCATGATATAGGCCCTTTAATTACCTCCGCCAGGCCGCAGGAGCTTATGTTTTTGCCAGCGTTTGTCTGTTGGTTAGCAAGATAACTCAAAAAGTTTTGGACGGATTTCGATGAAACTTTCAGGCATTGTTGGAAATGGTACAAGGAAGAACTGATTAAATTTTGGGGATGATCCGGATCACTGTCTGGATACAGGAATTTTTTAAAGGATTCTTTAACATTGTGAGATAGGGCCATTTTCAACATGTGTGCAGGCGCAATGGAGGGCGCTGGTCGTCGTGTCTGACAAACACGAACTCTGCGTTCTTCAAAGTTTTAGGCACAAAAGCACGCGAAAAACAGTGGTGGGCCGGGCCCGGCAGCGTGCCTGTGTTTGCGCTACGCTGCAAAAGCTGAGACGGGCAGCTGTCCGGCGCCGGATTATTTGGCAGAAATTCCCTGGGCAGCCATAGTGGCTGCGCAAAAACGAGCTCTCTGCCGAGGAAGCTTCCAAATCCTCTTTTGCCGCGGAGCGCAACCCCAATATAAAACCCACGGCAACCTGGGCTGCACGGTGGCGCAGTGGTTAGCACCGCGCCAGCACAGTTTACCCTAGGCCGGGAGATCGCGGGGATCATGAGATCGTGGGTTTGATCCCTGCCCCCGGCCAACAGTGATCTGTGTGGAGTTTGCGTGTTCTCCCCGTGTTTGCGTGGGTTTACTCTGGGATTTCTCCGGTTTCCTCCCACATGCCAAAAACATGCAGGTTAGGGAGTTATGGGGCGCTTGCACACGCAGCGACCGGCAGCTGCTGGTTTGTCACCGGACTGCAGAACAAATCTACCTATGGGTACAAAATAAGTCCAAAAAAAAAACAAAAACAAAAAAAAAAAAAAACCTGTCTACCCAATTTGCATCCGTCAGTGAAGCCCTGAGTGCTGCTTTCAGTGATCTATGAAAACGCTCGCATAACCCATTGGCCTGTGGGTTGTATGCGGTTGTGCCATGAATTGCAACGCCCGCAGCCTGGGAGTTTGCAGATGGAGGAGAGGGACACCACAGCAACACTTGAGTTTATTACCTCCGCCAAGGAGGTAATGCTTTTACTACTGAACCACTAATCCCATCATTGTGAATCCAATTGCTAGTATGTTTTCATGGTCAAGGAATCTGAAAACGTACACACAAACACTGTATGGGGGGGAACTGTGGCGCTTGGCGAAGGTCTGCGCTCTCCGAGTGCTTTTCTAGTTAAACATTGAGTTTACATGAGCAGACTGATGAATATTTCAGTTTGAAACATCAAATCACAATGTCACTGTCTGCAGTTATGAAAATTCATAAAATACCGCAGTTTAGATTTAAATATTATAAATATTATTATGTAAACAGAACTGTACAAACTTAGATTTCTGTATTTTTATGCACCTTAATATCTGAGTGGAGAAATAAACATTTTAAAATGACCAGTTTATTCTCCATTTTCACTGAGAACAAAGCAAGTCGACTCCTGAAACCATCATTAAAGACAGAAATCATCAAAACCAGATTTTGGCCATCATGGTAATTCCACATTTTTGTCAAATCATTCAGACCTGATTTGAAGCAATTAATCAGAAACTCTCCTAGACCAGGGTCAATAATAAGGTGATTTGGACTGATTTTTTTATGCCTCAAATAGGTTTATCATCAGACATTTGACATCTCAGAGTAACTGGACACAGAAAAGGTGAAGAGACTCACACGAACTAAAGAGAGAATCAAATCAGAAAACACTCCTACCACTCAACATGAAGGTCACATCTACATCACAACTTTGATTTAGTTCTTCATTCTAGCTGATGCCATCAGAGAAGTTCTCAACAACAAACAGTTGCTGACTCCCAGCAGCTGTCTAGGAAAGTCAAAGCCTCCTGAAGACAATCAAAGTGTTGACTTGGGACTCTTCTTCTTCCCTCTCCAGTCCACAGGGACCAAACAGACTCAGAGACTCTGAAAGGAAAATCATCACCATGTTGTGGTAACACTCACCCTGACTCAGTTTCCAGCCTTCTCCTCTTAGCTGTGACATCAGTCCACGCTTTGCTCCTTCTTCTTCTTCTGTTCTTCAACCTGAGTTCAGACCAGTAGAAAATCACCAGATAAGATGACGACCTTAACATTTCACGCTGACTACATTTGACATTTGGAAGGAAAAATTATATTAAAAACTTTGATGAAATTCATGTGAGAAAAGGTGAAAGTTCACACATAATTAATCTGAAATTTATTAAAAAACAGTCTAAAATTCATGTAAAAAAAGTCTGAATATTTACATGAAACAAGAAAAAAGTTGAAAAATCTAAGAAAGATGTGAGAAATTTTCATGAACAAATGTCACAAATTAAAAAGTTAAAAATGTTCAAAACAGTCACAGTGGACCTCTTGCCCACTGGTGAGTAACCACTGATCTCAAAAAAATACCTGGATCGCTCACTGGCCAGAAGAAGTGAAGCCACCGGAAACTCTGTGGCCGCCATATTGGTACACCAAAAATACTCAAACAGTCAATGGAGACTGAATTGGTTTAGTAGTAAACACAGCCACTTTTACCTCAATAACTTCCCAAAGAATTCACGGATTTTGAACTTCTTGGAATGGAGACACAGCTGATAATCTTGTGCAACTGGTGAACTCTAGAAATCCACTTGACATTATGTTCAGTGGCCGTGGGACGGCTGGATAATCAGAAAAGTCAAGCCAAGGAGAGTAGTTTTGTGAGTAATCCATGCAGTAAGCGTGTTTAGGAGAGTGGTCATAATAATCCTGATGATAGTCCTATATGAGTAAATTACAATATCATGCAGTGCTTTAATCTTGCTATTAAGTGCCTAGGCGTGATCTAATTAGCAAAATTAGCAGAATTATAGAAAAAATATCAACTGCTGTAGAAAGTATAGAGTATTCAGTTGGGGTATTCTTGGATTTTAAAAAAGCATTTCATACAGTGGATCATAAATTATTGTTAAAAAAAACTACAAAATTATGGAATTGGGGGATAGCACTGTCCTGGTTATGTAGTTACTTAAAGAACAGATATCAGTACATATGTTTAGGTAGCAAGAACTCGCAGTTCCACAGGGTTCAGTTTTGGGGCCATTGTTATTCAATCTGTATATAAATGATAAGGTAAGATAAGATAAACCTTTATTAGTCCCACAATGGGGAAATTCCAGGATTGCAACAGCACAGGGATAGCAACACTCAGAGCAACAATCAGAAGGCAAGAAAAAACAAGAGCAGCGAGTATACATATGTACACACACACACACACACACATATATATACGTATATATATATATATATACGTATATAAAAACACACAGTGCGGAGCATTGTAGCTAGATGGAATAGATATATAAATATATAAACATAGTGCGGAGCATTGTAGCTGGATGGAATAAATATGTAAATATATAAACACACAGTGTGGAGCATTGTTGCTAGATGGAATAAATATATAAATATATAAACACACACAGTGCGGAGTGCTAGATGGGATGAAACCGCACAACTGTCTACTTGGTTATCCTACATGGTATGAATATGTACCCATACATATTCTCACCCTCCATAGCGACCGGTATTTTCCTAGTTGTATACTGGAGGGGACCATTGTTTAAGTCTATTGCGTCTTTTGCATTCAATACTATTAGGTTGTCACGTCTTTTTGCTATCTCTGCGAGCAGCCCTGCTTAGGTTGTACAGTCTGACAGCCATAGGTAGGAAGGACCTGCGAAACCTCTTGGTTGTGCACCTAAGATGATGTAGTCTGCTGCTAAATGAGCTTCTCAGAGTGTTCAGTATGTCCTGCATAGGGTGGAACTCGGACTCCAGCAGAGATGACAGTTTAGGCACCGTCCTTCTCTCTCCTATCTCCTCCACTGGGTCAAGGTGCTGCCCCAGGACAGAGCTAGCTTTCTTGATCAGTTTGTTCAATCTCTTCCTATCGGCTGCTGTGATGCCACTGCCCCAGCAGACCACTCCAAAAGTGATGGCTGATGCCACCACCGTGTCATAGAATGTCTTCAGCAGCGCCCCTTGTACACCAAAAGACCTGAGTCTCCTCAGTAGGAGGCCTGCGCTGTCCCTTCTTGCAGAGTGCATCAGTATTGTGTGACCAGTCTAGTTTATTGTTCAGATGAACACCCAGGTACTTATAGGCTGTCACCATCTCGATGTCTGTTCCCTGTATATTTACTGGTGCTATCAGATAGACGTAAAGTTTTGGAAAAAATGGATTTAAGATTGTTAGCAGATGATACTAATTTATTATGCAATTTATTATGCACTAATTTATTATGCACAACTTTTGGATACACTCGGAAAGGAATTAGGAAAGCCTGAACTGTGGTTTGATTCAAACAAATTAACGCTGAATTTAAGTAAGACAAAATTTATAATTTTTAACAACCTTCACAACAACTCAGTATTTAAACTCAGTGTAAATGGTGTAGAGATTGAAAGGGTATCCGAAATTAAATTCTTTGGAGTAATGATAATAAATTGTGTTGGAAGTCATGTATTAATTATATTAAAGGTAAAATATCCAAATCAATTGCAATACTACATAGAGTGAAATATTTGCTGAATCAACCCACACTATATACTTTGTATCATTCATTAATACTCCCATACATGACATATTGCACTGAAGTATGGGGAAATACATATAAAACAAACATATCTGTTATGATCCCTCGTGCGCCATTATGCGGCGCACTGAGGGCAGAATGAAAAACCCACGCGCAGGAGTAGATTCGTGCAATTTATTGGCAAAAACCCCAAATAATAAGTCCAGTAAACAGTCACAATTAATACAGAGAGTTGGAATGATTGAGCTTAGGCCACCAGACATACAGGGACGCCACCTGGATGCTCTACAGCCCGGGGAGGGGAATGCTGAGTGCCGCAGAGCTGCTGTCAGCACGGGGTGAAAGGTGGATGAGGAGACTAAATTAGTCATGCAGAAAGTAATCCGTAGGGAATGGCGACTTGCATACACGGAGGTACACGCTGCCGTGTATGAAGCACAATGCTCCGGCGATCTCTTCCTACTCTAACAGCATTTAAGTAATAATCATACTAATGAGGGAAGAGACCACTGGTGTGGAAGGACGTGATCTGGACATACGGTAATTGATACCATGTGTGCATGAGTGAATGTCTGAGCGTATAAATGGAAGTGAATGAGGTGTGTGTGTGTGTGTACGTGTGTGGGACACCAATAATGAGGATCACCTGGCGATACTGACAGGAGGAGGGGGCGTGCCTGAGCTGTCAGGGAGCGAAGGACCCAAAGGACTCTCTGAAGCGCCTGATGGAAAATAAATTGAGAAACAGGCCAAAATAGCACGGGTCAGAACTGGGTTTGGGACCACCAAACCCAGGTTCATGACATATATCCAGTTTTTAGGCTTCAGAAGAGAGCCATTAGAATAATAAATAAAGCTGCTTACAGGGAACCCGCTTTTTCTTAAATTAAAAGCTCTCAAGTTGAAAGATCTGGTTGATTTTAAAACTGCAGTCATAATGTTTAAAGTAAAGAATCTGTTACTGCCCGCAAATATCCAAAAGTTGTTCCAGATAAGGGAGAAACAATATCATTTCAGAGGAACATGTATACAGTATTTCAAAAACATTCAGTGAGAACTACCACCAAGCAACACTGTGTCTCAGTGCAGGGAGTCAGACTGTGGAACGCTTTTGGACCCGAATTAAAATCATGTACAACGCTTGGACAATTTAAACAGAAACTAAAGGAAGAAATACTTCAAACATATATACCAAACATGTAAAATCACATAAGAATTATCGTATCCAGACTGTGTTATGCTGTTGCTTAGTTTTGTTTTGTCACGTTTTGTCTTAGCTTTGTTTTGTTTTGCAATCACTTTTATTTTTTTGACTTCTTAGATGGAACATGGATGGGTAATATAAGCTGCGGCTTCAGCCATCACCCTTTTCAGATAACTTATGTTGAACTATATAATCCGAGGAGTTATTGTTTAATTCCACCTTGTTGAATTTTTTCCCCCTGGTATATCGTTCTGTTCCTTTCTTTTAATCTTTTAATCTAATCTATCCAAAATAAAGAGTCATTCATTCAAATATGATGACCAGCATGCTGAATAAATGAATTTAATCAGCATGCTGGTCATCATACAGTGCAAACATCTGTGAACTCTTAATTTTAAAAAGGGACCGTCACCAAAGCTGGCGAGCCACTGGTTGGGACCGTGCATGGACCTACAGAGACTGACATAGTGTACAGGGTGAGGCTGCAGAAGAGGAACCGGGTGGTGGTGCTTCATTGCGACTGCCTCGCCCTGTACCAGCCAGCTGCTCTGCGTGTGGCCAAGCCAGAGGACCCATCCCGACCGGAGTCCCCGGTCGAGGCTCGAATGGACACTGCGCTTTTCCACTAGGGTCAGCACGGTACGGTTCGGCACCCTTTGTCTGCTTTTCCATTAAGCACCCGATGTCCTAACGGTTCTGTTATTTCGGAACTGTCCCTACTTTATCGGGACCGATCGAGAGTAGGTCCGAAGGGTACCGGCATGGTTTTGTCACGCCACTGCTGGCCATTGATTGGTCTGAGCTTAGCGTCATGAGAGTGGGTGTTACGCTGACGTTCCAGAATCGCTGGCTGGCCGCCATTTGCAATTTTTTGTCCGTGAGCCCGCGAACAAGTGATATAAACAAAAACGATAGAATGGCTTAACAGAAATCAGCAGAAATCAACACAGCAGTCCAGCAGTTTTCTGTGCGTCTCGGCTGATGAAAGAATGCAGAGGAAAGCAGACTAAGCTTGCAGTGGTGGGCACAAGCAGATGCACTAGAAAATAGACGGAGACACACCGGGAATTAGACCCAGCCACCCAAATTGAATTGAATGTACAACCACGACGCACCCAACTTCAGCAGTTGAAGCCGTGATATTCAGTGGGGCAAAAAAGTATTTAGTCAGCCACCAATCGTGCAAGTTCTCCCACTTAAAAGATGAAAGAGGTCTCCAATTTTCATCATAGGTATACCTCAACTATGAGAGACAAAATGAGAAAAAAAAATCCAGAAAATCACATTGAAGGATTTTTAATGAATTAATTGGTAAATTCCTCAGTAAAACTAGAAAAGCACTCGGAGAGCGCAGACCTCCGCCAAGCGCAACAGTTCCCCCCATACAGTGTTTGTGTGTACGTTTTCATAGTCCTTGACCATGAAAACATATGACTAGCAATTGGATTCACAATGATTATTTGTTTATTTGACAGGGACAGTGCAATAAACATAGACAATTAATCAATGACAATCAATGTGATAGTGATAGGATTAGTGGTTCAGTAGTAAAAGCATTGCCTCCTTGGCGGAGGTAATAAACTGAAGTGTTGCTGTTGTTTCCATCTCCTCCACTGACGGATGCAGATTGGGTAGACAGGTTGCCGTGGGTTTTATATTATATTATTGGGGTTGCGCTCCGCGGCAAAACAGAATTTAGAAGCTTCCCCGGCAGAGAGCTCGTTTTTGCGCAGCGCCTATGGCTGGCCGGTGAATTTCTGCCAAATGCGCAGTGCCTATGGCTGGGCGGGGAATTTCTGGCAAATAATCCAGCGGCGGACAGCTGGCCGTGTCAGGTTTTGCAGCGTAGCGCAAACACAGGCACGCTGGCGGGCCCAGGCCACCAGTGTTTTCCGCGTGCTTTTGTGCATAAAACGTTGAAGAACGCGGAGTTTGTGTTGGTCAGACACGACGACCAGCGCCCTCCATTGCGCCTGCGCACATGTTGAAAATGGCCGTATGTCACAGTGTTAAAAAATGCTTTAAAAAATTCCTGTATCCAGACGGTGATGCGGATCATCCCCAAAATTTAATCAGTTCTTCCTTGTACCATTTCCAACAACCCCTGAAAGTTTCATGGAAATCCGTGCAAAAGTTTTTGAGTTATCTTGCTAACCAACAGACAAACAGACAAACACACAGACAAACCCCGGCAAAAACATAACCTCCTCCTGGCCTTTTCGGCCTGGCGGAGGTAATAAGTATTTGATCACCTACAAACAAGCAAGATTTCTGGCTCTCACAGATCTGTAACTTCTTCTTTAAGAGGTTCCTCTGTCCTCCACTCGTTATCTGTATTAGTGGCACCTGTTTGAACTCGTTATCAATATAAAAGACACCTGTCCACAACCTCAAACAGTCAGACTCCAAACTCCACTATGGCCAAGACCAAAGAGCTGTCAAAGGACACCAGAAACAAAATTGTAGACCTGCACCAGGCTGGGAAGACTGAATCTGCAATAGGTAAGCAGCTTGGTGTGAAGAAATCAACTGTGGGAGCAATTATTAGAAAATCGAAGACATACAAGACCACTGATAATCTTCCTCGATTTGGGGCTCCACGCAAGAGCTCACCCCATGGGGTCAAAATTATCACGAGAACGGTGAGCAAAAATCCCAGAACCACATGGGGGGACCTAGTGAATGACCTGCAGAGACCTGGGACCAAAGTAACAAAGGCTACCATCAGTAACACACTACGCCGCCAGGGACTCAAATCCTGCAGTGCCAGACGTGTCCCCCTGCTTAAGCCAGTACATGTCCAGGCCCGTCTGAAGTTTGCTAGAGAGCATTTGGATGATCCAGAAGAGGATTGGGAGAATGTCATATGGTCAGATGAAACCAAAATAGAACTTTATTGTAAAATCTCAACTTGTCGTGTTTGCTGGTATTTTGGCCCATTCCTCCATGCAGATCTCCTCTAGAGCAGTGATGTTTTGGGGCTGTCGCTGGGCAACATGGACTTTCAACTCCCTCCAAAGATTTTCTATGGGGTTGAGATCTGGAGACTGGCCACTCCAGGACCTTGAAATGCTTCTTACGAAGCCACTCCTTCATCATTGTCATGCTGAAAGCCGCAGCCACGTTTCATCTTCAATGCCCTTGCTGGTGGAAGGAGGTTTTCACTCAAAATCTCACGATACATTGCCCCATTCATTCTTTCCTTTACACGGATCAGTCGTCCTGGTCCCTTTGCAGAAAAACAGCTCCAAAGTATGATGTTTCCACCCCCATGCTTCACAGTAGGTATGGTGTTCTTTCTCCTCCAAACACGACAAGTTGAGTTTTTACCAAAAAGTTCTATTTTGGTTTCATCTGACCATATGACATTCTCCCAATCGTCTTCTGGATCATCCAAATGCTCTCTAGCAAACTTCAGACAGGCCTGGACATGTACTGGCTTAAGCAGGGGGACACATCTGGCACTGCAGGATTTGAGTACCTGGCGGCGTAGTGTGTTACTGATGTAGCCTTTGTTACTTTGGTCCCAGGTCTCTGCAGGTCATTCACTAGGGCCCCCCATGTGGTTCTGGGATTTTTGCTCACCGTTCTCGTGATAATTTTGACCCCACAGGGTGAGATCTTGCATGGAGCCCCAGATCAAGGGAGATTATCAGTGGTCTTGTATGTTTTCCATTTTCTAATAATTGCTCCCACAGTTGATTTCTTCAAACCAAGCTACTTACCTATTGCAGATTCAGTCTTCCCAGCCTGGTGCAGGTCTACAATTTTGTTTCTGGTGTCCTTTATTTATAGTATTATAGTATTAAAGTATAGCATTATAGTATTTATAGATTTAAAGAAAGATTTTGACACCATTGACCACAGAATACTACTAAGGAAACTGGAAAGGTATGGGATAAGAGGGGTAGGACTGAGTTGGGTGGAAAGTTATTTAAGTAACAGACAACAATTTGTACAAATTGTAGAGCACAAATCACCCTTCATGGACATCACTTGTGGTGTGCCCCAGGGGTCAGTTTTGGGACCCAAACTCTTTATTTTGTATATAAATGACATATGCCAAGTATCAAAAATTCTGAAATTTATTTTGTTTGCGGATGACACAAATATCCTTTGCACTGGTGAGAATTTGCAGCAGGTTTTAGAGGTGAAATTCCAATTTCCAACTGAAATGGAAAAATTAACGCAGTGGTTCAACAAAAATAAATTATCTCTAAATCTAAAAAAAACAAAGATTATGGTGTTTGGAAATTATAAAATAAATCATGAAATAATGGTAACGATAGATGATACCAGAATAGAAACAGTACAGGAAAATAAAATTCTGGGGGTGACGCTAGACAATAAAATCTGCTGGAAACCTCACATCAGTCACATCCGGGCCAAGTTAGCAAAATGTATAGGCATACTGGGGAAGACAAGACACATCTTGGACTATAAATCACTGGTCTTATTGTACAATTCACTGTTTTTACCTTATCTTAACTACTGTGTAGAAGTCTGGGGAAACACCTACAAGACCAACCTACAGTCAATATGCACATTACAAAAAAGAGCTATAAGGATAATAAACAATGCAGGATATAGAGACCATACCAATTCGTTGTTCTTAAAGTCACATGTCATAAAGTTCATCGATTTAGTTAAATTTAAGACAGCACAAGTAATGTACAGGGCAATTAATAATCAACTCCCAACTAATATACAAATAATATTTAAAAAAAGAGACAATGATCATAATTTGAGAGGAGACTCTACAAAACCCAAGATACGTACAACCAAGAAAAGTATGTGCATATCTGTCTGTGGGGTGGATTTGTGGAACAGTCTGGAGCCGGAACTGAAACTATGTACAAAGAGAAATCAATTCAAAAAGAGGTATAAGCACCATTTGCTGAAAGGATATATGTTAGAAGGGTAGTATTTATATGTACGATTCATTATGTTCACTCTGGGATATTATGGGACACTATGGAATGGTGGGTAGGACAGCACTGTGTATATCTGTGTTGTTTGAGGCTGGTTTTGATGTATGGACTTCATTGTATGTTAGAATGGATGGGTGTTAATTTTGATTTGTAAAAAATACAGTAAATTGTTTACTTGGGGTCTTAAAGGTGGTAATTTGTATAAAATTCACATGGGTGTATCTATGGAAAAGAGGAGATGGAATTAATAAGTGTTCACTTCTTCCTTCTCCCTTTCGAACAGTGTATACTGTTACTTTATTGCATTTGCCATTTGCTTGTTTTTGTTATAATTTTGTGTTCGAAATAAACTGTCTATCTATCTATCTATCTATCTATCCTTTGACAGCTCTTTGGTCGTGGCCATAGTGGAGTTTGGAGTCTGACTGTTTGAGGTTGTGGACAGGTGTCTTTTATACTGATAACGAGTTCAAACAGGTGCCATTAATACAGGTAACGAGTGGAGGACAGAGGAGCCTCTTAAAGAAGAAGTTACAGGTCTGTGAGAGCCAGAAATCTTGTTTGTTTGTAGGTGACCAAATACTTAGTTTACTGAGGAATTTACCAATTAATTCATTAAAAATCCTTCAATGTGATTTTCTGGATTTTTTTTTCTCATTTTGTCTCTCATAATTGAGGTACACCTATGATGAAAATTGGAGACCTCTCTCATATTTTAAGTGGGAGAACTTGCAAAATTGGTGGCTGACTAAATACTTTTTTGCCCCACTGTACATATCAGTCAATACACATCAATCGTGTGATTAAGTGGATGTCCCCCATGGGGCTCTCTGTCTATACGCAATCTCTGCTGAGCATGAATATTATCATAATAGTGTATCTTGCACTTTGGGGAATGGGAGTTGTCCAGTCATCATTAGAATTTAGTTTTTCATCTATAAACTCATTCAGTAAAAGAACACATTACAAATATTTGAGACCCATTGTAGTGCTTCCTTTTATATTTTAGCAATACAAGCACAAAACACCACCCACACTTGAAACCAGGGTGACACAGCAGTGGCTAAACTTTTATTGATAACGTTATTTCACACCATCACAACAACTCAGTATCTAAACTCAGTGTAAATGGTGTAGAGATTGAAAGGGTATCCAAAATTAAAATCCTTGGCATAATAATCAATAAAAAACTGTGTTGGAAGTCACATATTAATTATATTAAAGGTAAAATATGCAAATCAATCGCAATACTACACAGAGTAAAATATTTGCTGAATCAACCCACACTATAGACTTTGTATCATTCATTAATACTGTGGAGTGTGTAAAATAAGAGACATATTCACGACAGACGGTTTATTACACACTTCACATCTTTCAAGCACAGAACAGAATGACACATTTCAGCAGGCACTCTTCTTTTACCAAAATCACTCTTCACAAGTTTCATGGCATTTCTCCACACACAACATGACATTTGCATTGCACTGCATTCAACCCCCTACGTCCTTGACTCCTTCCTGCTATCTTGCCAGGAACCTCCTGAGCATTGTTCTCCCATGCTTATCCACTGTCTCTTGTCTGAGATGCTAAATAATCTGACTCCCCCAAGGTGCTACACTGCACCCCCCAGCATCTTAGATAGAACAATAGAACATCAGTCCACAACACTCTGAACGGTCCATCATAGGGTGGGCGCAATGGAGGGTGGTGGGCGTCGTGTCTGACGAACACGAACTCCGCGCTTTTCAAAGTTTTAGGCACGAAAACACGCGGAAAACAGTGGTGGGCAGATCCCGGCAGCGTGCCTGTGTTTGCGCTACGCTGCAAAAGCTGAGACGGGGAGCTGTCTGGCGAGGGATTATCTGGTAGAAATTCCCCGGGCAGCCGTAGGGGCTGCGCAAAAACCAGCTCTGTGGGGGAAGCTTTCAAATCCTCTTTTGGCGCGGAGCGCAACCCCAATAAAACCCACGGCAGCCTGTCTACCCAATTTGCATCCGTCAGTGAAGCCCTGAGTGCTGCTTTCAGTGATCTATGAAAACGCTTGCATAACCCGTTGGCCTGTGGGTTGTACGCGGTTGTGCGGTGAATTGAAACACCCAGGCTGCGGGCCATCGTGGACCAAAGGTCAGAAACAAATTGAGGGCCCCTGTCGGACGTAATGTCCGACAGGACTCCAAAACGTGCCACCCATGCTGTTAAAAAAGCGCGTGTTACGTCCGCGGACATGGTTGCCGCCAGCGGGACTGCTTCTGGCCAGCGCGTGGTGTGGTCCACCATTGTCAGGAGGTGTGTGCACCCTTGTGATAGTGGGAGGGGGCCCACGAGGTCCACATGAACATGGTTGAACCTCTTAGCCGGTACCGGAAATGGCTCCAAGGGAGCCTTCGTGTGTCTGTGTACCTTGGCTCGTTGGCACGCCACGCAGGCTGCAGCCCACTCTTTTACTTGTTTGCGTAGGCTCGGCCACACAAACTTCTCTCCCACCATGTTGACCGACGCACGCACTCCTGGGTGAGCCAGAGTGTGAACCAACTCAAACATGCGACGGCACCACGCGACCAGGACCACCGGACACAGGCGTCCCGTGAAGACATCGCAGATTGGGGGGGGGCGCCATCTTGCAGCACCCTGCTCTCCAGCCTTAACCCTGTTGGTCCAGACTGGAGCGCGCGCACATTTGCATCGCTAATCTGCTCCGCGGCCATGGCTGCGTAATCTATCCCCACGCAGACCGTGGCAACCACGGCGCACAAGAGGCAGTCTGCCACCACATTCAGTTTACCCAACACATGCTGAATATTGGTAGTAAACTCTGAGATCGCGGCCAGCTGTCTCTGCTGCCGGCCCGACCACGGTTCTGAAACCTTGGCCATCGCGAATGTTAGCGGCTTGTGATCCACGAACGTGGTGAAGCTGCGCCCTTCCAGCCAGAATTGGAAGTGGCGTATGGCCAGGTGGAGAGCCAGTAACTCCCTGTCAAACGCACTGTATTTACGTTCGCTGTCGCGCAAAGTTCTGTTGAAAATGCGAGCGGCTGCCAAGCCCCGGCGACGCGCTGCTCTACAACAGCCCTATATGGCCACGTCTGAAGCGTCGGTGGTGAGCGCTATCCAGGCCGCCGGGTCCGGATGCGCCAGCAGTGCGGTGTTTGCCAGGGTTGCTTTAATCTCCGAGAACGCCCACTCTCGCTCCGGGGTCCATTCGACTCTATCCGCAGGTTTCTGTCTCTTGAGCACGGCGTACAATGGTTGCATGAGCTGCGCCGCGTGGGGAAGGAAACTGTTATAAAAGTTCACCATCCCCAAAAATTCCTGCAGCGACCTGACCATCTGAGGCCGGGGAAAATCCGCCACGGCACGCACTTTGTCGGGCAGCGGGATCGCTCCTTCCGGAGAGAAGCGGTGCCCCAAAAAAATCAGTCTCCGTCACGCCGAACTGGCATTTCTCCGGGTTGATTATTAACCCATGCTCCTCCAACCTCCGGAAAACCGTCCTGAGGTGGGTTTCGTGTTCGTCTTCGGACGCACTGGCTACCAGGATATCGTCCAGGTAGACGAACACGAACGGGAGATCGCGCAGCACTGCATCCATCATGCGCTGGAATGTCTGTGCAGCGCCTTTTAACCCGAATGGCATGCGCAGGAACTCGAATAAACCGAACGGAGTTATTACCGCTGTTTTGGGTATGTCCTCCGCGCGCACTGGGACTTGGTGGTAACCGCAGACCAGGTCTATTTTGGAAAAAATGCGCACTCCGGCGAGGTGAACGGAAAAATCCTGTATGTGGGGAATTGGGTAGCGGTCGTGCGCTGTGGCGTTGTTCAACCTGCGGAAATCACCGCACGGTCGCCACAATCCCTCAGCCTTAGGGACCATGTGTAGCGGGGATGCCCATGGGCTGTTCGAACGCCTGATGATGCCCAACCTTTCCAGGTTGGCAAACTCCTCGCGCGCTATGGCCAGTTTAGCTGCGTCCAAGCGCCGAGGTCTTGCAAAAACGGGCAGCACGGTGGTGGTGATAAAGTGCTCCACCCCATGTTTAGTGGTGGCCGCCAAAAACGTTGGGACCATGAGTGCTGGGAACTGAATGAGCAGTGTGTGGAACTTACTGACTGGAGCTGTGACGTTGGCCTGTGCTGTTGGCTGGGTCACTCTAGCTATACAGGGAAAAGAGTCAAAGGACAGTGCATTAACCAGGTGCCTGTTAGCAACATCAACCAGTAAACCATGTGCACACAGAAAATCAGCCCCCAGGATATGGTAATTCAGTGCTGCTATGACAAAAGTCCACTCGTATGTACGGCCGTGTAGAGATAAGATCAGTGTCCTCTCACCAAAGGTCTTAATTTCCGAGCCGTTTGCTGCCAACATCACGGGGCCGCTAGGTCCTGCCAGCCGGTCAGCGTAGGTCGGCAGGATGAAGCTCATCTGGGCTCCGGTGTCTATGAGGAAACGCCTCCCCGAGCGCGCGTCCGTCAAGTAGAGCAGCTTGTTCTCTTCACCGAGGGTCGCAGCTGCTACCGACCGCCGGCCTTGGCGTTTTCCCGAGCACTTGAATTGGCACAGTGGCGTACATCTGCGTGCGTTCTCTCCAAAACAGCGGTGGTAGAAACAGAGTGTGTCTCTCTGGCGCTCCTTGGCCCCCGCTGCTGCTACCGTTGGTGGCTCCTCGCCTCCTCTGGTCATCTCGCTGGGCTCCGCCGCTGCCGCGTTGACTGTGATCGCCCTGGTGGTGAGGATGATCCGGTCTGCCTCCTGGGCTAGCGCACGGTAGTCACGCACGGCCAGCAATGACGAATTGGCCAGAACCGCTCTCGCCACCGTTGGAAGGTTCCGGAGGAAAAGTTGGGCAAACAGAAAGTGCCCATCATCCGTGCCCATTAACGCCAGCATCTTCTCCATCAGGTCGACGGCCGAACCATCTCCTAACTCGGTCCGTCTCAGGAGCTTCTCCGCTCTCTCACATTCCGAGAGCGTGTAGCGCCAGATGAGCGCAGCCTTGAGCGCCTCATATTTGTTGCGGGCTGGCGGCTGATCGAGCAGGCTCACTACCTGCTGAGCTGTGCGGGCGTCCAGCGCTGCGTCTACATGGTAGAATCTGGTGTCGTCTGCCGTTACTCCCCGGAGGGCGAACTGGGTCTCGGTGTGGTGGAACCAAGAGCGCGGGTTGTGCTGCCAGAAATCCGGTAGCTTGACTGAAACCACACACGCGTTGCTGGGGGCTCCCGACCAGGCCGGCTCCGGGGTTCTTGCCTCGTGTTCCATAATACGTCTTGGGTCACCAGTGTGGAGTGTGTAAAATAAGAGACATATTCACGACAGACGGTTTATTACACACTTCACATCTTTCAAGCACAGAACAGAATGACACATTTCAGCAGGCAGTCTTCTTTTACCCAAATCACTCTTCACAAGTTTCATGGCATTTCTCCACACCCAACATGACATCTGCATTACACTGCATTCAACCCCCTAAGTCCTTGACTCCTTCCTGCTATCTCGCCTGGAACCTCCTAAGCATTGTTCTCCCATGCTTATCCACTGTCTCTTTTCTGAGATGCTAAATAATCTGACTCCCCCAAGGTGCTACAATACTCCCATACATGACATATTGTACTGAAGTATGGGGAAATACATATAAAACAAACATATATCCAATCTTTATGCTTCAGTGCAAGGAGTCAGACTGTGGAACGCTTTTGGACAAAAGCGTAAAAACATATACAATGCTTGGACAATTTAAACAAAAACTAAAGGAAGAAATACTCCAAACATATACACAAGATGACATGTAAAATCACATAAGGATTGTCATATCCAGTCTGTGTTGTGCTGTTACTTAGTTTTTGTCACGTTTTGTCTTGGCTTTGTTCTGATTTGCAACCACTCTTATTTTATTTTATTTTTATTATTATTAATAAATTTCATTTTATTTATCTTATTTTATTTTTGAATTCTTAGATGGAACATGGGTGGGCAATATAAGCTGCGGCTTCAGCCATCACCCATTTCAGATAAGTTATGTTGAATTGTATAATCCAAGGAGTTGCTGTTTAATTTGATTTTATTGGATTTTTCCCCCCTTTGTTCTATTATTCTGTTCCTTTCTTTTAATCTAATATAGCCGAAATAAAGATTCATTCATTCATTCATTCATTTCTCAAATATGTTTTAAACTTTCTTTAATTATCCACCACCCATTTCTGTCTTTCATCTAGGCAAGGGGAAAACGATCCACCCAAACCAGACCTTGCCTCACTATTTAGAGGTGCAGGCTGAAGATCGGCTGAACCAGGACCAGTACGAGGGGCCTATCCAGTTGCTTCTCAGTGAGGCAGCGTTGCTGGCGTGTGTTACCCATTCCAGTTTTTTTTTTGTTTGTTTGTTTTTTTTTACAGTTTGAATTTTGCACATTCTAAATAATCTGCAATTTGCTGCTGATTGGAATAAACAATTTAGTGATTTATGTGTTTGCATCATGATTTTCTATTTTTGTCTGTTAAGACACCAGTCGGAAAAGAGTCAACAGTTCGAACCATTTAACAGTGACTTTGAAAATAATGGCTCATTTTTAAGAAAAGTAACCAACACAATTATTTGCTGAAGACAGTAAAACAAAATAGAGACATCTGCCAAAGTACAAAGGTTTATTGTCAAAATTCCCAGGGCAATACGACACGAATACATGTATAATTCACTGTTGATGCAGAGAATATATATTTATACAGTATCTACATGTCGTCAGCAATACTCAGTACGATATATTTCCAGTTAATCCACGTATTTCTCCATGTAACTTTGTGACTGCATTATTTTAATTACTTTTAATCCTAGATCCATTTGTTTTGGCTTAAAATGCATCATAATTGTTAAATATATCTTATGCCTGACTCAGTACTGTTTACCTGTTGAAATATATATTTAACGGCTCAAGGATTAAGCGGAAGAAGGTGGATGGATGGATATGCTACAATATGGCACCTGATCCATGTTTTGCCACGACACCACTGGCTGGAGCAGGAAAATTCCATGACGTCTCAACAGTCTCTCCATGATTTTGACACAGATCAGAAGCTAAACATTTCTACAGACATTATAGCCACTTCGCATTCGTGAAGTTGGGGTCACATCACTGTGCTGAACGTTAACCCCCAATGTTTGAAGCAATATTTTTGCCACAAGAGAGCCATCTGAAACACACACAACACACACACAGAATACATATTTTAGTACCTAATATCGATAACTTGCCGACATTACAATGTTGTACGGCAGACTTAAAAGTACAGTAGCATTAGCAATCATTAGCTTACCTTGATATGTGATGTAGTTTGTGCCCTCATGTCTTCTCCTTTATACTGCTCTATGGATTCCTAAACTTTCAAGTACTTTTCCAGAGTGTGTAGTTTTGCCGCCTCTGCTTTCTGTTCTCATTTTTTGCATTTATTCAGGCAAAAAAAGACTGAGAAGGAAGACGCCGCATAACCTGCCAGCTTGGGTTTTGCTTAACGTTACACTGGTTTTACGTAACGGAGGGAGAGGGCTGCGCCGCCTCCCTGTAACTATATTCCCATCCACTTCAAATGGGACCTAGTGCAATAGAAAAACAAAGCGGGCCGAACTGTACTGTCCTGAACCGTACCGTACTGACCCTAGTGGAAGAGCGCCTTAACAGGTACGTGCGTGCCAGCTGCCAACAATGGTGGGCACCCCAACACCTGGATGGGTTCATATTGGACTTTTGAGTTGGAATTATTGTTCTGGTCACAGAAACCAGTCCAGAAAGGGATAGTGTAACATCGGGGCTGTGGATTCTCCCAGCATGCTTTGCGCCACAGGGGATTCAAAGACTGTTATTATTCTTGTGTTGGAGCGTTATTGTTGCAGCGTTATAATGGTGTTATAAGTCTGGTGGTGCTAGTCTTGTTTTCCCTGCGTGTGAGAGATCACGTGTCTGTCACCCTGAGTGAAGTGTGTGTGTGTGTGTGTGTGTGTGTGTGTGTGTGTGTGTGTGTGTGTGAATGACCTCCCCTCTGTTCTGTGTAATTTGTGAGTTGAAATAAATGCCTGCTATGCTCCAAAGCCTCTCTCATGATTGTGTGAACCCTCTGAAACATCACTGTGTTAACTCTGAAATAAAAAGCCTGAGACCCACAATAGTTGGTTACGTACTGTATTTTCATGTCACACAAATTAAAAGTTTGGCTAAAATAAGTAGGTTAAAAGACAGATTTTTATTAAAATTGTATCACTGAAAATTAAATGAAAGCACCACGGTGCTGATGCCTCGGTGCCAGAGCCTTGGTGGAGGTATGCATACTGGGATCTTCACCAAAATCCATCCCAGACAGCGTGACTGTTCGGAGAATTTGCTTTCACTGGAGACGCCAGCGTGTAGGTGAGCCTATCCACCAGTATTTTGGGACCGCTTGAAGACGAGATGGTACACGTCCAACTGGCAGAGCACATGTGCAACGCTGAGCTGTGTGCTGGGCTATTAGTGGCGCCTAATTACTTTAGTTTAGCTGAAGCAGTTGAGCTAGCTCTCTGGTTGGAAGCCGTTGAAAAGCTAGCTGTGGAACTAAATTGGTGCTAGCCACAGAAGCCGCTGGAGATGCCCGCCTCAGCTAATGTTGTGGACCCTGATAGCGAGGCTAGCTCGGACGAAGATTATTGGGAGATCAATGCTGCCAGCCAAAGGTCTGCCCCGGGAATCTCCCGTTGCAGGGACTGTGGGTATGCAATGCACCACCATAAAGTGAAAAAATGCCCGGCAAGAGGAAAACATTGTAGTAGATGTGGACACTTGAATCACTACACCAGGGTGTGCCGTTTGTCTTACCCGGGGAACTCATGGGAGAAATCACCCCACCCGCCCCCACAGGACACTGGGAGCAAACGGAACAATGAGCTAAGGGACACCCTTGCTTTCAAGTCGATCAATTCTCGCCCAGTGTTGGTACCCATGCCGATGAGCGACACCATGCTAGCCCCAGATGCCGCTGGTACTTGGCCACAGTTGGGTGGGGGGTCTGCAGCTACGACGGTGAACACTACAACGTTTACAGAAGAGGACAGGGCCAGACCGATGACATGGAGTTACCACATGCTCAGCAGCAGCACATCGAGCCAAGTAAAATTCCACTTCGGGTTATGGACGTATGGTTATTCTTCTTCCGGCTATCAGAGAGAGCAGACGCATTTCTTCTCCTCTCCCTTCTCCTCCTCCCCTTACTGATCCCAGCTTGCTGTGTCTTGTCTGTGTCTCACTCTTCTTCTGATGCATCTCGACCCAAACGGATATTATGGAATTGGCAAGCTGGGCTTTAATGCAATTGACACCACTTTTAAACAGAAAATCGGGCCAGGGGGAGCCCAAGTGGAGAGACTCATGGGACAATTGGAACTCATGTGTCTGTGTGATTCGATTGAAGATGTGGAAGACATCTACCTGTTTTGGCTTCATGATCACAGGATTTCTGCTGTTTGGCTTGGAGTTTTCCTGGTGTATCGGAAATTAAAGAGATTGGAAGAGCTAATCAAAATGCGGACCCGGCAAAGCTCCTTCAATAATTCGACCAGCTGGGGGGAGCACTGATAGCGGCAATGGCGAACTGAATTGGAAAGGTGGGAAACATCTTGGAGTCGCTGGGTGCTCTCCAGGGAATGATTTTAAAGCCTGTGAATGTTAAATTGTGCTGCACAGAATCGCATGAGAGAGGAAATTCTATGCTCTAAGTGAACTGTGCTCATCAGGCCTTGATTCGGCGTCCTTGGGAGAACTCATTCATCCAGGAGAAGAGATAAAGCAGAAGGGAGTTTTGGCTTCTCTCTAACCCAAACAATTAACAAACAATTGCTGTTGTGCAGCAATCTGAACTCTCCAAGGACAGCGTTATCATGTGACTAATATGGAATTTTACCATCTGGCATGCACTGAAGAGAGATGGACTCTGTGGACATGCTTATTTACCATCTGGCATGCACTGAAGAGAGATGGACTCTATGGACATGCTTATCTATGTTTAGAATACATGGACATAACATCTAGCCGTTGCCTAGGAGAGGATTTTTGTTGTGCACCAGCAACTGATACATTCACACTGCACTCATACTGATATCACATGACTGACATACATACACTAGTCTCTCTCTTTTTCTTTGTTAATGTGTGGATCTGTATTTTGTCTGCTAATTGTGCAACTAGAGGGTTTTTTTCTATGTGATCACAATCTTGCTCAATCGAGCACTATTCTGATAACTTTGTTTTTTCTCTCTGCCCAATGTGTCACCCCCTCCCCCTCCCCCTCCCCCTCCCCCTCTTTACCCCTCACTGTATGAGGCGCCTTGCATGGCTGCCGCGTCATTAGGGAGCGCTTAGAAACGAGCGCACCTTAGTGATAAGTAAAATTCCTTGTATGTGCAAGCATACTTGGCAATAAAGTTGATTCTAATTCTGATTCTGATTCTGGACTTGGTTCGGGTTCAAGGTGATGAACGTCCATGGCGAAGATGGGCCAAACAACAGCCAGCAAAACATCAAGCACGTCTGCGGATAGTGGTGCAGTTGGGAGCAGCGTGCTTCCGATTGTCTGAGGGCTCGATGAGGCATGTCAACCAGTTGCGACGTGTCCAGGAGGATGCTCCAGGTGGCGAGGCTGGACGGGAGTCGGTGATGGCGGTGTGGGATCTGAGCTCCATTGTCCAGAAGATCAGCCATTGCTGCGGGGGCCTGCTGCCTCCAGAGTGTGCCTGCTGAGGGGCTGCTTATTTTTTGGGGTTGTATATATGTATTATTGTTTTAGTTTAGGAGCATGACTGTGATTTTTAGTTTGAATAAAGGCTCTTAGTTTATTTGGTGGCAGAATAATCCACCATGCCGTGTGGACTGTGTGGCAGTCCACCCACCAGTCTTATTCGGGGTTGTTTTGAGTGAATGTGTCAGGCCAGTTTAGTACAGTAGTTTTCGGTATTTTAGAGAGTGATTAGGGTTCCAAATCGGGGTGAGTTTCAATTGTGTGTGTATGTTTTTGGACTTTATAAGTCCAAAAGGAAAAGGAGCACTTTATTGTGAAGTGCAGTGTGGTGACGTGGACAGACATGTAGAGAGCAAACAGCACGATGGGGACTCAATCTATGGGAGAGAACAAACAGATGTTAATGACCAGCAAAAAAAAAAAAAATATTTCATTGAGAGCGAAGAAAGGAGTGAGAACCAGTGCATTATTGGAGGTCTCCCGGCTGACTAAACCTATTAGCAGCATAACTAAGGGAGGGTTCAGAAACACATGATCCCTCCCTAATTGTAGGCTATATCAAAAAGGAAGGTTTTAAAACTCATCATTGACACTGACATTATTGACAACTGGAACCTATCAGATAAATAAGATCTAAACCACTGCAACAAAGTTCCATTAAGTCCAACATAGTGTTCTAATCTATCAAGTAGAATATTATGATCAATAGTATCAAAAGCTGCACTAAGGTCTAAAAGGACAAGTACAGAAACCAGTCCATTATCAGATGTGATGAGGAGGTCGTTAGTGGCCTTCACTAACACTGTTTCAGTACTATTGAAGTGGATGATAAAATAAAGGCAGCGATGAGAGGTTTTAAGCAGGTTTATTAAATCATACCGCCATCACGGAGCTCGCCCCGGCGCCGTGCATGCGCGCCGGGAGCGAGCCCGGAGGCTCTCGGCAGTAGTAGTCAGATGAGCAGTGGCAAAGAGAGTGAGAGACTGAACATGAATTTCGGTCAGCTTATATACCCAGCTACAACAATACATGAAAGAGCATTCACAGCAGTAGGTATGGGCATTTGCATCTGAGAGACGCAGTAAGGACAGGATGCATGAACACAATGCATGAATGGCACATTAACATCACAATGCATGAATGGCACATTACATCACAGTAGTGCAGCGGAAAAAACCAGAAGTAGCGAGCTGTCTGTCCTTAGTCTGTTGTGGGGGTTATCCCAAACCGCCACACTGCTCCCCCTCAGAGGGCTCGGCAGGGGGCCGAGACCTCGATAGTGCAGCTTTGGCAGCGAGCAGGGAAAGCTCTGTGCAGGCGAAGGTGGAGGGGGGTGGGGGGTAGTAAATGCCGGCCGGGGACGGCGAAATCTTCCGGGCCGCGCAAAAATTGCTTGTCGTTCCGCGATGTCGAGGGGCTGTCCCGTTGAACGTGCGGAGAACCACAAGAAGAAAAATTAGTCACTGGCTCCTCTCGCGGCCATGAAGAAAAAAAGGAGCTGCAGCTGTGAGGGACGTGGCGTGTTGGCTTTAGGTGCGCGCGCAGCCCTAAAGACCTCGGGAACAGCTGACGGCTGGATTCCCTTGTGTGCCGTGGCTGAGACCATTAGAAAATCCAGTTGTCGAGCTGCGAGCGTGCTTCAGGTGTGAGAGCAGCCCTGAAGGCTCTGTGTGCAGCGGTGAAGGATGATGGCGGTCTGTGGAGCCGTATGTGTCCCGTGCGTGGTGCGTCGTCCTCGTAACTCCCCGGTGCGTGTGCTGGGGTTCCGTGCGTGGGTGGGCCAGCTGGAGAAGAGAACCAGGGTCAGGAATCTTGGTCGAGATCAGCGCAGATAATCATCCATGTTGAGCTGTGGCTGTAGATTGGTCATGGTGCATTCAGGTCCACGCGCTACGTTCTCCGTCGGCCCTGGAGGTCGCCGTCGTGGAGAGAGGATGAGGTGCGTGCGCTCTCGTGTGGAGGAGCTGTGAGAGCGGCCGGTCCAAGCGTGGATGTGTCGATCTCAGGCGTGCAGATCTCACCATGAAGCTTTCTGCAGCTTTCCCGGTCGTGGGTGATGTCCGGAGAGTTCGCCTGGTGGTGGCTCTGCGTCGAGGTCTCCCTGAAGCAGAAGGGAGGGCAGATCATTTGCGTCAGGCTGCTGCATTCGCTTGTCGTCGGAGAATCACCGCCGGGTGCTGCGTTCATTGACAGCGTGTTCTTTTCTGCCTTTAGGTCATGGTGCGTTGGAGCGGTGAGAGGGAGGAGACGTTTTGTGTCCCTCGGCCGGTCCAGCGTGGATGTCCAGACCAGAAGGTTGCGTCGCACAAAGCGTGTGTGTCTTCGGGGTCACCAGTGAAGTGGATGATAAAATAAAGGCAGCGATGAGAGGTTTTAAGCAGGTTTATTAAATCATACCGCCATCACGGAGCTCGCCCCGGCGCCATGCATGTGCACCGGGAGCGAGCCCGGAGGCTCTCAGCAGCAGTAGTCAGATGAGCAGTGGCAAAGACAGTGAGAGACTGAACATGAATTTCGGTCAGCTTATATACCCAGCTACAACAATACATGAAAGAGCATTCACAGCAGTAGGTATGGGCATTTGCATCTGAGAGACGCAGTAAGGACAGGATGCATGAACACAATGCATGAATGGCACATTAACATCACAATGCATGAATGGCACATTACATCACAGTAGTGCAGCGGAAAAAACCAGAAGTAGCGAGCTGTCTGTCCTTAGTCTGTTGTGGGGGTTATCCCAAACCGCCACACTATGATGGATTCCAAACCCAGATTGAAACTCTTCAAGTAAACCATTTCCCTGCAGATGGTCAAATATTTGTGTAGCAACAACTCTTTCTAAGATTTTTAAAATGAAAGGGAGATTAGAGATTGGTCTATAGTTAGGTTAAAGCTCCTGGATCCAGCGTTGGTTTTTTGAGTAAGGGTTTAATTACAGCCGTTTTAAAAGCCTGCGGTATATGGCCTAAAGTTAATGAAGAATTGATTATATGAAAAATAATGCTACCAATAAGTTTGAAGACTTCTTTAAATAACCTGGTAGGAATAGGGTCTAAAAGACAACTTGAAGGCTTGGATGAGGAAATTATTTTGTCTAACTCTAAAAGGTCAGTTGGAGTAAACTCATCAAGACAGATATCAATTGAAGGAGTTGTAGTAGTTACTGTATTTAAGTTAACGATGGGAAGAATCTGATTGATTTTATCTCTGATGGATGAAAATTTATTGTTGAAAAGGTTCATAAAGTCCCGACTAGTAAGCTCTAAGGGAATGCTGGGATTTACAGAGTCCTGACTCTTTGTCATCCTGGCTACAGTACTGAAAAGAAACCTGGGATTATTCTTGTTCTCTTCTATTAATGCAGAATAATAACTCGTTCTTGCTTTTCTCAGAGAGTTTTTTTTTTTATAAATTAAAAGATGATTTCTAAAAGCTAAATAGATTTCATCTAAATTAGTGGAGCGCCATTTTCTTTCTAATTGACGAGCCTTCTGTTTTAAGCTACGAGTTTCTGTGTTGAACCAATGAGTTAGAAATCTCTGATTAGACTTTTTCTTTTTTAAGGGTGGCACCAAGTCTAGAGTCTGATGCAGAGAAGCTGTAACACTATCTACCATGCTATCAATTACAGAAGGAGCAAGCTCTCCATAGCTTATTTCCGTTGTGTTGACACATGGCATAGATATAGATATCTATAGATCATAGATATGCATAAATTTGGTAACAACATCATCTGAGAGGCATCTACTGTAGTAATATTTTTCTTTAGGAGCCAAATAGTCAGAAATAGTAAAATTAAAGGTTAACAGACAATGGTCTGACAGTACAGGGTTATGAGGAGACACTACCCAATTTTCTGTTTCGATGTCATATGTCAGAACCAGGTCCAACATATGGTGGAGATAATGAGTAGAATTTCCTACTTTCTGAGAAAACCCCATCGAGTCTAATATTGAATTAAATGCCACATTAAGGCAGTCACTATCTTCATCTACATGTATATTAAAGTCCCCTACTGTGGAGCCCATAGTTATAACCTATGTAACTCACATGTGGCTGGCTGAATTCAGCCAAGAGAGACTTTGAGCTAGCCATGTGTATTGACTTCACACCTCAAGAGGAAGACGTGTCTGCACCCCCTGGGGACTCAGGAGAGGGGAGAAGATTACCCGGCCTGACCTTTGGGGGTCGGAAAGGAGAACAGAAGGGCTCTGGGTGTTCTATTACAGATGAAAGGATGTAGCTGAGTATTGAGACTTTTGTGTGTGTATTGTTAGAGATGAGTGTATAAATGTATGTGTGTGACTGCGTCCTGTCTCTTTTCACTCCGATCGAGAGAGGATGTAGGATGAGTGAGAATTAAAGCAGTTACTGGAAAAATCATCCAGTCTCCTCAATTCTTGACTCCTACAATCGGTGACCTACGCATGAATCTGAGCACGCCGAGGCTGGAGGACAGCCTCGTGATCGATATGGAAGAGCTGGGAGACAGCGGCTCAGACCCGGATTCACCGGGGAATGCCAGCAGGGGCACAAGACTGATTAAGCTCCCCGAGTTCTGGCAAAGCGACCCGCACTCGTGGTTCCAGCATGTGGAGTCACGGTTCCTGCTCGGGGGAGTTTCAGCGGATGACATTAAATTCCATAATGTCATTGCGACGCTCGACAGCCACACAGCTCGGTGTGTGCGGAGCCTGGTGCAGCAGCCACCCGCTGTCAGCAAATACGACGTGCTGAAAGCCACCCTCATCAGGAGCTTCGTGCCGTCGTCTGAGGCAAGAGCCAGGCAGCTACTGGACGTGCGCGACAGAGGTGGATGCAGGCCGACTGTCCTCATGGAGGACATGCTGCAAATGATCGGGACGGACAACGACGCATTCCTTTTCAAACATATTTTCCTGAGAACCCTCCCAGCGCACACGAGAGGTTCCCTGTCCAGCAGGAGATGTTTGACCCAGGAGGACTTCCGCGAGCTGGCCCATGAGGCGGAGTGGCTCCTCAACGCCTGTGAGGAACAAGAGGCTTCCGTGGCAGCGGCAGACCTCGGCGCGGCGGCCGGGGGCAGTGTGGAGCCAGAGACGGCAGTGACCACCTCAGCGGCGACAGCAGCGGCGAGATTCCGTGGCAGGGGAGATGACGGCCTCTGTTTTTACCATCGACGTTTCGCTGGGAAGGCGCACAAATGCATCCCGCCCTGTAAGTTCAAAAAGCAGGGAAACGACCGGGCCGGGAGCCGTTAGCAGCTTCCACTCTCGGCGAACGGAACAAGCTGCTTTATCTTACAGACGCGGGCTCCGGGCGGCAATTCCTAGTGGACACCGGAGCCCAGAGGAGCTTCATCGCTGCCACCTATGCTGATCGGGTCGCGGGACCCCGCGGAGACGGAGCGACAGCGGCCAACGGCTCCAGCATCAAGACGTACGGAGAGAGAACCTTGTCTCTGTCCTTCCACAGCCGCGCCTATGAGTGGAATTTCATCGTGGCGGCAGTGAGCTTCATTATGTTAGGTGCTGATTTTCTGTGTTCACATGGTCTGTTAGTTGATCTGGCCAACAAACGCCTAGTAAATGCACTCTCTTTCTGTTCTATCCCTTGTGCAGCTCGGGTGTGCCCGCCGCCAGTTCAGACCAACGTCGCCACAGCAGGTGGTAAGTTTCACAGCCTTCTACACCAGTTCCCAGCACTCACAGTTCCTACTTTTTCAGCTAAGGTGGCGAAGCACGGGGTGGAGCACTTTATTACCACGAGTGGCCCACCCGTTTTTGCGAAGGCTCGGCGCTTGGATGCAGCTAAACTCTCCACTGCGCGCGAGGAGTTCGCCAACCTGGAAAGGTTGGGCATAATTCGCCGCTCGAAGTTCGCTTGGGCTTCCCCCCTCCACATGGTACCTAAAGTTGACGGCTCATGGAGACCTTGTGGCGATTACCGCAGGTTGAACAATGCCACAGCGCAGGACCGGTACCCGATTCCGCATATCCAGGACTTTTCAGTGCATTTGGTAAAGACGCGCATTTTTTCTAAAATAGACCTGGTCCGCGGTTATCACCAAGTCCCGGTCCGACCAGAGGACATCCCCAAAACAGCCGTAATAACCCCGTTCGGGCTTTTTGAGTTTTTACGAATGCCTTTTGGCCTTAAAGGCGCTGCACAAACCTTCCAACGGATGATGGATGCAGTGTTGCGTGACCTTTCTTTCGTTTTTGTCTATTTAGATGACATTTTGGTAGCCAGCACCTCCGAGGAGGAGCACGCAAAACACCTCACGACAGTTTTTCAGAGGTTAGGAGAGCATGGGTTGATAATCAACCTGGCCAAGTGCCATTTTGGCGTGGCACAAATTGACTTTTTAGGGCACCGCGTTTCCTTGGAGGGAGCAGTTCCTCTGCCGGCCAAAGTACGCGCAGTGGCAGATTTTCCCCAGCCTCGAACGGTAAAAGCGTTGCAAGAATTTTTGGGGATGGTAAATTTTTATAACCGT
Source organism: Pholidichthys leucotaenia (assembly GCA_020510985.1). Classification (NCBI taxonomy): domain Eukaryota; kingdom Metazoa; phylum Chordata; class Actinopteri; order Cichliformes; family Pholidichthyidae; genus Pholidichthys; species Pholidichthys leucotaenia. The sequence goes on from CM035850.1 coordinate 168,472,569, forward strand.
TTCATACCCCACGCAGTGCAGCTTATGCAGCCCTTGTACACCACGCTCAAAAAGCAGAAGCCCTCTCATGTGATTGAATGGTCCCTGGAGCGGGAGGGCGCATTCACAGAGGTTAAACGGGCACTGGCAAATGCGGCACTGTTGGCCCACCCAGACCCGGCAGCCCGCATAGCGCTAACCACGGACGCGTCAGATGTGGCCATAGGGGCCGTAGTGGAACAGCAGGTTGCCGGGGTTTGGCAACCACTCGCATTCTTCAACAGATCCCTACGCGAGGCTGAGCAAAAATACAGCGTGTTTGACAGGGAGCTGCTGGCGCTCCACTTGGCTATTCACCATTTCCAGTTCTGGGTGGAAGGGCGGCGTTTCACCGCGTTTGTCAACCACAAACCGCTCACTTTTGCGATGTCCAAAACTTCAGAACCGTGGTCAGGGCGGCAACAGAGACAGCTGGCCGCAATTTCTGAATTTACCACCGATATTCAGCACGTAGCCGGTAAAATCAATGTGGTGGCAGACTGTCTGTCACGCGCAGTGACAGCACCCGTCCGCGCGGAAACGGATTGCGCGGCCGCTTACCCAGAGCGCGGTAACAGCGCGGACACATGCGCGGCTCCGGTCCACGTGGGAATAGATTGTGCAGCCATGGCGGCGGAGCAGAGCGAGGACGCGAACGTGCGCGCGCTCCTGTCTGGACCAACGGGGTTAAGGCTGGAACGCAGAAATCTACAAACCGGTTTCCCCCCGCTTATTTGCGATGTATCCACAGGGCGACCACGCCCGGTGGTGCCAGCCGCGTGGCGCCGTCGCGTTTTTGACGGCGTGCACTCCCTAGCGCACCCAGGGGTGCGCGCTTCGGTGAAAATGGTGGCAGAGAAGTTTGTTTGGCCGAGCCTGCGCAAGCACGTGAAGGAGTGGGCTAAAACCTGCATGGCTTGCCAGCGCGCTAAGATTCACAGGCACACTAAGGCGCCCTTAGAACCGTTCCACATTCTGGCTAAAAGGTTCGATCATGTGCACGTGGACCTCGTGGGCCCCCTGCCCACTTCACAAGGGTTCACACATCTCTTGACAATGGTAGACCGAACCACTCATTGGCCGGAAGTGGTCCCGTTAACATCGACCACAGAGACAGAGGTGGCACGCGTTTTTTTAACAGCCTGGGTAGCGCGGTTCGGGGTCCCGTCAGATATTACGTCTGATAGGGGACCTCAATTTGCGTCGGAACTGTGGTCAGCAGTGGCCAGCGGCTTAGGAGCGGCGGTACATCGCACGACCGCTTACCATCCCCAGGCCAGCGAGCGTTTTCACAGGTCTTTGAAGGCAGCCCTCAGAGCGTCACTGACGGACACAGATTGGGTAAACAAACTACCATGGGTTTTATTGGGGTTGAGTTCGGCACCCAAAGTGGATCTAGATGCCTCACCAGCAGAATTGGTCTTCGCACAACCGCTCAGGCTGCCAGGCGAGTTTTTACCCGACCACACGGCACCAGGGCCCCCCCCGATCTGGGGGTCTCTGAGTAACACGGGAGCAGAAATGCTCCCGGGCCCTGCTCATCACTCTTTCCCGCGTGTGTTCGTGCCCCAGGCTTTACGAGACGCAGAGTTTGTTTTTGTCAGGCACGATGCTCAGTGGCATAGTCTCCGCCCACCTTACGACGGTCCATTTCGAGTGCTGGAAACCGGGGAGAAATATTTTGTGCTAGATTTGGGGGGCAGGAGGGAGCGATCAGTATCGATAGATTAAAGCCTGCTTTTGTGTTGCATAACGAGTCTGTACGGCCGGCGGGCGCGCCACGACGCGGCAGGCCTCCGAAGGGGCAGCCCCGGGACCCCCCACGGGGGGCAAATAACCCTTCTCCCCCTCACTCCACAGATGCACAGCAGGACGGCCCAACACAGAGCAGGAGACCTGCATACAGCAGATTCGGGAGAAGATTGAAACCTAAGCTGCATGCAGAATGATGTGTTTTTTTGGTCAGGTTGTTTGGGTTGCTGTGAGATTCTGTTGGGGGGGTGACGTGCTGTATGACTGTTGTATGACTGTATGTGGGTGCCCAGTCTTTCGCGTGGAAGGGGGGAGTGATGTGGAGCCCATAGTTATAACCTATGTAACTCACATGTGGCTGGCTGAATTCAGCCAAGAGAGACTTTGAGCTAGCCATGTGTATTGACTTCACACCTCAAGAGGAAGACGTGTCTGCACCCCCTGGGGACTCAGGAGAGGGGAGAAGATTACCCGGCCTGACCTTTGGGGGTCGGAAAGGAGAACAGAAGGGCTCTGGGTGTTCTATTACAGATGAAAGGATATAGCTGAGTATTGAGACTTTTGTGTGTGTATTGTTAGAGATGAGTGTATAAATGTATGTGTGTGACTGCGTCCTGTCTCTTTTCACTCCGATCGAGAGAGGACGTAGGATGAGTGAGAATTAAAGCAGTTACTGGAAAAATCATCCAGTCTCCTCAATTCTTGACTCCTACACTACTATAATTATTCTGATTTCAGCACTAAATCAGCTAAGAATTCAGCAAATTTGGATAAAAATTCTGAGTAGGTTGATGGAGGACGATAAATTATGGCAAATAAAATTGGGCTTAGCCTAAAATTGGCAAAGTAGTAGTAGATTAGTTTATTTGACAGGGACAGTGCAATAAACATAGACAATTAATCAAAGACAATCAATCTGATGTGTTGCACATAGAGTGTATAGCTATTAGCTAATTTGCAACTCTTGTCCCTGGATGGGCTTTAGAAAAAAGAATCAAGTAAAGATGGGAAAAGTGCCCAATACTGAGGACCAGGCCCTCAAAGGAATTATAACATGTTTTTTGCTTTACATTAACTAGTAATTTGGAATGATAAATTGTTCCTACTCCTCCTCCACGACCAGAACTTCTGGGATTTTGACAGTTTAAAATAACCAGAGGGAGATGATTAATTTAAACCAACATAATCCTCTTGCCCTAACCAAGTCTCTGTAAGTGATATTAAATCAATCTGATGATCAATTAACAGATCATGGACTAACAGAAACTTGGGAGTTAGAGACCTAATATTTAATAGGCCACATTTAATTTTTAAATTATGAGGAGGAAGCAAGGCCAAATCATTATCATCATCATAAATTTAGAGGCTTCATGTTTAATTTGAGTTTTACCAACTTTTTGTTTAATCACTTTGGGATACTTATACATTATATTTTTATTAACTTTGGAGGGAGCATACAATGATTCTCTGATGGGAAAGACAGGGGCTAAGTTGAGAGGTGGCGGATGAAGAGGAGCTGCAAGGAGGCGTGTAAGACTGCGACTCTGCTTCCAGGTCCCAACTCTGAGTTGTCAAGGCTTTGGAAATTTGGATAAAAATGATGCCAGATTGTTAGATAAATGAGACGCACCATCCAAAGTGGGACGGATGCTGTTTTGTCTCATAAGACCAGGTTTTCCCCAAAATGAGCTCCAATTGTCAATGTAGCCCACGTTGTTTGCAGGACACCACACAGACAGACAGCGGTTGAAGGATGACAAGCAGCTAAACATGTCATCACTAGTCAGATTGGAGGGGCCCAGAGAATACTACAGAGGCAGACATTGTTTTGGCAAAGTCACACACAGATTCTACATTAAGTTTCGTGACTTCCAACTGCTGGAGACAGATGTCATTAATGCCAGCGTGAATAACAATTGTGGCGTATTTACAGTTACTTTTAGCCAGCATTTTCAAATTTAACTCGATGTCACCTGCTCTGGCCCCAGGAATGCATTTGACTATGACCGCTGGAGTCTCTAGGTTCACGTTTCTGACTACAGAGTTGTCAATGATCAGAGTATCAGGCTCAATGTTTCCTAAAAAATTCTGTGTCACCCCAATTTGGACCATAAATGTTCAATAATGTAACTGGCATGGACTGTATTAAACCTGTAACCAGAATATACCTCCCCTCTTTGTCTGTGATAGTTGACTGGTGGCGGAACGGGACACCGCTCCGAAATATAATTGCAACGCCCCTGGCTTCTGCTGAAAACCTGGAAAGATATGCCTGACTAATCCGCTTAGCCCCGATTTTACCATGTGCCTCATTTTTTAGGTGGGTCTCTCATAAGAAAATCACATCTGCCTTTAGTCCCCTGAGTTGAGACAAAACTTTACCCCGTTTCACTGGTTCTTAGATTCCATTCACATTCCATGAGCAAAAAGTGATGTTTCTATCTACTCCTACGTCCCCTCCTACATTACTTGCCACCATACTCATGGAAGTGAATTATTCCACTGCTCTCTTTCTTTAAGCCCTGACATCAAACAGAATAAAGTAGGCTGCACTTCTCCTCAACCCACCCTGAACCCCCACTTGACCCAAAAAATCCCCACACAAGAATAAAAATCCTCTGAACTCAAACAATAACCAAAGCTGAACCTCTAGTGGGAAGATCAAACCCTCCTGAAAAATCCAGGCTCTCCACCCTCCACCTATTAACTAGCTCTCAATACTTATACTATCCCAAAGCTGTAACTCCACTGTCAACAATTAGCCAAAACCAAAATCCCAGTAGGATAATATACTTAATTCTTTAAGGGGACACGTAATCCTGAAGTGCAGAATATTAAAAAAAAAAAGGCACATTAAAGAAAAGAACAATGTATGAAATAAATCATTAAATTTAACTCAAATTGGCCTCACCATTAATTTTGCATGAAACAGAGTGTCTACACAGGTGCTAGAACGTAAAAGAGGCAGAAATGTTGGTACACTTGAAATCAAGGCTATTTAACATCCCACTTCAGTGCTTTCTTTATATAGTAGTATGAGCAGAACACAGCGTGTACTTAAACTGTCACACAGTCACCTGTACGAGGACCGGTCAGAGTCCTCATCCTCGGTCTCTCTCTGAAGATCAGACATCAAAATCCTCTGAAATAAAAAGTCACTGTTCTCAGTTGTAGCATCAGCGTCTCCTCAGGCCAATCCAGAAGATCACTTTTCTTCATTCTACAGGAATCTCACTTTTCTTCATATTAAAACTCTCACTGAAGGCCTGGCCAAGAATGCTGTGTCCTCCACAGGACCCTTATCACCTCTTGCAGAGATGATAAGGATCAGAATTTGCTTTTAAAGACTTAAGTGGACCAAAAACTTGTGAAATCCAGATCCCCAACATGGACAGCTCATGCTGATAAGCATCCGCCCTACAGGAAACTAATGCTCTTTAAAAAGTCAAACTTTTATATGGTTTCATTCCTTCCTCTCATGTGACAGAGACCTAAAGAAGTTACCTACAGCTCAATAGTACCTCCTAGTGGACATCTACGGAATGTGTTTCCCTGTGTTAATTTCACTAAACATTAAGTTTTTCCAATTTCCAGCTACCATCTTCCCAGGATGAGGACACTGAAAATCATCCTTTTGATCACCAACCAGGGTTTGCAATAATTCATTAATCCCTGATTTAAATGTGAGTACATATACACTCACCGGCCACTTTATTAGGTACACCATGCTAGTAACGGGTTGGACCCCCTTTTGCCTTCAGAACTGCCTCAATTCTTCGTGGCATAGATTCCACAAGGTGCTGGAAGCATTCCTCAGAGAGATTGGTCCATATTGACATGATGGCATCACACAGTTGCCGCAGATTTGTCGGCTGCACATCCATGATGCGAATCTCCCGTTCCACCACATCCCAAAGATGCTCTATTGGATTGAGATCTGGTGACTGTGGAGGCCATTTGAGTACAGTGAACTCATTGTCATGTTCAAGAAACCAGTCTGAGATGATTCCAGCTTTATGACATGGCGCATTATCCTGCTGAAAGTAGCCATCAGAAGTTGGGTACATTGTGGTCATAAAGGGATGGACATGGTCAGCAACAATACTCAGGTAGGCTGTAGCGTTGCAACGATGCTCAATTGGTACCAAGGGGCCCAAAGAGTGCCAAGAAAATATTCCCCACACCATTACACCACCACCACCAGCCTGAACCATTGATACAAGGCAGGATGGATCCATGCTTTCATGTTGTTGACGCCAAATTCTGACCCTACCATCCGAATGTCGCAGCAGAAATCGAGACTCATCAGACCAGGCAACGTTTTTCCAATCTTCTATTGTCCAATTTCGATGAGCTTGTGCAAATTGTAGCCTCAGTTTCCTGTTCTTAGCTGAAAGGAGTGGCACCCGGCGTGGTCTTCTGCTGCTGTAGCCCATCTGCCTCAAAGTTCGACGTACTGTGCGTTCAGAGATGCTCTTCTGCCTACCTTGGTTGTAACGGGTGGTTATTTGAGTCACTGTTGCCTTTCTATCAGCTCGAACCAGTCTGGCCATTCTCCTCTGACCTCTGGCATCAACAAGGCATTTCCGCCCACAGAACTGCCGCTCACTGGATATTTTTTCTTTTTCGGACCATTCTCTGTAAACCCTAGAGATGGTTGTGCGTGAAAATCCCAGTAGATCAGCAGTTTCTGAAATACTCAGACCAGCCCTTCTGGCACCAACAACCATGCCACGTTCAAAGTCACTCAAATCACCTTTCTTCCCCATACTGATGCTCGGTTTGAACTGCAGGAGATTGTCTTGACCATGTCTACATGCCTAAATGCACTGAGTTGCCGCCATGTGATTGGCTGATTAGAAATTAAGTGTTAACGAGCAGTTGGACAGGTGTACCTAATAAAGTGGCCGGTGAGTGTATATTAGAAACATGTATTAGGAATGTTTATGTTCATGAGTGTTAGCCAAATGAATGTTAATATTATTAGTAATGGTATAAATGCATGATCACTGAATATTAGCAGAGTCACTTAATTTAGTTAGATCTTATAATGAGCACCTAATTTTATAAGAATTGAATGGGTATTAATCCTTGTACAATATCATTCCTGATAAACCACTCCCCTCTACCTTTCACGGGACAATGCCCTTTTCATTTGATTGGCTGCTCCCAAACAAAGAAATGTTTACTCATCAGACAAAGCCCATTCAAACTCCTCTTTATGAAAGCTGGTTGGCTGTCCTGCGACCGGCCCCAGTTTTATGACCCCACAGCACGCTTCAGTTAAAATGCGCGAGAACCACCCTGCAGAAAAAGCTTAGAAGGAGAAGAAGAATGAAAGATTAAGATTAAAGAAGCAGAAAAGAACAGAAGATGAAAGAAGATTAAAAGACAGAATAGCAATCTAGATCTAAGAGAAAAGTTTTAGTTTTCACTTCTTCAAAGTTCCTTGCAGTTTTCTTCTGTCTAAATTGTTCTGTGAATTTTAAGAAACCTTTTTGTGTGTGAAGTTTGGCAAATCCTGCGTTAGTTTTCTCGGTTTTCTGGTTAGAGGAGAAACCATTTTTTTCTTACAAGTTCGCCTTAAAGAGAGTCAAACTCTCAAAATCCTTTTTTTTCTTCACCTAAAAAGCCATTCTTATCCTAGTTGAATGTTTTTCTTAGATTTTCTGTCTTTTCATGCCGTTATCAAATCAAATCAAACTTTATTGTCATATTGCTGTACATACAACTGTAGCGCAGGCAAGATGAAATTGCGTTTCTCTCGGCATCCATATGAGAAGCAGCATGATTTAAGACACATTCCCACATAGCTCGCCCCCACCCCCACCCCCACCCCCACCCCCCCATCCATTCACACATCCCTGAGGGAGACTCCAATTACCCTCTCCGCCCCCTTCACTATCCTCTGCAGGGCTTTTTTGTCTGACATACTGCAGCTGGAGTACCATGTAGCAATGCAGTACGTCAGAACACTCTCCACCACACCTCTGTAGAAGGTCCTGAGGATGCAGATGGGGAGAGAGGCCTGTTTGAGTTTCCCCAAGAAGTGCAGTCTCTGCTGAGCCCGCTTCCTGATCTCCAAGGAATTCTTGCTTTAGGTCAGGTCCTGCGAGATCTGCACTCCGAGGAACTTGATGTTCTCTACTCTCTCCACTAAACGGCCGCCGATGCTGAGGGGGGCGTGCTCAGGCTGTGACCGCCGGAAGTCGATGATCATCTCCTTCGTTTTGTCCACGTTGAGCACCAGATTGTTCTCCCTGCACCAGCCCTCCAGGTCTCTCACTTCTTCCCTGTACATTGATTCCTCATCCCTCTGGATAAGTCCCACCACCGTGGTGTCATCTGCAAACTTAATAATCTGGTTCCCCTCGTGTCTGGATACACAGTCATGTGTTAGAAGTGTAAACAACAGTGGACTGAGTACACAGCCTTGAGGGGATCCGGTACTCAGCGTGACAGACTTGGAGATGTTGTTTCCAACCCGGACAGACTGAGGTCTCTCAGTCAGGAAATCCAGGATCCAGAGACATGTGGTGGTGTTCAGACCGAGAAGGAGTAATTTCTCCATCAGTCTCTGGGGAATAATGGTGTTGAATGCTGAACTGAAATCAATGTACAGGAGTCTGGCGTAGGTGTCTTTCTGGTCCAGGTGGGCGATGACAGAGTGTAGGGTGGTGACTACAGCATCCTCCGTGGAGCGGTTTGAACGATATGCAAACTGGAGCGGGTCGTGTGATGCAGGGAGGCAGGCTGTAATGTGTGGTTTGACGAGCCGCTCAAAACACTTCATCACAATTGGTGTCAGTGCAACAGGACGATAGTCATTCAAACAGGACACCACTGGTTTCTTTGCCACCGGTACAATGATAGAGGTCTTGAAGCATCTGGGAACGATGGCCTGACTCAGGGAGATGTTATAAATGTCAGTCAGGACATCCGCCAACTTGCTCGTGCAGTCTCAGAGCACACGTCCCGGAATGTTGTCTGGACCTGCAGCTTTGCGTGGGTTGACTCTGGTTAGGGTCCTCCGTGTGTCCGCTGTGTTGATGGTAAAAGCTGGTCCGACCGATGGTGGGGGTGGGCCAGCCCTCCCTCTGATTGTCGAGTTTGATGCTTCAAAACGTGCAAAGAAGTCGATAAGCCTGTCTGGAAGCGAAACGTCGTCATCATCGACCCCCTGCCTAGGCTTAAAGCCCGTCAGTGTCCGAACTCCCTGCCACATCTGCTTGGTGTTCCTAGTGTCACAGAGGTGTCCCTGGATTTTCTCCGCATAGGCGCGCTTTGCCGCCTTAATTCCCTTTGAAAGCACAGACCTGGCTGAGCGGAGGGCGATCCTGTCCTTCGCTCTGAAGGCTGAATCTCTGGCTGTGAGCAGCGAGCGCACCTCTGCAGTCATCCAGGGCTTATGATTACCCCGCATAGTGATGGTCTTCACTGTAGTGAAATCCTCTGTGCACTTCGCGATGTAGCTGGTGACCATATCAGCATACTCCTCCACATCTTACTTGTCTTCCTGGGAGGCTGCTATTTTGAAGACCTTCCAGTCTGTGTGCCGAAAACAGTCTTTCAGTGCAGGGGTTGCACTCTCTGGCCAAATCCTGATTTGTTTCACTGCTGGCCTGCTGCGCTTCAATAAAGGTTTGTAGGCAGGCAGCAGCATCACGGATATGTGATCAGAACGGCCGAGAAGGGGGCGGGGTATCGCTTTATATGCATCTGTGTTTGCGTACACTAAGTCCAACATATTCTCTCCTCTGGTCTTAAAGTCTACACATTGTTTAAACTTGGGGAGCACAGTCTTTAGGCTGGTGTGGGTAAAATCCCCCGCAACCACCACAAAACTGTCCGGGTGTGAAGTTTGGATTTCACTGATTGCATTGTGCAGTACCCTGAGTGCCTTCTTAGCATTAGCTTTAGCATTAGGGGTCGGCGCTATGTAAACACCAACTACAAACACGTTGCTGAATTCCCTCGGTAAAAAATAAGGCCGACAATTTACAATAAGGAACTCCGCCAATGGAGAGCAGTGTTTAGACACTAATGTGGCATTAACGCACCAGTTCTTGTTAACATAGATGCATAGCCCACCCCCCCGGCTCTTATCGGAGCTCGCCGTTTCCCTGTCGGCACGGAACATCGCTATATCTTCCAGTTGAATGGCCTCGTCAGGAATGTTGCTGTGGAGCCATGTCTCGGTAAAAACAAACACACAGCAGTCCCTCCACTCTCTCCGGGTTTCTCTCAGCAGACGCAGTTCGTCCACCTTGTTTTCGAGGGCGCGGACGTTTGAGAGAAGAAGCGACGGTACCGCTGGTCTGGAGTGGTTAGCCGTTAGCCTAGCATGGATCCCGGCCCTTTTTCCTCGCTTTTTCCTGGGTTCCCTCCGCTTCCGCTTCCTCCTCTCTCGGGTAGCTTCCAGCGGGGACTCCGCCAGAATTCTATGCTGGCGTAGAATGTCCAAATCACAACCGATCGCCGCGATTCTTGCAGCGTGCAGTACTTTGATGTTTAATAAGGTCTCACGGTTGTAAGTTTTACAGAATGTACGTCTGGGATGATCACAACACTCAAAACTCTCACACTCGCTGATGCCAAGAGGGGCCACTGCGTCCGAGCGCGCTGCCGCCATCTTAACGTGATGTTAAAGTGGACTTTTAATTTTCCTATTTTAAAGTGAACAGAGATTGTGTTTTTGGACTTTTTTTGGTCTCATCCACGCCTGACAGATGTCCTTCTTCAGTTTTTGGTCTCTTTCACGGCCAGAGACATCATAAATTCAGACTGGTTGCCAAAAGGACTCTCGACGCTGCTCTGAGACAGCTGTTACTGCTGCTGCCACTGTCCGTCTACGAGCCCCAGCCTAGTCTGCACTTCTTACGGTTGTCAAGAAGCCTTGCAGGAGTCGCTTCTCCCTCGGTCCCAACCTTAAAACCCCAGCCGGCACAACCCGCTGAACACGTGGACCTACAGCTGTTTGTAAGTGAGACTCCCATTCTCCTATCTGCTGGGTTAAACGTGATGTCCTAAAAATTTAAATTACAATTGAACATAACCAGTATTTCATGGTACAATTAGTCCCTCAGCCATAGGATAAAACTATAAACTGAAGGAAGATTCTTATTCATTTTTAAGTAACCGCCTTTCATTTTTGTAGATTAATTCAGAAGTTCATTTTTAGGTAATCAGCTTATGAATTTTCCCCATAAAATTGTGTTCTGTTTTTTTGTTAGAGATTTCAGCCTTCCATTACCATTGAAACAAAGTCTGGTTTCTCCTTGGTTCCACAAAGGTTTAACGCTAGATTTTATGTTCAAGAATCCACTAACAGTTGATGTGATATTAGACACCTGTTATCATTTGAATCTGTTTATCCATTTGAATGCCATATCACGTAGCCTGAATGAGTTTAATAAAAGGATGAATGAGAGAAGTTGAAACGTTTTCCTTTCATATATATGTTTCCTAGATCACGGCAGGAAAAGAACTCCCTTAAATTTTAAGACTGATCCGTTAAGTAATTGAAGGTACAGAACTTAATTGAAATTAAGTTAATAATATAAGTCGTTCTTTTAGAACTGGTTCCCCTTTTATGAGTGCTTTCCTATTTTATTTAGTGAGTGTAGGGGTGACTGTTCAACTCTGTCCCCTCGCACACCCACTATTAAATAAAATAAAATAAATAATTCCTGTACCTTATTACGCTATATTTTATTAAATATCGCTACACAGTCTTTATCTGGATGTCCAAAGTGATGTTCTGCATACTGACGAGCCTCTTCTGGATCCGTAAAAAATGCTTCTGATCCGTATGGGACACAAGTAGCTTGGCTGGGTACAGAAGCCCAAACCTGACTCCTGGCTTGTCATGCAGAATCCTCCTGGCTGGAGTGAATGCTGCTCAGCGTTTAACCACTTCAGGCGGAAGGTCTCTGAAGATTTGGATCCACTGTCCAAGAAACGTTAATTCCTTCGTGGACATGGCTCTCTTCATTATGTCTTCATACAGACGTGGACAAAATTGTTGGTACCCCTCTGTTAATGAGAGAAAAACCCACAATAGTCACAGAAATAACTTGAATCTGGCAAAAGTGGTAATAAATAAAAATTCTATGAAAATTAACCAATGAAAATCAGACAATGCTTTTGAATTGCGGTTCAACAGAATTATTTTAAAAAACAAACTCATGAAACAGGCCTGGACAAAAATGATAGTGCCCCTAGAAAAGATTGAATATAATGTGACCATAGGGACATGTTCAACCAAGATGTGTCCTATAATTAACATCACAGGTGTCTACAAACTTGTAATCAGTCAGTCGGCCTATTTAAAGGGGGACAAGTAGTCACTGTGCTGTTTGGTCCATGTTTAATGTGGTAAACACCATGTCACCAGAGGAAGCAAATGAGAGAGTTGTCTCAGGAGATTAGAAAGAAAATTATAGACAAGCATGTTAAAGGTAAAGGCTATAAGACCATCTCCAAGCAGCTTGATGTTCCTGTGACTACAGTTGCACATATTATTCAGAAATTTAAGATCCACAGGACTGTAGCCAATCTCCCTGGACATGGCCACAGGAGGAGAAGGATAATACGAATGGTAACAAAAGAGCCCAGAACAACCTCTAAACACATTCATGGTGAACTCCAAGGTCAAGGTACATCAGTGTCAGATCGCACCATCCGTCGTTGTTTGAGCCAAAGTGGACTTCAGGGGAAACGACCAAGGAGGACACCACTGTTGAAAACAAATCATAAAAAACCCAGACTGGAATTTGTCAAACTGCATGTTGACAAGCCACAAAGCTTCTGGGAGAATGTCCTATGGACAGACGAGACAAAACTGCAACTTTTTGGCAAGGCACATCAGCTCTATGTTCACAGACGCAAAAATGAAGCATACCAAGAAAAGAACACTGTCCCTACTGTGAAACATGGAGGAGGTTCTGTTATGTTCTGGGGCTGCTTTGCTGCATCTGTCACAGGGTGTCTTGAATCTGCGCAGGGTAAAATGAAATCTCAAGACTATCAAGGTATTCTAAAGAGAAATGTGCTGCCCAGTGTCAGACAGCTTGGTCTCAGTCGCAGGTCATGGGTCTTGCATCAGGATAATGACCCAAAACACATAGCTAAAAACACCCAAGAATGGCTAAGAGCAAAACATTGGACTATTCTAAAGTGGCCTTCTATGAGCCCTGATCTAAATCCTATTGAACACCTGTGGAAGGAGCTGAAACATGCCGTCTGGAGAAGGCACCCTTCAAACCTGAGACAACTGAAGCAGTTTGCTCATGAGGAGTGGGCCAAAATACCTGCTGAGAGGTGCAGAAGTCTCATTGACAGTTACAGAAATCGTTTGATTGTAGTGATTGCCTCAAAAGGTTGTGCAACAAAATATTAAGTTAAGGGTATCATCATTTTTGTCCAGGCCTGTTTCATGAGTTTGTTTTAAAGTAATTCTATTGAACCACAATTCAAAAGCATTGTCTGATTTTCATTGGTTAAATTTCATTGACTTTTTATTTATTACCACTTTTGTCAGATTTAAGTTATTTCTGTGACCATTGTGGGTTTTTCTTTCATTAACAGAGGGGTACCAACAATTTTGTCCACGTGTGTAAACACACGTCTGCCACAGTTCATAAGAGTGGACAGAAGGCTCCTGAAGTCACTCTTTTAAGATCTCTGACGCTACATCTGGGATGTTGTTGCATCCAACATGTACTATGACAGTTTTAACGTGGGAGTATTCATTTAGTAGGTCAGGGGTAAAAGCCTCAATGTCAGACACTCTAGCCCCGGGAAAAAATTTAGTCACACAGTACCTGCTTCTGACGTTCCTCATAATCGAGTCACCAATTACCAACGTCGTCTGGGGGGCTTTGTTGGTGGTTTCTGACATGGTGAATCATTTGTCGATGGTGCTGTGAAGGCGGGGTGATGCGCTCTCTTCTATTTGTTGCTGGTGTGTAATTTGGCACACCTAGTCTTAGTCCGGGGTTGGCGGGTTTGAGCCGCCGCTGAAGGAGAGGAAGGAGGAGAAGGGGTGGCCACGGGCGGACAGAGAAAGGATGTCAAATCTATTTTTCAAGAGTCGATCGACGATGATTGCTAGCTGGTCCAAACAAGGTCCAGGGCGCACATTGATGATGAGAAGAACCCACCGGGGCTTTGGTTTTAGCCCCGAAACGAAGCCAGTGATTATTGCTGTGGTCCTGGACACCTGAAGAGGCCGGAGCAGGGGTAGAAGTTTTCTTCCTTGTATTAACTGTGAGTTTTTGTGCTTTCTGTTTGGGAATCTTATGATGATGGCTGCTGTGGCGTGATCATATCTGCAGTACAGCAGGTGCATGCTTCAATGTTGCTGATATCCATTTCAATCCCCTTGGATTGAAAAAAAGCAGCCACCTGTTGCTCCATTGAGCTAACATCCAGCTTATGCCCCCCCCCCATTCCCCGTTGTTGGTGGTCACCGCCCGGGGGTATGACCAGAGTTTGATGCGAAACCCGGTCACAATCTGGTCATTGATTTGGGAGTATTGCTCCAACTCCTCCACTCTGCGCTCCAGGTCCAACAGACGACAGTCTTTTTTGGCGTTCTGGATCCGGAGAACTTTCACCTCCTTCATCAGCTCCAATATGGCTTTCTGCTACATTTTGTTCATAGATATTTCCTCTGTCATGAACTCCAACGACCTCCTAATGTCTTCTCGCTCCTCGGCTGTCAGTGTCTCCTTTGGCCCCATGCCATTGATCCTGTCGGTGTCAGCTAGCATCAGCTGTTAGCCTAGTTTGCAATTTGCCCACTCATTGCCGTCTTTCTGTCCTTAATTCCAAAATTGGTGTCAAACCAGACAATATTTAATCCGAAGGAGTCAACAAATAATCTGACGTCCACAGTTAAAATCATTCATCCATCCATCTTCTTCCGCTTAATCCTTTTCAGGTCGCGGAGGGACTGAAGCCTATCCCAGCATCTTTGGGCGAGAGGCAGGGTACACCCTGGACAGATTGCCAGTCCATCACAGGGCCCAAAACAGAGAGACAGACAACCATTCACTCTCACATTCATACCTAATGACAATTTAGAATCCCCAGTTGATGCCAATTAACCTAACTTGCATGTTTTTGGCATGAGGAAGGAAACCGGAGAAATCCCGGAGTAAACCCACGCAGACACAGGGAGAACATACAAACTCCACACAGATCACTGTTGGTCGGGGGCTGGGATCAAACCCAGGATCCCCCGGCCAAGGGTGAGTTGCTGTGCTGCCGCAGTCCTAACCACTCCTCCACCGTGCTGCCCTAGTTGCCAGAAAACAGAAAAACTGTCCAAAAGCCGAATAGTAAAGAACGATCACACACAAACTAGCACTGATTTACACAACAGGAAGTAGGAAGATGGCATCATGAATACAATGACAATCAAGACAAAAAGGAGCTTTTATTGTTTAGTGACAGAAGAAGAAAACAGAAAACAGCGGATTGCGCAGTACTTCCCTCTGGTGGGAGTTTCTGGACGCATGCGCAGTTCACTGTTGTGTTGCTAAGTTGTGATTATAAAATTTTAGTTTGTCTCTGACAAGCTGAAATAACATCCAAAACATATTCAGTAGTTTGTCGTTGAAACTTTTTAAAAATAAAAATGAAATCACCCCCCGCCACACAAATGGTATGATCCCTCCTCTCACCACACGTCCCCCCTACTCCCTCCACCGGGCTGAAGCCCTGGTGCGCACACACACACACACACACACACACACACGCACGCACGCGCGCGCGCGCGCACACACACACACACACACACACACACACACACACACACACACAGAAGTCCCTCCCTATGCCAACAGCATGAGGCTATTGCAGCTTTTCTACAGGGAACACACTCAATATGATGTATGATACCAGCCTCAGCTGGAATATTCTGCAACAGTATGAATAGTTTTGGGGTCTGTCTGAATATATTCAGGAAGAGTAGAAGCATACCTGCAAACATTTAGGTTTCACAGTACATGAGGTTTTTACCTGGGGTGGGGGTTGGAAAATAGGCTATTAATACTATCGATATAGCTATTAATACGATCGATACTGGGAAAGGTAGATGAGCTAGCGGCTATCTCCCGCTACAACAGCATATACCGGGAGTGTAGCCTGTTCCTATTTACAGAGACTTGGCTAACAGGACTAGCAGCAGATGCTAACATTGAACTGGAGGGTTTCCACGCGATACGGGCAGACCGTACACCAGACAGTGGCAAAGCAAGGGGCGGTGGAGTGATAATGTATGTTAACAACAACTGGTGCTTTATGGGAATGTAGATTAATAAGAATGTTTTGGGAAGAGGTGAGGGTAACAATTGAAAAAATAATCTCAAAACAAATCATATTGAATCCTAAACTGGTTTTGTTGGGTCTGTACCCAGAAAAGCATAATTTCAATAAAAGTGAAAGAACATTCATAGACCTCAGTTTGCTTAATGCCAAAAAATGTATTGCACTATTATGGAAAAAGACTCATAGACCAGATGTGACTCAGTGGTTAAGACAGATGTTAACAAACCTTCAATTAGAAAGAATAACATATATACTGAAATCAAAGGAAATTGTGTTTGAGAATATATGGAGACCTTTTATTGATTATGTAAAAAATTTAAACATAACTCTTGAAGAAGAAGGTGAATGATGTGTGTGGACCTTGTAAATTCCAAACTGGTGAACATAATATGTATACTTATGTATTGGATTGTCTAGACTAAACAGAGGAGCATTGTTGAAGACTTGATTTTGTTGGTGGTTGTTGGTGTTTTTAGTGCATTTTTTTTTTTGTAGTACTTTAGTGTTAGTGTTTGATTGTTTGTATCATGTTTGTTAAAAAAAAAAAAAAGGTTCAATAAAGATATTGTGGAAAAAAAAAAAAAACAACAACTGGTGCAGGCCGGGACATATCACTGTTAAACAACAACACTGCAGCAAAGACATCGAGTTGCTAGCTGTTAGCATGCGGCCTACAGTACATATCTCCCGAGGGAATACTCACACGTGATCTGCATTGTTATTTATGCAAATCCGACGGCGAACGCTGGGACAGCGTTACTCCACTCACGTTACTCCACGTTGGGACAGCGTTACTCCACTCAGTAACTGGCAGGCTGCAGACAGAACAGCCAGATGCTCTTCTCCCCATCTCAGGCGATTTCAACCATGTTTCACCGTCTCCCATTCTACCCACGTTTACCCAGTATGTCACATGCCGCACTAGAGACAATAAAACACTGGACTTATTCTACGCAGACACTAAGGAGGCGTACAGCTCATCACAATTCCCCCCACTCGGGAGATCAGATCACAACTTGGTTCATCTCCGGCCAGTGTACAAACCCCTAGTGCACAGACAACCTCCGGTCATGCGCACAGTGAAGTTATGGTCTGAGGAGGCAATGGACACTCTAAAGGGCTGTTTTGAAACCACCGCCTGGGAGCAGTTCTGCGATCCACATGGTGAGGACATCGATGGCCTCACTCACACCATCACGGACTACATCAGCTTCTGTGTGGACAACACCGTACCCACCAAGACCATACGGTGTTGCTCGAACAACAAACCCTGGATCAACCCTGAGATAAAAACACTTCTGAGAGAGAAGAAGAGGATCTTCAGGTCGGGGAACAGGGAGATGCTGAAGTCCGTACAGAGGGAGCTGAGAAGAAAGATCAGAGAAGGAAAGGACAGCTTCAGGAAGAAGATGGAGGACAAGCTGCAACAGAGCGACATCAGCGGGGTCTGGAGAAACCTTAAAGCCATCTCTGGGCTCCAGAATACCTCCCCCCAGGTCACGGGGGGTAGGGAGTGGGCGAACAATCTGAATCTGTTTTTCAATAGGTTTGACCAACCATCCTCCCCCTTGACTGCACAACAACCATTGCTGCCTCTGAAGACATCAAGTCCTGCTGCTCACTCCCCACTCCACCAACACCCCCCCACTCCCAACACACAGCCCCCCAACCTGACCCTCACTAAGACCCAGGTGAGGACGGAGCTGAGGAAGATCAAGGCGAGGAAGGTGTCGGGACCAGACGGCATTAGCGCAAAGCTCCTCAATGTCCTGTGCAGACCAGCTGTGTGGGATTGTGGAGTACATCTTCAATCTGAGCCTGAAGCTGGGGGTGGGGGGGTACCACAGCTGTGGAAAACATCTTGTGTGGTACCTGTACCAAAGACTTCCCACCCCAAAGATCTGAACAGCTACAGACCAGTGGCCCTAACGTCCCACATGATGAAGAAACTGGAGAGACTGCTCCTTGCTCACCTCCGCCCCCTGGTGGGACCAGCGATGGATCCACTCCAGTTCGCCTACCAGCATGGCATCGGTGTGGAGGATGCGGTGATCTTCCTCCTTCACCGTTCTCTGTCCCACCTGGAGAAGCCTGGGAATGCAGTGAGGATCATGTTCTTTGACTTCTCCAGTGCTTTCAACACCATCCAACCGATGATCCTGAATGGCAAGCTGCTGTGTGCAGGGGTGGACCAGCACCTGTCATCATGGATCCTGGACTACCTCACAAACCGGCCTCAGTTTGTGAGAACCCGGGACTGTGTGTCCGACATGATCATCGGTAGCACGGGGGCTCCCCAGGGAACGGTTTTGGCTCCCTTCCTGTTCACCCTTTATACTGCGGACTTCTCACACAACACACTGCCATCTACAGAAGTTCTCTGACGACTCTGCGATCGCTGGCCTCATCTCCAATGGAGATGAAGCTGAGTACAGAGGACTTATCCAGGACTTCGTGGACTGGTGCCATCAGAACTACCTCCAGATCAACGCCAGGAAAACTAAGGAGCTGGTGGTGGACTGCTGCAGGGAAGGACAACCCCTCACAGCACCAGTAAATATACAGGGAACAGACATCGAGATGGTGACATCCTACAAGTACCTGGGTGTTCATCTGAACAATAAACTAGACTGGTCACACAATACCGACGCACTCTACAAGAAGGGACAGCGCAGGCTGTTCCTACTGAGGAGACTCAGGTCTTTTGGTGTACAAAGGGTGCTGCTGAAGTCATTCTATGACATGGTGGTGGCATCAGCCATCACTTT
Organism: Pholidichthys leucotaenia; assembly: GCA_020510985.1. Lineage (NCBI taxonomy): Eukaryota > Metazoa > Chordata > Actinopteri > Cichliformes > Pholidichthyidae > Pholidichthys > Pholidichthys leucotaenia. The sequence goes on from CM035850.1 coordinate 168,491,444, forward strand.
TGGAGTGGTCTGCTGGGGCAGTGGCATTACAGCAGCCAATAGGAAGAGACTGAACAAACTGATCAAGAAAGCTAGCTCTGTCCTGGGGTAGCGCCTTGATCCAGTGGAGGAGATGGGAGAGAGAAGGATGGTGGCTAAACTGTCATCTCTGCTGGAGTCCGAGTTCCACCCTATGCAGGACACACTGAATGCACTGAGGAGCTCATTTAGCAGCAGACTACATCATCCTACATCCTACATCCTACATCATCCTGATGTAGCAGGTTTCGCAGGTCCTTCCTACCTACGGCTGTCAGACTGTACAACCTAAGCAGGGCTGCTCGCAGAGATAGCAAAAAAACGTGACAACCTAATAGTATTGAATGCAAAAGATGCAATAGACTTACACAATGGTCACCTCCGGTATACAACTAGGAACATACCGGTCGCTATGGAGGGTGAGAATATGTATGGGTACATAATCATACCATGTAGGATAACTAAGTAGACGGTTGTGCTGTTTCATTCCATTTAGCGACAATGCTCCGCACTGTGTGCGTTTATATATTTATATATTTATTCCATCTAGCTACAATGCTCCACACTGTGTGTTTATATATTTACATATTTATTCCATCTAGCTACAATGCTCCGCACTATGTGTCTATATATATATATATATATATATATATATATATATATATATATATATATTTATATTTATATGTACATATGTATACTCGCTGCTCTTGTTTTTCTCTTGACTTCTGATTGTTGCTCTGAGTGTTGCTATCCCTGTGCTGTTGCAATCCTGGAATTTCCCCATTGTGGGACTAATAAAGGCTTATCTTATCTTATCTTATCTTAATCGGCTATAAATATGCTAGAATATAACAGAAAACACTGCATCTTTGCTCATTTTATTTTTGATTTTTAATTTATGCGGAAAACCTCACAAATTTATGAGTAAAGTCTCAAAGGTACAAGAAAAAAGCCCTAAATTAGCACTACACACAAATTATGAGAAAAAGTTGATTTAAGTGGGGAAAAGTCCACAGCAACAATGGGCCAGACGACAGCCAGCGAAACACCAGCAGTGCCTGTGCATAGTGGCTAAGCTGGGCGCAGCGTACTTCAAGCTGTCGGATGGCTCGGCGATGCACGCCAATCAGCTTCAGCGTGTCCGGGAAGAGGCTTCTGGTGACGGGGCTGGACGAGAGCGAGAGTCGGTGGTGATGAGGAGAGGCGCTTTTGTCCGGGAGATCAGCCATCGTCCCGGGGGCCTGCTGCTTCCAGGGGCGCGCTTGCTGAGGGGCTGCCCTGGGCCTCCCCATGCCGGTTCTGCTCCTCTTGCCCAAGGAACAGTGCTGTAAATTTTGTGTTAATAGTTCTGATGTTCTTATGTTTATGTATATTGTAAAATGGCATTATTTTGTTTTGTTTTATTTAGTTTAGGAACAGGGCAGTAATGTTTAGTTTACTAATGGACTTTTCTTAGTTTATCAGGTGGCAGAATAATCCACCGTGCCGTGTGGGCAGGACGGTAGTTACCCGTCCGCCCTATTTTAGGCTTTGTTGTGTGAATGTGTCAGGCCATTTAGATATATTGCTCAAAAAAATTAAAGGAACACTTTGAAAACACATCAGATTTTAATGGGAAAAAAAAAGCTGGATATCTACATACACGGATATGGACTGGATAATGTGTTAACAATGAAAAGATGCCACATCTTTTGATGGAAATGAAAATTATCAACCTACAACCTACAGAGGGCTGAATTCAAAACACTCCAAAACTTACTCAGATTAAAAAGCGTTCCTTTTATTTTTTTTGAGCAGTATATATTAGTTTATGTTTTGTTAGTGCGTGATTCGGGTCCCAAATTGGGGAGGGCTTTGACTGTGTGTGTGGTTTTGGACTTTTCTAAAGGGGGGGGGGGGGGTGTTGGTATTTGACACCTTATTGTGAAGTGTGGAGTAGTGGCGGGCACTTCCTGTTCCGCCACTGCCCCGCTCTATAAATAGCAGAGGGCATCCATGATGCGGCCTCTTCCACCGGTGCCCTCTGCTGGTGCCTGCTGTGTGTCGGCTGTTCTGACATCTTCAACAAGCTGTGTTTGTCCAGTCATCTGGCCTCATCCTTTATAAAGGGATTTTACCACACATAACAATAACATAATAACAATAATAGTTTGAACATAAGGATTGAAATCTAATGTAAACATTTTCAATAAAGGTTTTTTGATTGCTAAATTTACATTTATGAATAAAAGATTTACTATAAAAAGGAGTAAATTCAGAATATAGTAAAAATCTCTCTGTGTACCAGTATTATCTGTATAACCAAATAAGGCATTTTCAAAACATAAGTTATAATCTGAAGTAATTTTGCTGTCGATATATTGGCACAGATGTGATGATCAGGTGAGCGTGCTCCCCCTCCCCTCCTGTTCCTGTTTTCCCAGCTCCGGAGTTATCAGCACACCTGCGTGATTTGCTGCATCTGCTGCTCTCTGGGTCTCCAGCGTATTTAAGATCCAGTGTGTGGATGCTGCGCCACTGGACCGTTGGGTATTGTTGCCCAGAACAACTACTGTTACATTGTTTGGCATTTATTGACCCATGTAGTCTTACCTCGTGTGTCGTCTCCTCCTCAGGTTTGTTGCCATCTCAGCAGTGTGTTCTCTGGGACTGACCACGCTCGCCTGAACCTCTCCCTCAAAGACAAAGGATTCTCCACCCAGGTCATCCGCCCATTTCCCTTCTCTCCCTTGGTCCCATGCAGGAGTCCCCTGCCGGGTCCTCTGCTCCACGCAATAAGCTATCTCCTCCCTTCTTATTTTCCTCTACCTTGAGCTTACTTGCCTCTAACTATCTCTCTCTCTTCTCTCTCCCCCAGGGTGCGTGCGTTCCAGCGTGTTCCTGCGTTTTGTGTGTCAATTTAAGTTTGTGCTGTTCTTTAGTTTTGCACCTTTATTTAAGTTTATTTTGAGTTTTCATGTGTTTTCATTAGAAGTGTGTATCTTTTCACCATCTGAGTCTGAGTGTTCCTCCGGTGTGGTTTGCTCTGCATTTGAGCCTTTCTGGTGTAATCATGACAGAACGGTCCAGCCAGGATTGAGGCTCAGCAGGCGCTCTACCGGGTGAGCAGTCGACACACTCTCACTTGGATGCCACGGAACACCAGGTCATGGTCCTATCTGACCAACTACAAACCATAACCCAACAACTGGCAACCGTCACCGAGCATTTGTGTTTGCTTCCTGGTGCGGCGGCTCCCCCTACACCTGCTGTTCCTGCAGTCCCTTCAATCCGAAGGACCATTTCTGTTCCCTCACCAGTCCCCTATGCGGGGGAGGTGGGGGGATGCAAAGGGTTCTTGCTCCACTGCCGGCTTTATTTCCAGCAGGTGGAAGGGGAGTATAGGGAAGATTCGGCCAAAATTCATTTTATGACCCTGCTGCTGCGAGACCAGATGCTCAAGTGGGCACAATCCGTCTTGAGTGGTCCAGCCAGCCCCCTATACACATCCGAACAGTTTGTGCTGGAATTTTCTGAGGCTTTTGACCATACGGAGAGCGAGGGGAATATTCTTAGTCAGCTGATGGGACTCCAGCAGGGGAATCGGTCTGTAGCTGATTTCTCTGTCGAGTTCCAGGTCGCTGTGGCAGACTCCAGATGGAATGATGTTGCTCTGCGCAGCATCTTCCTGTGGGGTCTGAACACTAACCTCTATGATGAGCTGGCTATCCAAGCATCTCCCTCCTCTCTGGATGAGCTTATTGCGCAGGCGGTGGCCCTCGATAACCGGTTCAGGGAGCATGGAAGGGAGCAGAGGGCCGCTGCTTGCTTCCCCGTTTGCTACACAGCAGGCTCCCCGTCCTCTAGTGCTGCTCTGTCAGCGTCACCTGAGCCGATGGCCCCGGGTAGAGCTTATCTGACTCTGGAGGAATGCCGGTGTCGAGAGAGGGTGGGGGCATGCATGTATTGCAAGGCCACTGACCACGTAATATCAAAATGTCCAGCTAAACCTAAAGATCTGGCCCGTCAGTAACCGTGAGAGGTCTAGCGGGAGGATCTTCCAAAAATCCTCCCAACCGTTTTGGACTCCCGGCCCTCATTCAGTTACCGGGGGCCAAGTTCAAAACATCCACCCTGGTTTATTCCGGGATGGAGCAGAATTTCATTCATCAGGTATTGGTCCAAAAATTGTGATACAAAGGCAACAGAGTTGAAGGAAGCAGTGAGGTCCAACAATACTAACATGAACCTTCTGACTGACATCACTGACGGTCCAGAAAACGTTCTCCCTCTGTCCTATGAGCTCAGACACATTCAGTCAACTTCCACTCTGGAGCCTGCAGGTGGATGCTGGGGTGGTGGAGGGGTCTGAACATCAGTCAGCAGCAGAGACACCAACTTATCAAAGGAGAGTCAGCAAATTCTGCTGCTGAAACCCATCAGCACATCAGAAGAGTTTTTCTGGGATGTGACTGTGTGGAGAGTGAGGCGTGTTCTCCTGCTGACTGATAGAAGGAACTCACAACTTTACTCCATTTATTATCTCACTGGAATCAGATTACAGGCAGCACAGACCATGTAGCAGTAGTTTGGTCAAGTCCAGATAAATGCTCATTTAACTAAAGTCTGACTCTAACAAAGGTTTACTGAAGTTACTGAGCTCCTTTAACCAGAAAAATTCACTTCTAGCAATTGTGGCTCAGTGCTGCAGCCTGACAGTTGGAGGAGGAAAGTTCAAGTTCACATTCATCTACTAATATTTCAACAGCTCAGTTAAAGTAGAAACTGATTCTCACTTTGAGTCTGAAGGTCCAGGTTCATCACTGAAGTCTGGAGGAAGATGATTGGATCGATCACTCCTCATAGACCGACATGTGGATCCTCCAGACTCTGCTCTGTCCTCCTCTTCCTCCATCTTGATGATGTCAGTCAGTCTGAGAAATAAACCACAAATCCTCAGCTAGTGTTCTTGTTCTGGACTGTGTTCCATGTGCTTCTGATGTTCTCATGGTTGCTACATGGACACTAAAACATCAGAAACACCTCTCAGTAGAAAACAAACTAAAACCTCATTAATAAACTGAACATCACTGCTGTGTTAAGGTGGAATTCTTCTCTGAGCTGTTGGGACTTAAATATCACACAAAGGACTAATAAATTAATTAAACATTGAGTTTACATGAGCAGACCGATGAATATTTCTGTTTGAAACATCAAATCACAATGTCACTGTCTGCAGTTATGAAAATTTATAAAATACCGCAGTTTAGATTTAAATAGTATAAATATTATTCTGTAAACAAAACTGTACAAACTTATAATTCTGTATTTTTATGCACCTTAATATCTGAGTGGAGAAATAAACATTTTAAAACGACTAGTTTATTCTCCATTTTCACTGAGAACAAAGCAAGACAACTCCTGAAGCCATCATTAAAGACAGAAATCATCAAAACCAGATTTTGGCCATCATGGTAATTCTACATTTTTGTCAAATCATTCAGACCTGATTGGAAACAATTAATCAGAAACTCTCCTAGACCAGGGTCAATAATAAGGGGATTTGCACTGATTTTTTATGCCTCAAAAAGGTTTATCATCAGACATTTGACATCTCAGAGTAACTGGACACAGAAAAGGTGAAGAGACTCACATGAACTAAAGAGAGAATCAAATCAGAAAACACTCCTACCACTCAACATGAAGGTCACATATTTAGTTAGTTACATACATACATCTATATATCTATAAAAGAGATTATGCGGTGTGTGGATGTATGTATGTATGTAACTCAGAAGCCACTTGTCCGCAGCCTCTCATCTCTTGCATGGTGATGCCACAATACCTGAAGAGTGCACCTGACATGGTTTCACTGACCGCTTGACCATAAAAGAGGTCAAAGGTGATTTTTTTAACTGACCTTTACCAGTGGAGGTAAAGAAAGAATCATGCACACCCGACACGGTCAGTGGAGTTAAACCTCTTGCGCTCCGTTGTACCGCGGATGGGCAAGTCTCTGTGTCCTAGGGCGCACGAGGGTGCACGAGAGCACCCTCGTGCGCTCTCGGACGCATGATGAAGATCCTGATGGTGGTGATGTAGGTGGTGTATGGCGTCCAAGCACGCACTGAAAATAAAAGCTGCAGACACAGCCGCGAACAGATTAGTTCATCTGATTGACCTCTCATTCGACTAATAAGAGCCTTGAATTGGGTTTCTGAAACCTTGAAGAACCAATGAATGAAAACCTAGGAAGGAGGACCCGCCTACTGTGAATGCAGGAGCCAATTGAAGCACAGAAGTTCGGGCTGGGTGAAGAGAGACTTACTGCTGCAACAGATGAAAAAAAGGACGCAGGAAGAACCTGCTACAGACCCAGCAGCACGGAGACCACCCACAAGTGCGACCTGCACTCATTCCAGCAGAATGAGTGAAGCTGTGTGTTATTTGCAACATTTGTTTAGGATTCTCTTCCGTCATCATAGACCAACGGAGGCCGACGACAAAGGTCGTAAATCATTCGCCAAAACCGAAATAATGGAATTATGTTTTGACCGGGATCCACGAGCGGACCAGCGTCGCGTTCGTCTGACAATGGGGAAGAGAAGTTCACCAGGACGCTGCTGTGAAGAGGTAAGGTGTTATAAGCTAAATTATTATTTATCCCTGAAAATTGTAATCAAAAAATGACTTTTGACCGATCGGTAAATTACAACTGTACGGCGCACGAAGTATGAAGTGCGTGCGCCGCGATAAACGGTTCATTTGCCATGTTTGGACCATGAACGTCCCCCCCCCGCTCCTCTTCTGCAGCGGGGGGGGGGGGGGCGCGGTGACTGCACAGCAGTCGCCAGATAGCCATATGAGTCTATTCTGTTATGTAGCGATGGCCGATGGCCGTCCTTTGTAGCGAGGGGGGGAACCCCCCCCCCCACACACACACACAGTAGCGAGGGGGGGAAGCCGCGGTGACAGCGCTGCTGTGGTCACACCATCACATCCGAGTGTAATCCGTCATGTAGCGATGGCCGATCTCCGTCCTCTGTAGCGGGGGGGGGGACAACCCCCCCACACACACAGACACAGACACAGCCCTGACTGTGGCCTTTCATTAGAGCCCAAAATGAAGCTTCTACATTGAATCATTCAAAAGTTACAGACGTTTTTCCAAACTGTGCCATTTGGCACAATTTGGCACAGTTCCAAAATGCCTGGGAACAGCCTGAGAACAAAGCTGTGTAATATATTCATTTTTTGTGGTATTGTTACAAAATTTGGACCTCAGCTGGATAACACTTGGTTCTACATTTCTGTTGCATTTTCCAGCCCAGATCTGAAGCTGTGTGTTATTTGCAAGCATTTGTATCCAAAAAAACACCCAGGCCAAATTTATTTTCTTCAAGTTCAGTATGTTTAGATGACTGTAACTCAGTGGCCGGAGCACTTAGAGAGATTATGACTGTTTTGCCAAAAAATTCAAAGTGTTTTCTTTTAAATGAGACCAACCCCATGAATATGCTGCAAAGGGTTGAATAACAGCTTTCGATTTACTTTGGGCACATTATTTCTTGGCGTTTTTAGGAAAATTGACCGGAGTGCAAGGGGTTAAGATCCACGGGTCTCTCTCCAGAATACAGGCGCTGTGGACTCATGGGGTGACATAGGTACAGGTTGCCATTGGGTGCTGGGACACCAAAACTATATTTACATTTACTGATATTCATTTTCTTTATTAATCCGCTCATATAACCCCCTAGAGGTGTATGCCATGCAAGGAATCAAGCGCACCCCAGGTCCAATCTCAGTACTCCGCTGCTCTCTCTGGCTCTCTCTTCACACCGGTGCTGGACTGTTGTCAGACGGGGAAACGGAGACAGACTGCACTGCTTCCTCTCTGTAATACACTCACTGTGGAGTGTTGTCGGATGGAGAAACAGACGTGTATGGAGCTGGAGGAATGGTGCGTACCCCGACCAGACAGCAGCCAGGTGGACAGCAGGTAAAGCCTGATTGAAGCCCCTCTGTGGAGCTTATGCGGCGTGTTTTCACAGCAGCATATTGGGCAAACAGGCCAAGGATGGCCAACCACCGCCTCCACCCTCATTCAGTGAGGCCCACCACTCCATTTCCAAAAATCAGGGTTTTTTTTATTTATATCATGTTTGATTGTATTTGAAACGTCATTCTTAAAAATGCAATAGTGTCCGGACTTCCGGGAAGATGGCGGAGAGTCATAACGCTTAAACAGAGAGCTCTCCCTAGCCGGATTAAAAATCATCGGTAAATGGCCAACTCGACATAAGCGGATCAATAAACTAAGGGATGAAAACACGAAGGAGCCGGGCACAAGGACAAAAGCAGAGTAAAATTAAAGAATTCCTCTTCAACAACGCAGGAGAAACCGCTGAACACGGGGCCCAAAAAAACGAGGTGACTGCAGCAGAGAAAATGGAGGACACAAAACTCGATACCATGAACACTGGCATCGCCAGTTTGGGTAAAGAGTTGAGAGACTTCAAACGGCAGCTACAACAGGATTTAGCGGCTCTTAAGGAGGAGCTGAAAAAAGAGATTAAGGAGGAAATTATGGGCCTCCGAAGAGAAATGGAGCGCAAGCTAGCAGAAAACATGGAGGAGCTGCGCTCCCAGCGGGCGTGTATGACAGAAGCGCAGGCCCGAATATCAGAGCTGGAAGATTGGAATAGCGAGGCAAGCGAACAGCTGCAGACCCTGACGGCACAAATGCAGAGGATGCAGGAGAAAGTAACCGACTTGGAGAGCAGGTCCAGACGGGGCAATATACGCATCTTCGGGATCCCGGAGGGCATTGAAGGCAACTCGATGACGAAATTCATGGATCAGTTCTTAAAAAAAAAGCTTGAGCTGCCCAGCGAAGCGGATCTGCAGATTCAACGAGCGCACAGAGCCTCGGCACAGAACCCGAACCCACGCTCTACACCCAGGTCAGTTGTGGTAAACTTTCTGAAATATGATGTAAAGGAAAGAATCCTGACACGAGCGTGGAAAAAAAAGATACGAATCGGCGACAAGCAGATATTCTTTGATCATGACTACCCGGCAGAAATTGTGCAGCAGCGGAAGAAATATGCCAACATTAAAAAAAACGCTGAAAGAAAAAAAAATTAGATTCCAAACGCCGCTAACGAAGATGAGGATTCATTGGGAGAACGGTGTAAGAACCTACAACACAGCCAGAGAGGCAGCGCGGGACATGATGGAGCGGGGCCTTGAGGTGTACGTGCCGGAGGAAACGGTAGGAGCAGCGGAGGCCCTGAACGCATCACGACAGCCGGAGTGGAGGCGAGTGAACGGCAAAAGACGGGGGGAGACGTGGCGCAGCGGGCCCAGGAAAGACTACAAGGCTTTCAACTGAAAGCCTAGATTATAACAAAGATTAAGAAAGACACAGAAGAAATGAAGGCCAAGAAGACAAGGTAAAAGAGAAACAGACGGCTAGGAGAGGTTTAAGTGATATTTGTTGGACATTTCTAGACTAATGACTATTTCTTGGATAGTAAATACAGGTCTAGGGAGGGCCCTACACTCGGTGAGGACAATCCCTCCACCCACCAACAGGGACCAGTGGGCAGAAGAAAGGCCCAAAGTACGGAGGTCGAGATTTTTTAATGTGTTTTTATATAAATATGTGTTATTTTTGTTGTTAAAGGGGCTAGGAGCACAAGTTAAAAAAATGGAAAAACATGATTATGGGTAAAAATCTTAAGATAATAACACTAAACGTGAATGGTCTGAACTCACCTGTTAAAAGGGAAAGAATAATAAGAAAATTCAAGAAAGAAAAAGCCGAAATTATATTTATGCAAGAGACACATTTGAGCAAGACAGAACATGTGAAACTAAAGAGATTTGGCTATAAGAACTCCTACTACAGTTCATTTAAGGGAGGAACTAAAAGGGGGGTTATGATACTAATCTCAAATAAAATACAATTTGAATGTGAACAGGAAATCCAGGATAAAGAAGGCAGGTATGTAATAATAAAGGGTAGCATAGATGGAATGCAGATCACATTAGTGAACATCTATGCCCCACCAGAAAGTGACAAGGGTTTTTTTCAACATCTGTTTGATCTCATAGCAACACACAGTGAAGGAGTCCTAATTTGTGGAGGAGACTTAAATGCTGTCATGGATCATGAAATTGATACAACAAGTGTTAAGAAGACAAAAAAACATGTAACAAAATTCATAAGAACCTCACTGGCAGAAATGGGTATGGTAGACATTTGGAGGGACCTGCACCCACTCGAAAAAGACTATACACATTATTCAGCAGTCCATAAAGTACACTCTAGAATAGATTACTTCCTTATGAATGAAGATGACAGACACAGGGTGAGAAATTGTTGGATTGGAGGGGCAGAAATATCAGATCATAATCCTATATACATGGAAATAAATTTAAACAATAGAAAACGACAAACAACATGGAAACTTAATGTAGGACTGTTAAATGATGATAAAATGAAAGAAAGAATAAAAGTAAACATAAATGAATATATCCAAGAGAATGACAATGAAGAAGTGGACCCAACAATACTATGGGATGCACTAAAAGCCGTGTTAAGAGGTAAATTAATTGTTGAAACAGGAAAAGCAAATAAGACTAAACTGGAAGCATATGAACAAAGATGTGAGAGACTGAGGGAATTAGAACATAAACATCAAAGCACAAATGACCCAAAAATATATCAAGAAATTAAAGAAGAAAAAATAAAGATAAAAGAAACACAAATGGATGAAATTGAAAGGAAAAATAGATATCTAAAGCAAAAATATTATGAAACGGGACCAAAAGCCACAAAACTGCTGGCAAAACGGTTAAGAAAACAACAAACAATGAATAATGTATATAAGATTAAAGACCCCACCACAAATAAAACCACAGTTAACCCAGAAAACATCGAAGAAATATTCCATAATTTCTACCAAGAATTATACTCACAACCTGAAGAAACAAATACTAAAGATATTAAAAAATTTCTATGCACATTGGACTTGCCATCAATAGGAAATCAACAAAATGAAAAGCTAACAGCAGAAATAACAACACAAGAGATTAGAGATGTGATTAAGTCACTTAAAAACGGTAAATCACCAGGTAGTGATGGATACCCATCTGAGTTTTATAAACTGTTTATAGAAGAACTCACGCCACAGCTTCTAAAGTCATTTAATTGGACGTTGAACAACAACAAAATACCTCCATCATGGAACGAAGCCATTATTTCAGTCATTTTAAAGCCAGGGAAAGATAGAGAACAATGCGGAAACTATAGGCCAATCTCTTTATTAAATGTGGATTATAAAATATATACAACAATTATATGTAAACGAATAAAGACATTCTTGACGGAATTGATAGAAGATGATCAAACTGGTTTCATAGAGGGACGCCAAACACATGACAATATCAGGAGAACAGTACATATAATTAATCAAATACATAAAGAAAAGAAAAGCGCAGTAATAATGAGTTTAGACGCAGAAAAAGCATTTGACAGGGTTAACTGGAAATTCCTATATAGTGTGCTGGAACGCTTTGGATTTAACGAAAAATCAGTACAATGCATAAGGACGCTGTATCAAGAACCTGTGGCAAGAATCAAGATAAACGGTAGCTTAACAGACAAAGTAAATATACAAAGATCAACTAGGCAGGGATGCTGCTTATCGCCCACCTTGTTTGCTCTGTTCATAGAGCCACTGGCTCAAGCGATACGACAAAATAAGAAATTAAAAGGTGTAACAATAAAGGGGGCGGAACACAAGATTGGGCTATTTGCAGACGATATTATACTTTACCTTGAACAACCAGATGAATCAATAATGGAAATGATGAACTTGATAGAAAATTTTGGAAAATTATCAGGATACAAGATAAACATAACAAAAACACAAATACTGACATTCCACTATAACCCTCTAAACCAGATAACTGATAAGATCAAACTAAACTGGAAACAAAAAGAAATAAAATACCTTGGAGTGAACATACCTAAAGATCTAAGCAAAATCTATAAAGCAAACTATGATAGGTTGGAACAAGAAATAAAAAAAGATATTGATAGATGGTCAATCTTAAATATGGATCTGAATTCAAAAATTGAGACAGTCAAAATCAGCATACAACCTAGATTACTTTACCTCTTCCAGGCTATACCAACAGAGATTCCAGATGCCCAATTCTCAAAGTGGGACAGGATGATATCGAGATTTGTTTGGGGAGGTAAAAAACCAAGAGTGAAATATAAAACTCTCCAGTTACCAAAAGAGAAAGGAGGCATGGGCCTACCGAGTCTAAAGGAATATTACTACTCAGCACAAATAAGATATATCATATGTTGGTGCGACGAGGGATATGAGGCAAAATGGAAAGAAATGGAAAAGGAAATTGAGGGACTCCCAGTACAAAGCATAATAGGAGATAAAGATGCATATAAGCAAATCAAACAAATAGATCCAATCACTAAATTTACTTTAGAACTATGGTATAAAATAGTACAAAAGTATAATATAAAGGAAGACATAAAACTATTGAAATGGGTAGCATTTGACAGTCAGTTTGAACCGGCAAAACAAGATAGGGGATACAAAAATCTGGTGAACAAGGGAATCACAGCATGGGGCAATATCGGAAAAAAAGATCTCGGGAGCTTTGTAAACATCAGGAGAAAATTTATACTAGAAAGATCGGAATTCTTCAGATATCTGCAGATGAGAGACTATTATATGAAGAAGATTAGGCATAACCTCCAAACAGATGTGAGCGAGATTATACAACTTATTTTAAGCTCATATACAGGAAATAAAACAAGAATTATTTCAAAGCTATATCAGAAATTTATGGCAAACAATCATTCAAGTAACTATATAAAGGAGAAATGGGAGAAAGAGCTCAATTTAAACATAACAGAAGAAAGCTGGCAGGAAATATGGAAAACACAACACACGTCAACAAATTCAAGAACATGGAGGGAATTTGGATGGAAAAACCTGATTCGCTTTTTCATTACACCACAGATTCAAGGAAAGTATACAAATACCCAATCTATATGCTGGAGGGGATGTGGGGCTCAAAATGCAGACCACTCGCATATGTTTTGGAAATGCTGCAAAATCTCATCATTCTGGAAATCTATACATGTGACAATACAGAGGATATTAGGATATAATATACCAATGAACTGTAACTTGATGTACCTATGTGATCTTAAAAGAGACAATGTTATACAGGCTGAGGACAGATATCTAGTTAAAATCTTGTTGATTGCATGTAAAAAAACAATCACAAAAAAATGGCGATCAGAAGTTCTTCCTGACCAAGAGCAATGGACTGACATTATTGAGGACATACGTATGATGGAAAAACTAACATATCGACAAAGAATGCAAGAAGGACTATGGGAAAAAAAATGGCGGAAATGGACACACTACAAAGTGCAACAACGAGACAGATATTGAAAGAATAACCAAAGACGCTGGAAAAACCAGAAAAATTAAGAGATGGAAACTAAAAACTTGATGCTCCAACATTTGTCCCCCCCCCCCTTTTTTTTTTTTTCTTTTTCTTTTTTACTCTAGCCCCTTTGTTTTTTTTTAAATGTAGACTGTGATCTGAATGCAATATATATAATGAAAAATGAATAAAAATCTTAAGTTACAAAAAAAAAATGCAATAGTGTCCGACAGCAGAGGGAGCGCTAATGGAAAACTAGGCGATGCTCTGTGCGAGTGGTTGAGCAAGAGAGCGAGTGAGGGAGCAGTGTGCACCTGATTCTCTGTTGATCAGAGCAGGGGGTGTTCCAGAATACAGGGTCAACAGAGCCTGAAATAAACCCTGAACTCAGGGTTAAATCAAGCTGCCAGAACTTCCTCTGAGTTTCTGGTTCCAGAACTGCTTCATGACTCGGTTTGATCAACTCAGAGTTGACTGACCTCCAGACATGTACATTCACAGCAAACCTACTAAGACAGCATGTGTTGAACACAGAGACCACGAGCAGTGGAGGAAAAGAGAGAGACTTATTTCTCTGAGGAAGCGTTACCAGCACTCTTGGAGGCAGATAAGGAGAGGAAAAAACATCACAATCAAGAAGAAAAAAACAGCGACATGAGCCAAAGATTCAGGGAGCTGAACTGTGAAGAACTGCTGCTGCATGAAGTGAGTTTTCTGGCGTCTTCACCAGGGGACAATCTATAGAAGTTTCTGTAAGTATTTGCGTGCAGTTTGCATGTTCTCCCCGTGTCTGCCTGAGTGAATCCCGGGTACTCTGGTTTTCTCCCACAGACCAAAACATGCAGGTTAGCTTAACTGAAGACTCTAAAGTGGCCCTAGCTGTGAATGTGTGTGTGAATGGTGAAGGGACTGGCGCTGCACCGTGGCTGCCTCATCCATCCAGGTGGACGTCCTGTAATTTCCCCACTGTGGGACTAATAAAGGATTATAAATAAAAAATATTTCTCTTTGATCTGCAAAGTGATTGAGCCTCTGAGTGACATGAGTAGAGTGACGGACTCTGATGTGAGAGGCTGTGAGTTCCAGCCCCAGATCGGACGTCCTTTGGCTCAGATTTTATTTTCCATAAAAAACTAAGGATTCAGAATAAAGTGATGTTATAAATCCAGTGCATTGCAAGGCAGGAGGCTATTTTACAACCTTTATCATTGCTTTCAGATAGAATGGTTGTTGCTATAAAGAATTTTTTTTCATGTATATTTCTACTTTTTCATAAATTTAATTCAATTCAATTCAGCTTTATTTATACTGTGCCACATCACAACAGAAGCTGTCTCATGGTGCCAGAGTGCAAAGAAAAGCCCCACAGTCTCAGAAAAACCCAGGAATCAGACGATCCCCTATGTGCAAGCACTAAGCGACAGTGGAGAGGAAAAACTCCCATTTGGCAGGAAGAAACCTCTAGAAGAACCAGGCTCAGGGAGGGGCAGTCATCTACTGCAACTGGCTGGGGGTGAGGGGATAGGGAGGATGGAGAGGACAGACATAAAGGACATAACAGTAAGATGCCAAGTACATGATTGGAGGTCAACCAGCAGTATGGATCAAATAACAACAGAAAAGTGGGGAGAAAAGACACAAAATCCCTCCTTAAACACAAGCTATATTAAAAAAGAAGGATTTTACCCTGTTCTTAAAAACAGAGACCGAGTCTGACTCCCGGATCCAGAGTGGTAACTGGTTCCAGAGAGAAGGAGCTTGGTAGCAGAAGGCTCTGCCTCCCACTGTACTTTTGGAGATTCTGGGCACCACAAGTAATCCAACATTTTGGGAGCGTAATGCTCTATTAGAATGGTAAGGTAATATCAGATCTTTTAAATATAGGGGGGCCTGATTATTAAGAGCTTTGAAAGTAACTTCATGGGAGACGACCAAGGAGGACACCAATCTTGAAAACAAATCATAAAAAACCCAGACTGGAATTTGCCAAACTGCATGTTGACAAGCCACAAAGCTTCTGGGAGAATGTCCTATGGACAGACGAGACAAAACTGCAACTTTTTGGCAAGGCACATCAGCTCTATGTTCACAGACACAAAAATGAAGCATACCAAGAAAAGAACACTGTCCCTACTGTGAAACATGGAGGAGGTTCTGCTATGCTCTGGGGCTGCTTTGCTGCATCTGGCACAGGGTGTCTTGAATCTGTGCAGGGTACAATGAAATCTCAAGACTATCAAGGTATTCTAGACAGAAATGTGCTGCCCAGTGTCAGACAGCTTGGTCTCAGTCGCAGGTCATGGGTCTTGCAACAGGATAATGACCCAAAACACACAGTTAAAAACACCCAAGAATGGCTAAGAGCCATTGCTGTAACAATATTTTGCACATAATTTAGTTACCTATTTATTAACTCCATTTTATATTTACTTATTTTTGTAGGATTTTTATTTGGATTATAAAGCTTTTATTGGGTTTTAGACCTTTGAGTTTTTAACCTCTTTGACTAGTCTTTAACTTTTTAATATGACCCTTCTCTCTTATCTCTGTTTTTTCTCTCATCGCTTTGTCTTTATATCCTGATTGATGGAGCCTTGAGTATTTTTATCATGTTTATAGTCAGCTTCATGTGTGCCTGTGTTTGTGTTTATGTTGAAAGTAATTGTGGTTTGTAAATATGGATGTCACCTGACTGCAAAACAAATCTACCTACGGGTACAAATAAAGTAACCTGAACCTGAACATTGGACTATTCTAAAGTGGCCTTCTATGAGCCCTGATCTAAATCCTATTGAACATCTGTGGAAGGAGCTGAAACATGCCGTCTGGAGAAGGCACCCTTCAAACCTGAGACAACTGGAGCAGTTTGCTCATGAGGAGTGGGCCAAAATACCTGCTGAGAGGTGCAGAAGTCTCACTGACAGTTACAGAAATCGTTTGATTGCAGTGATTGCCTCAAAAGGTTGTGCAACAAAATATTAAGTTAAGGGTACAATCATTTTTGTCCAGGCCTGTTTCATGAGTTTGTTTTTTGAAATAATTCTGTTGGACCACAATTCAAAAGCATTGTCTGATTTTCATTGGTTAATTTTAATAAGAGTTTTTATTTATTACCACTTTTCGTATTATTTTCGTATTTATTACCACTTTACGTATCGTCACTTCCTGTTTTGCTGTCTGTCTGTGTAGTTTGCTCTCCTCACTCTCCTGAGCTTTTGGGTTAGCCACTAGCGATGGCTACTAGCTCTCCTTCCTCTCTTCCTCTGGTGTGTTCTCTCTGTCAGATGTTTAGCTACACCTCTGCCTCTTTTAGTGATAACGGTAAATGTAATAAATATTGTCTTTTTGAGGCACTCGAGGCGAGGTTGTCTGATTTGGAATCCCGGCTACGCTGCATTGAAACACCGTCTGCGCCAGTTACTCTCGACGGATGCCCCTTAGCTGCAGCGGAGCTAGCTAGCATAGCTAACCCCGTTAGCGGTCCTCCGGCTTTCCTCAGCAGCGAGGAGACTAGGTGGGTGACGGTGAGAAGGAAGCTTAGTCGCAAAGCCCCGGTACACCTCCAACCTGTTCACGTTTCTAATCGTTTTTCCCCGCTCAGCGACACACCCGCTGAGGAAAAAACTCTCATCATTGGTGACTCTGTAGTCAGAAACGTGAACCTAGAGACTCCAGGGCCGTAGTCAAATGCATTCCTGGGGCCAGAGCAGACGACATCGAGTCAAATTTGAAGATGCTGGCTAAAAGCGAGCCCTGCCGCCTCCGGCAGTCAGAAGTCACGAAACTTAATGTAGAATCGGTGTGTGACTTTGCAAAAACGATGTCTGCCACTGTAGTATTCTCTGGGCCCCTCCCCAATCTGACCAGTGATGACATGTTTAGCCACTCGTCATCCTTGAACCGCTGGCTGTCTGTGTGGTGTCCTGCAAAGGACGTGGGCTACATTGACAATTGGAGCTCATTTTGGGGAAAACCTGGTCTTATGAGACGAGACAGCATTCATCCCACTTTGGATGGTGCTTCTCATTTATCCAACAGTCTGGCATCTTTTTTAACCAAATTTCCAAAACCTTGACTACTCAGAGTTGGGACCAGGAAGCAGAGTCGCAGTCTTACACGCCTCTCTGCAGCTCCTCTTCATCCACCACCCCTCAACTTAGCCCCTGTCTTCCCCATCAGAGGATCATTATCTGCTCCCTCCAAAGTAAATAAAAATATAATATATAAGCATCCCAAAGTGATTAAGCAAAATATTGGTAAAACTCAAATTAAACATAAAGCCTCTAAATTGAATGATTTGGCCTCTGTTCCTCCTCATAATTTAAAAATTAAATGTGGTTTATTAAATATTAGGTCTCTAACTCCCAAGTCTTTGTTAGTCAATGATCTGTTAATTGATCATCAGATTGATTTAATATCCCTCACAGAGACTTGGTTAGGGCAGGAGGATTATGTTGGTTTAAATGAATCAACTCCCTCTGGTTATTTAAACTGTCAAAATCCCAGAAGTTCTGGTCGTGGAGGAGGAGTAGCAACAATTTACCATTCCAAATTACTAGTTAATGTAAAGCAAAAAACATGTTATAATTCCTTTGAGGGCTTGGTCCTCAGTATTGGGGACTTTAGCAATTTTAGGTTAAACCCAATTTTATTTGCCATAGTTTATCGTCCCCCATCAACCTACTCAGAATTTTTATCCAAATTTGCTGATTTCTTAGCTGATTTAGTGCTGAAATCTGATAGAATAATTATAGTAGGGGACTTTAACATACATGTGGATGTAGATAGTGACTGCCTTATTGTGGCATTTAATTCAATATTAGACTCGATTGGGTTTTCTCAGGAAGTAGGAAATTCTACTCACTACCTCCACCATACATTAGACCTTGTTCTGACATATGGCATAGAAATAGAAAATCTTGTAGTGTCTCCTCATAACCCTGTACTGTCAGACCATTGTCTGCTAACCTTTGATTTTACTATTTCTGACTATTTGGCTCCTAAAGAAAAATATTATTACAGTAGATGCCTCTCAGATGATGCTGTTACCAAATTTATGCAGCTTGTTTCCTCTATGCCATGTGTCAACACAACGGAAATAAGCTATAGACAGCTTGCTCCTTCTGTAATTGATAACATGGTGGATAGTGTTACAGCTTCTCTGCATCAGACTCTAGACTTGGTGGCCCCCTTAAAAAAGAAAAAGTCTAATCAGAGATTTCTAACTCCTTGGTTCAACACAGAAACTTGTAGCTTAAAACAGAAGACTCGTCAATTAGAAAGAAAATGGTGCTCCACTAATTTAGATGAAATCTATTTAGCTTGGAGAAATCATCTTTTAATTTATAAAAAATCTCTTAGAAAAGCTAGAACGAGTTATTATTCTGCATTAATAGAAGAGAACAAGAATAATCCCAGGTTTCTTTTCAGCACTGTAGCCAGGTTGACAAAGAGTCAGGACTCTGTCAATCCTAGCATTCCCTTAGAGCTTACTAGTCAGGACTTTATGAACTTTTTCAATAATAAAATTTCATCCATCAGAGATAAAATCAATCAGATTCTTCCCACAGTTAACTTAAATACTGTAACTCCTACAACTCCTTCAATTGACGTCTGTCTTGATGAGTTTACTCCAATCGACCTTTGTGAGTTAGACAAAATAGTTTCCTCATCCAAACCTTCAACTTGTCTTTTAGATCCTATTCCTACCAGGTTATTTAAAGAAGTCTTCCCACTTATTGGTAGCTTTATTCTTCATATAATCAATTCTTCATTAACTTTAGGCCATGTACCGCAGGCTTTTAAAACGGCTGTAATTAAACCCTTACTCAAAAAGCCAACGCTAGATCCAGGAGCTTTAGCTAACTATAGACCAATCTCTAATCTCCCTTTCATTTCAAAAATCTTAGAAAGAGTTGTTGCTACGCAATTATTTGACCACCTGCAGGGAAATGGTTTACTTGAAGAGTTTCAATCTGGGTTTAGAATCCATCATAGTACTGAAACAGCCTTAGCGAAGGTCACTAACGACCTCCTCATCACATCTGATAATGGACTGGTTTCTGTACTTGTCCTTTTAGACCTTAGTGCAGCTTTTGATACTATCGATCATAATATTCTACTTGATAGATTAGAACGCTATGTTGGACTTAATGGAACTTCGTTGCAGTGGTTTAGATCTTATTTATCTGATAGGTTCCAGTTTGTTCATGTAAATAATGAATTTTCTTTCAACTCAAAGCTTAGTCATGGAGTTCCACAAGGATCTGTGCCAGGCCCTACTCTTTTTAGTTTATATATGCTTCCGTTAGGTGACATTGTTACAAAGCACTGTATACATTTTCATTGTTATGCAGATGACACACAATTATACCTGTCAATGAAGCCAGATGATAGTAATCAATTAGCCAAATTAGAAGCCTGTCTTAAGGAAATCAAAGTTTGGATGACTTGTAATTTCCTGCTATTAAATTCAGATAAGACTAAAGTCATTCTTGTTGGTCCAAAAAACCTTAGAAATACCTTTCCAAATCAAACTATCAGTTTGGATGCGGTTACTCTTTCTCTTAATAGCTCTGTGAGGAACCTTGGAATTATTTTTGATCAAGATCTGTTCTTCAATTCACATATTAAATTTGTTTCTAAGACTGCCTTCTATCATTTGCCTAATATTGCCAAGATTAGGAGCATCTTGTCTCAGAGTGATGCTGAGAAACTGATCCACGCTTTTGTTAGCTCGAGATTAGATTATTGTAATTCTTTATTATCAGGCTGTCCTAAAACATCTTTAAAAAGTCTTTAGCTGATCCAAAATGTTGCAGCAAGAGTTTTAACAGGTACTAGAAAGAGAGAACATATCTCTCCGGTTCTGGCCTCCCTTCATTGGCTTCCCATAGAGTTTAGAATTAAGTTTAAAATCCTTCTTTTTACTTACAAAGCTCTAAACAATCAGGCTCCTTTTTATTTAAAAGATCTGATACTACCGTATTATCCTAACAGAGCACTACGCTCCCAAAATGCACGATTACTTGTAATACCTAGAATCTCCAAAAGTACAATGGGAGGCAGAGCCTTCAGTTATCAAGCTCCTCTCCTGTGGAACCAGCTACCAATCTGGATTTGGGAGTCAGACTCGTTCTCTGTTTTTAAGAATAGGGCTAAAACCTACCTTTTTGATATAGCCTACAATTAGGGAGGGATCATGTGTTTCTGAACCCTCCCTTAGTTATGCTGCTAATAGGTTTAGTCAGCCGGGGGACCTCCAGTAATGCACTGGGCCTCACTCCTTTCTTCACTCTCATTGAAATATTTTTTTTTTTTTGCTGGTCATTAACATCTGTTTGTTCTCTCCCATAGATTGAGTCCCCATCGTGCTGTTTGCTCTCTACATGTCTGTTCTTTTCATCTTCTCTGTCCCCTCACCCCCCAGCCAGTCGCAGCAGATGACTGCCCCTCCCAGAGCCTGGTTATGCTGGAGGTTTCTTCCTGTTAAAAGGGAGTTTTTCCTCTCCACCGTCGCCAAGTGCTTGCTCACAGGGGATCGCCTGATTGCTGGGGTCTTTCTGCAACTGTGGGGGCTCCCCCTACAATTGATAGTGCTATGAGATGACTGTTGTTGTGAAATGGTGCTATATAAATAAAGATGAATTGAATTGAATTGAGTTTAATTGAACTTTTGTCAGATTCAAGTTATTTCTGTGACCATTGTGGGTTTTTCTTTCATTAATAGGGGTACCAACAATTTTGTCCACGTGTGTACAACATGGTGTCCTCATCTTGTAATCTAAATATAGTTTTTTTTCCTCCTTTTTTTGACAAATTCTCCTTCATTAGGCCAAAGCCCATAAGACTGTTACTACAATTAAAAGGCTGAAGAGGAGACAGCATCAGTTGTGACAGAAGTGGACATGGAGGGTCCAGAGGGTCCACTAAACTCTATGGACAATATATGCCAAACATCATTATGTGACTGTGGTGTTTGAAGATTAAGGATCTGCAGCAGAACTGATTTCTTTGTCAAATCTGTTTTATTGAAAACCTCATATTGTGTATGCATTACATAATAAAGCACATCATGTTTTTTCCATTGTTTTTCAAAAAAAATATAAAAATACACCAAACACACACACACACACACACACACACACACACACACACACACACACACACACACAAAAGGCTCTTTACACCCCTCACCAACCCACTCGTTCTGCTAATAAAACATAATGTATGACAGCTGTTGTGATGGACGATAGTAAAGCAAACAGGAGAAACAGAGCATTAGTTACATTGCATAGACAGTACAGAAGATTAATGAATTAAGAATTGTTCTTTAGGTAACAGACGAGGGGTGACCAGATCTGATCAAAGTGCGACTCTTTATTTTTTAAGAAGAATCTATTTTTTTCCAGATGGAGTGTATCAGCGAATGCCTTAAGCCAAAGCTTAAAGGTAGGAGCTTCCTTCTTTTTCCAGAACATCACAATCAATTTTCTGGCTGCGATCAAACTATAGGAGAGGAGTTGGTATTGTGTTTTCTGTAATGTAGGTGTATTATCAGATACTCCAAGTATAATTAAGATGGGGTCTGGTTCAGTTTTAATCTGGAGAATTTTTGATAAGGCGTCAAAAATTTTTGTCCAATATCTTGTTAACTTGGGGCAAAAAACAAAGGAGTGAATCAAGTTCACATCTGCTTTAAAGCATTTATCACATTGTGAAGAGACGTCTGGAAAAATGTTGTGGAGCTTGGATTTAGAATAGTGTAGTCTGAGAAGGACACCAAACGGAATCAAACAATGCCTAGCATTTAAAGAGCAGGTACCGATGTCTTCAAGACTCTGATCCCAGAGTCCATCAGCGATTTGTGTCCCCAACTCATTTTCCCAGTCGTTTTTGATTTTGGACACTGAGGGAGGGTTGATGGATTGTAAGGCTTCATAAAAAAGTGATACTTTTCCATCAGAGCCTGTGTTTGAAGAAGGCACTTGTCTAGGACTGTAGGTGATGCACTTTCAGAAGAAGATATGTGGGGACGCACATAATTTCTGGTTTGTAAAAACCTAAAAAAAATTAGTACTGGGTAATTCATACATTTCTTGTAGCTGTTCAAATGAGGCTAAGGGACCATTCAGGTGAAGATCACCGATAGTGTGAATACCCAGGTCTCTCCATCGTAAAAATCCATTATCAAACTGAGATGGTGGGAAAGACGGATTCCCAGCAATGGGAAGTAAAAAGGAGAGTGATTTAACCCTGAAATGCATCTTAATTTGTTTCCAAATTCTGATCGTGCTATTTATAACAACACTTTCACCATAAATAGATTTATCTAAAGTTACAGGAGACAGGATCACTGCCCCCAAACTGTATGGGCAGCAATGCTCCCGCTCCAACTGCAGCCAGCGAGGGAAATTAATTAAGTTATCCAACCATCTTGAAATTATTTTAATGTTGAAAGCCCAGTAACAAAGATAAAAGTCAGGGAGAGCAAGTCCTCCCACCTGCCTGGCTTTACAGAGATGATCCTTTTTAATCCTACGGTTTTTGAAATTTCAAATAAAGGGTAAAACAACAGAATCTAAGTTTTTAAAAAAAGGATTTTGGTACAAACACAGGTAGATATTGGAGAAGATACAATAACTGAGGAAGAAATATCATTTTGATTCTGTTAATCCTCCCAATCAATGAAATAGGGAAGAGATCTTCAAATTGAATATTAGTCTGCAATTTGGCCACAAGAGGGGGATAGTTAGTTTTGAATGGAGAAGAGAATTCCTTTGTTATCAGAATCCCAAGGTAAGTGAATGTCTGAGAAGAAACCTTAAATAGTAGATGTTGTATTAAGGATAAATGCACCAATCCAATGGGCATCAACTCACTCTTAGTCCAATTAATTCTGTAACCAGAGAAAGTTCCAATTATATTTATTTTGTCTAGAATTGCAGGAAGACTGGACTGAGGTTTCGTAATAAACAACAGGACATCATCTGCATAAAAGGAAATCTTATCAGAAGTGTCTAAAATATTGGAGGCATGTATATTTGGATCTGTATGAACCGACTCAGCGAGAGGCTCAATGGCCAACGCAAACAGGAGGAGTGAGAGGAGGGAAGCCCTGCCTTGTACCCCTAAACAGGCTGAAGTGAGGGGATAGCATTCCATTAGTTAGTATCTGAGCTCTGGGGTGCTTGTACAAAAGTTTGATCCAGGTAATAAATTTATTACCGAGGTTAAATTAGTCTAAAACAGCAAATAAAAATGACCATTCTACTTGGTCAAACGCCTTTTCAGCATCGAGAGAGACTGGAACAAGGTTACTCAGGCTCGACTTGCAATGATACATTAGATTAAAGACACATCTAAGACTGGAAGCAGCGTTTCTGCCAGGGATAAATCCAGTTTGGTCAGGATGGGCAAGTCTGTCCATGTATTTACCAAGTCTGTTTGCAAAAACTCTGGCTAATATTTTTTGATCCACATTAAGGAGAGAGATTGGCCTATACCCTCTGACCTCCTCTGGGTCCCTACCCTTTTTTGGAATAAGAGTAATGATAGCCCCACTAAGTGTTTGTGGTAATAAATCATTTTTGAAGGCGCAGGTGAACATATTGAGCATACGTATAAGGTGTAAGTGAATCAGCAAATGACTTGTACAGCTCAGTAGGAAGACCATCAAGGCCAGGGGTTTTGCCACTATTTAGAGTGCCTATTGTGTCCTTTAACTCCCTCTTTCATGAACGGGGCTGTTGCTTCCTGCCCCATTTCATGACCTGTGTCTTAGTCTCTGACTGATATCATTTCCAGCTGGCAGATTATTGGTTCCTCTGCCAGTCTACAGCCACAGCCCTCCTCTCACCTCTCTCTGCCAGGCACCCATCAGCTGATTGCCATCACCTGGGGTTCCACACATATACACACACATGTACACACACACATTCATTCAGGCACACATATTTGCTTTCATTACCACTCCTGCATCCTCTCATCACTCAGGATTCAGAGTACTTATGGGTGACGGTGTGAAGCAGTCAGTGTGGTGGCATTCGTCTATGTTAGATGTCCCAGCTCCTCTATGGGTTCCTCCTCGAGTCAGACTGTGGATGGTGTCGTTTTCCCTGAGCTCGTCGCTCCAACCCTATGTGTAAGTCACTCTTGTTTCTTTGCCCTTCCTGTCTATCCTGTCACGTCAGGAGCGCATGGGACTAGCCTTTGGAGTAGTTGCCGGTCATCTTCCTCTTACTCTCATTCTGGACAGTACTCATTGGATATTTTGTGAATGTATGTTTTTCCATAAATAAACACTTCTACTTCACCAGCATTTGGGCTTAATTCTCTTTGACTTGTGTGCTCCGGTGCATATACAGTGGGGAAAAAAGTATTTAGTCAGCCACCAATTGTGCAAGTTCTCCCACTTAAAAGATGAGAGAGGTCTCCAATTTTCATCATAGGTATACCTCAACTATGAGAGACAAAATGAGAAAAAAAAAAATCCAGAAAATCACACTGAAGGATTTTTAATGAATTTATTGGTAAATTCCTCAGTACAATAAGTATTTGGTCAATAACAAAAGTTCATCTCAATACTTTGTTATATACCCTTCGCTGGCAATAACAGAGGTCAAACGTTTTCTGTAAGTCTTCACAAGGTTTTCGCACACTGTTGCTGGTATTTTGGCCCATTCCTCCATGCAGATCTCCTCTAGAGCAATGATGATTTGGGGCTGTCGCTGGGCAACACGGACTTTCAAGTCCCGCCAAAGATTTTCTATGGGGTTGAGATCAGGAGACTGGCTAGACCACTCCAGAACCTTGAAATACTTCTTACGAAGCCACTCCTTCATTGCCCAGGTGGTGTGTTTGGGATCATTGTCATGCTGAAAGACCCAGCCACGTTTCATCTTCAGTGCCCTTGCTGATGGAAGGAGGTTTTCACTCAAAATCTCACGATACATGGCCCCATTCATTCTTTCCTTTACACGGATCAGTCATCCTGGTCCTTTTGCAGAAAAACAGCCCCAAAGTATAATGTTTTCACCCCCATGCTTCACAGTAGGTATGGTGTTCTTTCTCCTCCAAACACGACAAGTTGAGTTTTTACCAAAAAGTTCTATTTTGGATTCATCTGACCATATGACATTCTCCCAATCCTCTTCTGGATTATCCAAATGCTCTCTAGCAAACTTCAGACGGGCCTGGACGTGTACCGGCTTAAGCAGGGGAACACGTCTGGCACTGCAGGATTTGAGTCCCTGGCGGCGTAGTGTGTTACTGATGGTAGCCTTTGTTACTTTGGTCCCAGCTCTCTGCAGGTCATTCATTAGGTCCCCCCGTGTGGTTCTGGGATTTTTGCTCACCGTTCTCATGATCATTTTGACCTCATGGGGTGAGATCTTGCGTGGAACCCCAGATCAAGGGAGATTATCAGTGGTCTTGTATGTCTTCCATTTTCTAATAATTGCTCTCACAGTTGATTTCTTCACACCAAGCTGCTTACCTATTGCAGATTCAGTCTTCCCAGCCTGGTGCAGGTCTACAATTTTGTTTCTGGTGTCCTTTGACAGCTCTTTGGTCTTGGCCATAGTGGAGTTTGGAGTCTGACTGTTTGAGGTTGTGGACAGGTGTCTTTTACACTGATAATGAGTTCAAACAGGTGCCATTAATACAGGTAACGAGCGGAGGACAGAGGAGCCTCTTAAAGAAGAAGTTACAGGTCTGTGAGAGCCAGAAATCTTGCTTGTTTGTAGGTGACCAAATACTTATTTTATTGAGGAATTTACCAATTAATTCATTAAAAATCCTTCAATGTGATTTTCTGGATTTTTTTTTTCTGATTTTGTCTCTCATAGTTGAGGTATACCTATGATGAAAATTGGAGACCTCTCTCATCTTTTAAGTGAGAGAACTTGCACAATTGGTGGCTGACTAAATACTTTTTTGCCCCACTGTACTTGACACCCTCAGGGTGATGTCCCTAATTTAGAAAGGTATAATCCTCATGTTTCAGAGTAGGAAGATTAATGCTTCTCAAAAAAATTTCCATATCATGGGGCCCTGCATTTGTTTTGGAGGAGTAAAGACATTCAAAAAATTCTTTAAAACAGTTATGAATATCTTTAGCCGAAGTAAAGCAGGGTCCTTGTTTGGACTTAATTTTATAAATGGTGCGATAATTTTCCAATTTGCATAACTGTCTTGCAAGCAACCTTTGTGGCTTTTCACCAAATACAAAGTGCTTCTGCTTTAGAAAAATAAAAGATTTAGAAATCTTGGCTGAAATAATCTGATTATACTGAATTCTCAACTCCATGATTTGCTTATTCTTCTCTATGAAAGGGTGGCATGAATTCTCTTTATCCACTTGATGAATCTGCTCTTCCAACCTTAGAAGCTTTCAGAAGCCAATGACACCCCAGAAGGTCTCTGGGGTGTCATTGGCTTCAAAAAATATTTTCATTTGTGTGAGAAGATGATCACAAAATTTAGGGCCGTTAACAAGCTGAGGGTCCATCTTCCATAAAGGCTGAGAAGTTTGCAGGCCATTTAAATTGAGCTTAAATATAAGCGGCTTTGATCTGAAATCAAGCAGAACTTACTTCTGTTCCAGAAGAGACTGAACAGTTGGTGGAGTGGATCCTCCTTCAAAATCTGTGCAGCGACTTCCGGTCTGGACGCCATGGCGACTGCAGCTTAACGCTGAAGCTCAGACCCAATCCAAGAAAATACCTTGAAAATCAAACTCAACGGATTTTTGGAGGAGTGAAAATCAAAAGACAAAATCATCATGTCTAAAGGAAAACAGAAGAAACTGAAATTTTCCAGGCCAGGACACGTATCGGCCGGAGAATCTGAACTGGAAGATCTCCGTTCAGAAGACGAGGAACTGGTTGTAGCTAACAAAAAGGTTAGCTTGAAATCGCTATTTGAAGAGCTACGACGATTTCGCCGAGAGGTTACGGCCGAATTTCGGGAATTCAGAGACAAATTGAAAAGGACAAACAGCAGAGTGGACCAGGCCGAGAACCGAATCTTGGAAGCAGAGGAACGAATAAAGGTGCTCGAAGATTCTGTGCTGGACCTACGCAAAAGACAAGCATCTATAGAGGCTAAGCTAACCGACTAAGAAGGAAGACAGAGAAGAGACAATATAAGAATTCATGGTCTGATAGAAGGAGCCGAAAACGGTTTTAACTCAATGGCAGAATGCGTGGAATCTTTACTAAGAGAGAAATTGGATATTCCACAAACCACCGACTTGAAGATAGAAAAGGCACATCGTTCATTAGCCGCTAGGCCAGCGGCGGAAGCGCCCCCACATTCGGTGTTGGTAAGATTTTCCAATTTCAAAATAAAACAAGAGGTTGTAAGACTGACTTGGCAGAAAAAAAGGATTTATGCACCAGGAGAGAAAAGTCTTCGTGGAACACGATTACGCCCCGGAGGTCCTTAAAAAGCGCAGGGAATAGAATGACGCCAAAAAGGTGCTACGTGAGAAGAAACTGCGCTTTCAGACGCCATTTCCTGCGAAATTAAGGGTCTTCTACGGCGAAGAAACATGTCTCTATAATTCGGCGGAAGAAGCAACAGCTGACATGGCGAGAAGAGGGCTCCCGATAACGGTATTTAAACCCGCAGCAGACCCGAGTGAGAAGATCAAAGCGCAAACATGGACAACACAGAAACCTTCAAAATCCACGGGCCAGCAGCGGGAAACCCAGCGCCAGAGCGTCGCGGATAAACTGGCCGTTTTCAGGTTGGGATAGCGACCATTTTTTTTTTTTTTTTTTTTTTTTTTTGAGTCAATCTGCACATCCAACCCCCCTCATACAAGGTAACAAACATTAAAGGAGATGCGTATTCAACATGTGGTAAAACATTTCATGGAACAGTCATAATATTTGAAACAAATAAGTCTTTTTAATTAAAAAAAAAAAAAAAACTTGTTAAAATAGAAATGTGACAATAATCCACATGTTCTCCCCACACTAACAAATACTGTTTTTGCGTGAATGTTTGCTGTGATGGAGGTGGGAGGGTGCACACAATTTCACAGGGTATAGGCATAAAGGGAAAAAAAAATCATTACAAATTCGGATTGGGTTCTGAAACTCACGTTAAAAGCATGGGACAACTTACAGGGGTAAGAGAGGGCCCTCAACACGTAACAGAGTTTGAGAAATTTCCCTCAGAGCCTTCACTCCATCAAGGCTCTTCCAGGGTCTTTAAAAAGACCCCAGCTCAGGAAGTTCTTTTGACAGTTTTTTGTTTTAAAGTTTTATACACTATGTTCTTAATGTTTTTCTTGTTCTTAATGTTCTTTCAGTTTCTGAGTAGCACAAAAGAGGGCCACCACACAGTTATAATAAACAAAACAACACAATGGAGAAACAGGGAGTAACCAAAATAATTTCATATAATGTAAAAGGAATCCTGAATCCAGTTAAAAGATCCAAGATTCTAGGCAAAATGAAAAAAGACAAAGCAGGAATAATATTTTTACAAGAAACCCACCTAACAGACGTGGAGCACACTAAACTCAGTAGACAAGGGTTTAAAATGATCTCCTGATCTTCATATAAGTCAGGGAGGAGGAGGGGAGTAGCGACATTGATATCTACCAAAATTACATTTGAAAAAAAATCAGAACACAAAGATAAAGAAGGGAGATACAGTTTGGTAACTGGGCGGCTAGAGGGAGAAGATATCACCCTGCTGAATGTGTATGCTCCCCCAGGGGCTAACTGGAAATTTTATAAAAATGTATTTAACCTAATGATAACTAAAGCTCAAGGTTTAGTGATATGTGGTGGGGACTTCAATCTTAGACTGAATCCATACTGGGATGCTTCTGGTAATTCCCCACATCAAAATAACACCCAAAGCAGGAAGACTCGGATGCTACTAAAAGAAATGGGAATCTGTGATGTGTGGAGGGAACTCAACCCCAGTGTAAAAGATTATACATTTTACTCAACTCCACATTCATCTTACTCAAGGATTGACTATTTTTTTATGTTTAATAGAGACATTGGAAGAGTAGAAACATGTAAAATAGGACTGATGGATCTCTCTGACCACAGTCCGATCCACATGGACTTAAATATCCAAAAATACACAAATAATACATTTTCTTGGAGGTTAAATTCAAATGTCCTGAAAGGACCATTGAAAGATGAATTGGAATCAGATATTCTCAGATATTTGGAAGAAAACGATAATGGAGAAGTATCCCCTTTAATACTGTGGGATGCATGCAAAGCTGTAATAAGAGGAAAGATTATTGCAAAACTGGCAACCCAAAAGAAACTAAGACAAGAAAAACTATCCACATTACAGTCAGAACTTAAGAACCTAGAAAAAGAACACAAAGGCAACACTCATTCTACTGACTCGCTCAAGATTAAGGAAATTAAAAACCAAATAAATGAGATCTACACAATAGAAATCCAGAAGAAACTTACATTTTTGAAACAAAAATACTATGAAGCAGGCAGTAAATCGGCAAAATTGCTAGCCTATAAATTGAGGAAACAACAAACAGAAAGAGCAATCTACAAAATCAGAGACCCAGTATCAAAGGAAATAAAATTCAGAATTCAGGATATTCTTAAAAGCTTCGAGAATTACTATAAGAACTTATACTCCCACAAAAAAACATAAAAACGCATCCGAGGCATTCCTAAACACATTAAACCTTCCCCAACTTACGGAGTCACAAAATAAAACACTACTGTCAGAAATACAACCTAAAGAATTGGAAAAAGCAATTATGAGACTTAAAGCTAACAAATCCCCAGGAGCAGATGGCTATACAGCAGAGTGGTACAAAACCTTTAAACAGCAACTATCTCCTCTCCTCCTGAAAACATTTAATTATGTCCTCCACACAGGGGAAATCCCCCCCTCCTGGAGAGAAGGGGTCATTGCAGTTATACCTAAACCTGAAAAGGATAAACTAGAGTGCTCCAACTACAGACCAATTAGTGTATTAAATCAGGACTATAAGCTTTTTACCATTATCCTTGCCAAAAGGTTAGAAAATATACTGACAGACCTAATTCATTTAGACCAAACAGGTTTTATAAGACAAAGACAGACACAAGACAACATTAGACACACTTTGCACATAATTCATCATATAAAAAAATATAACTTAAATGCAGTCATATTGGGATTAGATGCTGAAAAAGCATTCGATTCGGTTGACTGGTCTTTTCTATATAGAATCTTATCCAGTTTCAATTTTCATAACAACTTCATTAGAACTATACAGGCATTATATAAAAAACCAACAGCTAAAATAAGGATTAACGGTAATTTATCATCATCTTTTGAACTGGAAAGAGGATGTCGTCAGGGCTGCCCCCTGTCTCCACTGCTCTTTGCAATCTTCATAGAACCTCTGAGCCAATGGATAAGACAAAATCAAAAAATTCAAGGTATTACACTTGGTCAGAAGGAACATAAAATAGCACTCTTTGCTGATGACATTTTAATATACCTAGGGCAGCCAGACACTTCTTTACCAGAACTAACCTCAGTTTTTTCAGAGTATGGAGATTTATCGGGGTACAAATTAAACATGCATAAAACCCAAGTTTTAACATTCAACTATGACCCAAATCATTATTCACTAAGCAAACTCAAAACTAACTGGGAGTCGGAATCTATGAAATATCTGGGAGTCAATATCCCGAAACAACTCAACAAAATTATATCACTAAACTATGATCCACTGGTGACAAAAATAAAATCTGACCTAGCAAGATGGAATATGATACCATTCTTGGGTACTGCACAAAGAATTGAAGCAGTCAAAATGAATATACTTCCACGTCTTCTATACCTTTTCCAAACAATACCGGTAGAACCTCCCAAAAAAACATGGCAGGAGCTGGACAGAAGGATCTCAAGATTCATATGGCAGGGCAAGAGACCTAGAATCAGATATAGAACCTTACAGCTAAACAAAGACAAAGGTGGGCTCGCGCTGCCAAATATCAGGGACTACTTTAAAGCCGCACAAATTAAAACTTTAGTAGAGATATGTAACCCAGTCTACACTGCACAATGGAAGGAGATCGAATGCCAAATAACAAGTGATATCCCCCTACAGGCGATAATAGGGAACAACGCCTTACCTAAGCTTTTGAATAACACTAACCCGTGGATAGAGACCCCACTAAAAATTTGGTTTAAGATAGTCAGAGAGAATCAAACTAAAGAGCCCGATCGACTTCTGCAATGGATTGCCTATGATCAAGACTTTACTCCTAATAAAACAGACACCAGATTTAAAAAGTGGAAGGAGAAAGGGCTGATAAAATATTACGATTTTTTTAAAGGGCAAATTTTAAGAAGTTTTGAAGATTTGAAAAAACAAGGTCTAATAAATCAAGACCTTTACAGGTTCTTCCAGCTTAGACACCACATAAACAATATACTTAAAAAGGAGGATTTGGAAAGGGCCCAGTCAGGTGTTCTGAAGGTCTTCTTAATGGCATATAAAGGGATCCCAGGGATCAGATACATTTCTAAAATATACCAAGGTCTTCAAGACTTAAAAGGAGACAACACATCATATATAAAAGAGAGATGGGAAAAAGAGGGGAATTTCACTTTACAACTGGAAATATGGGAAAAGCTAAATAAACAGCAATGGAAAAGTACCTCATCCCTGCAGTGGAGAGAATTTGGATTGAAGAACTTGGTAAGATTTTTCAGAACACCTGCACAAAACAAATTCACCCATAAGGGATTGAACTGTTGGCGCTTGTGTGGTGAAAAGACTGCAAATCATTTTCATGTGTTTTGGTCATGCCCAGTTATCCACCAATATTGGACCAATGTACAGACAATATTGGGGAAAATATTTAAAATAACAGTTCCCTTTTCTTTTGTAACTTTGTATTTGGGTTTACTACTGGACTCACTGGAAAGACAAGGAGAAAAATACTTATTCAATGTTTTGATATTGGCAAGTAAAAAAGCTCTAACTAAAAAATGGATGTTGAAGGACTGTCCTACACCTGAAGATTGGATTAACGTGATCCAAGACATTTACTCGATGGAAAAGTTGACATTCGCACTGAGACAGGACATGGATGGGTTCATGAACTTTTGGCAACCCTGGATCGCATATGTGTCTTCCATTAGATCTAATCTTTGACAAATACCATTTCAATAATGGTTCCGCTCTTTGTTCCAACGCTACTCAGATGCTCTTTTACCTTTATTTACTTATTTTTTCTTTTTGGTTGTTTTTTGCTGGTTTGTTTGTTTGTTTGTTTGTTTGTTTTTATTCTCTTTAATTTCACTTTTTCTTTCACTTTAAAAAAAAAGGGGTGTTGTAATAATTATTCTTCCAATGTTGTCAGATATCAGAAAATAAGGGAACATGTGATGAAAATGTAAACAATGCATTGCTGTAACGACCTGTATACCCTTTACAAAAACTTAAATAAAAAAAATTTAAAAAGAAAATATCTAACTTACAATGAAGGAAGCAATTTACTGAAAGACTCCTCAAATGTATAAGAATACACTTTTAAAAAGTATTCAAAGAATAGAAACATATTAAAAAAATCACAAATTCAAAAAAAGTTTAAAAAAGTACTAAAGTAAAATGTCATTCAATAAATGGAAAAATTTGTCAAAAAAAAAAAAAAATCTGTGCAGCAATTGGACAATGTAAGAAACTTTTTTATTGATCTTAATCTATCCATCCATCTTCTACTGCTTTTCCGGGGGTCCGGGTTGCGGAGGCAGCAGTTCAAGCAGAGAAGCCCAGACTTCCCTCTCCCCCGCCACCTGCTCCAGATCTTCAGAGAGGATACCAAGGTGTCCCCAGACCAGCTGGGAGACATAGTCTCTCCACCGAGTCCTGGGTCTGCCCCGGGGTCTCCTCCCAGTGGGACGTGCCTGAAACACCTCAACTGGGAGACGTCCAGGAGGCATCCTAATCAGATGCCCGTACCACCTCAACTGACTCCTTTCAATGTGGAGGAGCAGCGGTTCTACTCTGAGCCTCTCCCGGATGACTGAGCTCCTCACCCTATCTCTGAGGGTGAGTCCAGCAATCCTACGGAGAAAGCTCATTTCAGCAGCTTGTATCCGTGATCTCGTGATCATATCGATCTTAATGACAGACAAATTATTGTTAAACAGAAATGAATATTTTACCTTTATGATCACTAAATGTAAGAATTTCACTGCAGTTACCGGCAAAGGATCTGTACAAAATCTATCTCAATAGACAAAAAAAAAAAAAAAAAATCAGAAAATAGATTTGGAGATGAAATATCTGCATGTGAAGATAGAGGGAAAATGATGTTTGTTCAGGAAATGAAGAAGGTGCGTTAAAAACAAATTAGTGATGGTGTTTTATTAAAGGTGATTTTGAGTGATTAGTTCTCTGATTCTCTGCATTCACACTTCTGTTTGTGGATGTGGGTCCTCTTCTGTTTAAATATTCTAAACATACCCCAACATAACCTGAACAGAACCTAGTCAGGAATAACTTACGTTCACAGCCTTTGTTACCACAGTTACAAACATACTCTGACTTTTGGAACCAAAAACTCAGAGTTACCACAAATTCAAAGTTAACTGACCCAGGCAAGCCACTAAACCTGCTTTCTGGAACAGACCCAAGAGTAAAGTCAACAGTAACATTTACTGCTGTAAACAGCAGTAAATGTACATGGTCGGCTGCTCTTAAACACCAGTAAACAGCTCTTCAGTGGTGATGGGCAGCTGAAGCCTCAATGAAGCTCTGAGGCTTTCAAAGCTTACAGGCTTCATTCTAACGAAGAACAGTAACATCTGGTGGCCATCATGCATGTTCTTACATACTATTCGTTAGGGCCATGTGCTATGACGAGATATATTGGATGACGATATAAAAACGTCTATCGTTTCATAGAATATCATTTATATCGTTATTTAAAATGCACATACTCTGGCTTATTCAGTAAAGCTCCTCACCACTACTCATCAGCGCCCCCTCTCTCCTCTGCAGTGTACACAGCAGAACAGGTGTGTCATAGGTGGCTAGGTTTCAGTCCGGTGGATGCGAATGCTAACGCCAAACCACCGGTTCAGGTATTTGCTGCTCCTGTTTGCCAGGAATGTGGGTCTGTTTTCCATCGTGCTGCGTCAGAGAGGATAGTTTGCTAACCTTGTTTTAATAGGAGGTACAGTTAGGCCCAAAAATATTTGGACAGTGACACAAATTTTGTTATTTTAGCTGTTTACGAAAACATATTCAGGACACAATTATATAATCACTGTGGGCTTAAAGTGCAGACTCTCAGCTGTAATTTGAGAGTATTCACGTCCAAATTGGAGCAAGGGTTAAGGAATTACAGCTCTTTAATATGTAGCCGCCTCTTTTTCAAGGGACCAAAAGTAATTGGACAATTGACTCAGAAGGCTGCAAAAAAAAAAAATAAATAAATAACAAGGCTGCATGGGCTCTTCCCTCATTAACCTGTCATCAATTAAGCAGTTAAAAGGTCTGGAGTTGATTCCAGGTGTGGCGTTTGCATTTGGAAGCTGTTGCTGTGAACACACAACATGCGGTCAAAGGAGTTCTCAATGGAGGTGAAACAGACCATCCTGAGGCTGAAAAAAAAGAAGAAGAAATCCATCAGAGAGATAGCAGAAATGTTAGGAGTGGCCAAATCAACAGTTTGGTACATTCTGAGAAAAAAAAGAGTGCACTGGTGAGCTTGGGAACTCAAAAAGGCCTGGACGTCCACGGAAGACAACAGTGGTGGATGATCACAGAATCCCTTCACAGCATCCACTCAAGTGAAGAACACTCTCCAGGAAGTAGGTGTATCAGTATCTAAGTCTACCATAAAGAGAAGACTTCATGAGAGTAAATACAAAGGATTCACCAGAAGGTGCAAACCATGAATCAGCCTCAAAAATAGAAAGGCCAGAATTGACTTTGCCAAAAAACACCTGAAGAAGCCAGCCCAGTTCTGGAACAGCATTCTTTGGACAGATGAGACTAAGATCAACCTGTACCAGAATGATGGGAAGAAGAAAGTTTGGAGAAGAATTGGAACAGCTCATGATCCAAAGCACTACATCTTCTATAAAACATGGTGGAGGCAGTGATGGCATGGGCATGCATGGTTTCCAATGGCACTGGGTCACTTGTGTTTATTGATGATGTGACAAAAGACAGAAGCAGCTGGATGAATTCCAAAGTGTATAGGGATATACTTTCTGCTCAGATTAAGCCAAATGCAGCAAAGTTGATCGGACGGCGCTTCACCAATGATCCAAAACATACTGCAAAAGAAACCCAGGAGTTTTTTAAAGCAACGAAATGGTATATTCTGCAATGGCCGAGTCAATCACCAGATCTCAACCCAATCGAGCATGAATTTCACTTGCTCAAGACAAAACTTAAGGCAGAAAGACCCACAAACAAGCAACAACTGAAGACAGCTGCAGTAAAGGCCTGGCAAAACATCACAAAGGAGGAAACCCAGAGTTTGGTGATGTCCATGGGTTCCAGACTTCAGGCAGTCATTGCCTGCAAAGGATTCTCAACAAAATATTGAAAAGTAACATTTTACTTAGGGTTATGTTTATTTGTCCAATTACTTTTGAGCCCCTGAAATGAGGAGCGTTTGTATAAAAATAGCTACAATTCCTACATGTTTAATCATATATTTTTGTTCAACCCCTTGAATTAAACCTTAAAGTCTGCACTTCAATTCCGTTGTAGTTGTTTCATTTCAAATCCAATGTGGTGGCATGCAGAGCCCAAATCATGAAGATTGTGTCACTGTCCAAATATTTCTGGGCCTAACTGTAAGTAACATTAACACTATGTCCGATGCTAAGCTGTGCTAACTGGAAACTGTAGCAGATCAACCTTTTTTTTTTGGTTTAAATTACTGCCAAGTTTCTTGGTTTTGTCTGAAAACAATTTATTAAAGCTGCAAAAGTGCATGATGGTGCCACATACACACAAAATAAATAATAAATACATTAAAACGGGTCGGAGGAGCAAGTTGGCTCCTAATGTAATTTATTTGGTTTCTAATCATTTTAACCTCTTGCACTCCGGTGTACCGCGGGCGGGCACGTCTCTGCGTCCTACAGCACATGAGGGCGCACGAGTGCGCACGAGTGCGCTGCGTTCTAGAGCGCACTGAAAAAAAAAAAAAAGCTGCATTTCCGTTCTTCCACTACAGACACAGCCGCGAACAAATTAGATATGATCGACCTCTCATTCGACTAATAAGAGCCTTGAATTGGGTTTCTGAAACCTTGAAGAACCAATGACTGAAAACCTAGCAAGAAGGACCCGCCTACCAACGGCTGCGAAAGCAGCGAGCCAATTGAAGCACAGAAGTTCGAAAGCGGTTTTGTGTAAGGCTGGGTGAAGAGAGACTGGCTGCTGCAGCAGATGAAAAAAGGACCCATAGGAAGAACCGCCACAGACCCAGCAGCACGGAGACCACCCGCAAGTGCGACCTGTGTGACAGGGACTGCCATTCGCGCATCGGCCTGTTCAGCCACAGGCGGTGCTGTCCCAGCAGAGTTAACGTTTAGGATTCTCTTCCATGGTCATCATAGACCAACGGAGGCCGACGACGAATGTTGGGTGACACACGGTGGGGGGGGGGGGCAGTGACAGCGGTGACTGTGCGCCGCGGTTGCCACATCGCCACATAACTATTCCATCATGTAGCGATGGCCGATGTCCGTCCTCTGTAGCGGGGGGTTGGGGGGGTGGGAGTTGTTATCTTCTACATTACAAATATTTTAGAATAATTTTTAGTGCACTGTACGTTATTTTTTCTTGCAAAAAAAAGCCACACATTTTTTACGTGGCGTGCTTCTTTGTGTGTGGGGGCTTGTTTGTTCATTCATGAATGAATGAATGAATAAACAAACCCCCCCCCCCACACACACACACACACACAGCCCTGAGTGTCACCTTTCATTAAAGCCCAAAATGAAGCTTCTATATTGAATCATTCAAAAGTTACAGACGTTTTTCCAAACTGTGCCATTTGGCACAATTTGGCACAGTTCAAAAACGCCTGGGAACAACCTGAGAACAAAGCTGTGTAATATATTCATTTTTTGTGGTATTGTTACAAAATTTGGACCTCAGCTGGATAACACTTAGTTCTACATTTCTGTTGCATTTTCCAGCCCGGATCTGAAGCTGTGTGTTATTTGCAAGCATTTGTATCCAAAAAAACACCCAGGCCAAATTTATTTTCTTCAAGTTCAGTATGTTTAGATGACTGTTACTCAGTGGCCAGAGCACTTAGAGAGATTATGACTGTTTTGCCAAAAAAATTCAAAGTGTTTTCTTTTAAATGAGACCACCCCCATGAAGATGCTGCAAAGGGTTGAAGAACAGCTTTTGATTTACTTTGGGCACGTTATTTTTTGGCGTTTTTAGGGAAATTGACCAGAGTGCAAGGGGTTAATTAGTCAAGTATTAAGATAAGACAAGATAAGCCTTTATTAGTCCCACAATGGGGAAATTCCAGGATTGCAACAGCACAGGGATAGCAACACTCAGAGCAATAATTCAGAAGATAAGAAAATAAGAGCAGTGAATATACATATGTACACATAAATATATAAATATATATACACAGTGCAGAGCATTGTAGCTAGATGGAATAAACAGCATGACCGTCTATTTAGTTACTCCACATAGTATCAATATGTACTCGTACATATTGTCACCCTCCGTAGTGATTGATATTGGCCTAGTTGTATACTGGAGGGGACCATTTTGTGTAAGTCTGTTGTGTCTTTTGTCTTGTGTCTGGATCCCAGCTTGCTGTCATCTGTCTGCGTCTTTACTGCTGATTATCGAAAGAAATTATGGAATTAATAAGCTGGGCTTTGAACGCAATTGACACTATCTTTTCAACGAGGAAAAGTGCCCCGGGGGAGGTTGTTTGCCCCGCAGGAACGGCTGCTGCGGGCTATTTACGGGAAACAAGTAATTGGAAACTCTTGTGCCTGACTGATCTTTCCATCGAAGATGTAGAAGATTTGTACGTCTTCGTAGTAATGGTGATTGGGATCGTTCTGATTGGATCTGGGATTGTCCTGGTGTACCGCAAATTGTTGAAGATGGACACAACCTATCAAAATGCTAGCCAGGCGAGGTGCAACCATCAAATTGAAAAAATGGAGAGGACTCTGATAGCGGCAAATGGAGAACTGTCTCTGAAGGTGGATTACATCATGATTACGCTTAGAGCCATTCATGAAGGATTCAACGCCCAGCAATGAAGGATTAAGTACTGAATCTGTAAGAGAATATAAAGTTTTTTCTCTCTGTGATCAGTACTATTCGACGAAATCTGACTCCCTCACAAAAATCCTCCTGATCATCTGCAGCTTTTGTTTTCAAAACATTGAGCTCACGGCCTTCGGACAGGCAGCTGCATGGCTCAAGGACAATGCCAGCAGCCAGACAAAACATCTCCTGCCAAAGAGTCCTTGTTGTTCTTAACTGATACAAACACCTACTTTCAACATTACACTCATACTGATTCATAAAACTGATGATAAAGATGATTCACTCACTGCTCTCTCTGTGTCCTTGTGAACTTTTTTTTTGTCTGCTGACTGTGCATTGAGGGCTTTTTTTTCTTGTAATCATAATATTGATCATATATGACCACTATTCTGAAATCAATGATTTTTTTTGCTCCTTCCTATTGTATTATCCT
Source organism: Pholidichthys leucotaenia (assembly GCA_020510985.1). NCBI lineage: Eukaryota > Metazoa > Chordata > Actinopteri > Cichliformes > Pholidichthyidae > Pholidichthys > Pholidichthys leucotaenia. Next base: position 168,530,683 of record CM035850.1, read on the forward strand.
TTCTTCCCATGCTTCCTGTACCCTTCTGTTGACAGGCGCGTTCACAGATGCAGCCGTGTCACCGGGAATGCAGGTCGTTTTCTGTGTCAAGTCAAATCCCTCGTATGTTATCAGTGATCTGTTATCAGTTATCTGTTAATGTACTTGGCAATAAATCTTTTCTGAGTTCTGAGTTCTGAGTTCTTTTGCATTCAATACTATTAGGTTGTCACTTTTTTTTTTTTTGCTATCTCTGCGCGCAGCCCTGCTTAGGTTATCAAGTCTGACAGCTGTAGGTAGGAAGGACCTGCAAAACCTCTCGGTCGTGCACCTAGGATGATGTAGCCTACTGCTAAAGGAGCTCCTCAGTGCGTTCAGTGTGTCCTGCATAGGGTGGGATTCGAACTCCAGCAGAGATGACAGCTTAGCCACCGTCCTTCTCTCTCCTATCTCCTCCACTGGCTCAAGGCGCTACCCCAGGACAGAGCTAGCTTTCTTCATCAGTTTGTTCAGTCTCTTCCTATCGGCTGCTGTGATGCCACTGCCCCAGCAGACCACTCCAAAAGTGATGGCTGATGCCACCACTGAATCACAGAATGTCTTCAGGAGCACCCCTTGTACACCAAAAGACCTGAGTCTCCTCAGTAGGAACAGCCTGTGCTGTCCCTTCTTATAGAGTGTGTCAGTCTTGTGTGACCAGTCTAGTTTATTATTCAAATCAACACCCAGGTACTTGTAGGATGGCACCATCTCAATGTCTGTTCCCTGGATGTTTACTGGTGCTGTGAGTTGTTGTCCTTGCCTGCAACAGTCCACCACCAGCTCCTTAGTTTTACTCGCGGAGGCAGTTCCGATGGCACCACTCCACCAAGTCCTGGATAAGTCCTCTGTACTCAGCTTCATCTCCAATGGCGATGAGGCCGACGATCGCAGAGTCGTCAGAGAACTTCTGTAGATGGCAGTGTGTTGTGTTGTGTGACAAGTCTGCAGTATAAAGGATGAACAGAAAGGGAGCCAAAACCGTTTCCTGGGGAGCCCCCGTGCTGCCAATGACCGTGTCGGACACATAATCCCGGGTTCTCACAAGCTGTGGCCGGTTTGTGAGGTAGGCCAGGATCCATGATGACAGGTGCTGGTCCACCCCTGCGCACAGCAGCTTCTCCCTCAGGATCATCGGTTGGATGGTGTTGAAAGCACTGGAGAAGTCAAAGAACATGATCCTCACCGGGTTCCCAGGCTTCTCCAAGTGGAACAGGGAACGATGAAGGAGGAAGATCACTGCATCCTCCACCCCGATGCCATGCTGGTAGGCGAACTGGAGTGGATCCATCGCTGGTCCCACCAGGGGGCGGAGGTGAGCAAGGAGCAGGCTCTCCAGGGTCTTCATCAGGTGAGACGTCAGGGCCACTGGCCTGTAGCTGTTCAGGTCTCTGGTGTGGGAAGTCTTTGGTACAGGTACCACACAAGATGTTTTTCACAACTGTGGTACCCTCCCCAGCTTCAGGCTCAGGTTGAAGATGTGGTCCACAATCTCACACAGTTGGTCTGCGCAGGACTTGAGGAGCTTCGTGCTGATGCCGTCTGGTCCCGAGGCCATCCTTGCCTTGATCTTACTCAGCTCCGTCCTCACCTAGGTCTTAGTGAGGGTCAGGCTAAGGGGCTGTGTGCTGGGGGGGGGGGGGGGGTGGAAACAGCAGGTCTCAATGACTGTAGAGGCAGCAGTGGTTGGTGTGCAGGCCGGGGGTAGGGCGGTTGGTCAAACCTATTAAAAAAAAAACAGGTTTAGGTTGTTCACCCACTCCCTGCTCCCGTGGCCTGGGAAGAGATATTCTGGAGCCCAGAAATGGTTTTGAGGTTTCTCCAGACCCCGCCGATGTTGCTCCGTTGCAGTTTGTCCTCCATCTTCTTCCTGAAGCTGTCCTTGCCTTCTCTGATCTTCCTCCTTAACTCCCTCTGTCCGGACTTCAGCATCTCCCTGTTCCCCGACCTGAAGATCCTCTTCTTCTCTCTCATTAGTGTTTTCATCTCAGGGTTGATCCAGGGTTTGTTGTTCGAGCAACACCGTATAATCTTGGTGGGTACAGTGTTGTCCACACAGAAGTTGATGTAGTCCATGATGGTGAGTGAGGCCGTCGATGTCCTCGCCATGTGGATCGCAGAGCTGCTCCCAGGCAGTGATTTCAAAACAGTCCTTTAGAGTGTCCATTGCTTCCTCAGACCATATCTTTACCATGCGCATAACCAGAGGTTGTCTGTGTACTAGGGTTTTGTACACTGGCCGGAGATGAACCAGGTTGTGATCCGATTTCCCAAGTGGGGGGAGTGGTGATAGGTGTACGCCTCCTTAGTATTTGCATAGAATAAGTCCAGTGTTTTATTGTCTCTAGTGTGGCATGTGGCATACTAGGTGAACGTGGGCAGAATGGGGGACAGTGAAATATGGTTGAAATCACCGGAGATGAGGAGGAGAGCATCTGGGTGTTGTGTCAGCAGCCTGCCAGTTACTGAGTAAATGGCGTCACGCGTTGTCCCAGCGTTCGTCGTCAGATTTGCATAAATAACAATGCAGATCACGTTTGAGTATTCCCTCAGAAGATAAGCAGGCCACATGCTAACAGCTAGCAACTCAATGTCTTTGCTGCAGTGTTGCTCTTTCACCGTGATATGTCTCAGTTTACACCAGCTGTTATTAACATACATTATCACTCCTCCGCCCCTTGCCTTCCCACTGTCTGGTGTCCGGTCTGCCCGTATTGCGTGGAAACCCTCCAGTTCGATGTTAGCATCTGTTGCTAGTTCTGTTAGCCACATCTCAGTAAACAACATCATGCTAATCTCTCTGAAGACGCTTTCATAGCGGGAGATAGCCGCTAGCTCGTCAGTCTTTATTAATGAATAAAGTTGAAGTCATCACATGTATTTTATTACATTACCTTTTCTGTCTTCGACTTTCAGATCATGACCAATCTGAAATATATTTACTAAGAAGCAAAAAGGTTAAATCAGGCCAGAATGGCGGTCTTTAGGCTGCAGGTCTACACTGAAATTTTCACTGATTTAAAAAAAACTGACAGCTAATTTATATCTGTAGGTGACAGCCATGGGTCATTTTCTCATTTTTAGACATTTTTTGATGTTATCTGGGTTTTTTTTTTTCTTTTCTCCTCTGGCTCAGGAAATATTTAACTTGTTGATGTTTACTTTTATTCACATGTGATTTAGAAGAAAAACCTGAAATTTATGACAATCAAGATTCAAAAGCACATTACAAAACTATTTTATAACACTGCAAAATTATGAGGGGAAAACGGTACATGTAAAAAAAATGGGGGAAAAAAGATGGTCCTTTTTATGATTATCTAAACTGTAGAATTTACAGAAAATGCATATTGTGATATATATCATTGTTGTGATATAAGATGACTTGTATCATGATATTAATTTTTTGTCATATCGCACAGCCCTACCATTACTATTTTATTGCTGTTTACATCATTTTCCCTTTGTTTTGATCTACTGTTATTATGATGGGTTGGACTATAATTTATAAATGCCACATTTCCCAGCTTTAGTTTTTTTAACTTTGCCTTTCCATCATGTTGGTGTCCAGAACTCAGAACACAATATTATAAAATTACTGATCCAACAATAGAAAAAGAATTTCATAGGATTCCATGGAGCATTCTGCAGGGTAACTGGTTAAGATGGGAATGACTGAAGTGAGTGAGGACTAATTAGCCACTTAACATCTCAGCAGTGTCTAAAATGTTCATCGGTGCAGCAAGTTTCACTATGATAACCTCGCTGTTGCTCTTTCTGGATCATCATGATTAATGCACGTCAGATGCATCGCGTCACTGGTGGATGCGTGTGGACCAAACTTGCTTGCTATTGGTATTGTAGTGCCACCACCGTGAAACACTGCATGACATATTCAACGGGCATCAATGCTAGTACACACACACACACACACACACACACACACACACACGGGACTTAAAGGTCTGATGACACGTTCTTGACTTCCTCTAATTTTTCCAACACATAATACAATATGACGAAATTGGTTTGTCTGTGCATGACATAATGTCTGGCCCAGGAGACACGCACACAGACTCAGGATAGATTTAACAGCTTTATTCAACAAGCAGGTGTTTCTGAATGGATGTATGCAGTATGTGTATGTGTTGAGGGTGAACGCCGGTGTGCAGGAAGCAGAGCAGCGCGCCGTACAGCCGGACAACCCTATGGAGAGAGAGCAGAGGACAAGGGGTAAAGGGCACCACACCTGGACAGGGATATGAGTTTGTGTGACGCTTACTTGTGGATACAGGTGGCTGGCGTTGGCAAGGGAGAAGCCCGGAAGACAGCGTCCTGCTGAGCCTGCGCTGATGGTGAGGATTGGTAGGCGATGACGGGGAAATCCGCCGCCGAGGAATCCATCTGTGCACAGGGGTGAAGAACTTGGAGAAAGGTAAGGAATGCTTACGTTTGGTTGAAGTCTTGCTGGTGATCAGAGGTTGATGCATGAGCTACAAAGTGCCGATGCGAACAGACGGCTCCAGACCGCAGCACTGGGGTGAATGGTCTAAATAGCCCGCTGCTGACGAGATGCAGGTGTGCGCGCAGCTGAGGCCACTGATGAGCGGCGGGTTGTGACAGTACTCCCCCCCCCCCAGCAGCGCCTCCTGGCGCTGGTTTGTCCGGATGCGCCCGGTGGAACTCCGTGATGAGACCCTTGTCCAACACCAAAGAAGAGCGCACCCAGGACCTCCAATCAGGACCGAATCCCTCCCAGTCCACCAAGTACTGCAGCCCGCGACCTCGGCGCCGGGAGTCCAAGATGGAGGCGACTCTCCAGGCCGGGTGGCCGTCGATCATCATAGGTGCGGGCGGCGCTGCGGGCGGGGGGGCAGAGGGGATCGGCGACATAGGGCTTAATTTTAGACACGTGGAAGGTGGGACAAATGCGGAGGGGGGGGGCAGACGCACAGCCACCGGGTTAACAATTTTGGTAATGGTGTAAGGGCCAAGGAAGCGTGGGGCCAACTTTCTCTTCTCAGCCTTAAGGGTGATATCTTGCGAGGCTAACCAGACCCGCTGACCCACCTGGTAGGCAGGAGCCGGTCTCCTGTGGCGATTCGCCGTGGTGCTGTTGCGCGCCGCTGTGCGTAAGAGCGCATCGCGCGTCTTGGTCCACAGAGCCCGACACTGTCTCAGGTGCGCTTGGATGGAAGGAACCACCAGCTCTGCCTCCTGCTCCGGGAATAAAGATGGATCATACCCCAAAGATGCCTTGAAGGGGGACATCCCTGTGGCGGAAGACCGAGCCGTGTTGTGAGCGTACTCTACCCAAGCCAAGTGCGTGCTCCAGGAAGATGGGTTGGAGGAAGTGACGCAGCGTAGGGCAGCCTCCAGCTCCTGGTTGGCCCGTTTGCACTGCCCGTTGGATTGCGGGTGGTGACCGGAGGAGAGACTGACTGTGGCCCCCAAGGTGTTGCAAAAACACTTCCACACCTCTGAGACAAACTGGGGACCCCGATCCGAGAGGACGTCCACCGGTATCCCGTGCAGCCTGACCACGTGCTGAACCAGAAGGTCCGCTGTCTCCCGCGCTGTTGGAAGGCCCTGAAGTGGCACGAAGTGGGCGGCCTTGGAGAATCAATCCACAATGGTCAAGACGGCGTCATAGGTGTTAGAGGTCGGGAGACCGGTGACGAAGTCAAGGGCTATGTGGGACCAGGGCCTGCCAGGGGTCGGCAGAGACTGGAGCAGACCCGCAGGGGGAGAGTTTCCTGACTTGGCAGTGGCACACACAGGGCACGCACGGACATAGTTGGCGGCGTCCTTCTGTAAACCTGACCACCAGAAGGAATGCTGGAGGAGGTCCACTAGCCGGGACACGCCAGGGTGGCAGGCGAGTTTGGAGGTGTGAACCCAATGGATGACCTTCCGCCGGACAGAAGATGGAACAAACAGTCTTCCCTCCGGGTACACCGCCAGGGTCCGGTTCAGTCTCCTGCGCCCTCCGGATCTTGTCCTTGATGGTCCAGGAAATTGCCCCTACCACACACGAGCTGGGCAGGATGGTATGACCCGGCTCCTCTGATGTCTCAGGGACAAACTGCTTGGAGAGGGCCTCGGGTAGGCCGTTCTTAGAGCCAGGGCGATAGGTAATAGTGAAGCGGAACCGGGCGAAGAACAAGGACCAGCGCACCTGGCGGGCATTCAGACATCTAGCAGATCGAAGATACTCCAAGTTCTTATGGGCCGTCAGCACCACGAATGGTAATGCAGCCCCCTCCAACCAGTGGCGCCACTCCTGCAGGGTGAGCTTGATGGCAAGAAGCTCCCTGTCCCCGACGTCGTAATTCCACTCGGCCGGAGACAAACGCCGTGAGAAGAAGGCGCAGGGTCGCTTGACCCCATCAGTGGGTGATCGCTGGGATAGCACCGCCCCCACTCCCGTATCAGATGCGTCAACTTCCACCAGGCACTGCAGAGCGGGATCGACCTGGGTCAGGACCCGGGAGGAGGAGAACTCTGCCTTCAATGCCTGGAATGCCGCAGCGACCTCTTCGGTCCAGCGGAAGGTGTTCTTGGGTGACGTGAGACGGGTCAGCGGGGCAACGATGGCACCGAAGTTAGGCACAAAACGGCGGTAGAAATTGGCAAACCCAATGAATTGCTGGACCTGCTTCCTGGAGGTCGGCATGGGCCATTCAACCACCGCTTTAACCTTCGCGGGGTCAGGTAGGACCTGGTTGTGGGAGATAACAAACCCTAAGAAGGAGGTGGTCTTGGCGTAAAACTCACACTTCTCAGCTTTGACATACAGCCTGTTCTCCAGCAGCCGCTGCAAGACCCATCTTACATGCACCTGATGTTCCTCCCGTGACCTGGAGAAGATGAGGATGTCATCCAGGTATACAAACATGAAGAGGCCAAGGAAATCACGCAGGACGTCATTGATTAGGCGTTGAAAAACAGCGGGGGCGTTGGTCAGTCCAAAGGGCATTACCAGGTACTTGAAGTGCCCACTGGGCGTTCTAAAGGCTGTCTTCCACTCATCCCCCTCCCTGATCCGGACGAGATGGTATGCACTGCGAAGATCCAATTTGGTGAACCAGGTCGCCCCCTGCAGGGAGTGGAAGGCAGTGTCCATCAGTGGCAGGGTATAACGATCCTTCTCCGTGATGTCATTCAAGGCCCGGAAGTCGATACATGGGCGGAGTGACCAATCCTTCTTCGACACGAAGAAGAACCCTGCGCTGAGCAGAGACGAGGAGGGACGGATGATTCCTGCGTTGAGTGACTCCTTGATGTAACTATCCATCGCTTCCCGCTCCGGCGCTGACAAGTTGTAGAGGCGTCCGGAAGGCAGGGGCGCCCCCGGGCGGAGGTTGATGGCGCAGTCGTAGGGCCGGTGAGGAGAAAGAGACATCGCCCTGGACTTGCTGAAGACAAGGCCAAGGTCATGGAACTCCGAGGGCACCAGAGTGAGATCCGGAGGTGCGGCGTCCTTAGCTGGGGGAAGAGAAGACGAGGCGCAGGCTGTGGATTGTAAACAAGTGCCCACGCAGAAGGAACTCCAGGAGGCGACTCTTCCCGTCTGCCAATCCAGCACGGGGTTGTGCAGACGCAACCAGGGGTACCCGAGGATGACAGGTGTCACAGAGGAGGACAGGACGTATAGGGTGAGATCCTCCCGGTGGGTACCAGAGATAATGACGGGAACTGGTTGCGTGCGATGAGTCACTTGTCCAAGGGGCGCACGGGATAGGGTGATCAGGCTGAGAGGAGCGGCCAGAGGGTGGCAGGGGATGCCCAATTGGGTTGCCAGGCTCTTAGAAATGAAGCTCTGCTCTGCTCCTGAGTCCACCAGTGCGTGTGTGAGATGCCCCGTGGCGTTGTGACAGAATCGGATGGGCAAGGATAAACTTGTGAGGGGATTTGACCGGTTAGAGTCCGCGAGGCCCCCTACAGTGACTCGCGGACCTCCCCGTTTGGCTTCTCCGGGCAATGCTCCACGGTGTGTTGATCTCCTCCACAATACATGCAGAGGCCCAACTTCCTGCGGCGCTGTTTCTCCGCTAGGGGGAGCTTTGACCGTCCAACCACCATCGCCTCCGATTCCTCGGAAGACTCCGGTGAAGGTAACGCCAGGGGGCGGTCTTGAGGCATGCGGACGGGGCCTCCACGCGAGCGGCTGCTAGACTTCTGCTCGGTGGACCGTTCATGCAGCCTGTTGTCTAAGCTAATGGTTGTGGAGATCAGCTCCGCAAGCGTCTCCGGAAGATCTCGACCGTCCAGCTCATCCCTCAGACCTGAGCTAAGGCTGCGGAGGAAGATGCCACAGATTGCGGCCTCACCCCAGCCAACCTCCTCTGCTGCGACCCGGAAGTCGATAGCATAATTCGCTGCTGACCGGCTTCCCTGTTGGAGACCAAGGAGCTGATCAGTGAGGACGCTATCGCGCCGGGAATGATCAAAGACCTCGAGAAAGCTCTGCACGAACTGGCTATAGGAGAGGTTTGCGTAACTGGGCTTCGCCATGACGGCGTAAGCCCAAGTTAGCACTCATCCCTCCAGAAGATTACCGATGTAGCCAATTCGGCTGTGGTCCGAGGGAAAATCCCCGGGAACGCGCAGAAACACCGACTCACACTGCATAATGAACCCCACGCTCCGCCGAGCTTCCCGCTGAAGCGGGCGGGGGTTGGAATCGGTGTGAGTCGAGTAGGCATCCCCGGGACAGGCTGACCGGGCACTGGAGCGGAAGGAGCTAACCCCCCCGGCGAGCCGAGGGGGACGCCTGCTGGGGGTCCAAGCGGTCTAACCGGTGAGTTATACTAACCAACTGGTTTAAAATCACCTGCTGTTGATGGGCTATTAAATCTACCCGAGCCTCAAGGGTGGAAAGACGGCGTGCGAGCCCGCTGTCTGCTGAGCCGCTCTGCTGGAGCCATACTGACATAATGTCTGGCCCAGGAGACACGCACACAGACTCAGGATAGATTTAACAGCTTTATTCAACAAGCAGGTGTGTCTGAATGGATGTATGCGGTATGTGTATGTGTTGAGGGTGAACGCCGGCGTGCAGGAAGCAGAGCAGCGCGCCGTACAGCCAGACAACCCTATGGAGAGAGAGCAGAGGACAAGGGGTAAAGGGCACCACACCTGGACAGGGATATGAGTTTGTGTGACGCTTACTTGTGGATACAGGTGGCTGGTGTTGGCAAGGGAGAAGCCCGGAAGACAGCGTCCTGCTGAGCCTGCGCTGATGGTGAGGATTGGTAGGCGATGACGGGGAAATCCGCCGCCGAGGAATCCACCTGTGCATAGGGGTGAAGAACTTGGAGAAAGGTAAGGAATGCTTACGTTTGGTTGAAGTCTTGCTGGTGATCAGAGGTTGATGCACGAGCTACAAAGTGCCGATGCAAACAGACGGCTCCAGACCGCAGCACTGGGCTGAATGGTCTAAATAGCCCGCTGCTGATGAGATGCAGGTGTGCGCGCAGCTGAGGCCGCTGATGAGCGGCGGGTCGTGACAGTGCAGTTCTAAGTAAAACAGGCTTTTTTTTTTAACACGAATATCCGACGTTTTCATGACCGCCACGTCACCCATTGTGTCAGTGGCTGGAAAACCCCCCCGGCCATGTTGTAACGTCATCGACAGAACACAGCGCTTGGCTGCCCATTGTACACACAGGATGGAAGCAGTTGAAAACATCGACCCTGGTTCCAGCACATGCAGTCTGGAATTGGTTTGTGTTGTCCAATCTTCAGATGATTATAGTTCCGAAGAATGGGATGACAATGAAGAATCTGGGGGCATCAGACCATATAGGTTTGAGCCATGCCAAGCGGGCATTGTACCTAGCGAGTCAGACTCAGTGACAGTCAGCTGTTCATGTTTTGTGTGCATCATCTGCCGTGTTGTCAGCCAGCCAATACTGCCAACACTATCATGACGTGTTAGCCACTCCACACAGCCGTGGTTCTGTTGTGCCCCTTGTAGCGATGTCAGCTCTGGGACGCAACCGTGGTTAACACGTCTCCTCTCCATGTTCGCTGGCCGATGTCGGCCCCTAACGCCTACTGTTTGTGTTTCTGTGTATTTTTGTAAGTCTTCACCTTTTTGGGATTTGTCTGTCATTCTATATTGAATGTGCTGAGGTGAATACTACACTTAAATCAATCCTCGTTATTTATGCATAAATCATCCCTCTCCGTGCGCTCTTACGCAGGGCAGGGAGAGGGCGCATGAAATAATGAGGATTTAAGCACAGAATTCACCACAGTACATTTAATATAGAATGACAGACAATTCCCAAAAAGGTGAAGACTTACAAAAATACACAGAAACGCAAACAGTAGGCGTTCGGTGCCGACATCGCTCAGCAAACATGGAAAGGAGACGTATTAACCACGGTTGCGCACCAGAGCAGACATCACTTCAAGGACGCACAAGAACCACGGCTGTGTGGAGTGGCTAACACGTCGTGAGCGTGCTGAAAATATTGGCAGACTAACAGCGCAGATGACAATACTATTGACCAGCAGTGCATGTACATTTTGGTGGCCATTTACCAATAATGCACTGCTGGTGATGGTGTGATGACAAGCACCTGGGCGAGGACCGGGAAACATGATCAGCTGGATGATGATTATGATCACCTGTTGATAATGACAAAGGGGACGTGCCCGGACCGGCGTGCGATCAGAGAAAGTAGGTCAAAGCTGCGCGTAAATCCATTAATCCTTCCCCTCCTCACGCTCCTCCTGCATAAAAGTACAGAGGAGAGCAGGCTCGAGCTGAAGCGTGTGATGTGGTCTTTCACACATCACATGCTTTATCTAAGCCTGAGACACAATGAGAAGGCATAGCTGTAAAATTAAAACAAGAAACCAGAGAAACTGTGAGCCACAAAGCTGCTGTCATTTCAGTCAACAACAATGGAGTCTGTTTCTGCGATTACGTCATGGGGGCGCCGCCCTTAATTCGGTGGGCGGCTCCACAGTCCAGTCAGTGGCTGCTGTTTTCTGATGATAACTAGTTTATGCAGGCGTGGTGGTAAATATTATATTGATCATTGACAATGACTTTTGGGTTTACACAACATGCTAAAAAAGGTCAAAAACATGTCATCAGACCTTTAAGTCTTCATGCTGCATTTCCCCTTTGGTCCATGTGCGCTTTAGAAGAGTCTGGCTCGCACACAGCGTTGTACATGCTCACTTTTTTCATCTACCAGGCCAAGCAGTTGACGCATGCACACAACTGTTATTTGTAGTTTCAACTCAGCCCTACTGGTAGCACAAATGTGCTAACATGCCACTTTGTTCACCGGCTATAAACACATGAGCGACGCACATTTATTTGTAGCAACAACAATGGCATCATTTCAAGGAAAAGGAGGAATCACTGTTTTTCCAGAGCTCTTTTCTGCTCAAGCTGCTGCTGCTGCAAAAGGATTCATGGATGTTTATTCTCGTCTTCCGCCTCCTCATTGTCTTCCTCGTCTACTTTGTTTTTGCATGTTGTGTTGGTAGCGCCACCTCGTGAATGATACGTTCAGTCTTGCACATGCTCAACGCATTCAGATTGTGAGCAGGCCGCGCGGTCGTCAGCAGTAGAGTCCTGCGTACAGAGGCAGCTCCTGACCAGACAGAGTGATGATATACAGCGAAGTACGTGGCAGTAATGCACCTGTAAGCTGGTTGACAACCACCAGTCAAATATAAAAGAAGAGTCCTGCGTACACAAGTGGACTGGAGACGATGACGTTGAGGTTTCCGGTTGCACGTACGCGGACAGAGGAGGTGCAGCATGAATCCAGCTTATTACTCATATCTCAATACAAAACCTAAAAGGAGTGTAGGGAATCGAAAGGAAATAATGTAGAACTCCAGAATTAACAACCAGCAAAAAGAACAAGCAAAAGGTAACAAAGAGAACAAGAACAAAATCACAACAGGAAGTGATGAACCCGAACTGGACAGTTTCAGAAAAGCAGACAAAACTGCAGCTTTTAAATGAACATTTTCCACCCACACTAGAATTTTCTTTTCAATTTACCACTTTATCTACCCAGACAAAATGATTATAGAACAAATTCTTCTTCTTAGCAGCTGTCTAGGAAAGTCAAAGCCTCCTAAAGACAACCAAAGTGTTGACTCGGGACTCTTCTTCTTCCCTTTCCAGTCCACAGGGACCAAAGAGACTCAGAGACTCTGACAGGAAAATCATCACCATGTTGTGGTAACTCACCCTGACTCAGTTTTCAGCCTTCTGCTCTCAGCCCTGACATGAGTTCATGCTTTGCTCCTTCTTTTTCTGTTCTACCTGGATCACCTGATTATGCCCCCACCCCTATTTACAGGAAATCATGTGACCAACACACACATACCTGTGCAGGTGTGTGTGCTCTCACAGGTTCGTCTGGTTCTTGGTTTGTTCTGATGACGATCTCTCCGTGGCTGAACAGGCTGAACAACACTTCACTGCATCTGTATGTTTAAATCAGACTCATTAAAGACTCATAGGGCTCTTTTCCACCAAACCGGTTCCAGTGCTAGTTTGGTGCTGGTGCTGGTGCTAGTGCTTAACCAGTGCTTAACCAGAGTGCTCATAAGAACCAGTTGTCTTTCCACCGATATGGAGCTAGTTGGGAATTATGTCAGAGCTACGTCATTACGTACTGTGAAGCGCCCAACCCCCGCAGAACACCAGAGAAGACGGAAGGTGGCGGTATGCACCTCTCACTTGTTTGCTATCCGCCAGTAACCGAGAGAAGAAGAAAAAGTAGCAGCGTTGGCTTGTCAACATATAGGAATTGTTGTGTTTGGGAGCGCTGCTTTTATTATTCCAAACCTGTATTACCATCCAAAAACAGTTTTATTCTTAATGGCAGAGAACGGTGGCTACGTTTAAGGACACCGGTAATCATCAATATTTCAGTTATCAGCCGTTGTTAGATCAAGTCTGTAGCGCGAGCATTGACTACACTTTTAAACATAATATTTATGTCATTTCTGTAATAGGTGGTGTTAAGGCGCATTACGAGACGGAGGTCGCCTGTTCTGTCATGCCAAAAAGTGATCAGCTGTCCCAAAAAAATGATCGCCAGGGGCCATATTGTTATGGGTTTATATTAGCCGGTAAATATATATATTTCAACAGATAAACAGTACTTAGTTAGGTATAACAAGATATATTTAACACTTACGATGCATTTTGAACCCTAAACAAACTTGATCTGGGATTAAAAGCAATTAAAATAATGCAGTCACAAGGTTACATGGAAAAATGTATAGATTTACGATACTGCATATATACATGAAGATACTGTATAAATGCATATTCTATGCACCTCCAAACTACAGAGATGTGAAAGGTATACCCTTCTGTACTTGTGTCATCTATTCTGGTTAAAGTACTGATTCAAGTTTTTATTCATGTAGGGATAACAAGAGACAGACTGTAAAGTGTTCAAGTTCAAAGTTCTTTCCCCAGAAATGATCTTGTCCAGAGCTGACAGAATGTCACGTGGTACGTTGTCAACAGAATATAAACTTATCATTTTTAAAGCTGGCAACTTGGAACATTTTCCACAGAAAAAGTGCATAGATTTAAAGTTTGTTGCTGCTTGTTCTTTAAAAAATGTGAAAGAAATTGTCAAAAATATGTATAAGTCCACAAATACCTGATATATTGTCCAATACCTGGAAAAATGAACTTAAGTGCAGTAATTCAGTACTTGTACTTTCACTTCCCACCACTACAATGTTATAGTGATTTGCATTGTCCTAAATAACTTTATAAATGAAATGTAAAGTCTTTAACTTTTTAATATGACCCTTCTCTCATGTTTTTTCTCTCATCTCTTTGGCTTATGTCCTGATTGGTGGAGCCTTGAGCACTTTTATCATGTCTATAGTCAGCTTCATGTGTGCCTGTGTTTGTGTTCATGTTGAATGTAACTGTGTATTGTAAATATGGACGTCACCTGAGTGCAAAACAAATCTACCTACGGGTACAAATAAAGGAACCTGAACCTGAATATGTTTGGTGTGAGGATAACAATGTAGAAGAAGAAAAACACTTAAGGAAAGAAAGCTTTTATTTCCAAAATGTGCAAAAACTTCAGACTGCTACATATGAAATATAATGTACACACAGACAACAAGATCAATACTGTGATAGTTACTTTTTTTTACAGTCCCTCAAGCACAGACAACATGTCCCATCAGTCCAACAAGGGTGTTGGTCTGCTTTGCAGCAAAGCGAAGTTCAGCTGCTCCTCCCTCCTGCTCTGCTCCTGCTGTCTCATCTGACCGTAGTCAAGAAGGAGGTCCATGTTTGTGTCACACTTCTGTTTCCCTGTTTTAAAGTACAAAAATAAGCAACATAAAATAACCACATACTGAAAAATGCAGGAATCGTCAATCCAAGATTGAATGTGTCTATTCAACATCCATTTACTGTTAGTGGCATCACAACATTCAATTCAAGTGTATAATGGGTTTAATTCACTCCCTCCTTTGTGTGACTGGGTCATGATCCATCCAGGTGGATGCCCTCAATTTCCCCTATGGGGATCAATAAAGTACACAAAATCAAAATGATCTGAACATAAATTACCTAATCTGGTCTGATTAGAAGAGCAGGAGGAGGACAAGCTTGGAGCTGGTGAAGGTGAGCTGGACACCACAGGTCTGGCTGCTTCTCCCTCATCATCCAGCTGTGATAAATCTATGAAAAAAAAAGTTTTTTAGTTTGTGCATTGAAAAACTTAAGCCTTCCATTAAATGTGCAGACATAGAAGACAATTTTATTCAATATCAATGTTAGCAAAGCTTGCATGTCTGATTATGGAATAGAAGAATAGGAATAGATGAAACTTCATTGTACTGTACTGTTGTACAGTACAAAGAAACTGTAGGTGATCCACCAGGCTACTGCGCAATAAAGTAAGAGAAGGATTAGATAAAATACAGCTACCCAACATACAATTAAACACGAGTGACATTTTAAAAAAAAATGGCCTAAGATTATGGAAATATTACCAAAATAGTAAAAAAAGACGACGCTACTAGTTTCTGGTAGAAAAATCTCCCATAACAGAACGCAAGGCACCCATTCATACACAGTATTCATGCCACAAAAAACGTATTTTGCACTGGATGTCTTTATAAAAAAAGTATTCTGTAAGATGCTAAGATTTCTGTTCTAGTTTCTCAAACCCGCATTTCTGCCGAGGAGAAATGTTCGTGCTAAAAACAGTTAACTTGTTAGCATCGCTAACCGAAAATACTATGGCCAAAAAATTAGTTTAAAAAAAAAAAAAATCCGCACTTTGGCCATTATATATCAATACAAGCGGTATACATCTGTCAGCAGAGACGACCTGTTCATTTCTTTATGGCGAGGAGAAACATTTGGTCGTAGTAAAAGTACTTTTAGCTTGTTAGCATAGCTAACCAAAAATACTATAGCCACAAGTGACTAAATATCCGCACTTGGCCGTTACATATCAATACAAGCGGGTATATACAGTATGTATACATATATTGGTTAACGCCTGACATTTTAAAGACAATACACTTACCAGCATGTTTTAAGCAGTTTGTTGTCCAGACTAATCCAAGGCAGTGACAATGGTCCAGCTGGCTGGCCGATCCTCCAAAACAGCTCAGATGAGTGGCCCCCTCCAGCTGATCTTGTACTTCTGCTTATGTCCACAGAGCCAAGAAATATGTCTCCTCTTCGCTCTAAATCAGTTTGGTTTTGGAATCTGTTGCGTGCTCCGCTGTTTGGTAAGCAACGTGGCAGTCAGTAATGTTTTGAAGCTGGTCGGTTAACCACGCCCATGGCTGTGGACCTAACCGACGTAAACTGGTGCTGCTGCTGGCCCAGCTAGGAGTTGGGGCCGCGATAGCCCCACTTTTGGGAGCTGGGGACTGGTGCTTTAGTCGGTGGAAAACCAAAGAACTGGTGCTGATGACGCAATAGCTCCAGTTAAGCACTGGAACCGGTTTGGTGGAAAAGAGCCCATAAAGGGTTAACCTTTTATATGCCAGGGTTTCTGATGGCATCACAAATTTGTCCTAAAAACACAGAGAAAATGTCATATTTTCAATATTCTGAATGCAAAGTGAATTTTTCTTGAGAGGATTATTAGAGCTTTGGACATGTCAATGATTAGCAATAACACTGATTTTGATGGATTCTTTTTTTTTTTTGGTATGTTGTAGAGAGAGGAATGAGCAGGCGAGGCAGTAGCTGGAGCAGAGCAGACTTTATTAATCTCTCTCTATCATCAGTCAACAAGCAGAGGAAGCATGAGCCAGGTCGCGGGCATCTCTCTTTTTATACCATACAACTGGCCACGCGACCTGGGGTGTTTGGATTAACATACATACAGTTACAATGACAATTCCCTTTGTCAACCAGCCTGTCAGCACATTATTATGCAGACAGGAGGAGAATGCATATTATCATGCAGTCTTAAAGAGAAAACCACAGGCTGCCCTGCATATCCTTTTCTCAGCTTTTACGCATTTCCTCCTGCCGTGCCATTCAGCCTGAGTATAGAACGTACTGACTGGGTCCCCCCCCAGAAACTCAAACTGGGCCTTAACCCTCATGTCCTGTGGGCTTCAGCTGCTGTCCGTAGCGGCTGTAACGGGGGGGGGGGGGGGGGGGGGGGGGGGAACGCCGGCTCTGAGGCGCTGTTGTGCTGGTGGGGCGCTCCTGGAGGCACATCCATCTGTGGGGGGACATTGTGGGGGGGACGGACATCTTCAGCATGCCATTGTGACTGAGCTGATGAGTCATTTACCTGGGGAGTTCTCAGTGGGGGTCGTCCGCACCGAGGAGCTCGGGTCAACACCACCTGCTCGTCTTCTAATACGAAGGCGGGCTTAAGCCTGGCTATACAGATTGTTTCTCTGCGTCCCCCCAAGTCTAACACAAAATGTTTCTCCCCAGGTTCCAGCACTCTGAATGGGCCGTCGTAGGGCGGGCGCAATGGGGTCCGGTGGGCATCGTGCCTGACCAACACGAACGACGCATCCTTCAAGGTCCTTGGCACGAAAGCGTGGGGAAAACAGTGGTGGGCCGGGCCGGGTACCGTCCCTGCCTCTGCGCTGTGTAGTGAAGGCAGGGATGGATCGTGTTCGGCGCCAGGTTGTCCGGCCAAAATTTTCCGGGGAGCCGCAGTGGCTGGGAAAAAACCAGCTCTGCTGGGGAGGCTGCCAAATCCTCCTTTGGTGCTGAACGCAACCCTAATAGAACCCACGGCAACCGGTCCACCCAATTTGCATCCGTAAGCGAAGCCCTGAGCGCTGCTTTAAGTGACCTATGGAAAGGCTCGCATAACCGATTGGCCTGGGGCTTGTACTCGGTCATGCAATGAAGCTGTAAGAAGAAAAATTAGTCTCTGACTCCTCTCGCGGCCATGAAGAAAAAAAAAAGGAGCTGCAGCAGTGAGGGACTCGGCGTGTTGACTTTAGGTGCGCGCGCAGTCCTAAAGTCCTCGGGGACAGCTGACGGCTGAATTCCCTTTGTGCACCGTGGCTGAGACCATTACAAAATCCTGTGAGCAAGCTGCGTGCGTGCTTCAGGTGTGTGAGCAGCCCTGAAGGTTCTGTGTGCAGCGGCGAAGGACGATGGCGGTCTGTGTGAAGCCGGTATTGTCCCGTGCGGGGTGCGCTGCCCTCATAATCCCCCGGTGTGCGTGCGGGGTTCGGTGCATGGCAGGTCCGCTGTAGAGGCGAGTCAGGGTCAGGGAGCTTGCTGGAGATCAGCGTCGTCGGCGCCGATGGTCATCCCTGCTGAAGCTGTTGGGTCGTTCGCTGTGTCAGGTCATGGTGCGTTGGAGCGGTGAGAGGGAGGAGACGATCTTTGTGTCCCACAGCCGGTTCCAGTGTGGATGTCCCGATCTCAGGCGAGGGTCGCACAATGAAGCTTTCTGCGGCTTTCCCGGTCATGGGTGATCTCCGGAGAGTTCGCCTGGTGGTGGCTCTGCATCGAGGTCTCCCTGTAGCAGAAGGGAGGGCAGATCATTTGTGTCAGGCTGCTGCGTTCGCTTGTCGTCGGAGAGTCACCGCCGGGTGCTGCGTTCGTTGTCAGCGTG